>CM037584.1:0-626250 GCA_021018995.1 Chloranthus sessilifolius
CAAACCCCAAACCCCAAACCCCAAACCCTAAACCCCAAACCCTAAACCCCAAAACCCCAAACCCCAAACCCCAAACCCCCGACCCAAAACCCCAAAACCCAAAACCCAAACCCTAAACCCCAAACCCCAAACCCCAAACCCTAACCCTAAACTCAAACCCTAAACCCCAAAAAACCCCAAACCCCAAACCCCAAACCCCAAACCCTAAAACCCCAAACCCTAAACCCCAAACCCCAAACCCTAAACCCTAAAACCCCAAACCCTAAACCCCAAACCCCAAACCCCAAACTCAAACCCTCAAACCCTAAACCCCAAACCCTCAAACCCTAAACCCCAAACCCCAAACCCTAAACCCCAAACCCCAAACCCCAAACCCCAAACCCCAAAACTCAAACCCCAAACCCTCAAACCCCAAACCCAAACCTCAAACCCTCAAACCCAAACCTCAAACCCCAAACCCAAACCCCAAACCCTCAAACCCCAAACCCTAAACCCTTAAAACCCCAAACCCTTTTAAATTTTAAATTTAAATTTTAAATTTTAAATTTAAATTTTAAATTTAAATTTTAAATTTTAAATTTAAATTTAAATTTTAAATTTTAAATTTTAAATTTTAAATTTAAATTTTAAATTTTAAATTTTAAATTTTACTTAAATTTTAAATTTTAAATTTTAAATTTTAAATTTAAATTTTAAATTTAAATTAAATTTAAATTTTAAATTTTAAATTTAAATTAAACTCAAATTTAAACTCAAACTCAAATTTAAACTCAAACCCTAAACTCAAATTTAAACTTAAACCCTAAACTCAAACCCTCAAATTTTAAACCTCAAACTCAAACCCTCAAACTCAAACTCAAACCTTAAATTTAAATTTAAATTTTAAAAATTTTAAATTTTAAATTTTAAATTTTAAATTTAAATTTTAAATTTAAATTTTAAATTTTAAATTTTAAATTTTAAATTTTAAATTTTAAATTTTAAATTTTAAATTTTAAATTTAAATTTTAAATTTTAAATTTTAAATTTAAATTTTAAATTTTAAATTTAAATTTTAAATTTTAAATTTTAAATTTAAATTTTAAATTTTAAATTTTAAATTTTAAATTTTAAATTTTAAATCAAATTTAAATTTAAATCAAATTTTAAATTTTAAATTTTAAACTCAAACTCAAATTTAAATCAAACTCAAACTAAACTCAAATTTTAAACTAAACCCTAAACTCAAACTCAAACTCAAACTCAAACTCAAACTCAAACCCTAAACTCAAACTAAACCCTAAACCCTAAACTCAAACTCAAACCCTAAAACCCTAAACTCAAACCCTAAACCCTAAATAAAAAATTTAAAACCCAAATTTTAAATTTTAAATTTTAAATTTTAAATTTTAAATTTTAAATTTTAAATTTTAAATTTTAAATTTTAAATTTAAATTTTAAATTTAAATTTTAAATTTTAAATTTTAAATTTTAAATTTTAAATTTTAAATTTTAAATTTTAAATTTAAATTTTAAATTTTAAATTTTAAATTTTAAATTTTAAATTTTAAATTTAAATTTTAAATTTAAATTTAAATTAAATTTTAAACCCTAAATTTAAATTTTAAATTTTAAATCAAATAAATTAAACTTTAAATTTTAAACTCAAATCAAACCTTAAACTCAAACTAAAACTCAAACTCAAATTTAAACTCAAACCCTAAAACTCAAACTCAAACTCAAACTCAAACCCTAAACTCAAACCTTTAAACCCTAAACTCAAATTTTAAATTTTAAATTTAAATTTTAAATTTTAAATTTTAAATTTTAAATTTTAAATTTTAAATTTTAAATTTAAATTTTAAATTTAAATTTTAAATTTAAATTTTAAATTTTAAATTTTAAATTTTAAATTTTAAATTTTAAATTTTAAATTTAAATTTTAATTTTAAATTTTAAATTTTAAATTTTAAATTTTAAATTTTAAATTTTAAATTTTAAATTTTAAATTTTAAATTTTAAATTTTAAATTTTAAATTTTAAATTTTAAATTTTAAATTTTAAATTTAAATTTAAACTCAAATTAAATTTAAATTTAAATTTAAACCCTAAACTCAAACTCAAACCTTTAAATTTAAACTCAAACTCAAACCTTTAAACCCTAAACCCCAAACCCTAAACTCAAACCCTAAACTCAAACCTCAAACTAAACCCTAAACTCAAACCCTAAACTCAAACCCAAACTAAACCCTAAACCCAAACTCAAACCTAAACCTAAACCTAAACCCTAAATTTTAAATTTTAAATTTTAAATTTTAAATTTTAAATTTAAATTTTAAATTTTAAATTTTAAATTTTAAATTTTAAATTTTAAATTTAAATTTTAAATTTTAAATTTTAAATTTTAAATTTTAAAAATTTTAAATTTAAATTTTAAATTTTAAATTTTAAATTTAAATTTTAAATTTTAAATTTTAAATTTTAAATTTTAAATTTTAAATTTAAATTTTAACAAAATTTAAATTAAATTTTAAATTAAATTTAAATTTTAAATTTAAACTCAAACTCAAACTTTTAAACTCTTTAAACTCAAACCCTAAATTTAAACCCTCAAATCTTAAACTCAAACTCAAACCCTTTAAACCTAAATCAAACTTAAATTTAAACTCAAATCAAATTTAAATCAAATTTAAATCAAACCCTAAACTCAAATCAAATTTAAATTAAATAAATTTTAAATTTTAAATTTTAAATTTTAAATTTTAAATTTTAAATTTTAAATTTTAAATTTTAAATTTTAAATTTTAAATTTTAAATTTTAAATTTTAAATTTTAAATTTTAAATTTTAAATTTTAAATTTTAAATTTTAAATTTTAAATTTTAAATTTAAATTTTAAATTTTAAATTTAAATTTTAAATTTTAAATTTTAAATTTTAAATTTTAAATTTAAATTTTAAATTTTAAATTTAAATTTTAAATTTTAAATTTAAATTTTAAATTTAAATTTAAATTTTAAATTTTAAATTTAAATTTTAAATTTTAAATTTTAAAAATTTAAATTTAAATTTTAAATTTTAAACCTAAATTTAAATTTAAATTTTAAACTTTAAATAAACCCTAAACTTAAACTCAAATTTAAACTCAAACCCTAAACCCTAAACTCAAACCTTAAACCTTAAACTCAAACCCTAAACCTCAAACCTTTAAACTCAAACCTTAAACCCTAAACTCAAACCCTAAACCTTTAAATTTTAAATCAAACAAACCCTAAATTTAAATTTTAAATTTTAAATTTAAATTTAAATTTTAAATTTTAAATTTTAAATTTAAATTTAAATTTTAAATTTTAAATTTTAAATTTTAAATTTTAAATTTTAAATTTTAAATTTTAAATTTAAATTTTAAATTTTAAATTTTAAATTTAAATTTTAAATTTAAATTTTAAATTTAAATTTAAATTTTAAATTTTAAATTTTAAATTAAATTTTAAATTTTAAATTTTAAATTTTAAACCTTAAATTTTAAATTTAAATTTCAAACTCAAACTTAAACCTAAACTCAAACCTTTAAACCTTAAACTCAAATTTAAACTCAAACTCAAACCTTAAACCTAAATCAAACTCAAACCTTAAACTCAAACCCTCAAACCTTAAACCCTAAACTCAAACCCTCAAACTCTAAACTTAAATTTTAAATTTTAAATTTTAAATTTTAAATTTTAAATTTTAAATTTTAAATTTTAAATTTAAATTTTAAATTTTAAATTTTAAATTTAAATTTAAATTTTATAAACTCAAATCAAATAAACCCTAAAAAACTCAAATTTCAAACCCTAAACCCTTAAACTCAAATCAAAAAACCCTAAACCCTAAAACTTTAAACCCTTTAAACCCTAAACTCAAACTAAACTCAAACTCAAACCCTCAAACCCTCAAACCTCAAATTTAAATTAAATTTTAAACCCTAAATTTTAAATTTAAATAAATTTTAAATTTAAATTTTAAATTTTAAATTTTAAATTTTAAATTTAAATTTTAAATTTAAATTTTAAATTTTAAATTTTAAATTTTAAATTTTAAATTTTAAATTTAAATTTTAAATTTTAAATTTAAATTTAAATTTTAAATTTTAAATTTTAAACCTTAAACAAATTTAAATTTTAAACCCTAAACTTAAACCTTTAAATTTCAAACCCTAAACCCTCAAACCCAAATTTTAAACTCAAATTTTAAACCCTCAAACTCAAACCCTAAACTCAAACCCTAAACTCAAACCCTAAACCTAAACCCTAAACCCTCAAACCCCAAACCCTAAACCCTAAACTCAAACCCTAAACCTAAACTCAAACCCCAAACTCAAACCCTAAACCCAAATTTAAACCCTAAACCTAAACCCTAAATTTTAAACCCTAAATTTTAAATTTTAAATTTAAATTTAAATTTTAAATTTTAAATTTAAATTTAAATTTTAAATTTAAATTTAAATTAAATTTTAAATTTTAAATTTTAAATTTTAAATAAATTTTAAATTTAAATTTTAAATTTTAACCCTAAACCCTAAATTTTAAAAACCCTAAACTCAAATCAAATTAAACTCAAAACTTAAACCCTCAAACCCTAAACTCAAACCCTAAACCCTCAAACTCAAACCCCAAACTCAAATTTCAAACCCTAAACTCAAACTCAAACCCTAAACCTAAACTCAAACCCCAAACCCTCAAACCCTAAACCCAAACCCTAAACCCCAAACTAAACCCTAAACCCTAAACCCTAAATTTAAATTTTAAATTTTAAATTTTAAATTTTAAATTTTAAATTTTAAATTTAAATTTTAAATTTTAAATTTAAATTTTAAATTTAAATTTTAAATTTTAAATTTTAAATTTTAAATTTAAATTTTAAATTTTAAATTTTAAATTAAATTTTAAATTTTAAATTTTAAATTTTAAATTTTAAACAAATTTTAAATTTTAAATTTTAAATTTTAAATTTTAAATCAAACTAAACCCCAAATTTAAACCCTAAATTAAACCTTTAAACCCAAACTTAAACCTAAACCCTAAACTCAAACCTCAAACCCTAAACCCTAAACTCAAACCCTAAACTCAAACCCTAAACTAAACCCTAAACTAAATTTTAAACCCTAAATTTTAAATTTTAAACCTAAACAAACCTAAATTAAATTTTAAATTTTAAATTTTAAATTTAAATTTTAAATTTTAATAAATTTTAAATTTAAATAAATTTAAATTTAAATAAATTTTAAATTTTAAATTTAAATTTAAATTTTAAATCAAATTTAAATTTTATAAACTAAAAAACCCTAAACTCAAACTCAAACTCAAACCCTAAACCCTAAACCCTAAACCCTAAATTTTAAACCCTAAATTTTAAACCCTCAAATTTAAATTTTAAATAAATTTAAATTTTAAATTTTAAATTTTAAATTTTAAATTTTAAATTTTAAATTTTAAATTTTAAATTTTAAATTTTAAATTTTAAATTTTAAATTTAAATTTAAATTTTAAATTTTAAATTTTAAATTTTAAATTTAAATTTAAATTTTAAATTTTAAATTTTAAATTTAAATTTTAAATAAATTTTAAATTTTAAATTTTAAACCCTAAATTTTAAATTTTAAATCAAATTTTAAATCAAACTCAAACCTTAAACCCTAAACCTTTAAACTCAAACTCAAACCTCAAACCCTAAACCCCAAACTTAAACCCTAAACCCTAAACCCTAAACCCTTTAAATCAAACCTAAACTTTTAAACCCTAAACCTCAAACCCTTTAAATTTTAAACCCTTTTAAATTTAAACCCCAAATTTAAACCCCAAAATTTTAAATTTTAAATTTTAAATTTTAAATTTTAAATTTAAATTTTAAATTTTAAATTTAAATTTTAAATTTAAATTTTAAATTTTAAATTTAAATTTTAAATTTAAATTTTAAATTTTAAATTTTAAATTTTAAATTTTAAATTTTAAATTTAAATTTTAAATTTAAATTTAAATTTTAAATTTTAAATTTTAAATTTTAAATTTTAAATTTTAAATTTTAAATTTTAAATTTTAAATTTTAAATTTTAAATTAAATTTAAATTTTAAATTTTAAATTTCAAATTTTAAACTAAATTTAAACTCAAATTTCAAATCAAACTCAAACTCAAACTTAAACCCTAAATTTAAAACCTTAAACTTTAAACTTAAACCCAAACTTAAACCTCAAACTCAAACTCAAACCTTTAAACTCAAACCTAAACTTAAACCAAACCCTAAACTTAAATTTTAAATTTTAAATTTTAAATTTTAAATTTTAAATTTTAAATTTTAAATTTTAAATTTTAAATTTTAAATTTTAAATTTTAAATTTTAAATTTAAATTTAAATTTAAATTTAAATTTTAAATTTAAATTTTAAATTTTAAATTTTAAATTTTAAATTTTAAATTTTAAATTTTAAATTTTAAATTTAAATTTTAAATTTTAAATTTTAAATTTAAATTTTAAATTTAAATTTTAAACTCAAATTTAAACCTAAATTTCAAACCCTAAATTAAACTCAAATCAAACCTAAACCCCAAACCTAAACCCAAACCTTAAATTTAAACTCAAACCCTCAAACTCAAACCTTAAACTAAACTCAAACCCTAAACCCAAACTCAAACTCAAACTCAAACTTTAAACCCTAAACCCTCAAACTCAAACCCCAAATTTTAAATTTAAACCCTAAATTTAAACCCTTTAAATTTAAATTTTAAATTTTAAATTTTAAATTTTAAATTTTAAATTTTAAATTTTAAATTTAAATTTTAAATTTAAATTTTAAATTTAAATTTTAAATTTTAAATTTTAAATTTTAAATTTAAATTTAAATTTTAAATTTTAAATTTTAAATTTTAAATTTTAAATTTAAATTTTAAATTTTAAATTTTAAACTCAAATTAAATTTTAAATTTTAAATTTAAATTTTAAATTCTAAACTTAAATTTCAAATTAAATTTAAACCCTAAACCCCAAACTCAAACCCTAAACTAAACTCAAACTTAAACTTTAAACCTTAAACTCTAAACCCTAAATTTAAACCTTAAACTCCTAAACTCAAACCCCAAACCTTTAAATTTAAACCTCAAACCCTTTAAATTTTAAATTTAAATTTTAAATTTAAATTTTAAATTTTAAATTTAAATTTTAAACCCTAAACCCCAAACCCTAAACCCTAAACCCTAAAAAACCCCAAAACCCCAAACCTCAAACCCTAAATTTAAAAATTTTAAATTTTAAATTTTAAATTTTAAATTTTAAATTTTAAACTCAAATTTTAAATTTTAAATTTTAAACCCTCAAACCTAAACCCCAAACCCTTTAAATTTCAAACTTAAACCCTAAACTCAAACTCAAACTCAAACCTTTAAACTCAAACTCAAACCCTAAACCTTAAACCCTAAACTCAAACTCAAACCTTAAAACTCAAACTCAAACTCAAACCCTAAACCCTAAACTCAAACCCTAAACCCTAAACCCTAAATTTCAAATTTTAAATTTTAAATTTAAATTTTAAATTTTAAATTTTAAATTTTAAATTTTAAATTTTAAATTTTAAATTTTAAATTTTAAATTTTAAATTTTAAATTTTAAATTTTAAATTTAAATTTTAAATTTTAAATTTTAAATTTTAAATTTTAAATTTTAAATTTTAAATTTAAATTTTAAAAATTTAAATTTTAAATTTTAAATTTTAAATTTTAAATTTTAAATTTTAAATTTAAATTTTAAATTTAAATTTAAATTTTAAATTTTAAATTTCAAACTCAAATTTTAAATTTCAAATTTCAAACCCTAAACTCAAACTCAAATTTAAACTCAAACTCAAACTTTCAAACCCTTAAATTTAAACTCAAACTCAAACCTAAACTCTTAAACCTTAAACTCAAACTTAAACTCAAACTTAAACTCAAACCCTAAATTAAATTTTAAATTTTAAATTTTAAATTTAAATTTTAAATTTTAAATTTTAAATTTTAAATTTTAAATTTTAAATTTTAAATTTAAATTTTAAATTTTAAATTTAAATTTTAAATTTTAAATTTAAATTTTAAATTTAAATTTTAAATTTTAAATTTTAAATTTTAAATTTAAATTTTAAATTTTAAATTTAAATTTTAAATTTTAAATTTAAATTTTAAAAATTTTAAATTTTAAACCTAAATTTAAATTTCAAATTTTAAACTCAAATTTAAACTTAAACTCAAACTTAAACTCAAACTTTAAACTCAAACTCAAACCTTTAAACCCTCAAACCTTAAACCCTAAACTCAAACTTAAACTCAAACTCCTAAACCTCAAACTCAAACCTCAAACCCTAAACCTTTAAACTAAAACCCAAACTTTAAATTTTAAATTTAAATTTAAATTTTAAATTTTAAATTTTAAATTTTAAATTTTAAATTTTAAATTTTAAATTTTAAATTTTAAATTTTAAATTTTAAATTTAAATTTAAATTTTAAATTTTAAATTTAAATTTTAAATTTTAAATTTTAAATTTTAAATTTTAAATTTTAAATTTAAATTTTAAATTTAAATTTTAAATTAAATAAATTTAAATTTTAAATTTTAAATAAATAAATTTAAATTTTAAACCCTAAACTCAAACTCAAACCTAAACCCTTTAAACTCAAATTTCAAATTTTAAACTCAAACTCAAACTAAACTCAAACTCAAACCCTTTAAACCCTAAACCCTCAAACCCTAAAACTCAAACCCTAAACCCTCAAACCTTAAAAAACTCAAACCCTAAACCCTAAATTTTAAACCCTAAATTTTCAAATTTAAACCCTCAAATTTTAAATTTTAAATTTTAAACCTCAAATTTTAAATTTTAAATTTTAAATTTTAAATTTTAAATTTTAAATTTAAATTTTAAATTTTAAATTTAAATTTTAAATTTTAAATTTTAAATTTAAATTTTAAATTTTAAATTTTAAATTTTAAATTTTAAATTTTAAATTTTAAATTTTAAATTTTAAATTTTAAATCAAACCCAAACTCAAACCCCAAACTCAAACCCTAAACCTTAAACCCCAAATCAAACTAAACCCTAAACTCAAACCCTCAAACCCTCAAACCTCAAACCCTTAAACTCAAACCCTCAAAACCCTCAAACTCAAACCTCAAACCTCAAACCCTAAACCTCAAACCCTAAACCCCAAACCTCAAATTTTAAATTTTAAAACCCTTTTAAATTTAAATTTTAAATTTTAAATTTAAATTTTAAATTTTAAATTTTAAATTTTAAATTTTAAATTTAAATTTTAAATTTTAAATTTTAAATTTTAAATTTAAATTTAAATTAAATTTTAAATTTTAAATTTTAAATTTAAATTTTAAAAAATTTTAAATTAAATTTTAAATTTTAAACTCAAACTCAAACTCAAACCTAAACCTTAAACTCAAACCCTAAACTTAAATCAAACCCAAACTCAAACTCAAACCCTAAACTCAAACTAAACCCTCAAACTCAAACCCTCAAACTCAAACCCTCAAACCCTAAACCCTCAAACTCAAACCTAAACTCAAACTCAAACCTCAAACCCTAAACTAAACCCTCAAACCCTAAACCTCAAACCCTCAAATTTAAATTTAAATTTTAAATTTTAAATTTAAATTTAAATTTTAAATTTTAAATTTTAAATTTTAAATTTTAAATTTTAAATTTAAATTTTAAATTTAAATTTTAAATTTTAAATTTTAAATTTTAAATTTTAAATTTTAAATTTAAATTTAAATTTTAAATTTAAATTTTAAATTTTAAATTTTAAATTTTAAATTTAAATTTTAAATTTTAAATTTAAATTTAAATTTTAAATTTTAAATTTTAAATTTTAAATTTAAATTTCAAACCTAAACCCTAAATTTAAACCCTTTAAATTTTAAACTCAAACTTTAAACTCAAACTCAAATTTTAAACTCAAACTCAAACTCAAACTCAAACTCAAACCAAACTCAAACTCAAACTAAACCCTCAAACTCAAACCCTCAAACTCAAACTCAAACTCAAACCCTAAACTCAAACTCAAACCCTAAAACCTCAAACCCTAAACCCTAAATTTAAATTTTAAATTTTAAATTTTAAATTTTAAATTTTAAATTTTAAATTTAAATTTTAAATTTTAAATTTTAAATTTAAATTTTAAATTTTAAATTTTAAATTTTAAATTTTAAATTTTAAATTTTAAATTTTAAATTTTAAATTTTAAATTTTAAATTTTAAATTTAAATTTTAAATTTTAAATTTAAATTTTAAATTTAAATTTTAAATTTTAAATTTTAAATTTTAAATTTAAATTAAATTTAAATTTTAAACTTAAATAAATTAAAAACTCAAATTAAACTCAAATTTAAACTCAAACTCTCAAACCCTAAATTAAACTTAAACTTAAACTTAAACTCAAACCTAAATTTCAAATAAACTCAAACCCCAAACCCTAAACTCAATTTAAATTTTAAAAAATAAACCCTTTAAATTTTAAATTTTAAACCCCAAATTTAAATTTAAATAAATTTAAATTTAAATTTTAAATTTAAATTTTAAATTTAAATTTTAAATTTAAATTTTAAATAAAAAATTTTAAATTTAAATTTTAAATTTTAAATTTTAAATTTAAACCCTAAACCCTAAACCCTAAGCCCTAAACCCTAAACCCTAAACCCTAAACCCTAAACCCTAAACCCTAAACCCTAAACCCTAAACCCTAAACCCTAAACCCTAAACCCTAAACCCTAAACCCTAAACCCTAAACCCTAAACCCTAAACCCTAAACCCTAAACCCTAAACCCTTAACCCTAAACCCTAAACCCTAAACCCTAAACCCTAAACCCTAAACCCTAAACCCTAAACCCTAAACCCTAAACCCTAAACCCTAAACCCTAAAACCCTAAACCCTAAACCCTAAACCCTAAACCCTAAACCCTAAACCCTAACCCTAAACCCTAAACCCTAAACCCTAAAAACCCTAAACCCTAAACCCTAAACCCTAAAACCCTAAACCCAAAACCCTAATCGCTAATCCCTAAACTCTTTAACCCTAAACCATCAACCCTACGAAACCATAAAATCCTAAACCCCAAAAACCTCTTCATCCCCTTTTTGTGTTTTTGAATCAAGCTGCTACAAGTGTCTTTTTGAATCGTAACTTAGCCTTTCAATTTGTTATGCATTTAGCCTCTGCATCGCATAGATGTAAATATTCTCTTTATGCAATCTGAGGCTGAATATGTTTCTTTTGATGGCCCTATGCACCTTATAACACCACACAGCTACAAGATTGTGTCAGATGTGAGAATCATTTACCATTTAATCATGTACAGTTAATGGGTCGGATATAATATACGAACTCGTTTTTAGATGGTTTTGATTAGTTTAACTAAAATCTAACTTATTTCAATTTAATAGAGGCGAGTGCCACTCAACTGGCCCCTTGTACACATGTACAGCCTTGACAACCTAGATTTATGGTACATGGCTCACAACTTTGATCAATCTCAGTGGTCCAACTAGCAATACATAATTAGTACATGTCTCATGCACGGAATCGCGCCTATGGAGGTGCCCAACTATCCATATTGAAGCACATAGGTTGGATGGTTCAAATTATCCAATGAGTGTGATTTTGGGCCCTCGATACCCTCCAATTTGGAGTTACCACCTTTGATGACTTGGATAACTATAAACATGTGCCATGTTACCTAAAAGTGCGGTGATCACACCCCAATTTGTAATGTGTCAGTCTCACTCCATTTATCCGATTGAGAAAGAGAGGTGTCAAGTGTCGATGTTTCTTTGCTCACTTACATAACAGGTAAAACAAAGAAAGACAGAGTGATGGAGCAGGTTGGGGTGTGGGGAAGGTTCTCTCTAGTTAGGATCAAAGGTAGATGATGTAGAAGCGAAAGACTTCTGAATTTCTCTTATGTCTAAAATTTTCTTTGAATAAAGAGCTTTAAAATGTCAAATGAATTATCTATTTAGTAGTATTGGTATTTAAAGCAATGTTTGTATGGGCATGTTTTATTGCAATTAAGGAAAGCTATGACATGACCTACAAGACAACATATATTGTCATTTTATATAATTTTAAGGACTGACCGAGTGATGCCAACATGAGAAAAACAAGGCACATGATTGGCCACGCTCATAGCATGTGCCCTTGACTAGTGTGTGTGTGTGTGTGTGTGTGTGTGTATATATATATATATATATAGACTAGGCTACTAGCAAAAAACTCGTGCAATGCCTTAGAAAAGATTTGAATGGAAAAAAAATACAAAATGTTCCCTATTTGAAGAACATCTTTAATGAACTTATATTGCTGAAAAAAATACCCCTGTGACATAAAAATGGGATTGTGACCCCCAACCTCGAGAAGTTTAATTACAGTTCTCCTGCCTTTATGAGAGTTAAAAAATGGAACATAAACCAAAAATTCCCCATTGGGTTCTATTGAACACCCAAAATTTTAAGCCCAAGTTCTCACGAATATATGCCTATTAAGACTCAAGGCATTAGCTCCTCCCTCGAGCTTATCTTTGATGTCGATGTCTTGGGAAGGACCTCCCTCCCAATCAATCTCAATGTCTATGGTTGTGTTTCGCATAGCTCCCAGCTTTAGCAATTTCCCTTTCTCTTTATTAAATCCCTGCTACCTATTTTAGCAGGTCCCCCTTCTCCTTGCTAAATCCTTGCATAGCATAATTTACATGCTAGCAGTTCTCCCCTGCTCTATGCTCACTCCCTCTCATAGTAGATTTTATTTGCTCTGGCAGGGAGTTAGCAGAGAGCAGGGAGGTAACTGTTAGAGCTGGTAAATCGTGTTTTGCATGGAGTTAATAAGGAGAAGGGGGACTGCTAAAGCAAGTATATCTGATTTTGGCAGGGAGCTGACAAAGAGCTATACCAAACACAACCTATAGATCTTTAATGTTTAATTACCACAACACAATGCAACTTCTGAGTATGACATGAACAACTCATATTAATAACTAAGATGGGCGTAGGGAATTTATTAAAACACTTAGATCTAAGCTAGAAGAAAGTCGATTGGACATGGGAAGTGAATGCCCCATTACTAGATGCTTACGACGTTTAATGAGACAAAGGAATCGAAAAACTTCGTTTCATGGATTGTTTGGTTCCAGATCCTCCTATATCTTGACACTACTGTTACAGAGAATGGAAATAGATCTTGAAGCATTTGATACAGAAAATATATAGGTTTTTGAAAAAGACATGCACGCTTACATGAAAATTACACTCTCCTCTTCAATTATCACTCAATAGAATCCCTTAGGCAAGATCCTTGGATGACACTCCTGATCACAAATATCCATCAATTTTAATCTTCAATTTTATGCTTGCATTTGAAATGTCATGTTGCTTTGATCCTTAAATCGCCAATTTGTTCTTTATGAAAAATTGAGCCCGAGCAGTTCCTTGGTCTTTCTTTTAAGCATTTTTTATGTCGAAGAGATTGAATTGCCTTAACAACTTCAAAGAATGAAACATCAAGAAAGCTAAACCTTTAATGTTGCTGGTAAGCCCTTTTAAGATTCGAAAGAGAAAAAAATACACAGAAATCAAACCACACATGTAGCTAACTATAGTAAGAATACATTTTCTTAGTAGAAATTTGAGTCAAATTTATTGTGCTACTAACATTACAACTTATAAGTATTAGGATGAGAGAGTAAGACAATAGAAAGTACCCGAGACAACATCTAAACACATGTTGCATTTTTGGATAAGTCTTGGTGAAGTCTATTATGCAAAGGCAATGAAGTGATTTCCTTAAGGATATTGGAAAAGTTCTCATAAATAGTTTGTTTCCCGAAAATGATAGATAGCGGTTTTGCTAGGAAAATATGAGATGCCTCTCAATATATTGAAAGTCAAGATTTCGAGAGGATTTAGTTCCTAAATGCTATTCATAAGTATGAGAGGATTTAGTTTATTTAAGAAATACTAACATTAAGTAACACACTTGTATGAGTGCTTTGATGCAAACCATTATTTTTCTTTTTTTTGATGTAAAAGAATACTTTCACTAAGTAATTCACTCACCTCTGTCAACACCCAATAGTCTTTTAGTTATTTGTGACATTAGAAATTCACTTTTAGTGTTCACTAAGTACCACACATGTAGGTGTGCTCAGATGTAAAGTTTTATTTGTTCTTTTATTTGATACAGAAGCATACTTCGATAAGTAATTCACTCCACTGTTCAGTCTTTTAGCTACTTCTAACATTAGAAATCACTTTTGAGTGTTTTGAATGTTAGAATTGCAAAGATGAGGTCCATTATTTTGTATGTTTAAGGTGTGAAAAGTTGTGCCATCATACAATATTGTTGCTAGTACAATAGAATTTGTACTTAAGAGTACTCAGTATTTTGATGAAGTTTGGCTTTATCCTATCTGATCCCTCAGATTTTTATGTTCAACAAGAAGTTTGGATTCTTGTTGGATACATTAAGATCATCATTAATCTGCATTTTAGTTCTGTTGATTGATTATAAGTCTATATTACTTGTTTTGTAGGCTAAAATACAGATTGTTGCCTATATAGTAGCTACAATGGTGAACCAACGTGATCTATAGGTTGTATTCATATTTCCTTGATGAGATCAATGATCTCATTACACTTTTCTTCTATTTATCCAAATTCTTTGTAGATAAAACATCATGGATAATCACCTCTCCTCAACCATGCTCCTGAATTGCCTTCTCAAAGATGTATTTGTTGTTTTTGGACTAGATCAACCAGTCAATTGTCTGTACCATAGCCACAAAAATACATCACAATGATTATTGGTTTAATTTCTGGACAATGTCTAATTCATCTGGTATCCAAGTGATCAAATGACCTTGGCGCAGTTTGGGGGGGGGAGGGGTAGCACCATGGTTTATAAAGGTAGATAGGATGTGTTTGGCATAGCTCCCTGTCAGAGCAAGGGTTACCTACTTTAGCAGGTTCCCTTTCTCTTTGCTAAGTCTCTTCTACCTGCTTTAATAGGCCCCCTTCTCCTTACTAACTCCCTGCATAGCAGGATTTACCTGTCAGAGCAGATATTATTTGCTCTAGCAGGGAGGTAGCTTCTAGAGTAGGTAAATTCTACTTTGCAAGGAATTAGCAAGGAGAAGGGGGGCCTGCTAAAGCAAGTATATCTGGCTCTGGCAGGGAGATGACAAAGAGTTATGCCAAACACATCCATAATATTCTATTTCAAGTTTGTAGCAATGTTTAAAATGTTGCCCATTACCTAAAGGCACCGATTTCTGCCTATATAGTTTGTATCAAGGTTTAGAAGAGCAATTTACCGGTAATTATGCAGTATTTTAAGCATCAAAATTGTTTGTAACAGCCGATACAAACTAATACCAATTTACTTCAGTTGGTGTGTAGTGTATTGCTACCACCAAGTCCGCTTCAAGTGATGCGATCTGATTTCAGATCTCACACACAATTTCAGCAGAAAAAGAAGAATAAATTAATTTCAATAACCCAACTCACCAACTCACAATGAATGTAGCACATCAACCACTGACAAAGCAAGAATATTTTTTTTGGTCTTGATAAATGACACAACAAGAATATTAAACTTTGGCTTCTATGTATCTTTCTAACCTTTTCTTTTGTCTTGTTGGGTCAATTTTTTGTTGTTGTCAATTTAATTAAATTTGGATCGTTTATTGATTCACTTCAATGTATTTTCATGGGAAAAAAAAAAAGTTAAGCTACCATCGTTTTGTCTAATTACCTTGTCTATATCACCTGATTTTGTGACGAGAACAACTCTTTTCAAGGTCATACAGTGTTTCAAAAAAGGCTACAAGCATTGTTTCCTAAAATTCTGTAAAAATAATTTGTATTGATTTTGAGGCTGAACTATGTATTATTATCTATTTGCTTAGTTCCAACCTCTAAAACCCATTTTCCTAGGATTTTTGTGGCCATGATGTATGTGCTCATAGTTTATAAAATGGAGTATGACTCCTCAATATCTCTTTTAGGATACATGATGGGGCATTCTCTCTAAACATCCCAACACCATCCAGTCACATGTGTTGTAGTAAGCTAAAAGATTGTGCTTTGGTTGTGTTTAACAAATTGGGTCCCCGACTCGATATGCATTTTTTCTCTGTGCAGGTAAGTAGTTAGAGGGGGAGGGTTCTCTTTTATTTAGAGATATGGGCATGCATGTTTTTTGGTGAAATAGTTCTCTTCTTTTTTTCATTTTTGTTTCTTAAGGCTTGAAGGAGCAATGATGTCTAAGTTCCCATCAACTGGAATGTTTACAAAAGTACACCTTGTAGCTACAAGATAAGCTCTTATAGATTTTGCAGTTCTCGTAATAAATGTTGTATACACGAGCAAGCTGACTATGAGAATCTGGTCCATGGCTATATGAACCTCTCAACAACTCCGTGGCGGAACCACCGGGATGAAATTGTTTTTTTTCTGCGAGATGCTTCAAACAATCACTTGTATTACCTTCCAACTTCCTAGGTGAAGTGCCAGGACATGGTGGTATTAGGGGAAATCAAACACGCCTTCCTATAATCTATAATCCTATCGAGTGCTAGGAGAGGACAACCACCTATTTCCCTTGTCTAAAGGCTAGGGAGTACTGGTAAAATAGCCCTTTTTAAAGACCTCCTGACGATCCTACCAAAGGCCTGGATACACCGTGGTATTGGTGACCTCCCAACAAGTGTCTAGTGGACAATGGAGTCGCCACCCAGGTTTTATGGCCTCAAACCAGAGAAAACCGTTATAAACTAGAATTTTCCTTCTTTCAATAGCAAAGAGTCTGATCTAAATCAGCTCCGAGTAAGTCGTCAGGGTACGGATGGTGCTGGCATTAAGGCGGACCAATCCACCCGGGTTTGTCTCTACTTGGGATAACGAAAGAGAGCTAATTATAACACTATAGATTTTTAAGGAGTTGCTGTATAAAATGCCTGCATAACTAAAGGTTAAAATATCAACTATGGCAGTGTTTAGGATTGGTCTTTAGAGGCAAAGAGCAGCTCTTTGCTCTGTTTGGTTGTAAGTGCTCTTAGGTGTTTCGGAGAGTGAAAGAGCTGAATTTGGATCTCTTTAAATGAGCAATTTAAATTTGCCTTTTAAGTGGGCTGCTCTTTGCCTTGAAAGAGCAATCCCAAGCACAACCTATATAACCATTCTTACAAAAATCATTAAGGCATCATCCGACCTTACAAATGAGCAATGATCATCCCTATTTCAGTCATGCGATGTGTATTTGAGAAATCCAACTCACCAAAGTGGTAGTTCATACATTGAAGTGGAATCCAAACTCACATTCATTGGCGAATATTTTTTCAATAAATATTTTAAACACGGGTGTTTAAAGGACGGCCAGGTGAGTCGAGTCCTTTTAAAAATTTGCGAATCATTCGGGTAATTCACGATTTTTTCAATAATTTATGAATTCTTTTTCGTACTTTTTAATTTTATCTATTTTGTATTCTTTATTTTTTCTCTCCGATTTTCGCTCTATATTTTTTGTATTTCCCAAATTTTTTCCGATTTCAGCCTTGCTAAACCCCCAATAATTTGGGTCATTTCATTTGGACGGTTGTTTTACATTTTGAGTTTGTGTATGGAACCTAACCTATTTACCCTTTCGAGTAAATGGGGTCTTTGATTGTTTTATATATATATATATATATACCACTGCCACGTGTCATGTGTAAAGAATTAATGATCCATTCATCCTCGACAGCAAAAAAATACTTTTTTTCTTTTTTTGGTATCAATCATTTCATGATTAACATTGTTGACTGCCTTGAATCAGATAGTGGAGATGGTTTTTCATCCCAATCTTTTACACAATATATCTTGAAATCATGGACCACCTATCAAATGATCATATATTGAGTCCATATGGAATGCATCCCAAAAGTGACCACATAACCCTTCTCATGGTACATCATGATCACCAATGTGTGCCACATGGCATTAACACTTGACTGTCTAATAGGAGGGTAATGAACCCAGGATCAGTAGATTATGGCTAAAAATAATCTCCAACATCTAATTCAAGGCAATCAACGGTTTTAACCGTGGAACCATTGTTGTGCGGAAAGAATCTTCAGTTGCAAAAAAATGGTAATTCTATGAAAAAAGAACTAGAATTGGGTATGCGGCCTAAAATCCTGATGACTAGGTATTTGGTTCATTTCTGGATGTGTGCTATATCGCATCGTCATTCGTAGTATTGATAGGTGGGCCATGATCAAAAGATCCTTGATGCAAAAGATGGGGATGAAAAATGATCTCCATCATCAAACTCGAAATAATCAAATACAATCTAAAATCAATGGCCTTCACGTAAATTAAACATGAGGGAGATGACTTCTCGCTGGACAGTCCTTTGGTGAATGGTGTGTCGAGAAATTAATGTAGGATACGGGCTTTTGCAATCAACGATTATTGTAGGTTGGTGTCGAGAACTTAATGTAGGTCGATTTCTATTGATATTGCTTTGCAGTTTTAATTACTATTAGGTTGCGTTTGGGAACTGTCATTTGAAGGGTTGGATTTGGATTTTGATGGGTCAAATCCAAATCCACCGTTTGGACAGGTAATTTAGAAGCTTGGATTTAAAATTATCAAATCCTAGTAATTTACAACAATTTCTCACAAGAGAAAAAACAGGGATTGGAAATAACACCTCCCACGTGTTATTTCAAATCCAACTCTTTCAGTTGGGTTGATCGGATCTCGCGCGAAGACGAAAAAAACTGAGATGACTCTCTCTCTCTCTCCCTTTCTCTCTCTCTTCATCTCTCTCTCATTATTTCTCTCTTTAGATCTCTCTCTCTCTCATTATTTCTCTTTATCCCTCTTTGTTTCCCTCTCTTCATCTCTCTCACATTGTTTCTCTTTCTCTCTTATTATAATATCCCAAAATATCACGTTAAACGGTGACCTCGGGATCCGTGCCCGATTGGTCACGGGTTTGACCAATTAGGAGTTAAATAATTAGCATAGAGTGTGATGAACGGAAGAGATGTGATAATTTGTGTGACTATGTGGTGTGTGATGTAAATCTGAGGTCACATACACCTATCGCGGTGCATGTGCTCAACACACAAGTGAGAGGAGAGATAAAAGGATTTAATAACCCTAAATTGTATGTTTTGGATTGTTGGGAGAGAAGTAAAGAAGAGAGAGAGAGGAGTAAAGAAGGTTGAGCAAGGAGTGATTGTAAGTGATTGGAAGGGGGATTCAAGCATTAAAGAGGTCGATTCAACGCGAGGAATCCATTCAAGCCAAAGCTGGAACCCTAGCCTTTCCAACCACTTGATTTAAATCAATTTGAAATTGATTGAAGGTAAAATTATTGTAGATTAAATGCATAGATTGAAGAGTTAGATTGTAGTTAGAAATGGGTGAAAATATAGGATAAAGGCTTAGAAAAATGTAGGAAAAAGAAAAGGAAAAGAAAAGATGTCGACCCATTTCGATTAATCGAAATTGAGTTTCGATTAATCGATTTTGGCCAAGAAGTTGAAAAGTCAGAGGACCCCGATCTCGATTAATCGAATTGAGTTTCGATTAATCGACTTTGAATTTCGATTAATCGAATTGGGTATCGATTAATCGACTGGGAACCTACAGTGAACTCCAGTGGAGAAAAGAAAAGAGCTTGGAGAAATCGACTAATCGAAATGAGAGTTCGATTAATCGATTTAGAATTTCGATTAATCGATTTGGGATCGATTAATCAATTTTGGAAACTCGATTACTCGAATTGAGAATCGACTGGATAGAATAGAGAAATTCGACTAATCGAATGGGAATCTCGATTAATCGATTTGAGAATTGATTAATCGAAATTGAATTTCGATTAATCGACTGTGCCAGTTTATGTTGACTTTTGAGTTTGACTTTAAGATTCTTGGAGGGTCTTGGACCTTCTTTATTACATCTTTAGTGATGTATTTCACATGTTATGTGGTACCATAGGTGGTACGTGTGAGCTTGAGCACAAGGAGCCACGTGAGACCTTGATGCATGATCAAACAGAGACTTGAGGTAGGGAACACCTTGAACATTTACTTTATTTTGCAAGAGCATGTATGTAGTGATATAGAATTCCATTCAAAATGTTTTATTGCTTAAGAGTTTATGAAAAGTGTGTGTGTGTGACATCAATAAGAGTAATTATAATGAGCCATCCCCAGGGGATGAGGAAGTAAAGAGATAAGAGCATCAGGTGTGATGCAAGTGAATGGATGCATCCCAGGGATGTATCCAAGATTGAATCATATTTGATAGGGCCTAACTGATATAAGATAGCACACTTACACGGTGAATAACTATATGTAAAGCACATGATACTTTTGTTATTTGAGGTTTGATAGGGTACCCCACCGACGTGGCGGGATATCCACGACTGACATGGCAGGATATCCGTGACCGATACGACGGCGAAATCGTATGCCAGTGCGGAGGCTTATCCGTACACAGTAAGCACACCCCAAGGGTGTTGAGTTGAGACAAGTGAAACCCCGCCGCCAATCCCCAGGGGAAAGGGGCTTGGATACTATTTATATTCCCAGGGAATACTTTTAAAACTGTCTATATAGATGACGATGATGGGTATCTCATCGGGGCTCGATGCTATATTGCTCGGGGATTACTTAAGTTGAAAGTTTAATTTTGCTTTAGGCCTTTTCAGCATCATTCATGAATAAGTAAAAGACATGAGTAAACTACCAGTAAGAATATGATTCTTTTCAACTGTTTTTCATCAGTAACTGCATAGACACATCATGCATGGCATATCATGGAATATATGTGAGTGGTAATTTATATGTTCAACTGTGTTCTGTTCCCTATTGAGCTAGGATGTATCTCACCCTTTAGACTATACGTCGCAGGTCCACTATTAGCAGCTGTCGAGGCTTCAGGAGACGTTGACTCCGGTGAGTCGGACCTTGCACCTGGAGACGAGTTGGAGCCACCTCCTGAGGACTTCTTCTAGAGGACTCCGTTGTGCAGCTTTGAGAGTTTTGAGAGATTTTTGTACGGCTTGGTATGTCAAGCCTTGTTTTGATTAAACAATGTATATGTATAGATTTGGGATAATTCTTTTGGGCGAACCATCTGTGATGATTAGCTATCATCGATGGTTCGGATCGGTTCTCCGTTCATGTAGAGGCATGAGGGTAGAACTGTATTTTGAGAAATGCTTATATAGTAATTTAATTCCGCAGCTTTATTTACTATTTCAATTCAATTCATTGCTTGATATACCAATGTTCCATGCATAGCTAAGGGACACGGTCAAGATGATCGTGCTGATGGCACGGGTTTCGGGGTGCCAAAATTCGGGTTGTCACAGTTGGTATCAAAGTTATTTCTTTTAGCAATTCTGGCAATCATTCTTTTGTCAGAACATAGGGACTTCTGCTAACGAGACTTTAGTTTCAATTGCAGCCGTCAATGTCATCTAGAGGAAGAGGCCGACCAAGGGGAGGTCAACAGAGGAGTCTGCGTAGTGGAGATGATTACATCTCTCCTACCAATAGAGTGCCTTTAGGAGGTACCGAGGCCCCAGGGGGCAGTAGTAGTAGACAGCATGATGATGAGGATCGAGATCGTCAGGATCAAGATCAAAGAGAACAAGAGAGAGTTAGAGAAAGACAAGAGGATAGAGAGGAGCGACAAAGGATGATGCATACCATGGAGACCATGGCAGCTGCCATGGCACAACAGGCCGCATCCTTTGCAGCTCATGCAGTGAGAGAACAGCAGCCACCTACACCACCTGTAGGACCCGCACTGCCTGTGCCCTCATCCTTTACAAAGTTTAGGAGGATGAGACCTCCTTCATTTTCAGGGCAGGCAGACACGATGGCAGCTGAAAATTGGCTGATGGAAATGGAGGTCTTTAGCGTGCTGACATGCACGGAAGATGAGAGTGTGAGATGGGCAGCCTACATGCTGGACGGGGAGGCTGGGCCTTTGTGGAAGTCCGTGAAACGGACTAGGGCTCAGGAGACCCCGGAGTTGCTCTGGACTTGGGAGGAGTTTGTTGAGGAGTTCAACAAACAATATTTTTCGGAAGTGGTAAGGAATCAGCTCGAAATATAATTTCTACAATTAGTGCAAGGGAAAATGACAGTGAGGGAATATGGAGTGGAGTTTCTACGACTTGCCCGTTTTGCCCCGGATTACGTCGCTACCGATGTGATGAAGTCCAAAAGGTTTCAACAAGGTTTGAAGCCTGAGGTTAGGGGAGGAGTGGCTCCATTTCAGTTGAGAACCTATGAAGAGGTCATGAGCAAGGCACTGGTTGTGGAAGAAGAAAATACAAATAGATATAGACAGAGAGAGCAACAGAGAGGAGGAAATGATCAAGGAAGATCGGAGAACTACGAACCGGTGAACAAAAAGCCGAGGTTCGTGGCCCAAAATCAGAGACCACAGTTCCAAGGGGGTTTCGGAAGGCCGGCGCAACAGCAACACCAACAGAGGTTTCCACTACTTGCGTCGGGGAGACCTTTACGCTATGAGAGCCCTGCCATGTCTACTGGCGCTACTATCACACAGGGTTCTCGTATAGTTTCTTCCGCGCCTCGAGAGACTTGTGTCAAGTGTGGAAAGCCTCATAGAACGGTGGATTGTAGAGCAGGGACTAGGGGTTTTTTCCAATGTGGCAAGGTGGGCCACTTGATAAAGGATTGCCCCGAGACTGATAAAGGAAAGACGGCTTCGGTTGCAACACCACGACCCATTCAAGCACGGAAGCCGGTCGTTCATGGGAGAACCTATGCAGTCACTGCTCAGGAAGCAGGGAACATGCATGACGTCATCCAAGGTGAGACTCTTTTAATTTAAAGAAATTTTTATTTTATTAAAATTTTAGATAGAGAAGGTGCATTCACTAGGAATAGTGTAGTTTCTTTTGCTAAACACTAAATTTATAATTGAATTAGGGGTGTAAATTGATGTGTAAATTATTGTATGTATGTATATATACTATAGGTACTTTAACTATATATGAGAAGGGATGCTTTGTTGGATATGACGCGAGAGTGTTGATTGACCCAGGGTCTACCCACTCATTCGTCACTCCACATTTTGCCAAGAGGATGAAGATTGTTCCAGAGGTGTTGGACTTCGTCCTATCTGTGTCTATTCCGACTAGAGAGTTAGTGGACACGGAGTTAGCTTGCAAATCCGTCATTGTAGCAGTTCGAGACCTAGAGGTGCATGAATTGGAAGCAAAGTTGATACTGCTGGACATGCAAGGATTTGATGTGATCCTTGGCATGGACTGGTTGGCGCAGCACAGTGCAACAGTCGATTGCAAAAACAAGGTCGTCATTTTCAGACCCAACACAAGAAGATCATTTCGGTTTCAAGGAGTGAGGTCATCACCTATGCCACTGATCTCAGCAGTAAGGGCCGAGAAAATGATCCGAAAGGGTTGCAGTGGATACTTGGCTTTCTTAAAAGAGGACAAGGAAGAAAAGAACATCATCTCTGAGATAGCAGTTGTGCGAGACTTCGCCGACGTGTTTCCAAAAGAATTGCCTGGATTACCTCCAGAGAGAGAAGTGGAATTCACCATTGACTTAGCACCGGGAACGGAGCCTATTTCGAAAGCGCCATATAGAATGGCTCCGGCTGAGTTGAAGGAGTTGAAAGAACAACTGCAAGAGCTCATGGACAAAGGGTTTGTCAGACCGAGCGTGTCTCCATAGGAGCACCGGTCTTATTTGTCAAGAAGAAAGATGGGTCAATGCGACTATGCATTGACTATCGACAATTGAACAAACTCACTGTGAAGAACCGCTACCCTTTGCCTAGAATTGATGATTTGTTCGATCAACTGCAAGGAGCAAAGTATTTTTCCAAGATCTATATGAGAGCTGGATACCATCAGTTGCGAGTCAAGGCAGAGGATATTCAGAAGACAGCTTTCAGGACACGGTATGGACACTATGAATTCCTTGTGATGTCGTTCGGGTTGACGAATGCTCCGGCGTCGTTTATGGATCTGATGAATCGAGTGTTTAAACCACACTTGGACTCCTGCGTCGTAGTGTTCGTTGATGATATCTTAATATACTCCAAATCCAAGACGGAACACGAAGAACATTTAAGGATTGCTCTACAGACGCTACGTGAACACCAATTGTATGCCAAACTCAGCAAATATGAGTTTCGGTTGGAAGAGGTTAGCTTTTGGGGACATGTTGTCTCAAAGCACGGTGTCACGGTAGATCCAGCAAAGATAGAAGCAGTGGTTAAATGGGAGCAACCAAAGACAGTGACCGATGTCCGAAGTTCTCTGGGCTTAGCAGGCTATTATCGACGTTTCGTCGAGGGGTTTTCAAAGATATCGGGACCTCTCACGAAGCTGACACGAAAGGATTCAAGATTTGAGTGGAGTGAGGCATGCGAGAAGAGTTTTCAAGAACTCAAAACGAGACTCACTTCGGCTCCAGTGCTAGCGATTCCTTCAGGTAGTGGAGGATACGCAGTGTACAGCGATGCGTCATACAATGGGTTAGGTTGTGTGCTCAACCAACACAAGAAGGTGATAGCTTACGGATCAAGACAACTGAAAGAACACGAGAAAAATTACCCGACTCATGACTTGGAGCTAGCAGCAGTCATTTTTGCGCTGAAGATTTGGAGACATTACTTGTATGGTGAGACGTTTGAAATTTTCACCGATCATAAGAGCCTCAGATACCTGTTTACTCAGAAAGAGCTCAACATGAGACAACACAGATGGATGGAGTTCCTCAAGGATTATGATTGTTCTATACAGTACCATCCAGGCAAGGTGAACGTAGTAGCCGATGCCTTGAGTCGGAAGGCTTGTTTGATTTTGGGTATGCACCGGTGGAAATTATTGGAAGACCTAGCACTTTATGATGCGAATATTGAGTCGAAAGCTACAGGATCCTTTTTGGCTAACATATCAGTGAAGCCAGTAATATTTGAGCATATCCACGATCTACAAATGAAAGATCCGACATTAACAAAGATTCATCAAGACGTGATTGAGGGCATCAGGCCGGACTTCTCAGTAAAAGAAGATGGTTCTTTATTGTTCAAGGGCCGTCTTTGCATTCCGGACAATGCCGATCTAAGACGAACGATCCTTGATGAAGCTCATAAGTCAAATTATGCTATCCACCCTGGTAGCACCAAAATGTACCAAGACTTGAAAAAGAACTACTGGTGGAGAGGTTTGAAGCAAGACGTGGCCGAATACGTGTCACGGTGTTTGACTTGTCAGCAGGTGAAGGTTGATCATAGACATCCGGTTGGACTATTACAGCCTTTACCAATACCAGAATGGAAGTGGGAATCGATCTCGATGGATTTCATTGTTAGATTGCCGCGTACTGCCAAGAGACACAATGTCATTTGGGTAGTCGTAGACCGATTGACCAAATCAGCGCACTTTTTGCCGTACAATACGATGTATACGGCAGGAAAATTGGCAGACTTATACATGAAGGAGATCGTAAGATTACACGGGATTCCGAGCAGCATAGTTTCAGATCGTGATCAACTATATACGTCCAAGTTTTGGAAGAAATTTCAAGAAGGAATGGGAACACGACTAGATTTTAGTTCAGCTTTCCATCCTCAAACTGATGGGCCGACAGAACGAGTGAACCAAGTGATGGGCAACCTCTAAGCTTCCGGTTCGGCGTAAGAACGCCGCACCACCACCACCTACCCCATCACCCGTGAGGACCCCGTCACCATCGACATCGGACACCACATCCGGGTCGACAAGCGCGTCTTCGCGCGAGTCTTCACGCGAGTCCACACCTATGCCGCCACCACCCACTAACGTGGTACAACCCAATGAGTGGTGGGCCGCAAAGACCTTTGAGGTCGAGTACCTCATCGACCCTACCCTTTTCACAAATCCCGATGTACCGGGCGAGACCCAATGGGCTCGCAACTATCTTAGGAATGCCGGTCTCGGCAACCTTCTCAAACCAATCCAGGGTTCTTACTACCCTAGATTGGTGAGGTTGTTTTACCAGGGCCTTACCGATGACCCTACCGACGACGTGATCTTGACCAACATAGAGGGTCGAGAATACACGATCACCCGTCGCCACATACACGAGGTGCTCGAGTGCTACCTCGATTTCACCCCTGAGACCACCCTATTCCCACCCTTTGAGGAGGACCCTAGGTTTGAAGAGATCATGACCCGCATGACCAACGGGAAGAAGGGGTCAGGATCCTCCATCAAGAGGGTCGACCTTCCCCACTACATGTGGATGCTTGATTCCATAATCAAGTGTAACCTCTACTCGTTGCGGCACGACACCGAGCGGATAGATATGGTGCGTGCAAAGAATCGTAGATATGCCTTCTGTGGCCGGTGGTTCGACGCCACCATGCTCATCCTCGAGGGGATGAGATATATTAAGGGAAAGTTAATGAAGGGAAACTTAAGGCCCAAGGAAAAGATGCCCTATGCTCGACTCATCTCGAGCATGTTGGAGTGCTACTCCGACGATCCCTCCTACACCATATCGCCCCACGAGGTGCGAGCAACGGACCGAGTGAAGACGTTTTCAAAGTCTTCATGGACCAGTAGCTACAACTTGCTGAAGTGGACTCTACCGGCTCCGGGTCCGGCTTTAGCAGCAGCAGCAGTAGCACCACCACCATCCCCACCACCACATCAGGACCCACCCGTGGGTGGGGCACACCCGGTCGAGCCATCAGTGGAGAGGGCTACCTCTCATTCCACAGCCTCACCGACACCGCCAGCTCACTCCGCGCCCGCTACACCCACATCGTCCTACCGTCGGCGCGCAGCTCCATCCGGTCCTACCATCGAGGAGGTGTTGGCACGCATGGAGGCCAACAACGAGCGGATGAATCGGAGGATAGACTTCCTTATGTTCCATACCCTCCGCTACATCTACCCGTTGGACTACCAAATGATACCTGCTCAGAGGAGGAGGATCGCAGACGAACCGCCTTCCACAGAGGTCCCGTCTTCCATTCGACCACCGCGACTACCGGCGCTGGTCCTTCCACATCTACATCAGCTCCGCCGACAGAGACGCCGCAGTCACAGCGCCGTTACCTCCGACTACCCAACCACCACAGACTTCACCACCGGAGGCTGACCACTCAGCAGCACTTGACCCCCTATAGCACTCACCAGATGGAGCGACTGCTCCAAAGACCGGACCAGCCTGACGAGGGGACTGCATGAGCCTTGTGCTTATTTTTGAGTTATTATTGTATGCATGTATATTTTGTATGCCAAATTATCTGGCGCCTTGTAAAAAAAAAAAAAAAACTTCAGATATTAATAGAAATCAAAATTTTTGGTGTACATTGTTCATTATCGTCAAATCTATAATTCTATGCTTGTATTCGTGTAATTACCTGGATACATCTGAGTCAACTGGACTGCCTCACCTGAGAGTGTGGGGGGGGACCCAGACCTACGCACCTTTGGGTTATTTTCGAGGACGAAAATTCTCAAGGTGGGGAGGGTGTAATATCCTGAAAAATCATGTTAAATGGTGACCTCGGGATCCGTGCCTGATTGGTCACGGGTTTGACCAATTAGGAGTTAAATAGTTAGCATAGAGTGTGATGAACGGAAGAGATGTGATAATTTGTGTGACTATGTGGTGTGTGATGTAAATCTGATGTCACATACACCTATCGCGGTGCATGTGCTCAACACACAAGTGAGAGGAGAGATAAAAG
This sequence comes from Chloranthus sessilifolius, assembly GCA_021018995.1. Lineage (NCBI taxonomy): Eukaryota > Viridiplantae > Streptophyta > Magnoliopsida > Chloranthales > Chloranthaceae > Chloranthus > Chloranthus sessilifolius. The sequence goes on from CM037584.1 coordinate 27,800, forward strand.
GGTTTAATAACCCTAAATTGTATGTTTTGGGTTGTTGGGAGAGAAGTAAAGAAGAGAGAGAGAGGAGTAAAGAAGGTTGAGCAAGGAGTGATTGTGAGTGATTGGAAGGGGGATTCAAGCATTAAAGAGGCCGATTCAACACGAGGAATCTGTTCAAGCCAAAGCTGGAACCCTAACCTTTCCAACCACTTGATTTAAATCAATTTGAAATTGATTGAAGGTAAAATTATTGTAGATTAAATGCATAGATTGAAGAGTTAGATTGTAGTTAGAAATGGGTGAAAATATAGGATAAAGGCTTAGAAAAATGAAGGAAAAAGAAAGGAAAAAAGATTGGGAAGAACAAATTTCGACTGCCATTTCGATTAATCAAATTGAGTTTCGATTAATCGATTTTGGCCAAGAAGTTGAAAAAGTCGAGAGGCGATCTCGATTAATCGAATTGAGTTTCTTAATCGATTTAATTCGATTAATCGAATTGGGTATCGATTAATTGAAACTGATGTGAACTCGGTGGAGAAAAGAAAAGAGCTTGGAGAAATCGACTAATCGAAATGAGAGTTCGATTAATCGATTTAGAATTTCGATTAATCGATTTGGGATCGATTAATCGATTTTGGAAACTCGATTACTCGAATTGAGAATCGACTGGATAGAATAGAGAAATTCGACTAATCGAATGGGAATCTCGATTAATCGATTTGAGAATCGATTAATCGAAATTGAATTTCGATTAATCGATTTTGGAGTTCGATTAATCGACTGTGCCAGTTTATGTTGACTTTTGAGTTTGACTTTAAGATTCTTGGAGGGTCTTGGACCTTCTTTATTACATCTTTAGTGATGTATTTCACATGTTATGTGGTACCATAGGTGGTACGTGTGAGCTTGAGCACAAGGAGCCACGTGAGACCTTGATGCATGATCAAACAGAGACTTGAGGTAGGGAACACCTTGAACATGTACTTTATTTTGCAAGAGCATATATGTAGTGATATAGAATTCCATTCAAAATATTTTATTGCTTAAGAGTTTATGAAAAGTGTGTGTGTGTGACATCAATAAGAGTAATTATAATAAGCCATCCCCAGGGGATGAGGAAGTAAAGAGATAAGAGCATCAGGTGTGATGCAAGTGAATGGATACATCCCAGGGATGTATCCAAGATTGAATCATGTTTGATAGGGCCTAACTGATATAAGATAGCATACTTACACGGTGAATAACTATATGTAAAGCACCTGATACTTTTGTTATTTGAGGTTTGATAGGGTACCCCACCGACGTGGCGGGATATCCACGACTGACATGGCAGGATATCCGTGACCGATACAGCGGCAAAACCGTAGGCCAGTGCGGAGGCTTATCCATCAGAAGCACACTGGGTGTTGAGTTGAGACAAGTGAAACTCCGCCGCCAATCCCCAGGGGAAAGGGGCTTGGGTACTATTTGTATTCTCAGGAAATACTTTTAAAACTGTCTATATAGATGACGATGATGGGTATCTCATCGGGGCTCGATGCTATATTGCTCGGGGATTACTTAAGTTGAAAGTTTAAGTTTGCTTTAGGCCTTTTCAGCATCATTCATGAATAAGTAAAAGACATGAGTAAACTACCAGTAAGAATGTGATTCTTTTCAACTGTTTTTCATCAGTAACTGCATAGACACATCATGCATGACATATCATGGAATATATGTGAGTGGTAATTTATATGCTCAACTGTGTTCTGTTCCCTATTGAGCTAAGATGTAGCTCACCCTTTAGACTATACGTCGCAGGTCCACTATTAGCAGCTGCCGAGGCTTCAGGAGACGTTGACCCCGGTGAGTCGGACCTTGCACCTGGAGACGAGTTGGAGCCACCTCCTGAGGACTTCTTCTAGAGGACTCCGTTGTGCAGCTTTAAGAGTTTTGAGAGATTTTTGTACGGCTTGGTATGTCAAGCCTTGTTTTGATTAAACAATGTATATGTATAGATTTGGGATAATTCTTTTGGGCGAACCATCTGTGATGATTAGCTATCATCGATGGTTCGGATCGGTTCTCCGTTCATGTAGAGGCATGAGGGTAGAACTGTATTTTGAGAAATGCTTATATAGTAATTTAATTCCGCAGCTTCATTTACTATTTCAATTCAATTCATTACTTGATATACCAATATTCCATGAATAGCTAAGGGGCACGGTCAAGATGATCGTGTTGATGGCACGGGTTTCGGGGTGCCGAAATCCGGGCTGTCACACTTATTGTTTCTCTCTCTTTCATTGTTTCTCTCTCTGTCTCTCTCTCATGCCTCTCTATCTATCCATCACTTGCTGTCTCTCACTCTCTCTCTAGTTGTTTCTCTCTCTTGAAGTTTCATTCTCTATCTCTCTATCTCTCTTGCTAGCCTTTTCTCTCTCCTAATCTTATCTCTCTCACTGTTTCTCTCTCTAGGTCTGATCTCTCTCTCGTGTGCCCTTTCTTCTCTCTAGATAAAATATATATTGCAATATTGGCAACTTAAGATTCTTTGTGCAACTTATAGATCCACAGTTAACACCATTGGCTGCATTGAATTAGTTAATGAGGGTCCTTTTTCATCCTTTTTTTTAAAAAAAAATCTTCATATCACCGAACAGTCAGATATTGATTGGGGTACATACCTCTATTTGCACCAACAGGTTTATTGAAAGCGCCAACATTCGAAACCCCATGAAACTCATTGACTACTTCCAATCAGATGATGGAGATCATTGTTCGCCTTGATCTTCTACTCAGTGGATCTTGAGACCATAAGCGTACCATCATACGGTCAAATTTTTATTTCATGTGGCACGGATACCTAAAAAGTGGCCCTAAAATCATATAACACACATCACGCTCAAAAAGTGATTTTAGGGCCTTTTGGGATCTGTGACACGTGGAATCAAAATCTTACCATCCGATGGTAAGCTCATGATCTCAAGATTAATTGTGTGGAACATTGGGATGAAAAACAATCTCTATCGTATGATTTCAAGCAGTCAATGGATTATAAAAGGTTGCACACGTAACCTCGCAGATAGAGATACCCTATTGATTCTACGTGAAACACATTCTAAGAGATACCTAAGAATCCTTCTCATGGTAGATCGTGATCACGGATGTTTCCCATGTGGAATCGTCATCTAGCTGTCTGGTTGGTGGGCCATGATCTCAAGACCTTTTGTATAAAAGATTGGGACGAAAAATGAACTCCATCATCTTAGTCAAGGCGGTCAACAATATTAGCGACTGAAATATCAATTGTGCCGAAAGCATATTCAGTCGAGAATTTCATTGGTGTACAAGTCATCTAATTTCATGGACGTGGTAGATTTAGTCAATTAATTGAAATCTTCGGACCAATCTAAATACACTAATGATGCATCCAAACAATAGATTTGTAAATCTAAATATTTGAAATTCTGAATTTCAAATTCTTGAATTTCAAACACTTTCCCGAAGTTCAAATCCTTGTTCCCAAACACACCCTTAGGGACATTTTTTTGAGATATGTGCCACATAATATCTTCAATGTTGCCAAATGGTATCTTCAACGTTGGCACCCCAACAATCTAGTTGGCGAGGTACCCTTTGAAAAAATAAGGGGTTGAGTCAGGTTCACACACTAGCAATATCAAAAGAATGGCTGTTTAGAACAGCAAACAAAAGACTTGATATCGTTGAAACGTGAGCCACGTGGAACTGATCTAAGCCTTGTGACTTAGATCAGTTCTATGTCGATTCCAAAAATCAGACAGCTTAGATATGTTCCACAGAGCATGGATTCCAAAAATAGCAAGTTTCCTTTTTTTTTTGTAATGTTGAATATAGGACTGTCAAAGAGCCCTACAAGCTCAGCTCGGTCCTAAATGTTAGGGCTAATGCCAATTTTGAGGGCCCTACGGTAGGGCTTGGGCCTTTAAAATAAAAGCCCTGAAATTTAGGGCCGGGCTAAGATAAGGTAAAGCTTGAGCATAGCGTTGACCCTGGACCAGACCTAGGTGTGTGTATATATATAAATACTTGAATTTTGGTCTATTTTTTTTACTTAAATGTATCATTCTTCATATTTTGTATTATAATTTATTATTTAAAATTTTCTAATAATAATAAAAATATTATATATATATATATATATATATATATATATATATATATATATATATATATATATTATAGTATGGGAACAAAGAAAAGAAAAAAAAGGAATATCGGAAAGCCCAAAGCCTGGCCCTACCCGTTAGGGCTAGATCTAGGGTTGACCATATTGAGGCCCGCTAGGGCTAGGGGTTAAGGCTAAGGCCAACCTAAGGCTAAGGCTAGGGCGATGCAAGATACCCTTTTGGGCGGTAGCTTCTTCAACTCATTTCTACTTCTCTTATGGTTGCTTCTCTCTCCCACTTCCTCTCTTGTTCTTCGAAGCCTTGAGCAATCATCAAAGCCTTGGGTAATCTTTATGGAAGGGATGAGCGTTGGATCGTCGAGCCCTAATTTTGAAGTCGCCTCTCCATATTCCCATGTTCCGAATCGGCGCTGCTGGTAAGTATCAGAGATCGAATGCTAAATATCAAGCGGAGTAGATTTCAAGGCTCGTTTCTTTCTTGTTTTTCAAAAAAGAGGGTAGTTCTTTTGAAGCTCTTTTGCGTCTTTGAATGATCAAACGGCATAGATTTCAAGGCTCTTTTCACCTCCTTCTCTTGTATTCCCAATCTTTTTTAGCTCAACTATCAAGATGGGTTTCTTGAATTTGTTTTTTCTAAATATAGTTGATTCTTAATTTTTTTCTTCTTCTTCTTCTTATTTTTCTTTTGAGATAATAATTGCAGAAAGCTTAATGGACTGAAGAAGAAGAGGAAGGTTTTCTGGTCGGCCCAAGCGGAATAGCAACAAATTGGCTGAGATCAAGACTGCTGTTTATGACGGTGATCATTGTTGGATCCCTAATTTTAATTTTAATTTTTTGTGCCTTTTTTGTCTTCGTTTTCAGAATAATAACGGTTTGGTTGTTTTTTTTTTTAGGTCTTCCAAGGCTGTACGCGAGGATGCAGTACTGTGTATCTGGTGCGATCCATCGCATGTTGTTAGGGTTCTGTCTCACACTGCTAGAAGGAACTCAGCGATTTATGCGCAGGGTATTTTTTCAGACGTTTGATTTCCCCCTTTTCAATTTTTATTTATTTATATTGGATATTTGGATCAATTTTTTTGTTATTTTGAATTTTGTCTCATGCTTCATGTTATTTTATTATGTTGGGTTATTATTATTATTTTTTATTTTTATTGATAATTTGTACATTGCTTATTTATGGGAAAAATGCCCATAAAGGGCTAGCATAAAATCTCAAAATTATGCTAGCCCTTTAGATATTTCACATTTTGTCTCATGCTTCATGTTATTTTATTATGTTGGGTTATTATTTTAAAAGTGATCTTAACTGAGTGAATCAGTGCATTTAAATACCTAGGCCAGGCGTGTAGACCACCTACGTACTCATAGTTTATCTTTTTTCGGATACTCCTATGGCATGGCGGAGACCATCATCTATCTATTGCATGAATTTTCTTGTATAATGGGATTGTTGTAGATGGGTTCTTATTTCATAATTTTTTTAATGATTTAGGACCTTTTTGTGACCTGTAATAATGAATTTGGCGACATCCACATGATTATTCTATTTTTTAAGTATAGATTTTTTCCTATAAAACAATGGGATTTAACTTTTCTGATATTGTCCAATTTTGTTTTGTTTTGAAATGATTTAGGACTGTTTTGTGATTTTTTACAATACCTGCATAATTGACTAGGATATTCTCTACATTCCCTTGTTGAGAATGCCCCTTATGGTAGAATTGTAGAGAAACTGATGTGCTATTGATCTATGGTATAATTATAAATTAAATTTATCAATTATAACTTGGAAATTAAATGACATGATGAATTGGAAATTTGAATATATGAAACGTCTGCAGGTTCCTTGTCTCTATTGCAGTTTTTAGACACTACGATTCTATCTGCCTTTATTTTTTATACTTTTTTTCATAAGCACAGTGGTCTAATTGCTGTCATGCCATTTTATTGGTTCTTGACAAGATCCTATCCCTGATATGTTTCGGTATCAGCCGAGTTCTAATACCATGGTATGAACATGTATCCTTTCATGTAGCTCCAACCTGAAGGAGAGTGTTGGAAATAGTGGCTATATATTTATCCATAGTTTAAGCTTCCATATATGTTTAGGTGTATTGAAAGTAATATGCAATGGAGTATTATGTGTTCAGTTATGTGCCTTAGTATTATGAAATAGTCCTACATTGTAGAGTTATGGGATTTGTTAGTGGTTGTCCCTCTATAAAAGGTGCTGTTCTCATTTAATTTTATCTTGAATAGTATCCATTTAGTGTATTTGCTTTCTATCTCCCTCTCTAATATACCATAGATAGGGTATGTTTCTTCTAGTTATTTCATCTTTATATTAATAGATTATATAATTCAGCCTTTTGCAATGACTCCTCCATAAAGCCTTTTGCAATGGCTTCTCCTGGATTTACCGAAACTATTTACCATCCTCCCAATCCATCAATTGTTTCAAATCCCCAACTTTTTTTTCTTCCCATAAACATGTAGCATTTGACATTTTTCAAACATATCCATTGCTGCTCGTGTTACCTAACCATGTTGTACCGGTGCCAAGTGTCAAGGTGTCAAAGATGTTTGACACGCTAATTTCTAAAGATTCTAATACAGTGGCATGACCTTAAGAAAAAAACAAAGCAAGCATGTTGTGTATAAAAAAAATTGAAGGAAAAATCTTAAAGAGCCAATTGAGACATGTAATGAAAAAATTTATAGAATAATTTTTGAATGTTTTTGTTATAAATTTTGATGGTGAATGGGTTATTGAGGTTGTAATCGGGAATGGATCTGAAAAAGAACATTGAATGGTTCATCGTCAATCTATCGCATGCATTTCCCCGTTTTGAGGTTTTGAGTTCGTCTTCGTTGGAACTTTGTTCTTAACATGGATCTCTACTTTGAAACCCTTGAAAAATCTGGTATACTGTTCAATTTGTTCTCGTTTAAGGGTTTCGAGTTTATGTTTCATTTGACCTACTAGTTAGCAATCGAAACCTCCTATCATAGCCCATGCGAAGCGCTATCGAGTCTCCATTTTGTTTGACCTACTAGTTAGCATTTGAAACCTCCTATCATAGCCCATGTGAAGTGCTACCTAAGATCCTGATCAGATAAAAGTGTTTTGAGGTTTATCATGCCTATGTGAGGGAATATTTTATCCATTGCGTACCGGCTCATGCTATGTGACACCAAATTGTGTCTCTTCATGAAACCAGCCCTACACTATTATTTATGTTGTATTCTCCATTCTGTCATACAAATCATATGTTTAGGTGTTAATCATAATACCAAACTGATTTAGTGGTTGAAGAAGGGCCGACTTATGTAGATTTATTTAAACAATAGCCAAAATAAGAAACTACACATTTATGTGGAATAAAAGTAGTGGTGTAGTTGGTAACTGATGGGTCTCACTGGATGCATAATGAGCCATTTATTTAGCCACATACGAAATTAAAAATAAGAAGTGAGCTACAACTTGTGTTGCAAAATGTGAGGCATGGTATGTTGTTGTTGGGGCTACAAATTTCAAATTTTGTGCCAAAGTGGATAAAATTAATTGGTCCCATAAGATTTACAAATATGGAAATGGACAAAACATGGATCCAGGCTATTTGATAGAGAACCAAAAGAGGGACTTGAAGGGAAAATCAATAATTGCCTTTAGGTAAAGACAAACATGATAGCCATTTTATCACCATTGGAAATAAAAGAATTGAAACAATTTGAAAGGGATGGTGGATATAATTAATTGGTACCATAGGATTTAAAAATATGGAAAGGGACAAAACTTGGATCCATGCGATTTGATAGAAAACCAAAAGAGGGACTTGGAGAGAAAAACAATAATTGTCTTTAGGTAAAGACAAGCATGGTAGCCATTTTAGCACCATTGGAAATAAAAGAAGTGAAATAATTTGAAATGGATGGTGGATATAAATAATGAGTCCGATAAGATTTAAAAGTATGGAAAGGGACAAAACTTGGATTCATGCGATTTGATAGAGAACCAAAAGAGGACTTGAAGAGAAAAACAATAATTGCGTTTAGGTAAAGACGAGCATGGTAGCATTTCAAGACTATTGGAAATATAGGAAGTAGAATAATTTGAAATGGACGGTGGAAATCTACTAGGGGAGATTCTAAAAGATAAATGGTTGACTGATGGGAAGAGAACTTAAGCGAGATATGATTGGATGCCAAAACAAGAATTCAAATTTGAGTTTGATGTTATAAAAAATGCATTAATTGGACGAACCAAATTCTTATGTGTGGAGCTGCGTTTGAGAGAGAAATTCTAAAATTAATCTTCAACACTTAAATGTATGGATGAATTGCAACTGAGCTCACTTCTGAAATGTATGTATGGATGCATATGTACTACCGTTTTGTAATTGAGCTCACTTATCTCACTTATCTCACTCCCTTGTTTGGGCTCATACATGAATTGCCTGAGCTTGCTTCTCTCATTCGGTTGGTGTTTGGATTTATATATACAACTAATTTTGGGTCATCCAACTTTCAAATATGGTTAAGTTATATTTACTAATTCGATATAAGTTCTAAGGACCTCTCGTACTAAAGGGTAAGTTTTGAATTCATTTTCAACTGAAAACATTTTTCCAAATAGCGAAACTAGAAATGCATCACAGACTAATGTACTAGCCAGGACGTAGACTAGCCACTCACCAATAGGGTCCTAACAAAATATTTGTGATCAACAAGATTACTCTGATATGTGTAAACAATTCAAGTACTCAATGTGTTATACTTTCTAGTATTATAGAAAACAGCTTGCTTGCATGTTAAACCTAGCTGATCCTGCCTTAAGTCTGCAAAGGTCCTTTACATGGGATCAAGTAAACACAATTTTATTGTTTTCCCAATGTCGCATCAAGAATATTAAATGATTAAATTAACTAAGAGCAATAACTTGAACATATTTTGTAACAAGAGTAATGAAGATTACACAATTAGATGTAGTGCATGGGAGGCATGCAGGTACTATAGGCACACGAAACACTACAAGATCCTTCAAAAGAATCTTTTTATACAAAGTTTTTTGATAATGGTAAAAGCAAAATATCATTAAAAGATCGAATGGAGAACGAAGGATATTGAGACTTATAGGAGGATTAGCCTAACAAGTACTATGTACAAAATGTTGGCAATGGTGTTTTCTTGTTAGTAAGAAGGTTAATAAACAAAACTATTTCTCACACCTAAGGAGATTTTATCAATGGTCAGAAATGTATGATGGGGCTTGACCGCTTATTAATGCAACTACATAAAGATTGGCCACACTGTTCTTATGAACAGAGGATTATTTATAAAAAAGTGTGCGACTATGTCGATTGGGGCTATTAGGAGAAATTAGATAACTTTTAGGTATAATGAGTTTAATCCTAAATGGAGAAATTAGATAAATGAGTTTTCCCTTTCTAGATTAGCATATTGCCATATTAACTCTCCCAAAAAGATTTTTTCCACAGCTCTCGCAAACTGGCAAGGTCCCCCCTCCCATTTCTTTATCTATCAGAGTCAAACCCTTCCACCAATATGCCGAAAGAACACACCTATTGAGGTTGATTAATTGTGTTGTGGCGGGCAATATTGGGTTAGTAAGGATTTCATACCTTTAGTTCGCAAATATGAGACTTCACTTCATGGGATGTCAATGGAAATTTTTTTGAAAAAGAACACTGAATGATTCATCGTCAATCTATCGCTTGCATTTCCTCATTTTGGGATTTTGAGTTCGTCTTCATTGGAACTCTGTTCTTAACATGGATCTCTACTTTAAAACTCTTGAAAAATCAGGTATACTATTGAATTTGTTCTTATTTAAGGGTTTCGAGTCTACGTTTCGTTGATCTACTAGTTAGCACTCGAAACCTTCTATCATAGCCCATGTGAAGTGCTATCGAGTCTACGTTTTGTTTCACCTATCAGTTAGCACTCAAAACCTCCTATCATAGCCCATGTGAAGCGCTACCTAAGATCATGATCAGATAAAAGTGTTTCAATGTTTATATGCCTATGTGAGCGAATATTATATCCTTTGCGTACCGACTCATGCCATGCGAAACCAAAATTTTGTCTCTTCTTGAAACCAACTCTACACTACTATTTATGTTGTATTCTACATTCCGTCATACAAATCATATGTTTAGGTGTTAATCATAAAATCAAAGTAGTGGTGTAGTTGGTAATTGGTGGGTCTCATTGGATGCAAAATGAGCCATTTATTTAGCCACATACAAAATTAAAAATAAGATGACAGTGAGCTACAACTTGTGTTGGAAAATGTGAGGCGTGGTTGGTTGTTGTTGGGGCTAAAAAATTCAAATTTTGTGAAAAGTGGATATAATTAGGTGGTCCCATAAGATTTAAAAATATGGAATAAGACAAAACTTGGATACATGCTATTTGATAGAGAACCAAAAGAGAGGCTCGAAGAGAAAATCAATAATTGGCTTCAGGTAAAGACAAGCATGGTATCCATTTTAGCACCATTTGAAATAAAAGAAGTGAAACAATTTGAAATGCATGGTGGATATAATTAATTGGTACCGTAAGATTTAAAAATATGGAAAGGGACAAAACATGGATCCATGAGATTTGATAGAGAACCAAAAGAGGGACTTGAAGAGAAAAATAATAATTGCCTTTAAGTAAAGACAAGCATGGTAGCCATTTTAGCACCATTGGAAATAAAAGAAGTGAAATATTTGAAATGGTTGGTGGATATAATTAATTGGTCCCATAAGGTTTAAAAATATGGAAACGGACAAAACTGAGAACCAAAAGAGAGACTTGAAGAAGAAACCAATAATTGCTTTTATGTAAAGACGAGCATGGTCGCCATTTTAAGACCATTAGAAATAAAGAAAGTAGAATAATTTGAAATGGATGGTAGAAATCTACAGGAGGAGATTTCTAAAAGATAAATGGTTGGGTGATGGGAGGAGAACTTGGGCGAGATATGATTGGACGCCAAAACAAGATTTCAAATTTGAGTTTGATGCTATAAAAAATGCATGTAACTGGATGAACCAAATTCTTGTGTGTGGAGCTGGGTTTGAGAGAGAAATTCTAAAATTAAAATCTTTAGCACTTAAATGTATGGATAAATTGCAACTGACTTCTGAAATGTATGTATGGATGCATACATGATAAAATTGAAGTAAAAATCTTAGAGAGCTAATTGAGGCATGCAACGAAAAAAATTCATAGTATAATTTTTGAAGGTTTTTGCTATAAATTCTGATGGTGAATGGATTATTGAGGTTGTAATCCAGAATGGATCTGAAAAGATTTCCTCGTTTTGGGGTTTTGAGTTCATCTACATTGGAACTCTGTTCTTAACTTATATCTCTACTTTGAAACCCTTGAAAAATCAGGTATACTTGGTTAAGGGTTTCGATTCTACGTTTCGTTTCACCTACTAGTTAGCACTTGAAACTTCCTATCAGAGCCCATGTGAAGCACTATCGAGTCTACGTTTTGTTTGACCTACTAGTTAGCACTCGAAACCTCCTATCATACCGTATTTGAAGCGCTACCTAAAATCCTGATCAAATAAAAGTATTTCGAGGTTTATCATGCCTATGTGAGTGAATATTATATCCTGTGCGTACCGGCTCATGCCATGTAAAACCAAAACTGTCTCTTTTAAAACCTGCTCTTCACTACTATTTATGTTATACTCTCCATTCTGTCATACAAATCCTATGTTTAGGTTTTAATCATAAAATCAAACTGATTTAGTAGTTGGAGAAGGACCAGCTTACGTAGAGTTTATGTAGAGTTTTATTTAACCAATAGTCGAAATAAGGGAGTAGAAATTTATGTGAAATAAAAGTAGTGGTGTAGTTGGTAACTGGCGGGTCTCACTGGATGAAAAACGAGCCATTTATTTAGCCACATACAAAATTACATATAAGATGAAAGTGAGCTAAAACTTGTGTTGCAAAATGTGAGGTGTGGTACGTTGTTGTTGGGGCTACCAAATTCAAATTTTGTGAGAAAGTGGATATGATTACTTGGTTCCATAAGATTTAAAAATATGGAACGGGACAAAACTTGGATTCATGCTATTTAATAGAAAACCAAACGGGGGACTTGAAAAGAAAAATAATAATTGGCTGTAGGTAAAGAAAAACAGGGTAGCCATTTTAGCACCATTGAAAATTAAAGAAGTGAAACAATTTGAAGTGGATGGTGCATATAATTAAGTGGCACCATAAGATTTAAAAATATGGAACGGGACAAAACGTGGTTCAGTGCGATTTGATAGAGAACCAAAAGAGGGACTTCAAGAGAAATACAATAATTTGCTTGATGTAAAGACAAGCATGGTAGTCATTTTAGCACCATTGGAATTAAAAAAAAGGTGAATTAATTTGAAATGGATCGTGGATATAATTAATTGGTCCCATAAGATGTAAAAATATGGAAACGGACAAAACATGGATCCATGCGTTTTGATAGAGGACCAAAAGAGGGACTTGAAGAGGAAAACCATAATTGCTTTTTATGTAAAGATGAGCATAGTAGCCGTTTTAGGAACATTGGAAATAAAAGAGTGGAAATCTACAGGAAGAGATTCTAATAGATAAGTGGCTAGCTGATGGGAGAACTTAGGCGAGATATGATAGGACGCCAAAACAAGAATTCAAATTTGAGTTTGATGCTATAAAAAAAGCATTTAACTGGACAAACCAAATTCTTGTGTGTGGAGATGCGCTTGACAGAGTTTGAAATTCTAAAATGAAAATCTTTAGCATTTAAATGTATGGATGAATTACAACTGAGCTGGCTTCTGACATGTGTGTATGGATGCATACGTTTGGAAAAATTGAAGGAGAAATCTTAGGGAGCCAATTGAGACATGTACTGAAATTTATAGTATAATTTTTTAAGGTTTTTGTTATAAATTTTGATGATGAATGGATTATTGAGTTTGTTTATGGGAATGGATCTTAAAAGGACACTGAATGGTTCATCGTCAATCTATCGCATGCATTTCCTCGTTTTGGGGTTTTGAGTTCCTTTACATTGGAACTCTGTTCTTAACTTATTTAAGGTAGAGATATAAGTTAAGAATAGAGTTCTTAAGTTATTTAAGGTATAACTTGAAAAATCAGGTATACCTGTTTAAGGGTTTTGATTCTATGTTTCGTTTGACCTACTAGTTAGCACTTGAAACCTCCTATCAGAGCCCATGTGAAGCGCTATCGATTCTACGTTTTGTTTGACATACTAGTTAGCACTCGAAACCTCCTATCATACCCCATTTGAAGCGCTACCTAAGATCCTGATCAAATAAAAGTGTTTCGAGGTTTATCATGCCTATGTGAGTGAATATTATATCCTGTGCGTACCTGCTCATGCCATGTAAAACCAAAATTTTGTCTCTTTTAAAACCAGCTCTTCACTACTATTTATGGTGTACTCTCCATTCCGTCATACAAATCCTATGTTTAGGTTTTAATCATAAAATGAATCTGATTTTGTGGTTGGAGAAGGACCAGCTTACGTAGATTTTTATTTAAACAATAGTCGAAACAAGAGAGTACAAATATATATGGAATAAAAGTAGTGGTGTAGTTGGTAATTGGCGGGTCTCACTGGATGCAAAACGAGCCATTTATTTAGCCACATGCGAAATTAAACATAAGATGAAAGTGAGCTACAACTTGTGTTGGAAAATGTGAGGCGTGGTACGTTGTTGTTGGGGCTACCAAATTCAAATTTTGTGAGAAAGTGGATATAATTAATTGGTTCCATAAGATTTTAAAATATAGAACATGACAAAACTTGGATTCATGCTATTTGATATAGAACCAAATGGGGGACTTGAAAAAAGAAAAAAAAAATTGGCTGTAGGTAAAGAAAAGCAGGGTAGCCATTTTAGCACCAATGAAAATAAAAGAAGTGAAACAAATTGAAGTGGATGGTGCATATAATTAAGTGGTACCATAAGATTTAAAAATATGGATGGGACAAAACATGGATCAGTGCGATTTGATAGAGAAACAAAAGAGGGACTTCAATAGAAAAACAATAATTGCCTTTATATAAAGACAAGCATGGCAGTCATTTTCGCACCATTGGAATTAAAAAAAAAGGTGAAATAATTTGAAATGGATTGTGGATATAATTAATTGGTCCCATAAGATGTAGAAATATGGAAACGGATAAAACTTGGATCCATGCGTTTTGAAAGAGGACCAAAAGAGGGACTTGAAGAGGAAAACCATAATTGCTTTTTATGTAAAGATGAGCATGGTAGCCGTTTTAGGAGCATTGGAAATAAAGGAGTGGAAATCTACAGGAGGAGATTCTAATAGATAAATGGCTAGCTGATGGGAGAACTTAGGCGAGATATGATTGGACGCCAAAACTAGAATTCAAATTTGAGTTTTATGCTATAAAAAAAGCATTTAACGTGACGAACCAAATTCTTGTGTGTGGAGATGCGTTTGACAGAGTTTGAAATTCTAAAATGAAAATCTTTAGCATTTAAATGTATAGATGAATTACAACTGAACTCGCTTTTGATCTGTGTGTATGGATGCATACGTTTGCAAAAATTGAAGGAAAAATCTTAGAGAGCCAATTGAGACATGTACTGAAATTTTAAGTATAATTTTTGAAGGTTTTTGTTATAAATTTTGATGATGAATGGATTATTGAGGTTGTTTTTGGGAATGGATCTGAAAAGAACACTGAATGGTTTATCGTCAATCTATCGCATGCATTTCCTCGTTTTGGGGTTTTGAGTTCATCTATGTTGGAACTCTGTTCTTAACTTATATCTCTACTTTGAAACCCTTGAAAAATCAGGTAATACTTGTTTAAGGGTTTCGATTCTACGTTTCGTTTGACCTTACTAGTTAGCACTTGAAACCTCCTATCAGAGCCCATGTGAAGCGCTATCGAGTCTACGTTTTGTTTGACCTACTAGTTAGCACTCAAAACCTCCTATCATACCCCATTTGAAGCGCTACCTAAGATCTTGATCAAATAAAAGTGTTTAGAGGTTTATCAAGCCTATGTGAGTGAATATTATATCCTGTGCGTACCGGCTCATGCCATGTATAGCCAAAATTGTCTCTTTTAAAACCAGCTCTTCACTACTATTTATGTTGTACTCTCCATTCCGTCATACTAATCCTATGTTTAGGTTTTAATCATAAAATCAAACTGATTTAGTGGTTGGAGAAGGACCAGCTTACGTAGATTTTTATTTACACAATAGTCGAAACAAGAGAGTACAAATTTATGTGGAATAAAAGTGGTGGTGTAGTTGGTAACTGGCGGGTCTCACTGGATGCAAAATGTGTCATTTATTTAGCCACATACAAAATTAAATATAAGATGAAAGTGAGCTACAACTTGTGTTGCAAAATGTGAGGCGTGGTACGTTGTTGTTGGGGCTACCAAATTCAAATTTTGTGAGAAAGTGGATATAATTAATTGGTTCCATAAGATTTTAAAATATGGAACGGGACAAAACTTGGATTCATGCTATTTGATAGAGAACCAAACGGGGGACTCGAAAAGAAAAATGATAATTGGATGTAGGTAAAGAAAAGCAGGGTAGCCATTTTAGCACCATTGAAAATAAAAGAAGTGAAAGAATTCGAAGCGGATGATGCATATAATTAAGTGGTACCATTAGATCTAAAAATATGGTAAGGGGCATAACATGGCTCAGTGCGATTTAATAGAAAACCAAAAGAGGGACTTCAAGGGTAAAACAATAATTGCCTTTATATAAAGACAAATATGGTAATCATTTTAGCACCATTGGAATTAAAAAAGGTGAAATAATTTGAAATGGATTGTGGATATAATTAATTGGTCCCATAAGATGTAAAAATATGGAAACGGGCAAAACTTGGATACATGCATTTTGATGGAGGACCAAAAGAGGGACTTGAAGAGGAAAACCATAATTGCTTTTTATGTAAAGATAAAGATGAGCATGGTAGCCGTTTTAGGACCATTGGAAAGAAAGGAGTGGAAATCTACAGGAGGAGATTCTAATAGATAAGTGGTTAGCTGATGGGAGAACTTAGGCGAGATATGATTGGACACCAAAACAAGAATTCAAATTTGAGTTTGATGCTATAAAAAGAGCATTTAACTTAACGAACCAAATTCTTGTGTGTGGAGATGCGTTTGATAGAGTTTGAAATTCTAAAATGAAAATCTTTAGCATTTAAATGTATGGATGAATTACAACTGCGCTCGCTTCTAATATGTGTGTATGGATGCATACGTTTGCAAAAATTGATGGAAAAATCATAGAGAGCCACTTGAGACATGTACTGAAATTTATAGTATAATTTTTGAAGGTTTTTGTTATAAATTTTGATGATGAATGGATTATTGAGGTTGTTTATGGGAATTGAAAAGGACACTGAATGGTTCATCGTCAATCTATCGCATGCATTTCCTCGTTTTAGGGTTTTGAGTTCATCTACGTTGGAACTCTGTTCTTAACTTGTATCTCTACTTTGAAACCCTTGAAAAATTAGGTATACTTGTTTAAGGGTTTCGATTCTACGTTTCGTTTGACCTACTATTTAGCACTTGAAACCTCCTATCAGAGCCCATGTGAAGCGCTAACGAGTCTACGTTTTGTTTGACCTACTAGTTAACACTCGAAACCTCCTATCATACCCCATTTGACGCGACCTAAGATCTTGATCAAATAAAAGTGTTTCGAGGTTTATCATGCCTATGTGAGTGAATATTATATCCTGTGCGCACCGGCTCATGCCACGTAAAACCAAAATTGTCTCTTTTAAAACCAGCTCTTCACTACTATTTATGTTGTACTCTCCATTCCGTCATACATATCCTATGTTTAGGTTTTAATCATAAAATGAAACTGATTTAGTGGTTGGAGAAGGACCAACTTACGTAGATTTTTATTTAAACAATAGTCGAAACAAGAGAGTACAAATTTATGTGGAATAAAAGTAGTGGTGTAGTTGGTAATTGGCGGGTCTCACTGGATGCAAAACGAGCCATTTATTTAGCCACATATAAAATTAAATATAAGATGAAAGTGAGCTACAACTTGTTTTGCTAAATGTGAGGCATAGTACGTTGTTGTTGGGGCTACCAAATTCAAATTTTTTGAGAAAGTGGATATAATTAATTGGTTCCATAAGATTTAAAAATATGGAATACCCCATTTGATGCGCTACCTAAGATCTTGATCAAATACAAGTGTTTCGAGGTTTATCATGCCTATGTGAGTGAATATTATATCCTGTGCGCACCGGCTCATGCCACGTAAAACCACAATTGTCTCTTTTAAAACCAGCTCTTCACTACTATTTATGTTGTACTCTCCATTCCGTCATACAAATCCTATGTTTAGGTTTTAATCATAAAATGAAACTGATTTAGTGGTTGGAGAAGGACCAACTTACTTAGGTTATTATTTAAACAATAGTCGAAATATGAGAGTACAAATTTATGTGGAATAAAAGTGGTGGTGTAGTTGGTAATTGGCGGGTCTCACTGGATGCAAAACGAGCCATTTATTTAGCCACATACAAAATTAAATATAAGATGAAAGTGAGCTACAACTTGTTTTGCCAAATGTGAGGCATAGTACGTTGTTGTTGGGGCTACCAAATTCAAATTTTTTGAGAAAGTGGGTATAATTAATTGGTTCCATAAGATTTAAAAATATGGAACGGGACAAAACGGGGGACTTGAAAAGAAAAATAATAATTGGCTGTAGGTAAAGAAAAGCAGGGTAGCCAGTTTAGCACCATTGAAAATAAAAGTGAAACAATTTGAAGTGGATGGTGCATATAATTAAGTGGTACCATAAGATTTAAAAATATGGAAAGGGACAAAACATGGATCAGTGCGATTTTATAGAGAACCAAAAGGGGACTTCAAGAGAAAAATAATAAATGCCTTTATGTAAAGACTAGCATGGTAGTCATTTTAGCACCATTGGAATTAAAAAAAAAGGTGAAATAATTTGAAATTGATCGTGGATATAATTAATTGGTCCCATAAGATGTAAAAATATGGAAACGGACAAAACTTGGATCCATGCGTTTTAATAGAGGACCAAAGGAGGGACTTGAAGAGGAAAACCATAATTGCTTTTTATGTAAAGATGAGCATGGTAGCCGTTTTAGCAGCATTGGAAATAAAGGAGCAGAAATCTACAGGAGGAGATTCTAATAGATAAATGGCTAGCTGATGGGAGAACTTAGGCGAGATATGATTGGACGCCAAAACAAGAATTCAAATTTGAGTTTGATGCTATAAAAAATGCATTTAACTGGACGAACCAAATTCTTGTGTGTGGAGATGCGTTCGACAGAGTTTGAAATTCTAAAATAAAAATCTTTAGCATTTAAATGTATGGATGAATTACAATTGAGCTCGCTTTTAATATGTGTGTATAGGTGCACACGTTTGGAAAAATTGAAGGAAAAATCTTAGAGAGCCAATTGAGACATGTACTGAAATTTATAGTATAATTTTTGAAGGTTTTTGTTATAAATTTTGATGATGAATGAATTATTGAGGTTGTTTTTGGGAATGGATATGAAAAGAACATTGAATGGCTCATCGTCAATCTATCGCATGCATTTCCTCGTTTTGGGGTTTTGAGTTTATCTACGTTGGAACTCTGTTCTTTACTTATATCTCTACATTGGTACCCTTGAAAAATCCGGTATACTTGTTTCAGGGTTTCGATTCTACGCTTTGTTTGACCTACTTGTTAGCACTTGAAACCTCCTATCAGAGCCCAAGTGAAGCGCTATCGAGTTTACGTTTTGTCAGACCTACTAGTTAGCACTCGAAACCTCCTATCATACCCCATTTGAAGCGCTACCTAAGATCTTGATCAAATAAAAGTGTTTCGAGGTTCATCATGCCTATGTGAGTGAATATTATATCCTATGCGTATCGGCTCATGCCATGTAAAGCCAAAATTTTGTTTCTTTTAAAACCAGGTCTTCACTACTATTTATGTTGTATTCTCCATTCCGTGATACAAATCCTATGTTTAGGTTTTATTTATAAAATCAAACTGATTTAGTAGTTGGAGAAGGACCAGCTTACGTAGATTTTTATTTAAACAATAGTCGAAACAAGAGAGTACAAATTTATGTGGAATAAAAGTAGTGGTGTATTTGGTAACTGGCGGGTCTCTCTGGATGCAAAAAGTGCCATTTATTTAGCCACATACAAAATTAAATATAAGATGAAAGTGAGCTACAACTTGTGTTGCAAAATGTGAAGCGTGGTACGTTGTTGTTGGGGATACCAAATTCAAATTTTGTGAGAAAGTGGATATAATTAATTGGTTCCATAAGATTTAAAAATATGGAACGGGACAAAACTTGGATTCATGCTATTTGATAGAGAACCAAACGGGGTCTTAAAAAGAAAAATAATAATTGGCTGTAGGTAAAGAAAAGCAGGGTAGCCATTTTAGCACCATTGAAAATAAAAGAAGTGAAACAATTTGAAGTGGATGGTGCATATAATTAAGTGGTACCATTAGATTTAAAAATATGGAAAGGGACAAAACATGGATCAGTGCGATTTGATAGAGAACCAAAAGAGGGACTTCAGGAGAAAAACAACAATTGCCTTTATGTAAAGACAAGCATGGTAGTCATTTCAGCACCTTTGGAATTAGAAAAAAAGCTGAAATCATTTGAAATGGATCGTGAATATAATTAATTGGTCCCATAAGATGTAAAAATATGGAAATGGACAAAACTTGGATCTCGATGCGTTTTGATAGAGGACCAAAAGAGGGACTTGAAGAGGAAAACCATAATTGTTTTTTATGTAGAGATAAAGATGAGCATGGTAGCCGTTTTAGGACTATTGGAAAGAAAGGAGTGGAAATCTACAGGAGGAGATTCTGATGGATAAGTGGCTAGCTGATGGGAGAACTTAGGCAAGATATGATTGGACGTCAAAACAAGAATTCAAATTTGAGTTTAATGCTATAAATAAAGCATTTAACTGAACGAACCAAATTCTTGTGTGTGGAGATGCGTTTGACAGAGTTTGAAATTCTAAAATGAAAATCTTTAGCATTTAAATGTATGGATGAATTACAACTGAGCTCACTTCTGATATGTATGTATGGATGCATACGTTTGCAAAAATTGAAGGAAAAATCTTAGAGAGCCACTTGAGACATGTACTGAAATTTATAGTATAATTTTTGAAGGTTTTTGTTATAAATTTTGATGATGAATGGATTATTGAGGTTGTTTATGGGAATGGATCTGAAAAGGACACTGAATGGTTCATCGTCAATCTATCGCATGCATTTCCTCGTTTTGGGGTTTTGAGTTCCTTTACATTGGAACTCTGTTCTTAACTTATTTAAGGTAGAGATATAAGTTAAGAATAGAGTTCTTAAGTTATTTAAGGTATACCTTGAAAAATCAGGTATACCTATTTAAGGGTTTCGATTCTATGTTTCGTTTGACCTACTAGTTAGCACTTGAAACCTCCTATCAGAGCCAATCTGAAGCGCTATCGAGTCTACGTTTTGTTTGACCTACTAGTTAGCACTCGAAACCTCCTATCATACCTCATTTGAAGCGCTACCTAAGATCCTGATCAAATTAAAGTGTTTCGAGGTTTATCATGCCTATGTGAGTGAATATTATATCCTGTGCGTACCTGCTCATGCCATGTAAAACTAAAATTTTGTCTCTTTTAAAACCAGCTCTTCACTACTATTTATGGTGTACTCTCCATTCCGTGATACAAATCCTATGTTTAGGTTTTAATTATAAAATCAAACTGATTTATTAGTTGGAGAAGGACCAGCTTACGTAGATTTTTATTTAAACAATAGTCGAAACAAGAGAGTACAAATTTATGTGGAATAAAAGTAGTGGTGTATTTGGTAACTGGCGGGTCTCTCTGGATGCAAAAAGTGTCATTTATTTAGCCACATACAAAATTAAATATAAGATGAAAGTGAGCTACAACTTGTGTTGGAAAATGTGAGGCGTGGTACGTTGTTGTTGGGGCTACCAAATTCAAATTTTTTGAGAAAGTGGATATAATTAATTGGTTCTATAAGATTTTAAAATATGGAACAGGACAAAACTTTGATTCATGCTATTTGATATAGAACCAAACGGGGGACTTGAAAAGAAAAATAATAATTGGCTGTAGGTAAAGAAAGTAGGGTAGCCATTTTAGCACCGATGAAAATAAAAGAATTGAAACAAATTGAAGTGGATGGTGCATATAATTAAGTGGTACCATAAGATTTAAAAATATGGAATGGGACAAAACATGGATCAGTGCGATTTGATAGAGAAACAAAAGAGGGGCTTCAGTAGAAAAACAATAATTGCCTCTATGTAAAGACAAGCATGGTAGTCATTTTCGCACCATTGGAATAAAAAAAAAAGGTGAAATAATTTGAAATGGATCGTGGATATAATTAATTGGTCCCATAAGATGTAAAAATTTGGAAACGGACAAAACTTGGATCCATGCGTTTTGATAGAGGACCAAAAGAGGGACTTGAAGAGGAAAACCATAATTGCTTTTTATGTAAAGATTAGCATGGTAGCCGTTTTAGAAGCATTGAAAATAAAAGAGTGGAAATCTACAGGAGGAGATTCTAATAGATAAATGGCTAGCTGATGGGAGAACTTAGGCGAGATATGATTGGACGCCAAAACTAGAATTCAAATTTGAGTTTTATGCTATAAAAAAAGCATTTAACGTGACGAACCAAATTCTTGTGTGTGGAGATGCGTTTGACAGAGTTTGAAATTCTAAATGAAAATCTTTAGCATTTAAATATATGGATGAATTACAACTAAGCTTGCTTTTGATATGTGTGTATGGATGCATACGTTTGCAAAAATTGAAGGAAAAATCTTAGAGAGCCAATTGAGACATGTACTGAAATTTATAGTATAATTTTTGAAGGTTTTTGTTATATGATGAATGGATTATTGAGGTTGTTTTTGGGAATGGATCTGAAAAGAACACTGAATGGTTTATCGTCAATCTATCGCATGCATTTCGTCGTTTTGGGGTTTTGAGTTCATCTACGTTGGAACTTTGTTCTTAAATTATATCTCTACTTTGAAACCCTTGAAAAATCAGATAATACTTGTTTAAGGGTTTCGATTCTACGTTTCGTTTGACCTACTAGTTAGCACTTGAAACCTCCTATCAGAGCCCATGTGAAGAGCTATCGAGCCTACGTTTTGTTTGACCTACTAGTTAGCGCTCGAAACCTCCTATCGTACCCCATTTGAAGCGCTACCTAAGATCTTGATCAAATAAAGTGTTTCGAGGTTTATCATGCCTATGTGAGTGAATATTATATCCTTTGGGTACCGGCTCATGCCATGTAAAGCCAAAATTTTGTCTCTTTTAAAACCCGCTCTTCACTACTATTTATGTTGTACTATCCATTCCGTCATACTAATCCTATGTTTAGGTTTTAATCATAAAATCAAACTGATTTAGTGGTTGGAGGACCAACTTACGTAGATTTTTATTTAAACAATAGTCGAAACAAGAGAGTACAAATTTATGTGGAATAAAAGTAGTGGTGTAGTTGGTAACTGGCGGGTCTCTCTGGATGCAAAAAGAGTCATTTATTTAGCCACATACAAAATTAAATATAAGATGAAAGTGAGCTACAACTTGTGTTGCAAAATGTGAGGCGTGGTACGTTGTTGTTGGGGCTACCAAATTCAAAATTTGTGAGAAAGTGGATATAATTAATTGGTTCCATAAGATTTTAAAATATGGAAGGGGACAAAACTTGGATTCATGCTATTTGATAGAGAACCAAACGGGGGACTTGAAAAGAAAAATAATAATTGGATGTAGGTAAAGAAAAGTAGGGTAGCCATTTTAGCACCATTGAAAATAAAAGAATTGAAATAATTTGAAGTGGATGGTGCATATAATTAAGTGGTACCATAAGATTTAAAAATATGGAAAGGGGCAAAACATGGATCAGTGAGATTTGATAGAGACCAAAAAGAGGGACAAGGGAAAAACAATAATTGCCTTTACAAGCATGGTAGTCATTTTAGCACCATTGGAATTAAAAAAAAGGTGAAATAATTTGAAATGGATCGTGGATATAATTAATTGGTTCCATAAGATGTAAAAATATGGAAACGGACAAAACTTGGATCCGTGCATTTTGATAGAGGACCAAAAGAGGGACTTGAAGAGGAAAACCATAATTGCTTTTTATATAAATATGGGCATGGTAGCCGTTTTAGGATCATTGGAAATAAAGGAGTGGAAATCTACAGGAGGAGATTCTAATAGATATTTGGGTAGCTGATGGGAGAACTTAGGCGAGATATGATTGGACGCCAAAACAAGAATTCAAATTTGAGTTTCATGCTATAAAAAAAGCATTTAACTGGACGATCCAAATTCTTGTGTGTGGAGATGCGTTTGACAGAGTTTGAAATTCTAAAATGAAAATCTTTAGCATTTAAATGTATGGATGAATTACAACTGAGCTCGCTTCTGATATGTGTGTATGGATACATACGTTTGCAAAAATTGAAGGAAAAATCTTAAAGGGCCAATTGAGACATGTAATGAAATTTATAGTATAATTTTTTAAGGTTCTTGTTATAAATTTTGATGATGAATGGATTATTGAAGTTGTTTTTAGGAATGGATCTGAAAAGAACACTGAATGGTTCATCGTCAGTCTATTGCATGCATTTCCTTGTTTTGGGGTTTTGAGTTCATCTACGTTGGAACTCTGTTCTTAACTTTTATCTCTACTTTGAAACCCTTGAAAAATTAGGTATACTTGTTTATGGGTTTCGATTCTACGTTTCGTTTGACCTACTATTTAGTACTTGAAACCTCCTATCAGAGCCCATGTGAAGCGCTATCAAGTCTACGTTTTGTTTGACCTACTAGTTAACACTCGAAACCTCGTATCATACCCCATTTGACGCGCTACCTAAGATCCTGATCAAATAAAAGTGTTTCGAGGTTTATCATGGCTATGTGAGTGAATATTATATCCTGTGCGGACCGGCTCATGCCATGTAAAACCAAAATTATCTCTTTTAAAACCAGCTCTTCACTACTATTTATGTCGTACTCTCCATTCCGTCATACAAATCCTATGTTTAGGTTTTAATCATAAAATGAAATTGATTTAGTGGTTGGAGAAGGACCAACTTACGTCTATTTTTATTTAAACAATAGTCGAAACAAATGAGTACAAATTTATGTGGAATAAAAGTAGTGGTGTAGTTGGTAACTGGCGGTCTCACTGGATGCAAAACGAGCCATTTATTTAGCCACATACAAAATTAAATATAAGATGAAAGTGAGCTACAACTTGTTTTGCCAAATGTGAGGCATAGTACGTTGTTGTTGGGGCTACCAAATTCAAATTTTTTGAGAAAGTGGATATAATTAATTGGTTCCATAAGATTTAAAAATATGGAATGGGACAAAACGGGGGACTTGAAAAGAAAAATAATAATTGGCTGTAGGTAAAGAAAAGCAGGGTAGCCAGTTTAGCACCATTGAAAATAAAAGTGAAACAATTTGAAGTGGATGGTGCATATAATTAAGTGGTACCATAAGATTTAAAAATATGGAAAGGGCCAAAACATGGATCAGTGCGATTTGATAGATAACCAAAAGGGGGACTTCAAGAGAAAAATAATAATTGCTTTTATGTAAAGACAAGTATGGTAGTCATTTTAGCACCATTGGAATTAAACAAAAAGGTGAAATAATTTGAAATTGATCGTGGATATAATTAATTTGTCCCATAAGATGTAAAATTATGGAAACGGACAAAACTTGGATCCATGCGTTTTTTAATAGAGGACCAAAAGAGGGACTTGAAGAGGAAACCCATAATTGCTTTTTATGTAAAGATGAGCATGGTAGCCGTTTTAGCAGCATTGGAAATAAAGAAGCAGAAATCTACAGGAGGAGATTCTAATAGATAAATGGCTAGCTGATGGGAGAACATAGGCGATATATGATTGGATGCCAAAACAAGAATTCAAATTTGAGTTTGATGCTATAAAAAATGCATTTAACTGGACGAACCAAATTCTTGTGTGTGGAGATGCGTTCGACAGAGTTTGAAATTCTAAAATAAAAATCTTTAGCATTTAAATGTATGGATGAATTACAACTGAGCTCGCTTCTGATGTGTGTATAGATGCATACGTTTGCAAAAATTGAAGGAAAAATCTTAGAGAACCAATTGAGACATGTACTGAAATTTATAGTATAATATTTTAAGGTTTTTGTTATAAATTTTGATGATGAATGGATTATTGAGGTTGTTTTTGGTAGTGGATTTGAAAAGAACACTGAATGGTTCATCGTCAATCTATCGCATGCATTTTGTCGTTTTGGGGTTTTGAGTTCATCTACGTTGGAACTCTGTTCTTAACTTATATCTCTACTTTGGAACCCTTGAAAAATCCGGTATACTTGTTTCAGGGTTTCGATTCTACGTTTCGTTTGACCTACTAGTTAGCACTCGAAACCTCCTATCATACCCCATTTGAAGCGCTACCTAAGATCTTGATCAAATAAAAGTGTTTCGAGGTTCATCATGCCTATGTGAGTGAATATTATATCCTGTGCGTACCGGCTCATGCCATGTAAAGCCAAAATTTTGTCTCTTTTAAAACCAGCTCTTCATTACTATTTATGTTATACTCTCCATTCCGTCATACAAATCCTATGTTTAGGTTTTAATCATAAAATCAAACTGATTTAGTAGTTGGAGAAGGACCAGCTTACGTAGATTTTTATTTAAACAATAGTCGAAACAAGAGAGTACAAATTTATGTGGAATAAAAGTAGTGGTGTATTTGGTAACTGGCGGGTCTCTCTGGATGCAAAAAGAGCCATTTATTTAGCCACATACAAAATTAAATAATATGAAAGTGAGCTACAACTTGTGTTGCAAAATGTGAGGCGTGGTACGTTGTTGTTGGGGATACCAAATTCAAATTTTGTGAGAATGTGGATATAATTAATTGGTTCCATAAGATTTAAAAATATGGAACGGGACAAAACTTGGATTCATGCTATTTGATAGAGAACCAAACGGGGGACTTGAAAAGAAAAATAATAATTTGCTGTAGGTAAAGAAAAGCAGTGTAATATCCAGAAAAAGTGAGCGTTTAACTTTGACCTCGGGATCCGTGCCCGATCGATAGTAGGTTTGACCAGGTGATGGTCAAACATTGAATACATGAAGTGATGAACTGATGCGATACGGATGTGACTAAAGTGTAGTGAATGTTATTGGTTTAGAGATACATACACCTATCTTCGGTGTATGTGTTTAACACACAAACAAGAGAGAAGATATAAGGGTTAATAACCCTAAAATCCCTTTTATTGGTTGTTGAAGAGAGAGTTAAGAAGAGAGAGAGAGAGAGTAAAGAGGAGTTATGGAAGCTTGGAGTTAAGGCAAATCAAGAGGAGATTAGAGCATTGAATGCTGATTGAACGATTTAGGAGCCGTTGAAGCGGAATGATGGAACCCTAGCCATCAAACCCAACAAAACAACCCTTTGAAGGATTTATTAAGGTAAGTGTGATCTGATTTCAGTACATAGAGAATGGATGGGTGAAATTCTGTCTAGCATGTTTAAAATCATAGATTAAAGACTTAGAAAAAGAAGGGAAAAGAAAAGGAATGAATTTTGGAAGATCAGCCCGAAAGGGGGCTGAATCTGGCCAAATCGATTAATCGAAATAGAGGTTCAATTAATCGATTTTGTCCAAGAAGTTGAAAAGTCAAGGATATCCGATTTCGATTAATCGAATTGGATTTCGATTAATCGATTTGGAAGGTCGATTAATTGATTTGAAAATCGACTAATCGACTGGGTACCTCCAGTGGCTGGAGAAACTAGACCTGGGGAAATCGACCCATCGAGTTGAGAAATCGATTAATCGACTTTGGATTTCGATTAATCGATTTGGGATCGATTAATCGATTTTGGATTTCGATTTTCGATTAATCGATTTTGGCAGACTCAGTTGACTTTTGAATTTTACTTTAAGATTGAGGGAGGGTCTAGGACCTTCTTTATTACATCTTTAGTGATGTGTTGCATGTGTTGTGATGTTCCATAGGTGATACGTGTGAAAGCGAGCACAAGGAGCCGCGTGGGACCTTGATGCTTGGACCTTCAGAGAATTGAGGTAGGGAATACCTTGAACATGTACTTTAGTTGCAAGAGCATGTATGTAGTGATATGTTTATCAGAATTGAAAATGTTTTAACTATGAAAAGCTTTGTGAAAATGGGTGTGTATGACACCAAGAATGTGATAAAAGCATCTGTGTGATGCGAGTAACTAAGATCAAGTAATCTAATGAGAATGAGACATCCCCGGGGGATGAGAAAGTAATAAAGGCATCAGTGTGATGCGAGTAAGTTATACATCCCAGGGATGTATATATGATTGAATAATTACTGTTGAGGCCTGATTGATATAAGATAGCACTTTACACGGTGAATAACTATATGTAAAACACATGTTATTTTTGTTATTTGAGGTTTGTTTAGAATACCCCACCGACGTGGCGGGATACCCACGACTGACGCGGCAGGATATCCGTGACCGGTACGGCGGCCAATCCGTACACCAGTGCGGAGGTCTATCCGTACATAGTAAGCACATCCCAGGGATGTTGAGTTGAGATTTAACCCCGTCGCCTAGTGAAAAGGGGCTTGGGTACTATTCCCAGGGAATACATTATTTACAACTGTCTATTTAGGCGACGATGGTGAGTATTCCATTGGGGCTCGATGCTATATTGCTCGGGGATTACTTAAGTTGAAGATTTAAGTTTTGCTGTAGGCCTGTTCAGTGTCATTCATGATAAATCAACAGTAAAGTAAGACATGCAAATCATCAGTAAACTTGAATGCAAATCATCAGCTTTTAAACCGTTTTTCTAGAAAATGCATAGACACATCATGCTTGAATATCATGGAATATATGTGAGATTTTAATTTATATGTTCATTGTGTTTGTTCCCTATTGAGCTAGGATGTAGCTCACCCCTTTAGACTATACGTCGCAGGTCCTTTGTTAGCAGCAGCTGAGGCTTCGGGAGACGTAGATCTGGGTGATTCGGATTACGTACCTGGGGACGAGTTGGAGCCTCCTCCCGAGGACTTCTTCTAGGAGAGTCCGCTGAGTACTTTGAGAGAGTTTTTGAGAGCAGATTGTATGGCTTGGTATGTCAAGCCTTTATTTTGTCAAACAATGTAATTAGATGGATAATTCTTTTGGGCGAACCATCTAGGGTGATCAGTTTATCACCGATGGTTCGGATCGGTTCTCTGTTCATCCAGTGGCATGAAGGTAGAACTGTCTTTTGTTTGTGCCAAATGGGCATATTACTTTTTCGCTTTATGAAATCATTTGCTTTATTTATCTATCATTGCTTGTTATACCAATGTTCCGTGCATAGTTTTGGGGCACGGTCTGTAGGATCGTGCTGATGGCACGGGTTTCGGGGTGCCGAAATCCGGGCTATCACAGTTGGTATCAAAGCTTAGGCGTTAAGTCTTTTAGGGACGCTGTGGCGGTAGAGCTTAAGCATTAGGTCTTGGCCTATAACTTGTTGGGATCCAAAACTATGACAGTAGATTCTGTTAGGGTATGGAAGATCCAATTAGGACTCTATCACAGTTGGTGAAAACCTTAGGCTTTGAGTTCTTAAAGTCTTAAATTGTGGCAATAGGATCCGTTTAGGACTGGGGTTATGGATCTTCACGATCTCTTATAATGGAGATGATTGGTGATCGTGATAGAAGTTCAGTGATATGATATAGGATGTGTTTTAGATGTTTTGTCGAAACATAGAGCCATAATGATCATGATTGTTGTTGATTGAAACCTTGTTTCATTTGACAGATCGCAATGGCACCACGCAAAAGAGCGAGAACTGGACGCATCGGAGAAAATGAGCAGAATAGACAGTTGCTTGAGACGATGATCAACAAAAGGGCTCAGCAGATTGCATTACTCACGACAAGGTTGAGAGAGACGACTCACATCTCTCCATTGACACAGGTTGAGTCATGCTCAAGGTGTGGAAAACAACACAAGACATCGGACTGTAGGCGAGGCATGAGAGGGTGTTTCAAGTGTGGGCGAATGGGACACCTGATTAAACATTGTCCAGCATTGAGGAAGGGGGCGACGACATCTACTTCGATGGGTATACACACGAATAGGGGAAAAATGGAAGAGTGTTGATTAGTTTTGCGCACATGTCTAAAATGCGGTGAAAAAGGGCACCGGATCAAGGATTGTCCAGTGAGGCATCAAAGGCGGGTAGCATTGACGTCTACTTCCGAGCCGATCCTCCCTACGACTCAAGGTCCTACTAGTGAAACATCGATGCATGATGCCCAGATGGCACATGAAGTTTCCCAAGGTATAGACTTACTATCGATTGTCGAGATTTTTCTCAAATTTTTAGATGATGAATATCCTTAGAAATTGTGGTTGCTTTTGACACTTAAGGAATATCACGACACCGTCGTATGTGCATTCGATTAAATCACCTCCATGACATAAACGAATTTCAATTTCAAAGGATTAACTAAGTAGGTGACAAATATAAGGACGAGACTGGAATAAATCTTCACAGTTAGGGTGAAATTACTTACGGATAGATTGTTCATGATTTGAAGTTGAGTTGACATTATGAGTAATGAAATTGAATTAACAGACTTAATCCTAGTATTCTTCGTCCTGACTAATGAGTCATTATTATGGTGTATTTAAATACATTCCTTTCAAACTTGAGTTCGGTTGTTAGCCACTGTACTTTACTCTGGAAGTTTTCTCGAGAATTGGAAGAATTTAGGACAATCATGTAGGTAATTGACAGAGGATAGGAAAATTTAAATTTCGGATATCATTGGAGAGCAAAATTGGATGTCACTACGGTAGATTGCGCCGTTTTCACCTAAGCCATGATGAATGACTATAGATTTTCAACGACTCTATGGAGATTCAGTTAGTATAGGGAGTGTGTTGAGAGTTGTGCACATGAAGAGTCAATAGTCATGCCTAAGTATTTATGCACGACCTTATCCTGGTGCACCTAAATGGTAAGACCTTGAGGGAGATCATTTGTAATCGTCTCCTTGAATGAAAAGACAAGATGTGTCACACCTTTGCCCTTCCTGTATGATCGGAACGTTATCCGCGTATCATAAAACTGGTTAAGGGCATAAGGTTTGAAGATTTTAAGATCGTTGCAGTAGGTTTTAGAGGTTCTCATTTTGATGATGGCTTTATCTCATTTTGGTGATGGCTTTATCTCATGTTGGTGATGGCTTTATCTCATTTTGGTGATGGCTTTACCTCATTTTGGTGATGGCTTTACCTCATTTTGGTGATGGCTTTATCTCATTTTGCTGATGGCTTTACCTCATGTTGATAATGGCTTTATCTCATCTTGATGATGGCTTTATCTCACTTTGGTAATTTCTCTTACTGCCGTTGCGTATCAGAAAGTGGGTGACTGTGAACTCTTGTTCCTAGACAGATGAGACCTATTTCGAGTCATGAGTTGATTTGTTCTGATAAAGATAGCATCCATTTGGTTAATCAGACTTTTCTCGGATGAATGTGTTCATGTGGAAATTAGAGACTTACGCCGATGCGATGGGTAAGGCGTTAGTAGTAGAGACAATCATAGTGTGTACCTTCTCGTGTGTGTTAAATCTCAGAACACGTTAAATATGGTGCTTGGATTTAAAATTGAGGCAAATTGCTCATCTATTGATACATGTATGTGGGCACCTTGATTGAAATTAATGATATGTTTTGAAAATTAATGGTTGAATAGTTCTTTCTTCCTTTATGGCGATGGTTAAATTTCAATTATGACCCATATAACTTCTTGTGGGCTGACAATCTCATGGATAGTTTATGTTGTGGTTGATCGTTCTAGAAATCTAGTTTAGCAGATGATTATCTTATTTGGATAATCGGCGGCACACCAATCTTGTGATATGTGGTTGAAGAAGAAAATAATAACCGATACCGTCAGAAGGAACAGTAAGGAAGAGCAAGTGCGGACCAGAGCAGAACAAGGAACTACGAGTCGGCGAACAAAAAGCCGAGAATTCGTAGTCCACAATCAGAGTGGTCCATTGTATATGAAAGAGATAGTGCGCCTACACGGGTTCCCAAGCAATATCGTTTTCGATCGTGAACCATTGTACACATCGAAGTTTTGGAAGAAATTTCAAGAAGGAATGGGATCGGGATTGGATTTCAGTTCAACATTTCATCCACAAACTGATGGACAGACAGAGCGAGTCAATCAGATTATCGAGGGCATGCTTAGGGCGTGTATGTTAGAATTACAAGGATCGTGGGATCAGCACCTACCCTTGATTGAGTTCGCATATAACAACAACTTTCAGACGAGCATTGGGATGGCACCATATGAAGCACTTTATGGACGGCGATGTAGATCGCCCATCAATTGGGAAGAAACCGAGGAGAAATTTGTTTTGGGACCCGAGATACTTGAAGATAATGCCACCTATGTTCGTATGATAAGGGCAAAACTCAAAGCGGCTCAGAGCAGACAGAAGAGCTATGCTGATATCAAGCGGACGAGTGTAGACTTCAAGGTGGGTGAACACGTGTTTGTGAAAGTGTCACCTATGAAGGGGGTGATGAGATTTGGAAAGAGAGGGAAGCTAAGTCCCAGCTAGCTTGGACCGTTTGAAGTTTTAGGTCGAGTAGGGGAAGTTGCTTACCGCATTGGATTGCCACCGTTATTTGATCAGGTACACAATGTGTTCCATGTATCTATGCTTAGGAAATACCTTAACGACCCTGATCACGTGTTGAGCGGTTAATCATTTGAGATGCATGAGGATATGACTATGATCGAAGAGCCGGTGGAGATTTTGGATCGAAAGGAACAAGTGTTGCGAACAAAAGTGATTCCATTAGTACTTGTTCGATGGAAGCATCATCCGACCGAGGAAGCTACATGGGAACGAGAGGCCGACGTGAAAGAACAGTATCCAAGCTTGTTTGCGACAACTTGAGAGTCAAAATTGTATCACCGCAAGCATGTTTGCGGATTTAACTTATATGTTGTAATTCAATGTCGATCTTATGATCAATTTATTTAAGAGAACAATTTTATCCACAGAGTCTCAAATGCGGTGTTGAACGCGAAATTTGAATTCATCAGCGTCACGACATGGCCGTGATGAGGTATTTTGTAGAACCAATGACCAACTGGTCATAGTTTACCACGAGAAATCAAGGAGACATGAAAAGTTTGAAAATCTGAAGAATCTGATCAAAACCGATTAATCGATTTTCAAATCGATTAATCGATTTGGGAATTCGATTAATTGATTTGGGTTTCGATTAATCGATTTATGATTTCGATTAATCAATCTAGGGATTCGATTAATCGAGTAACTTAAGAATTTTAGAAAAACTTGAAGAATTTTATACGATTTCGATTAATCGAAGAACAATTCGATTAATCGATTTGGAATTTCAATTAATCGAACTGGAGGTTCGACTAATCGAGTAACTTAAGGATTTTAGAAAAAAATTTGAAGGACTGCACGATTTCGATTAATCAAAGTGAATCTCGATTAATCGATTTTTAGAATTTCGATTAATCGACTGGCTCACACCAGTGAGCTCGAAAACTTAAAAATTTAAATGATTACGATTTCGATTAATCGAAATCATTTTGATTAATTGATTTTGAGTCTCGATTAATCGATTTTGGAAATTGATTAATCGATTTCGCGCGGCTGAACCTAGTTTTGAAACTCGATTAATCGAACCGGAGCCTATATATATAAATCGAGGGGGAATTCTCCCCATTCGAAATCATTTGGAGTTTTTGCTTTTGCGCGCCTTCTCTCTCCGACCGACTTTGAAGCTAGGGTTTTTGAGCATTACGGATTGATTTCGGATCGAAATCGCGTGACATTGGGTCGAATACCTAAGGTAAAACCCTAGTTTTCGCTTTTCCATTTCAAACCACAAACCCTAGTTTTTGTGTATTTTCACCTAAAATGCCCCGCCTAAAACGCGTTTGTCTTCGAAGAAGGCAACGTCCAAACTCCCGGTCCGGCGTAAGAACGCCGCACCGCCACCACCTACCCCATCACCGGTGAGGACTCCGCCACCGTCGGCATCGGATACCACCTCTGGTTCGACGAGCGCGTCTTCGCGCGAGTCTTCTCCAATGCCACTCCAACCCAACGAGTGGTGGGCGGCTAAAACGTTTGAAATCGAGTATATTATCGATGAAACCCTATTTACAAACCCCGATGTATCGGGCGAGACCCAATGGGCTCGTAATTACCTTGTCAAGGCCGGCCTTGGCAACCTTTTGAAACCAATCCGCGGGTCCTACTACCTTAGATTTGTCCGTCTGTTTTACCAAGGGTTGAAGGAGGGGCCTACTGACGACATTGTCACGACCACCATCGAGGGTCGTGACTACACTTTCACTCGTCGCCACATCCACGAAGTCCTAGAATGCTATTTGGACTTTGTGCCTGAGACCACCCTCTTCCCACCCTTTGAGGAAATGGTTAGATTTGAGGAGAGCATGACTAGGATGACCAACGGGAAGAAGGGGTCGGGATCGTCCATTCGGAGGGTCGATCTGCCCCAATACATGTGGATGCTTGATTCAATAATCAAGTGCAACCTCTACCCGATGCGTCACGACACCGAGAGGGTGGAGTTTGTCCAGCAGGCCCTGTACGCGGCATTCTGCGGCCGTTGGTTCAACGCCACCATGATCGTGTTGGAGGGGAATGAGGTATATCAAGGGAAAATTGATGAAGGGCAATTTGAGGCCCAAGGAGAAGATGCCGTACGCTCGACTCATTTCGAGCATGCTGGAGTGCTATTCAGACACTCCAGAATACGCTATATCGCCCCATGAGGAGAGGGCTACGGATCGAGTGAAGACGTTCTCAAACTCTTCATGGAGCCGTAGCTACAATCTACTTAAGCGGACCCTACCGACTCCGGGTCTAGCACCAGCAGCAGCATCACCAGTAGCACCACCACCACCCCCACCACCATATCAGGATCCACCCGTGGGTGGGGCACACCCAATTGATCCACCAGCGGAGGGAGCACCCTCCCATACCACTGCCTCACCTACGCCGCCAGCGCACTCTGCGGCAGCCACACCGACGTATTCTTACCGCCGGCGAGCGGCTCGCCCGGTGCCCACGATTGAGGATGTGTTGGACCGGATGGTGGCCAACAACCAGATGATGAACCGACAGATGGACTTCCTGATGTACCACACTATGTTGTACATCTATCCGTTGGACTATCAGCAGCGCCTCACGTAGGAGGCGTGGACTGCGGGCCGGACCGCTTTTCACTCGGGTGCCTCTTTTCACGCAAGTACCTCTACTGCCGATGCTTCCGGCTCGGTGCCCCTACAGCATGTTAAGACGACCCGGCCACCACAAGAGCAGCCAGTTCAGTCAGAGCAGCCCACCCCCGCATCAAATCTGCCAGGAGAGGGGACGGCGTGACCGACCGACGGTGGTTTCAGTTGTCATCACTTTTTCGATGTTTTGGATATTTTGTACTGTGTATCAAAATTTTCCATTGTACTTATCGCCAACAATTAACGATACTTGTAAATTTTGCAAAATTAATGAAATATAAATCAGTTTTCTGTAGCATGTACTTGCATTATTTTGTTTCTCGCACTGTGTATTGTGAAATTCACTGTCGTGGGCGTCTACGCGACATCGCTGTGTGCGGAGTACCACACCAGAGCACCCTTGGGTTATTTTCGAGGACGAAAATTCCCATGGTGGGGAGAATGTAATATCTCGGAAAAGTGAGCGTTTAACTTTGACCTCGAGATCCGTGCCCGATCGATAGTAGGTTTGACCAAGTGATGGCCAAACATTGAATACATGAAGTAATGAACTAATGCGATACGGATGTGACTTAAATGTAGTGAATGTTATTGGTTTAGAGATACATACACCTATCTCCGGTGTATGTGTTTAACACACAAGCAAGAGAGAAGATATAAGGGTTAATAACCCTAAAATCCCTTTTATTGGTTGTTGAAGAGAGAGTTAAGAAGAGAGAGAGAGAGAGAGTAAAGAGGAGTTATGGAAGCTTGGAGTTAAGGCAAATCAAGAGGAGATTAGAGCATTGAATGCTGATTCAACGATTGAGGAGCCGTTGAAGCGGAATGATGGAACCCTAGCCATCAAACCCAACAAAACAACCCTTTGAAGGATTTATTAAGGTAAGTGTGATTTGATTTCAATACATAGAGAATGGATGGGTGAAATTCTGTCTAGCATGTTTAAAATCATAGATTAAAGACTTAGAAAAAGAAGGGAAAAGAAAAGGAATGAATTTTGGAAGATCAGCCCGAAAGGGGGCTGAATCTGGCCAAATCGATTAATCGAAATAGAGGTTTGATTAATTGATTTTGGCCCAGAAGTTGAAAAGTCAAGGATGTCCGATTTCGATTAATCGATTTGGAAGGTCGATTAATTGATTTGGAAATCGACTAATCGACTGGGTACCTCCAGTGGCTGGAGAAACTAGACCTGGGGAAATCGACCCATCGAGTTGAGAAATCGATTAATCGACTTTGGATTTCGATTAATCGATTTCGGACTTCGACTACTCGATTTGAGAATCGACTTTGCTATGCCAGGGATTTCGATTAATCGATTTGGGATCGATTTTGGATTTCGATTAATCGATTTTTGCAGACTCAATTGACTTTTGAATTTTACTTTAAGATTGAGGGAGGGTCTAGGACCTTCTTTATTACATCTTTAGTGATGTGTTGCATGTGTTGTGATGTACCATAGGTGGTACGTGTGAAAGCGAGCACAAGGAGCCGCGTGGGACCTTGATGCTTGGACCTTCAGAGAATTGAGGTAGGGAACACCTTGAACATGTACTTTAATTGCAAGAGCATGTATGTAGTGATATGTTTATAAGAATTGAAAATGTTTTAATTATAAAAAGCTTTATGAAAATGGGTGTGTGTGACACCAAGAATGTGATAAAGGCATCTGTGTGATGCGAGTAACTAAGATCAAGTAATCTAATGAAAAGTAATAAAGGCATCAGTGTGATGCGAGTAAGTTATACATCCCAGGGATGTATATATGATTGAATAATTACTGTTGAGGCCTAACTGATATAAGATAGCACTTTACACGGTGAATAACTATATGTAAAGCACATGTTATTTTTGTTATTTGAGGTTTGTTTAGAATACCCCACCGACGTGGCGGGATACCCACGACTGACGCGGTAGGATATCCGTGACCGGTACGGCGGCCAATCCGTACACCAGTGCGGAGGTCTATCCGTACATAGTAAGCACATCCCAGAGATGTTGAGTTGAGATTTAACCCCGCCGCCTAGTGAAAAGGGGCTTGGGTAGTATTCCTAGGGAATACATTATTTACAACTGTCTATTTAGGCGACGATGGTGGGTATTCCATCGGGGCTCGATGCTATATTGCTCGGGGATTACTTAAGTTGAAGATTTAAGTTTTGCTTTAGGCCTGTTCAGTGTCATTCATGATAAATCAACAGTAAAGTAAGACATGCAAATCATCTGTAAACTTGAATGCAAATAATCAGCTTTTAAACTGTTTTTCTAACAAATGCATAGACACATCATGCTTGAATATCATGGAATATATGTGAGATTTTAATTTATATGTTCATTGTGTTTGTTCCCTATTGAGCTAGGATGTAGCTCACCCCTTTAAACTATACGTCGTAGGTCCTTTGTTAGCAGCAGCTGAGGCTTCGGGGGACATAGATCCGGGTGAGTACTTGGGGACGAGTTGGAGCTCCTCCCAAGGGCTTCTTCTAGGAGACTTCGCTGAGTACTTTGAGATGGATAATTCTTTTGGGCTATACTGATCACCCCAGATGGTTCGCCCAAAAGAATTATCCATCTAATTACATTGTTTGACAAAATAAAGACTTGAGAGGACAAAACATGGATCAGTGCGATTTGATAGAGAACCAAAAGAGGGACTTCAAGAGAAAAACAACAATTGCCTTTATGTAAAGACAAGCATGGTAGTCATTTTAGCACAATCGGAATTAAAAAAAATGGTGAAATCATTTGAAATGGATCGTTTATATAATTAATTGGTCCCATAAGATGTAAAAGTATGGAAACAGACAAAACTTTGGTCCATGCGTTTTGATAGAGGACCTAAAGAGGGACTTGAAGAGGAAAACCATAACTGCTTTTTATGTAAAGATAAAGATGAGCATGGTAGCCGTTTTAGGACCATTGGAAAGAAAGGAATGGAAATCTACAGGAGGAGATTCTAATAGATAAGTGGCTAGCTGATGGGAGAACTTAGGCGAGATATGATTGGACGCCAAAACAAGAATTCAAATTTGAGTTTGATGCTATAAATAAAGCATTTCACTGAACGAACCAAATTCTTGTGTATGGAGATGCGTTTGACAGAGTTTGAAATTCTAAAATGACAATTTTTAGCATTTAAATGTATGGATGAATTACAACTGAGCTCGCTTCTGATATGTGTGTGTGGATGCATACGTTTGCAAAAATTGAAGGAAAAATCTTAGAGAGCCAATTCAGACATGTACTGAAATTTATAATATAATTTTTGAAGGTTTTTGTTATAAATTTTGATGATGAATGGATTATTGAGGTTGTTTTTGGGAATGGATCTGAAAAGAGCACTGAATGGTTCATCGTCAATCTATTGCATGCATTTTCTTGTTTTGGGGTTTTGTGTTCATCTACATTGGAACTCTTTTCTTAACTTATATCTCTACTTTGAAACCCTTGAAAAATCAAGTATACTTGTTTAAGGGTTTCGATTCTACGTTTCGTTTGACCTACTAGTTAACACTTGAAACCTCCTATCAGAGCCCATGTGAAGCACTATCGATTCTACGTTTTGTTTGACCTACTAGTTAGCACTCGAAACCTCATAACATACCCCATTTGAAGCGCTACCTAAGATCCTGATCAAATAAAAGTGTTTCGAGGTTTATCATGCCTATGTGAGTGAATATTATATCCTGTGCGTACCGGCTCATTCCATGTAAAACCAAAATTTTGTCTCTTTTAAAACCAGCTCTTCACTACTATTTATGGTGTACTCTCCATTCCGTTATACAAATCCTATGTTTAGGTTTTAATCATAAAATGAAACTGATTTAGTGGTTGGAGAAGGACCAGCTTACGTAGATTTTTATCGAAACAATAGTCGAAACAAAAGAGTAAAAATATATGTGGAATAAAAGTAGTGGTGTAGTTGGTAACTGGCGGGTCTCACTAGATGCAAAACGAGCCATTTATTTAGCCACATACGAAATTAAATATAAGATGAAAGTGAGGTACAACTTGTGTTGGAAAATGTGAGGCGTGGTACGTTTATGTTGGGGATACCAAATTCAAATTTTGTGAGAAAGTGAATATAATTAATTGGTTCTATAAGATTTTAAAATATGGAACAGGACAAAACTTGGATTCATGCTATTTGATATAGAACCAAACGGGGGACTTGAAAAGAAAAGTAATAATTGGCTGTAGGTAAAGAGAAGCAGGGTAGCCATTTTAGCACCAATGAAAATAAAAGAAGTGAAACAAATTGAAGTGGATGGTGCATGTAATTAAGTGGTACCATAAGATTTAAAAATATGGAATGAGACAAAACACGGATCAGTGCGATTTGATAGAGAAACAAAAGAGAGACTTCAATAGAAAAACAATAATTGCCTTTATGTACAGACAAGCATGGTAGTCATTTTCGCACCATTGGAATTAAAAAAAAAAGGTGAAATAATTTGAAATGGATCGTAGATATAATTAATTGGTCCCATAAGATGTAAAAATATGGAAACGGGCAAAACTTGGATCCATGCGTTTTGATAGAGGACCAAAAGAGGGACTTGAAGAGCAAAACCATAATTGCTTTTTGTGTAAAGATGAGCATGGTAGCCGTTTTAGGAGCATTGGAAATAAAGGAGTGGAAATCTACAGGAGGAGATTCTAATAGATAAATGGCTAGCTGATGGGAGAACTTTGGCGAGATATGATTGGACGCCAAAACTAGAATTCAAATTTGAGTTTTATGCTATAAAAAAGCATTTAACGTGACGAACCAAATTCTTGTGTGTGGAGATGCGTTTGACAGAGTTTGAAATTCTAAAATGAAAATCTTTAGCATTTAAATGTATGGATGAATTACAACTTAGCTCGCTTTTGATCTGTGTGTATGGATGCATACGTTTGCAAAAATTGAAGGAAAAATCTTAGAGAGCCAATTGAGACATGTACTGAAATTTTTAATATAATTTTTGAAGGTTTTTGTTATAAATTTTGATGATGAATGGATTGTTGAGGTTGTTTTTGGGAATGGATCTGAAAAGAACACTGAATGGTTTATCGTCAATTATCGCATGCATTTCCTCGTTTTGGGGTTTTGAGTTCATCTACGTTGGAACTCTCTTCTTAACTTATATCTCTACTTTGAAACCTTGAAAAATCAGGTAAAACTTGTTTAAGGGTTTCGATTTTACGTTTCGTTTGACCTACTAGTTAGCACTTGAAACCTACTATTAGAGCCCATGCGAAGCGCTTTCGAGTCTACGATTTGTTTGACTTCCTAGTTAGC
Organism: Chloranthus sessilifolius; assembly: GCA_021018995.1. Taxonomy (NCBI): domain Eukaryota; kingdom Viridiplantae; phylum Streptophyta; class Magnoliopsida; order Chloranthales; family Chloranthaceae; genus Chloranthus; species Chloranthus sessilifolius. The sequence goes on from CM037584.1 coordinate 67,735, forward strand.
ACTCGAAACCTCCTATCATACCCCATTTGAAGAGCTACATAAGATCTTGATCAAATAAAGTGTTTCGAGGTTTATCATGCCTATGTGAGTGAATATTATATCCTGTGCATACCAGCTCATGCCATGTAAAGCCAACATTGTCTCTTTTAAAACCAGCTCTTCACTACTATTTATGTTGTACTATCCATTCCGTCATACTAATCCTATGTTTAGGTTTTAATCATAAAATGAAACTGATTTAGTGGTTGGAGAAGGACCAGCTTACGTAGATTTTTATTTAAACAATAGTCGAAACAAGAGAGTACAAATTTATGTGGAATAAAAGTAGTGGTGTAGTTAGTAACTAGCGGGTTTCTCTGGATTCAAAAAGAGCCATTTATTTAGCCACATACAAAATTAAATATAAGATGAAAGTGAGCTACTACTTGTGTTGCAAACTGAGAAAGTGGATATAATTAATTGGTTCCATAAGATTTAAAAATATGGAAAGGGACAAAACTTGGATTCATGCTATTTGATAGAGAACCAAACGGGGGACTTGAAAAGAAAAATAATAATTGGATGTAGGTAAAGAAAAGCAGGGTAGCCATTTTAGCACCATTGATAATAAAAGAAGTGAAACAATTTGAAGTGGATGGTGCATATAATTAAGTGGTACCATAAGGTTTAAAAATATGGAAAGGGGCAAAACATGGATCAGTGCGATTTGATAGAGAACCAAAAGAGGGACTTCAAGGGAAAAACCATAATTGCCTTTACAAGCATGGTAGTCATTTTAGCACAATTGGTATTAAAAAAAAGGTGAAATAATTTGAAATGGATCGTGGATATAATTAATTGGCCCCATAAGATGTAAAAATATGGAAATAGACAAAACTTGGATCCGTGCGTTTTGATAGAGGACCAAAAGAGGGACTTGAAGAGGAAAACCATAATTGCTTTTTATGTAAATATGGGCATGGTAGCCGTTTTAGGACCATTGGAAATAAAGGAGTGGAAATCTACAGGAGGAGATTCTAATAGATATATGGGTAGCTGATGGGAGAACTTAGGCGAGATATGATTGGACGCCAAAACAAGAATTCAAATTTGAGTTTCATGCTATAAAAAAAGCATTTAACTGGACGATCCAAATTCTTGTGTGTGGAGATGCGTTTGACAGAGTTTGAAATTCTAAAATGAATATCTTTAGCATTTAAATGGATGGCTGAATTACAACTGAGCTCGCTTATGATATGTGTATGGATACGAACAGAACTTGGATCCATGCGTTTTGATAGAAGACCAAAAGAGGGACTTGAAGAGGAAAACCATAATTGCTTTTATGTAGAGATGGGAGTGGTAGCCGTTTTAGGGCCATTGGAAATAAAGGAGTGAAAATCTACAGCAAGAGATTCTAATAGATAAATGGGTAGCTGATGGGAGAACTTAGGCGAGATATGATTGGACGCCAAAACAAGAATTCAAATTTGAGTTTGATGCTATAAAAAAAGCATTTAACTGGACGAACCAAATTCTTGTGTGTGGAGATGCGTTTGACAGAGTTTGAAATTCTAAAATAAAAATCTTTAGCATTTAAATGAATGGATGAATTACAACTGAGCTCGCTTGTGATATGTGTGTATAGATGCATACGTTTGGAAAAATGGAAGGAAAAATCTTAGAGAGCCAATTGAGGCATGTACTGAAATTTATAGTATAATTTTTTATGGTTTTTGTTATAAATTTTGATGATGAATGGATTATTGAGGTTGTTTTTGGGAATGGATATGAAAAGAACACTGAATGGTTCACCGTCAATCAATGGCATGCATTTCGTCGTTTTGGGGTTTTGAGTTCATCTACGTTGGAACTCTGTTCTGAGCTTATGTCTCTACTTTGGAACCCTTGAAAAATCCGGTATACTTGTTTCAGGGTTTCGATTCTACGTTTCGTTTGACCTACTAGTTAGCACTTGAAACCTCCTATCAGAGCCCAAGTGAAGCGCTATCGAGTCTACGTTTTGTTTGACCAAACCTCCTATCATACCCCATTTGAAGCGCTACCTAAGATCTTGATCAAATAAAAGTGTTTCGAGGTTCATCATTCCTATGTGAGTGAATATTATATCCTGTGCGTACCGGCTCATGCCATGTAAAGCCAAAATTTTGTCTCTTTTAAAACCAGCTCTTCATTACTATTTATGTTGTACTCTCCATTCCGTCATACAAATCCTATGTTAGGTTTTAAGCATAAAATCAAACTGATTTAGTAGTTGGAGAACGACCAGCTTACGTAGATTTTTATTTAAACAATAGTCGAAATAAGAGAGTACAAATTTATGTGGAATAAAAGTAGTGGTGTATTTGGTAACTAGCGGGTCTCTCTGGATGCAAAAAGAGCCATTTATTTAGCCACATACAAAACTAAATATAAGATGAAAGTGAGCTACAACTTGTGTTGCAAAATGTGAGGCGTGGTACGTTGTTGTTGGGGATACCAAATTCAAATTTTGTGAGAAAGTAGATATAATTAATTGGTTCCATAAGATTTAAAAATATGGAACGGGACAAAACTTGGATTCATGCTATTTGATAGAGAACCAAACGGGGAACTTGAAAAGAAAATTAATAATTGACTGTAGGTAAAGAAAAGCAGGGTAGCCATTTTCGCGCCATTGAAACTAAAATAAGTGAAACAATTTGAAGTAGATGGTGCATATAATTAAGTGGTACCATTAGATTTAAAAATATGGAAAGGGACAATACATGGATCAATGCGATTTGATAGAGAACTAAAAGAGGGACTTCAAGAGAAAAACAACAATTGCTTTTATGTAAAGACAAGCATGATAGTCATTTTTGCACCATTGGAATTTCAAAAAATGGTGAAATCATTTGAAATGGATAGTGAATATAATTAATTGGCCCCATAGGATGTAAAAATATGGAAACGGACAAAACTTGGGTCAATGCGTTTTGATAGAGGACCAAAAGTGGGGCTTGAAGAGGAAAACCATAATTGCTTTTTATGTAAAGTTAAAGATGAGCATGGTAGCCGTTTTAGGACCATTGGAAAGAAAGGAGTGAGAATCTACAGGAGGAGATTCTAATTGATAAGTAGCTAGCTGATGGGAGAACTTAGGCGAGCTATGATTGGACGCCAAAACAAGAATTCAAATTTGAGTTTGATGCTATAAAAAAAGCATTTAACTGAACGAACCAAATTCTTGTGTGTGGAGATGCGTTTGACAGAGTTTGAAATTCTAAAATGAAAATCTTTAGCATTTAAATGTATGGATGAATTACAACTGAGCTCGCTTCTGATATGTACAGATGCATATGTTTGCAAAAATTGATGGAAAAATCTTAAAGAGCCATTTGAGACATGTACTAAAATTTATAATATAATTTTTGAAGGTTTTTGTTATAAATTTTGATGATGAATGGACTATTGTGGTTGTTTATGGGAATGGATCTGAAAAGGACACTGAATGGTTCATCGTCAATCTATCGCATGCATTTCCTCGTTTTGGGGTTTTGAGTTCCTTTACATTGGAACTCTGTTCTTAACTTATTTAAGGTAGAGATATATGTTAAGAACAGAGTTCTTAAGTTATTTAAGGTATACCTTGAAAAATCAAGTATACCTGTTTAAGGGTTTCGATTCTACGTTTCGTTTGACCTACTAGTTAGCACTTGAAACCTCCTATCAGAGCCCATGTGAAGCGCTATCGAGTGTACGTTTTGTGTGACCTACTGGTTAGCACTCGAAACCTCCTGTCATACCCCATTTGAAGCGCTACCTAAGATCCTGATCAAATAAAAGTGTTTCGAGGTTTATCATGCCTATGTGAGTGAATATTATATCCTGTGCGTACCGGCTCATTCCATGTAAAACCAAAATTGTCTCTTTTAAAACCAGCTTTTCACTACTATTTATGGTGTACTCTCCATTCCGTCATACAAATCCTATGTTTAGGTTTTGGTCATAAAATGAAACTTATTTAGTGGTTGGAGAAGGACCAGCTTACGTAGATTTTTATTTAAGCAATAGTCGAAACAAAAGAGTCCAAATATATGTAAACTAAAAGTAGTGGTGTAGTTGGTAACTGGCGGGTCTCACTAGATGCAAAACGAGCCATTTATTTAGCCACATACGAAATTAAATATAAGATGAAAGTGAGCTACAACTTGTGTTGGAAAATGTGAGGCGTGGTACGTTGTTGTTGGGGTTACCAAATTCAAATTTTTTGAGAAAGTGGATATAATTAATTGGTTCTATAAGATTTTAAAATATGGAACATGACAAAACTTGGATTCATGCTATTTGATATAGACTCAAATGGGGGACTTGAAAAGAACAATAATAATTGGCTATAGGTAAAGAAAAGCAGGGTAGACATTTTAGCACCGATGAAAATAAATGAAGTGAAACAAATTGAAGTGGATGGTGCATATAATTAAGTGGTACCATAAGATTTAAAACTATGGAATGGGACAAAACATGGTTCAGTGCGATTTGATAGGGAAACAAAAGAGAGACTTCAATAGAAAAACAATAATTGCCTTTATGTAAAGACAAGCATGGCAGTCATTTTCGCACCATTGGAATTAACAAAAAAGGGGAAATTTGAAATGGATCGTGGATATAATTAATTGGTCCCATAAGATGTAAAAATATGGAAACAGACAAAACTTGGATCCCTGCGTTTTAATAGAGGAGCAAAAGAGGGACTTGAAGAGGAAAACCATAATTTGCTTTTGATGTAAAGATGAGCATGGTAGCCGTTTTAGCAACATTGGAAATAAAGGAGTGGAAATCTACAGGAGATTCTAATAGATAAATGGCTAGCTGATGGGAGAACTTTGGCGAGATATGATTGGACGCCAAAACTAGAATTCAAATTTGAATTTTATGTTATAAAAAAAGCATTTAAAATGACGAACCAAATTCTTGTGTGTGGAGATGCGTTTGACAGAGTTTGAAATTCTAAAATTAAAATCTTTAGCATTTAAATATATGGGTGAATTACAACTGAGCTCGCTTTTGATCTGTGTGTATGGAAGATACGTTTGCAAAAATTGAAGGAGAAATCTTAGGGAGCCAATTGAGACATGTATTGAAATTTATAGTATAATTTTTGAAGGTTTTTGTTGTAAATTTTGATGATGAATGGATTATTGAGGTTGTTTTTTGGAATGGATCTGAAAAGGACACTGAATGGTTCATTGTCAATCTATCGCATACATTTCCTCGTTTTGAGGTTTTGAGTTCCTTTACATTGGAACTCTGTTCTTAACTTATTTAAGGTAGAGATATAAGTTAAGAACAGAGTTCTTAAGTTATTTTAGGTATACCTTTGAAAAAACATGTATACTTGTTTAAGGGTTTCGACTCTACGTTTCGTTTGACCTACTAGTTAGCACTTGAAACCTCCTATCAGAGCCCATGTGAAGCACTATCGAATCTACGTTTTGTTTGACCGACTAGTTACCACTCGGAACCTCCTATCATACCCCATTTGAAGCGCTACCTATGATCCTGATCAAATAAAAGTGTTTGGAGGTTTATCATGCCTATGAGAGTGAATATTATATCCTGTGCGTACCGGCTCATGCCATGTAAAACCAAAATTGTCTCTTTTAAAACCAGCTCTGCACTACTATTTATGTTGTACTCTCCATTCCGTCATACAAATCCCATGTTTAGGTTTTAATCATAAAATGAAACTGATTTAGTGGTTGGAGAAGGGCCAGCTTATATAGATTTTTATTTAAACAATAGTCGAAACAAGAGAGTACAAATATATGTGGAATAAAAGTAATGGTGTAGTTGGTAACTGGCGGGTCTCACTGGATGCAAAACCAGCCATTTATATACCCACATACGAAATTAAATATAAGATGAAAGTGAGCTATAACTTGTGTTGGAAAATGTGAGGCGTGGTACGTTGTTGTTGGGGCTACCAAATTCAAATTTTGTCAGAAAGTGGATATAATTAATTAGTTCTATAATATTTTAAAATATGGAATAGGACAAACCTTGGATTCATGCTATTTGATACAGAACCAAACGGGGGACTTGAAAAGAAAAATAATAATTGGCTGTAGGTAAATCAAAGTAGGGCAGCCATTTTAGCACCATTGAAAATAAAATAAGTGAAACAAATTGAAGTGGATGGTGCATATAATTAAGTGGTACCATAAGATTTAAAAATATGGAATGGGGCAAAACATGGATCAATGCGATTTGATAGAGAAACAAAAGAGGGACTTCAATAGAAAAACAATAATTGCCTTTATGTAAAGACAAGCATGGTAGTCATTTTCGCACCATCGGAATTAAAAAAAAAGGTGAAATAATTTGAAATGGATCGTGGATATAATAAATTGGACCCATAAGATGTAAAAATATGGAAAGGGACAAAACTTGGATCCATGCGTTTTGATAGAGGACAAAAAGCGGGACTTGAAGAGGAAAACCATAAATGCTTTTATGTAGAGATGAGCATGGTAGCCGTTTGAGGACCATTGGAAATAAAGGAGTGGAAATCTACGGGAGGAGATTCCAATAGATAAATGGCTAGCTGATGGGAGAACTAAGGCGAGATATGATTGGACGCCAAAATAAGAATTCAAATTTGAGTTTGATGCTATAAAAAAAGCATTTAACTGGACGAACAAATTCTTCTGTGTGGAGATGCGTTTGACCGAGTTTGAAATTCTAAAATGAAAATCTTTACCATTTAAATGTATGGATGAATTACAACTGAGCTCGCTTCTCATATGTGTGTATGGATGCATACGTTTGCAAAAATTGAAGGAGAAATCTTAGGGAGCCAATTGAGACATGTACTGAAATTTATAGTATAATTTTTGAAGGTTTTTGTTGTAAATTTTGATGATGAATGGATTATTGAGGTTGTTTTTTGGAATGGATCTGAAAAGGACACTGAATGGTTCATTGTCAATCTATCGCATGCATTTCCTCGTTTTGAGGTTTTGAGTTCCTTTACATTGGAACTCTGTTCTTAACTTATTTAAGGTAGAGATATAAGTTAAGAACAGAGTTCTTAAGTTATTTCAGGTATACCTTTGAAAAAACAGGTATGCCTGTTTAAGAGATTTGACTCTACGTTTCGTTTGACCTACTAGTTAGCACTTGAAACCTCCTATCAGAGCCCATGTGAAGCACTATCGAGTCTACGTTTTGTTTGACCGATTAGTTAGCACTCAGAACCTCCTATCATACCCCATTTGAAGCGCTACCTATGATCCTGATCAAATAAAAGTGTCTGGAGGTTTATCATGCCTATGTGAGTGAATATTATATCCTGTGCGTACCGGCTCATGCCATGTAAAACCAAAATTTTGTCTCTTTTAAAACCAGCTCTGCACTACTATTTATGTTGTACTCTCCATTCCGTCATACAAATCCCATGTTTAGGTTTTAATCATAAAATGAAACTGATTTAGTGGTTGGAGAAGGGCCAGCTTACATAGATTTTTATTTAAACAATAGTCGAAACAAGAGAGTACAAATATATGTAGAATAAAACTAGTGGTTTAGTTGGTAACTGGCGGGTCTCACTAGATGCAATACGAGCCATTTATTTAGCCACATAAAAAATTAAATATCAGATGAAATTGAGCTACAACTTGTGTAGCAAAATGTGAGGCGTGGTACGTTGTTGTTGGGGCTACCAAATTCAAATTTTGTGAGAAAGTGGATATAATTAATTGGTTCCGTAAGATTTAAAAATATGGAATGGGACAAAACGCGGGACTTGAAAATAAAAGAAGCGAAACCATTTGAAGTGGATGGTGCATATAATTAAGTTGTACCATACAAATATATGTAGAATAAAAGTAGTGGTGTAGTTGGTAACTGGCAGGTCTCGCTAGATGCAATACGAGCCATTTATTTAGCCACAGAAAAAATTAAATATCAGATGAAATTGAGCTACAACTTGTGTAGCAAAATGTGAGGCGTGGTACGTTGTTGTTGGGGCTACCAAATTCAAATTTTGTGAGAAAGTGGATATAATTAATTGGTTCCGTAAGATTTAAAAATATGGAACGGGACAAAACGCGGGACTTGAAAATAAAAGAAGCGAAACCATTTGAAGTGGATGGTGCATATAATTAAGTTGTACCATACGATTTAAAAATATGGATAGGGGCAAAACATGGATCAGTGCGATTTGATAGAGAACCAAAAGAGGGAGTTCAAGAAAAAAAAAAAAATTGCCTTTATGTAAAGACAAGCATGGTAGTCATTTTAGCACCATTGGAATTAAAAAAACAGGTGAAATAATTTGAAATGGATCATTAATAAAATTAATTGGTCCCATAAGATGTAAAAATATGGAAACGGACAAAACGTGGATACATGCGTTTTGATAGAGGACCAAAAGAGGGGCTTGAAGAGGAAAACCATAATTGCTTTTTATGTAAAGATGAGCATGGTAGCCGCTTTAAGAGCATTGGAAATAAAGGAGTGGAAATCTATAGGAGGAGATTCTAATAGATAAATGGCTAGGAGAACTTAGTAAACTAGAATTCAAATTTGAGTTTGATGCTATAAAAAAAGCATTTAACTGGACGAACCAAATTCTTCTGTGTGGAAATGCGTCTGACCGAGTTTGAAATTCTAAAATGAAAATCTTTAGCATTTAAATGTATGGATGAATTACAACTGAGCTCCGCTTCTGATATGTGTATGGATGCATACGTTTGCAAAAATTGAAGGAGAAATCTTAAGGAGCCAATTGAGACATGTACTGAAATTTACAGTATAATTTTTGAAGGTTTTTGTTGTAAATTTTGATGATGAATGGATTATTGAGGTTGTTTTTGGGAATGGATCTGGAAAGGACACTGAATTGTTCATCGTCAATCTATCGCATGCATTTCCTCGTTTTGTGGTTTTGAGTTCCTTTACATTGGAACTCTGTTCTTAACTTATTTAAGGCAGAGATATAAGCTAAGAACAGAGTTCTTAAGTTATTTTAGGTATACCTTTGAAAAAACAGGCATACCTGTTTAAGGGTTTCGATTCTACGTTTCGTTTGACCTACTAGTTAGCACTTGAAACCTCCTATCAGAGCCCATGTGAAGCACTATCGAGTCTACATTTTGTTTGACCGACTAGTTAGCACTCGGAACCTCCTATCATACCCCATTTGAAGTGCTACCTATGATCCTGATTAAATAAAAGTGTTTCGAGGCTTATCATGCCTATGTGAGTGAATATTATATCCTGTGCGTACCGGCTCATGCCATGTAAAACCAAAATTTTGTCTCTTTTAAAATCAGCTCTTCACTACTATTTATGTTGTACGCTCCATTCCGTCATACAAATCCTATGTTTAGGTTTTAATGATAAAATGAAACTGATTTAGTAGTTGGAGAAGGACCAGCTTACATAGATTTTTATTTAAACAATAGTCGAAACAAGAGAATACAAATATATGTGGAATAAAAGTAGTGGTAGTTGGTAACTGGCGGGTCTCATTGGATGCAAAACGAGTCATTTATTTAGCCACGTACGAATTTAAATATAAGATGAAAGTGAGCTATAACTTGTGTTGAAAAATGTGAGGCGTGGTACGCTGTTGTTGCGGCTACTAAATTCGAATTTTGTGAGAAAGTGGATATAATTAATTAGTTCTATAATATTTTAAGATATGGAATTGGACAAAACTTAGATTCATGCTATTTGATTCAAAACCAAACGGGGGACTTGAAAAGAAAAATAATAATTGGTTGTAGGTAAAGAAAGCAGGGCAGCCATTTTAGCACCATTGAAAATAAAAGAAGTGAAACAAATTGAAGGGGATGGTGCATATAATTAAGTGGTACTATAAGATTTAAAAACATGGAATGGGACAAAACATGGATCAATGTGATTTGATAGAGAAACAAAAGAGGGGGACTTCAATAGAAAAACAATAATTGCCTTTATGTAAAGACGAGCATGGTAGTCATTTTCGCACCATTGGAATTAAAAAAAAAAGGTGAAATAATTTGAAATGGATCGTGGATATAATTAATTGGACCCATAAGATGTAAAAATATGGAAACGGACAAAACTTGGATCCATGCGTTTTGATAGAGGACCAAAAGAGGGACTTGAAGAGGAAAAGCATAATTGCTTTTTATGTAAACATGAGCATGGTAGCCTTTTTAGGAGCATTGGAAATAAAAGTGTGGAAATCTACACGAGGAGATTTTAATAGATAAATGGCTAGTTGATGGGAGAACTTAGGCAAGATATGATCGGACGCCAAAACTAGACTTCAAATTTGAGTTTGATGCTATAAAAAAGCATTTAACGTGACGAACCAAATTCTTGTGTGTGGAGATGCGTTTGACAGAGTTTTAAATTCTAAAATGAAAATCTTTAACATTTAAATGTATGGATGAATTACAACAGAGCTCGCTTCTGATATGTGTGTATGGGTACATACGTTTGCAGAAATTGAAGGAAAAATCTTAGATAGCCAATTGAGACATGTACTGAAATTTATAATATAATTTTTTAAGGTTATAAATTTTGATGATGAATGGATTATTGAGGTTGTTTTTTGGAATGGATCTGAAAAGAACACTGAATGGTTCATCGTCAATCTATCGCATGCATTTCCTCGTTTTGGGGTTTTGAGTTCATGTACGTTGGAACTCTGTTCTTCACTTATATCTCTCCTTTGAAACCCTTGAAAAATCATGTATACTTGTTTAACGGTTTCGATTCTACGTTTTGTTTGACCTACTAGTTAGCACTTAAAACCTCCTATCAAAGCCCATGTGCAGCGCTATCGAGTCTACGTTTTGTTTTACTTACTAGTTAGCACTCGAAACCTCCTATCATACCCCATTTGAAGCGCTACCTAAGATCCTGATCAAATAAAAGTGTTTCGAGGTTTATCATACCTATGTGAGTGAATATTATATCTTGTGCGTACCGGCTCATGCCATGTAAAACCAAAATTTTGTATCTTTTATAACAAGCTCTTCACTACTATTTATGTTGTACTCTCCATTCCGTCATACAAATCCGATGCTTAGGTTTTAATCATAAAATGAAACTTATTTAGTGGTTGGACAAGGACCAGCTTACGCATATTTTTATTTAAACAATAGTCGAAACAAGAGAGTACAAATTTATGTGGAATAAAAGTAGGGGTGTAGTTGGAAACTGGCGGGTCTCACTGGATGCAAAACGCGTCATTTGTTTAGCCACATACAAAATTAAATATAAGATGAAAGTGAGCTATAACTTGTGTTGCAAAATGTGAGGTGTGGTACGTTGTTATTGGGGCTACCAAATTCAAATTTTGTGAGAAAGTGGATATAATTAATTGGTTCTATAAGATTTAAAAATATGCAACGGGACAAAACTTGGATTCTTGCTATTTGATAGAGAACCAAACGGGGGACTTGACAAGAAAAATAATAATTGGCTTTAGGTAAGGAAAAGCAGGGTGGCCATTTTAGCACCATTAAAAATAAAAGTGAAACAATTTGAAGTGGATGGTGCATATAATTAAGTGGTACCATAAGATTTAAAAGTATGGAAAGGGACAAAACGTGGATCATTGCAATTTGATAAAGAACTAAAAGAGGGACTTCAAATGAAAAACAATAATTGCCTTTATGTAAAGACGAGCATGGTAGTCATTTTAGCACCATTGGAATTAAAAAAAAGGTGAAATTATTTCAAATGGATCGTGGATATAATTAATTGGTCCCGTAAGACGGAAAAATTTGGACACTGACAAAACTTGGATCCATGCGTTTTGGCAGAGGACCAAAAGAGGGACTCGAAGAGGAAAACCATAATTGCTTTTATGTAAAGATGAGCATGGTAGCCGTTTTAGAGCCATTGGAAATAAAGGAGTTGAAATCTACAGGAGGAGATTCTAATAGATAAATGGCTAGCTGATGGGAGAACTTTGGCGAGCTATGATTGGACGCCAAAAGAATTTAAATTTGAGTTTGATGCTATAAAAAAAGCATTTAACTGGACGAACCAAGTTCTTGTGTGTGGAGATGCGTTTGACAGAGTTTGAAATACTAAAATGAAAATCTATAGCATTTAAATGAGTGGATGAATTGCGACTAAGCTCGCTTCTAATATGTGTGTATGGATGCATACGTTCGCAAAAATTGAACGAAAAATCATAGAGAGCCAATTGAGACATGTACTGAAATTTATAGTATAATTTTTGAAGGTTTTTGTTATAAATTTTGATGATGAATGGATTATTGAGGCTGTTTTTGGGAATGGATCTGAAAAGAACACTGAATGGTTCATCGTCAATCTATCGCATGCATTTCCTCGTTTTGGGGTTTTGAGTTCATCTAGGTTGGAACTCTGTTCTTTAACTTATATCTCTACTTTGAAACCCTTTAAAAATCAGGTATACTTGTTTAAGGGTTTCGATTCTATGTTTTGTTTGACCTACTAGTTAGCACTTGAAACCTCCTATCAGAGCCCATGTGAAGCGCTATCGAGTCTATGTTTTGTTTGACCTACTAGTTAGCACTCGAAACCTCCTATCATACCCCATTCGAAGCGCTACCTAAGATCCTGATCAAATAAAAGTGTTTCGAGTTTTATCATGCCTATGTGAGTGAATCCTATATCCTATGCGTACCGGCTCATGCCATGTAAAACTAAAATTTTGTCTCTTTTAAAACCAGCTCTTCACTACTATTTATGTTGTTCTCTCCATTCCGTCATACAAATCCTATGCTTTGGTTTTAATCATAAAATGAAACTGATTTAGTGGTTGGAGAAGGACCAGCTTACGTAAATTTTTATTTAAACAATAGTCGAAACAAGAGAGTACAAATTTATGTGGAATAAAAGTAGTGGTGTAGTTGGTAACTGGCGGGTCTCACTAGATGCAAAACCAGCCATTTATTTAGCCACATACAAAATTAAATATAAGATGAAAGTGAGCTACAACTTGTGTTGCAAAATGTGAGGCGTGGTATGTTGTTGTTGGGGCTGCCAAATTCAAACTTTGTGAGAAAGTGGATATAATTAATTGGTTCCATCAGATTTAAAAATATGGAACGGGATAAAACTTGGATTCATGCTATTTGATAGTGAACCAAACGAGGGACTTGAAAAGAAAAATAATAATTGGCTGTAGGTAAAGAAATGCTGGGTAGCCATTTTAACACCATTGAATATAAAAAAAGTGAAACAATTTAAAGTGGATGATGCATATAATTAAGTGGTACCTTAAGATTTAAAAATATGGAAAGGGACAAAACATGAATCAGTGCGATTTGATAGAGAACCAAAAGAGGGACTTCAAGAGAAAAACAATAGTTGCCTTTATATAAAGACGAGCATCGTAGTCATTTTAGCACCATTGGAATTTTAAAAAAGGTTAAATAATTTGAAATGGATCGTGAATATAATTAATTGGTCCCATAAGATGGAAAAATATGGACACAGACAAAACATGGGTCTATGCGTTTTGATGGACGAAAAGAGGGACTTGAAGAGGAAAACCGTAATTGCTTTTATGTAAAGATGAGCATGGTAGCCATTTTAGGGCCATTGGAAATAAAGGAGTGGAAATCTACAGGTGGAGATTCTAATAGATAAATGGCTAGCTGATGGGAGAACTTAGGCGAGATATGATTGGACGCCAAAAGAAGAATTCAAATTTGAGTTTGATGCTATAAAAAAAGCATTTAACTGGACGAACCAAATTCTTGTGTGTGGAGATGCGTTTGACGGAGTTTGAAATTCTAAAATGAAAATCTTTAGCATTTAAATGTGTGGATGAATTACAACTGTGATCGCTTCTGATATGTGTGTATGGATGCATGCGTTTGCAAAAATTGAAGGAAAAATCATAGAGAGCCAATTGAGACATGTACTGAAATTTATAGTATAATTTTTTATGGTTTTTGTTATAAATTTTGATGATGAATGGATTATTGAGGTTGTTTTTGGGAATGGATCTGAAAAGAACACTGAATGGTTCAACGTCAATCAATGGCATGCATTTCGTCGTTTTGGGGTTTTGAGTTCATCTACGTTGGAACTCTGTTCTGAGCTTATGTCTCTACTCTGGAACCCTTGAAAAATCCGGTATACTTGTTTCAGGGTTTCGATTCTACGTTTCGTTTGACCTACTAGTTAGCACTTGAAACCTCCTATCAGAGCCCAAGTGAAGCGCTATCGAGTCTACGTTTTGTTTGACCTACTAGTTAGCACTCGGAACCTCCTATCGTGCCCCTTTTGAAGTGGATGGTGCATAAAATTAAGTGGTACCATAAGATTTAAAAATATGGAAAGGGACGAAACATGGATCAGTGCAATTTGATAGAGAACCAAAAGAGGGACTTCAAGAGAAAAACAATAGTTTCCTTTATGTAAAGACGAGCATGGTTGTAATTTTAGCACCATTGGAATTTAAAAAAAAGGTTAAATAATTTGAAATGAATCGTGGATATAATTAATTGGTCCCATCTGATGGAATAATATGGGGACAGACAAAGCTTGGATCCATGCTTTTTGATAGAGGACCAATAGAGGGACTTGAAGAGGAAAATCATAATTGCTTTTATGTAAAGATGAGCGTGGTAGCCATTTTAGGGCCGTTGGTAATAAAGGAGTGGAAATCTACAGGAAGAGATTCTAATAGATAAATGGCTAGCTGATGGGAGAACTTAGGTGAGATATGATTGGACACCAAAACCAGAATTCGAATTTGAGTTTGATGCTATAAAAAGAGCATTTAACTGGACGCACCAAAATCTTGTGTGTGGAGATGCGTTTGACGGAGTTTGAAATTCTAAAATGAAAAACTTTGCATTTAAATGTATCGATGAATTACAACTAAGCTCGCTTCTGATATGTGTGTATGGATGCATACGTTTTCAAAAATTGAAGGAAAAATCTTAGAGAGTCAATTGAGACATGTACTGAAATTAGTAGTATAATTTTTGAAGGTTTTTGTTATATATTTTGATGATGAATGGATTATTGAGGTTGTTTTTGGGAATGGATCTAAAAAGAACACTGAATGGTTCATCGTCAATCTATCGCATGCATTTCCTCGTTTTAGGGTTTTGAGTTTATCTACGTTAGAACTCTGTTCTTAACTTATATCTCTACTTTGAAACCCTTGAAAATTCTTGTATACTTGTTTAAGGGTTTCGATTCTACATTTCGTTTGACCTACTAGTTAGCACTTGAAACCTCCTATCAGAGCCCATGTGAAGCGCTATCGAGTCTACGTTTTGTTTGACCTACTAGTTAGCACTCGAAACCTCCTAACATACCCTATTTGAAGCGCTACCTAAGATCCTGATCAAATAAAAGTGTTTCGAGGTTTATCATGCCTATGTGAGTGAATATTATATCCTGTGCGTACCGGCTCATGCCATGTAAAACCAAAATTTTGTCTCCTTTAAAACCAGCTCTTCACTACTATTTATGTTGTACTCTCCATTCCGTCATACAATTCCTATGTTTAGGTTTTAATCGTAAAATGTTACTGATTTAGTGGTTGGAGAAGGACCAGCTTACGTAGATTTTTATTTAAACAGTAGTTGAAACAAGAGAGTAGAAATTTATGTGGAATAAAAGTAGTGGTGTAGTTGGTAACTGGCGGGTCTCACTGGATGCAAAACAAGCCATTTATTTAGCCACATACAAAATTAAATATAAGATGATGTGTGCTACAACTTGTGTTGCAAAATGTGAGGCGTGGTACGTTGTTGTTGGAGCTACCAAATTCCTATTTTGTGAGAATGTGGATATAATTAATTGGTTCCATAATATTTAATAATATGGAACGAGACAAAACTTGGATTCATGCTATTTGATAAGAACCAAACGGGGGACTTGAAAAGAAAACAATAATTGGCTTTAGCTAAAGAAAAGCAGGGTAGCCATTTTAGCACCCTTGAAAATCAAAGAAGTGAAACAATTTGAAGTGGATGGTGCATATAATTAAATGGTGCCATAAGATTTAAAAATATGGAAAGGGACAAAACATGGATCAGTGCGATTTGATAGATAACCAAAAGAGGGACTTCAAGAGAAAAACAATAATTGCCTTTTTGTAAAGACAAGCATGGTAGTCACTTTAGCACCATTGGAATTAAAAAAAAGGTGAAATAATTTGAATGGATCGTGGATATAATTAATTGGTCCCATAAGATGGAAAAATATGGACACGGACAAAACTTGGATCCATTCATATTGATAGAGGGCCAATAGAGGGACTTGAAGAGGAAAACTATAATTGCTTTTATGTAAAGATGAGCTTGGTAGCCGTTTTAGGGCCATTGAAAATAAAGGAGTGGAAATCTACAGGAGGAGATTCTAATAGATAAATGGCTAGCTGATGGGAGAACTTAGGCGAGATATGATTGGACGCCAAAAGAAGAATTCAAATTTGAGTTTGATGCTATAAATAGAGAATTTAACTGGACGCACCAAATTCTTGTGTGTGGAGATGCGTTTGACGGAGTTTGAAATTCTAAAATGAAAATCTTTAGCATTTAAATGTATGGATGAATTACAACTGTGCTCGCTTCTGATATGTGTGTATGGATGCATCCGTTTGCAAAAATTGTAGGAAAAATCTTAGAGAGCCAATTGAGACATGTACTGAAATTTATTGTATAATTTTTGAAGGTTTTTGTTATAAATTTTTATGATGAATTGATTATTGAGGTTGTTTTTGGGATTGGATCTGAAAAGAACACTGAATGGTTCATCGTCAATCTATCGCATGCATTTCCTCGTTTTGGGGTTTTGAGTTCAGCTACGTTGGAACTCTGTTCTCAACTTATATCTCTACTTTGAAACCCTTGAAAAATTAGGTATACCTGTTTAAGGGTTTCGATTCTACGTTTCGTTTGACCTACTAATTAGCACTTGAAACATCGTATCAGATCCCATGTGAAGCGCTATCGAGTCTTCGTTTTGTTTGACCTACTAGTTAGCACTCGAAACCTCCTACCATACCCCATTTAAAGCGCTACCTAAGATCCTGATCAAATAAAAGTGTTGCGAGGTTTATCATGCCTATGTGAGTGAATACTATATCCTGTACTTACCGGCTCATGCCATGTAAAACCAAAATTTTGTCTCCTTTAAAACCAGCTCTTCACTACTATTTATGTTGTACTCTCCATTCCGTCATACAAATCCTATGTTTATGTTTTCATCATAAAATGAAACTGTTTTGGTGGTTGGAGAAGGACCAGCTTAAGTAGATTTTTATTTAAACAATAGTCGAAACAAGAGAGTACAAATTTATGTGGAATAAAAGTAGTGGTGTAATTGGTAACTGGCGGGTCTCACTGGATGCAAAACGAGCCATTTATTTAGCCACATACAAAATTAAATACAAGATGAAAGTGAGCTACAACTTTTGTTGCAAAATGTGAGGTGTGGTACGTTGTTGTTAGGGCTACCAAATTCAAATTTTGTGAGAAAGTGGATATAAGTAATTGGTTCCATAAGATTTAAAAATATGGAACGGGACAAAACTTTGATTCATGCTATTTGATAGGGAACCAAACGGGGGACTTGAAAAGAAAAATAATAATTGGCTGTAGGTAACGAAAAGCAGGGTAGCCATTTTATTACCATTGAAAATAAAAGAAGTGAAACAATTTGAAGTGGATGGTGCATTTAATTAAGTGGTGCCATAAGATTTGAAAATATGGAAAGGGACAAAACATGGATCAGTGCGATTTGATAGATAACCAAACTAGGGACTTCAAGAGAAAAACAATAATTGCCTTTATGTAAAGACAAGCGTGGTAGTCATTTTAGCACCACTGGACTTAACAAAAAGGTCAAATAATTTGAAATGGATCGTGGATATAATTAATTGGTCCCATAAGATGGAAAAATATGGACACAGACAAAACTTGGATCCATTCGTTTTGATAGAGGACCAATAGAGGGACTTGAAGAGGAAAACTATAATTGCTTTTATGTAAATATGAGCATGGTAGCCGGTTTAGGGCCATTGGAAATAAAAGAGTGGAAATCTACAGGAGGAGATTCTAATAGATAAATGGCTAGCTGATGGGAGAACTTAGGCGAGATATGATTGGACGCCAAAACAAGATTTCAAATTTGAGTTTGATGCTATAAAAAGAGCATTTAACTGGACGCCCCAAATTCTTGTTTGTGGAGATGTGTTTGACGGAGTTTGAAATTCTAAAATGAACATCTCTAGCATTTAAATGTATGGATGAATTACAACTGAGCTCAATTTTGATATGTGTGTATGGATGCATACGTTTGCAAAACTTGAAGGAAAAATCTTAGAGAGCCAATTGAGACATGTACTGAAATTTATTGTATAATTTTTGAAGGTTTTTGTTATAAATTTTGATGATGAATGGATTATTGAGGTTGTTTTTGGGAATGGATCTGAAAAGAACACTGAATGGTTCATCGTCAATCTATCGCATGCATTTCCTCGATATGAATTGTGTAGATAATGTGAATGTGATTAAGCATGTGTGTGTGTGTGTGTGTGCATGTGATAAGAATGTGAATATGATAAGAGATGAGCGTGAAGTAAATAAGTTTGTTAAGCAAGTATGTGTGATTGTGATAAGTAAGCAAGTGTGAAGATGATGAACGTGTGTGAATGTGATGAGCAAGCATGTGAAACTCAAAACCTAGCTATAATTAATCACACTGATTAACTACACGGTGAATAACTATAAGTTAGAATTGCACAATGATTTTAAGGTTTCTATGAAATGCATCCCCATCATGTATTTGGTACGGTGGGATATCCGTACATGTGGACCGGCCAACGGTCAATGTGAAGCACAAGTGACTGTTTACTTAGCTCAGGGGTTTGGCAATCGTGTAAATTGTTCATTGAACGACGGTAGCTCGAGGATTCCCACCAGTATTAATGTGGCTCCCAATGCTATATACGCTTGGGAGATTATTTAAGTTAAAGTATTTAGTCATTTTGAAGCATGAGAAACATACGAAAATGAATTAAGTAAGCAACTTGAGAACTAAGAGACAAATCATGTGTGTGAATTTCAAATTCAGTTATTTCAATTTCAATCATCTAAAAGTTCAATTAGTGAAATGTGCTTTGAATTCAATCATGAGATATTCTCCTATTGAGCTTTCATGTTAGCTCACCCTTCGACTATAGGTCACAGGTACAGGCGCAAATATAGGCATTGAGGATTCTGACCGAGAAGATCCCGATTACATACCAAAAGAGAAATCGAATCTTCTGCCAGAGGATTGTTTCCCTTAGGGGACTTTGGGAGATATTTTTGAGATTTTGTATAAGGCTTGGTACGTCTAACCTTTTTATTTTGTTTAGAATGATATGTAAATAGTTATTTTGAACCACTGTTTGGGTGATGATTGTTCATCATCGATAGTTTGTTTTGGTTCTGTCAAGCTTATGGTTCACATAAGGATAGAACCGTCATTTTGTTATTTTGTCGAATTGGGATATCTTTTGCCATGTATATATGATGACATCTGCATAGTTAGAGATATCATCTTTGTTTTGCTTCCTATGGATGTACCAAATGTTCAATTTGGGGATCGACCTTATTGGCGATCCGACGGTCTGGGTTTTGTGGTTAGGAAATCCGGGCTGTCACAGTTGGTATCAAAGCTATGGCTTTAGAAAATAGTTATTTTGAACCAATGTTTGGGTGATGATTGTTCATTACCAGTGGTCGTTCTTTGCCGCTGCTTATGGTTCACATAAGGACGTAACCATTTTGTTGTTTTGTCGAATTGGGATATCTTTTGCCATGTATATATGATGACATCTACATAGTTAGAGGTATCATCTTTGTTTCTGCTTCCTATGGATGTACCAAATGTTCAATTCGGGGATCGACCTTATTGGCGATTCGACGGTCCGGGTTTTGTGGTTAGGAAATCGGGGCTGTCACAGTTGGTATCAAAGCT
This sequence comes from Chloranthus sessilifolius, assembly GCA_021018995.1. Lineage (NCBI taxonomy): Eukaryota > Viridiplantae > Streptophyta > Magnoliopsida > Chloranthales > Chloranthaceae > Chloranthus > Chloranthus sessilifolius. The sequence goes on from CM037584.1 coordinate 87,691, forward strand.
ATGGCTTTAGAAAATTCTGACAAGACTTAGACTTATTCTTAGTTTATGTCAGAGTATAGGGACCGTCTGTTAATGAAAAGTTTGTTTCATGTTAACAGAGTAGTATGTTTACAAGAAATAGAGGTAGACCGAGAGGCAGTCGGGGAAGAGGTGTAAGATGTGTGGAAGATATTCCCACGAGTTCTAACCGTGTCCCTATTGGCCAAGGGAACCCTCCTAAAGAGGTGGAAAATCAAGGAAGAAGTGAAAAAGATAGAATGGCTTAAGCTGTGGAAGCTGTCGCCAATACAATGACACAGCAGAATGTATCGATGACAACGCACAATAATAATAACCATCAACAACTTACCACCTCCACCTCCGATTTTACCTACTACATCAACCTTCGTCGAGTTTAGGAGATTGAGACCTCCTAGTTTTTATGGCCAAACCGATCTGCTTGAAGCGGAAAAATGGCTAAACCAGATAGAGAAACTTCTTCAGGGGCTGCTGTGTACGGAGGAAGAGAAAGTAAGTTGGGCTTCCTTTCAACTAGAAGGTGAAGCTGATCCGTGGTGGAAGAGTGTATTGAGAATCAGAGAACAGGAGAATCCCAATGGGATGTGGACTTGGGAAGAGTTTGTGGAAGTATTCAACAACGAATACTTTCCCAAACAGGTCAGAAGTCAAATGTTAGCAAGATTTATGAATTTGGAGCAAGGAGCAATGTTTGTATGAGACTATGGTACAAAGTTTACTAGATTATCAAGGTTCGCCCCAGAGTATGTGGCCACGGAGCTAATGAGGGCCAATAAATTTGAACGTGGGCTAAGGTCAAACATACGGGATAGGATTTTCGTATTGGAAATGGAGACTGATGAGGCTGTGAAGGCAAGACAATAGTTGTCAGCACCAAGGCAACCGAATCAGAGTAATTATTCTAAGCCGCCCTTGCCTCCACCTACGAGATCTTATCGTCCACCTGGTCTTACCTTCACGTCAGGGGCATCGATTACTCAAGGATTTTCACATGCTGCATCGTCTATGCCTGTGGAGACATGTACGGATTGTGGGAAGTTACATAAGACTTCTAAATGTCGATGTAGTACGGGGGCATGTTTCAAATGTAGTAAGATGGGGCACATAATCCGAGATTGTCCGGAATTGAGAAAGGAAGGAGTATCTTGATGCACCTAGGCCTACATGATCCACGAGGCCTACAATTCAAGGACTTGCATATGCAGTCAATGCCCAAGATGCCCAGACAAATAATGAGATAATCCAAGGTGAAATTTCCTATCGATTGTTAAAAATTACCTTAATAATTTTTAGATGATGAAGGTACTTAAATGTAAATGACCTTTAAATTCCTACTTACATTGGGTGCTAAATTTTCATTTAAATTCCTACATACGATGAATGTTAAATTCTATCATGCACATCTGATCGTTAGGATATGTAATAACGTAGGTACCCTACAATTGTATAAAGAAAAATATTATTATTATGAGGCACGAGTCTTGATAGACCCAGGGTCTACTCACTCGTTTGTAACTCCGGAGTTTGCGAGAAGAGTGAAGGTCATTCCCGAGTCATTGGATTTTATTTTGGCCGTGTTAGTTCCTACTGGAAGTTCAGTGAACACGGGCATGTTCTGTCGATCGATCATTGTACGAGTTGAGGATCGCGAGACAGTAGCAAATCTCATTTTATTGGATATGCAAGGATTCGATGTAATCCTTGGTATGGATTGGCTATCCGCTTACCATGCAAACGTTGATTGCCTACGGAAAGTTGTTACTTTCCGTCCTCCAAAGGAGAAATCATTTTGATTTATCAGTGACAAAGCTAATGTTGCACCGTTCATCTCCGCAATACGAACCGAACGTATGATGAGAAACGGGTGCAGTGGCTATCTCGCATGTTTGAAAGAACACCGAGATGAGAAGTACATCACCAAGATTCCGGTAGTTTGAGAGTTTGCTGATGTGTTCCCTAAAGAACTACCAGGGTTACCGCTAGATCGAGAAGTGGAGTTTGCAATTGACTTAGTTCCAGGCACTGAGCCAGTGTCGAAAGCACCTTACTGGATGGCTCCAGCTGAATTGAAAGAGCAGCTGCAGGAACTCTTAGACAAAGGGTTCATAAGACCAAGTGTTTCTCCTTGGGGAGCACCGATCTTATTTGTCAAGAAGAAGGACGGGTTGATGAGGTTATGCATCGACTATCGTCAGTTAAACAAATTGACAATCAAGAATCGTTATCCACTTCCAAGGATCGATGATCTTTTTTATCAATTACAAGGAGCAAGGTTCTTTTCAAAGATTGACTTGAGATCCGGCTATCATCAGTTGAAAGTCAAAGCAGAAGATATTCAGAAGACAACGTTTAGGACCAGATATGGGCATTATGAATTCTTAGTGATGCCTTTTGGCTTAACTAATGTGTCAACTTCTTTCATGGACCTCATGAATAGAGTGTTTAAATCACATTTAGACACGTGTGGTAGTAGTTGTAGATGATATCCTTGTCTACTCAAAAACAAAAGAAGAGCATGAGCAACATTTACAAATTGCCTTGTTGACATTACGTGACCACCAGCTGTACGCAAAGCTTAACAAGTGTGAATTTTGGTTAGAACAAGTGAGCTTCTTGGGGCATGTTATTTCTGAGGCAGATGTTAAGGTAGATCCAGCTAAGATAGAGGTCGTGGTACAGTGGGAACAACCGAAGACGGTCACAGAAGTGATAAGTTTTCTAGGTTTGGCTGGTTACTACATACGTTTCGTAGAGGGATTTTCAAAACTCTCAGGTCCGCTTACACTACTTACAAGGAAAAATGCGAAGTTTAAATGAACTGAGTCATGCGAAATAATTTTTCAAGAACTTAAGAGGAGGCTTACTTCTGCACTAATGCTTGCTATCCCAATGGGCACTGGAGGGTTCATTGTATTTAGCGATGCATCACATAGTGGGTTAGGTTGTGTGCTGAATCAGAACTAGAAAGTTATCGCCTATGGATCAAGGAGAAGAATTATCCCACACATGATCTTGAACTTGCCGCGGTGATTTTTGTATTAAAGATATGGAGGCATTATTTATATGGAGAGACCTTTGAAATTGTCACAGATCATAGGAGCCTCAAGTACTCGTTCATGCATAAATATTTGAATATGAGGCAAGGAAGATGGATTGAGTTTCTCAAGGATTGCAATTACTCCATTTCATATCACCCAAGTAAAGCAAATGTTGTGGCGGATGCATTGAGTCGGAAAGGTTCGGCTCAATTAGCAAGTCTTATTATGGGAATACGCCAATGGAAACTTTTGGAAGACGTTGCACTATACGACACTAAGATTGAAGTGCAAGAGTCAGGAACCCTAGTGGCAAACATCGTGATCTGATCGACAATTTATGATGATGTTTACGAGCTACAAATGAAAGATGTCGAGCCAGTGAAGATTAAACAGGGGTAACTGAGGGTATTAGACCAGATATCTCCATCAGGGAGAATGGATCATTGTTATTCAGAGGGCGTTTTTGTATATCTACCGATGCGGATCTGAGGCATAACATACTAGAAGAGGCGCACAAGTCCAAGTATGCAATTCATTTGGGTGGTACTAAGATGTACCAAGATCTTAGAAATTTTTTGTGGTGGAGGTTTGAAAAAGGATGTTGTTGAGTATGTTTCAAGGTGCTTAGTGTGTCAGCAGGTGAAAGTGGATCACCGACATCCATAAGGTTTATTGCAACCTCTACCGATACCAAAATGGAAGTGGGAGTCCATTTCCATGGATTTTATTGTGGGATTACCAAGGACGGCAAAGGGTCACAATGCCATACGGGTTGTAGTGGACAGATCTACCAAGTCTGCAAATTTCTTCCCTTACAACACTCAATATACATCGAGTAGATTGGCAGAGATGTATTTGAAAGAGATAGTTCGATTACATGGCATTCCGGTAAGTATCGTTTCTGATCGTGATCCATTGTATACGGCACGTTTTCGGCAGAATTCCAAGAGGGAATAGCTCAACATTCCACCCACAGACGGATGGACAAACCGAAAGGGTAAATCAGATTATTGAAGATATGCTCAGGGCATGCATGCTTGATTTTAGGAGATCATGGGATCAACATTTACCTTTGATTAAGTTTGCTTATAATAATAGTTACCAGACGAGCATTAGTATGACTCCCTATGAGGCACTGTATGCGCGAAGATGTAGATCTTTTCTAAATTGGAAAGAAACAGGTGAGAAATTTGTATTGGGTCCGAAAATTCTTGTGAATGCTACTGAATGGTTCATCATCAATCTATCACATGCATTTCCTCGTTTTGGAGTTTTGAGTTCATTTTCGTTGAAACTTTGTTCTTAACATGAATTTCCATTTCGAAACCCTTGAAAAATCAGGTATACTGTTGAATTGAATTTGTTCTTGTTCAAGGGTTTCGAGTTTAAGTTTCGTTTTACCTAATGGTTAACACTCGAAACTTCCTATCATAGCCCATGTGAAGCTATCGAGTCTACGTGTTTTGACCCTCTTGGTTTGTAGTCGAAACCTCCCATCATAGACCATGTGAAGCGCTACCTAAGATCCTAATCAGATGAATGTGTTTCGGGGTTTGTCATGCCTATGTGGGCGAATATTATGTCCTTTGCTTACCGGCTCATGCCCGGCAAGAGAAACCAAAATTTTGTTTCTCTTCTTCAAACCAGCACTTAACCACTACTTTTGTTGTATTCTCCATTCCATCATACAAATTACATGTTTAGGTGTTCATCATAAAATCAAACTGATTTAGTGGTTGAAGAAGGGCTAGCTTACGTAGATTTATTTGGATAATAGTCAAAACAAGAGTACACATTTATGTGAGAAATAAAAGTATTGGTTTAGTTGGTAATTGGTGGGTCTCACTTGATGGAAAATGAGCCATTTATTTAGCCACATACAAAATTAAAAATAAGATGAAAGTGAGGTACAACTTGTGTTGCAAAAGGGGCTACAAATTTCAAATTTTGTGAGAAAGTGGATGTAATTAATTTGTCCCATATGATTTAGAAACTTGTAACGTGACAAAACTTGGATCCAGGCTATTTGGAAGAGAACCAAAAGAGGGACTAAAAGAGAAAAACAATAATTGTCTTTAGGTAAAGGCAAACATAGTCGCCCATTTAGCACCATTGGAAATAAAAGAAGTGAAACAATTTGAAATGGATGGTGGATATAATTAATTGGTACCGTAAGATTTAAAAATATTGAAAAGGACAGCATGGATCCATGCGATTTGATTGAGAACCAAAAGAGGGACTTGAAGCGAAGAACAATAAGACAAGCATGGTAGCCATTTTAGCGCCATTGGAAATAAAAGACGTGAAATAATTTGAAATGGATGGTGGATATAATTAATTAGTCCCATAAGATTTAAAAATATGGAAACAGACAAAACTTAGATCCATGTGATTTGATAGATAACCAAAGAGGGACTTGAAGAGCAAAACAATAAATGGTTTTATGTAAAGATGAGCATGATAGCCGTTTTAGGACCATTGGAAATAAAGGAAGTAAAACAATTTGAAATGGACGGTGGAAATCTACAAGAGGAGATTCTAAAAGATAAATGGTTGGCTGATGGGAGGAGAACTTCCGAGATATGATTGGACGCCAAAACTAGATTTCAAATTTGAGTTTGATGCTATAAAAAGTGCATTTAACTGGAGGAACCAAATTCTTCTGTGTGGAACTGCGTTTGAGAGAGGGAAATTCTAACATTAAAATCTTTAGCACTTAAATGTATGGATGAATAGCAACCGAGCTCGCTTCTGAAATGTATGTATGGATGTACGTATGAAAAAATTGAAGGAAAAATTGTAGAGAGCCAATTGAGACATGTAATTCAAAATTTTATAGTATAATATTTGAAGGTTTTTTCTATAAATTTTTAGGGTGCATGGATTATTGAGGTTGTAATCGGGAATGGATCTGAAAAAGAACAACGAATTGTTCATCAATCTGTCGCATGCACTTCCTCATTTTGGGGTTTTGAGTTCGTCTTCGTTGGAACTCTTTTCTTAACATGGTTCTCTACTTTAAACCCTTGAAAAATCAGGTATTCTGTTGAATTTGTTCTTGTTTAAGGGTTTCGATTCTACGTTTCGTTTGACCTACTAATTAGCACACCAAACCTCCTATCATAGCCCATATGAAGCGCTATCGAGTCTACATTTTTTTTACCTACTAGTTAGCACTCGAAACCTCATGTGAAGCGCTACCAAAGATCCTAGTCAGATTAAAGTGTTTCGAGGTTTATCATGCCCATGTGGGTGAATATTATATCATTTGCGTACTGGCTCATGCTATGCAAAACCAAAATTTTGTCTCTTCTTGAAACCAACTCTTCACTACTATTTATGTTGTATTCTCCATTCCGCCATACAAATCATATGTTTAGGTTTTAATCATAAAATCAAACTGATTTAGTGGTTGGAGAAGGGCCAGCTTACGTAGATTTATTTAAACGATAGTCAAAACAAGAGAGTACACATTTATGTGGAATAAAAGTAGTGGTTAGGTAGTAACTGGTGGGTCTCACTGGATGCAAAACGAGCCATTTATTTAGCCACATACAAAATTAAATATAAGAAGAAAATGAGCTACAACTTCTGTTGCAAATGTGAGGCGTGGTACGTTGTTGTTCGAGCTACAAAATTCAAATTTTGTGAGAAAATAGATATAATTAATTGGTCCCATAAGATTTAAAAATATGGAACAGAACCAAACTTGGATCCAGGCTATTTGATAGAGAACCAAACGAGGGACTTGAAGAGAAAAATAATAATTAGCTTTAGGTAACGACAAGCACGGTTGCCCAAAAGAGAGACTTCAAGAGAAAAACAATAATTGCCTTTAGGTAAAGACTAGCATAGTATTCATTTTAGCACCATTAGAATTAAAATAAAAAAGTGAAATAATTTGAAATGGATGGTGGATATAATTAAATGGTCCCATAAGATTTCACAATATGGAAACGGACAAAACATGGATCCCTGAAGGCACCTGTTCACTCCACCATGAAGGCAACGCCGCAGTGAATTTGTCATCCAACAACCATATATTTTCAAAGCGAAACGGAGACGACCCCTTCCCCCTAGCGTCACAACTTAGCAGTAATGGACGATTGTCCGAGACAGCCCTAGCTAAACCTTCTAGTTTGGCAGCCGAAAAAATGTCAAGCCACTCCGTAGTGCAGAGGAACTTGTCCAACCGGCTTAGCGATGGATTTTCTTGAAGATTGGACCAGGTGAATCTCGATCCCGGTAGGGGAACATCCATTAACTCCCAATCGCGAATGAACATGCTTTAATCTCGCATCACCACCGCATCCGACGGGGCCACCTAATAGCGTTGACATCACCCCCCAGGCATAACAGATGGTCCCACTTACGTGATGCTTAAAGCTCTAACCAAAAATCGGCCCGATGATTGTCCTCAGATGGACCATAAATGCCGAAAAACGTCCACACTTTGCCTGTGTCTTTATTTTGGAGCACAACTGACGCCGAGAAAATCCCCACTTCCTTTTCCATTTTGTCGAACATAAGAGAATTCCAGGCCACCAGAATACCGCCAAAGCCTCCGTGGAATTAACACCAATTCAGTCCCATTGATGCCCTCCGAGCACAGATGAAACTTTTGACCTATCACAGCTGCTCCATTTAGTCTCTTGCAGCGTAATTACAGCCATATTGATTGAGGCAATGACTCGCTTAACTCCGACCCGCTTCAACCCGTCACAAATACCCCTCACATTCCATGATAGCATCCTCATAATTAGACAATGAACAGCCCGCCCAAGTCCGGAACCAAGGTGTCAAACACCCCTTGCTCCCCTCTCAGCCGACTTTCCCCATTATAATTGAGCGAGTTCCCGCGAGACGACGCTGCGCCTCTTCGTGTTCTTGTCATGCTGACAAACAAAAATGGTCGCGGCCTACCTGAATGAGACAATCAATTTCCTCAGCATTTCTAGGTTCTTTGCGGATACGGCCTCTGGACAACACTGCCAAGCTAGCTGCGGATGCACAACTAGTAGAAACGGAAGGAACCCAGTTTTCGCCTTCAATTAAACGTAGAGAGGTCCCCAGTGGCATCTCTGCAGTCAGCTTAGAGGGGGGGAGAGACGACGAGCACAGATCCAAGGCTGAGGCCTGATCTGCCATCTTGGAAGAAGAAGATGCTCGGGATTAGAGGTAGAAGCTGTAGGGTCGAGATGAATGACCCCATTAGCTCTCTGAGTCAACTCCCCTTTAGTACCGGTCCAACTCCCCTTTAGTACCGGTCTAACTTTCATCAGTTTATTTGATCTAAATTATTTTATTTCCGCTTTAAAATATATTTTTTTTCTCAGTTTATTTGATCTAAATTAACTTCTAGTGTGACATATGATGGAATTCATGTCTTTGACACTATTTCACAAAGGATCATATAGATTGTTATATATTTTCTAATTTTTAAATTTTTGTATATTTTTCGTATATATTTGTAAAAATCTAAATGTTTCTTACGATAAACAATATGACACTTTACACAATACAAAAATTCTTAAATACAATACACGATACGATACACAATTTAATAACCTTGGTTTATGTTATAACATTTCCTAGGCAAATCATGTTAAGCTATTCAAGGGTGATAAAAAATCTGTGTTTAAGACAAGGAAAGGAAAAACATCGCAGCATTTCTCTTACATGGAGCAACGGGAGTGGAGAGGTAAGGAGGTTGATAGGCGGAACGGCGCAAATAGTGGTGGCCGGGGGTCGCATGGTTATGTCGGACTGGACTTCAGGAAGGTTGGGGGGACTCCATACTATAGCCAGTGGATCGGAGGAATCCGGGAGCCGGGGGCAAGGCTCATTCTGCTTTAGGCAAGACTGGTGCCCCGCTAGTGCTCCAGAATGGGGATTGGATGTTCTATGGATGTGGTAATCTTAATTTCAAAAGAAGGATTCGCTGCCACGCTCAAGTGTGCGACTCTCATTGGAGCACCGGAGTTACTATCTCTAATTGTATTAACATGAACTCCGTCGTCGGAGGGAGGATGGGTGGTGGTAAGCAGATGATCATCTCGCAGCGGCAACAGAGAGATCTCACCAGAGATCTGAGTAGAGTCTGCGGCATGCCAAACGAGGGGATGGTATGCCGTCGTGGGGAGAGTGACATGGCAGCTCCTATTCTAGGTCATTTGACAGTTAATGGTGGGCCAAGGCCAATGCTAGATACCTTTTCTGTAGTAGTTTCAGGCGATATTTATGAGAAAAAAAATGCTTAAACATCAGAGGCGGGTTCTCTCCATGGACAAAAAGAATTTTGATTGCGTTAACATTAAAGAGTATTTACTATGCTTCCTCAGCAACCATTACAGAAAGGTTTTGTCTGTTTCTAAGTTAACAAAAGGCAGCTTCTCGCCTCGTTCTCGATGAGTATTCTATGGCGGTGGAGCTCTTGGGAAAGGTTGGATCTGTCTGATGAGGGGGGGGGACTCGAGACTTCTTCATGTGGGAGGACGGGATGCTCAAAACCTCCTTTCAAACGAAGAACACGGCATTTGGCTGCGTATGTATGAGCTACCCTCATGCCCGGACCAATGAAGTTTTAAGCGGAATCAGCCGGTGCGGGACTTTCCTCGAGACCGATTCTTCCACTTCTGCTGGGGTGGATATCCGATATGCCATGATTTCGATCGCGCACTAACGATGCTCGCCACATACCGCGACGGGAGATGTCCTCATCAACCGTGCCACTACAGTGTTGGATTAAATTGACCGAGTAAATGGGTTGCTGATCACCGCGAAGTACGAACCGGAAGGATATGGCCCGGTGATATACAAGACTCGCCGGTCAGAGGGAATGAAGTTACTTGCGAGGAGGGAGGGGTTGACTGGAAACGAGAGATATGGAAGCCGACAGAACTCCCATAATTCCAACGCACGCGGGCCGGGCTCCATACCGATAAGTGTACAACTGCGATAGCAAACCGCTCCACCAGGGGGCCCACCGCTCGATCGAACCGTTGTGGTATAATCAAATGGACCGAAAGGCTAAGAAGGTTATGGACCGATGGCATTTGGCGTTCTTCGAAGCTCAACAACCACAAAAGGACAAGGGGAAGCTCTATGGATTTCTTTAACAGTTTCTCTCATTAAATAATAAGACTTTCAATTAAATAATTTTAATCATGCCCAAAAGAGTTACTTTTGCGTACGTTTCCTAACGGATCTAGAAGATTAGGGTCTTAGCGAACGACTAGATCTCCGACAATTTTAGGGTTTCGAACGAACTCACGAGTGAGTTTTTTCGATACCATGCGAAAATTCACAAAAGGATTCAAGGATGAAAACAATTAGGTTAGGGTTTAGAACCTACACGTACCTCATAGATCATAAAAGATAGAAAGGGGATAAGTTGGCCTCACACCAAACCGCACGCAGATCAAGAATCACACTTCGGTCGAGAGAATCACATCCTCACAAAAAACATTAATCAAAAGCTCTCAAGTTTGCAAAGCAAATTTAATATTAACCATCAATAAATAAATTGTGTTTACAATGCCTTTATATAAGCAAACCAAACCCTAGCTAAAAGAAACTCGAAATTAAAAGAGTCATAAAAACATAAAACACTAAAATGGCAAGTTTTGTCATAAAAAACCGAAATCTGTCATTTGACGTACGTGTTTCACGGACGTCCATCTCAGAGGCTACAAACATCATCACCTACGATGCGCAAATAAACAGAAGACTCAATTCATGGACGTCGATCCCCTTCAAACACAGAAAGCTTTTGTTTCACAAACGTCCGTCCTGAAGCCCCGTGGATACAGAGTTGTGGCACGGAAATCCGTGCGATTCTAGTGCTTTCGTAACACTTTCACATTCTTCTTTTGCCTTCGATAGGTTACGGGCGGTTGCTTGTATCGGATGTCCCCATCACTATTGCACACGTATGTACTTTTATGGTTGTCTTTTCGAATATACATTGCAGTTTGTTCGAAAAGAATTTGCCTCCATTTTTTGATAAATTATTGGAGGGATATAACATAAGGTTTAACATGAGAGACAAAAAAAAGGGGAAATAGAAAAACTTACCTGAATTATCATCTTCGAAATGGCTGGTTAGGGCACAGTTAAGGATATAAAAGGCTGATGGAGTCGTATCTCTCCAGCGCCTCGCTGGTTCGTTTATTGATCAAAAAAGGCTAATGGAGTGGAGTTCCTTATTGATAAAAAAAAAGGCTAATGGAGTCAAAGTAAGGGATGGAGATTGCCACCTCAATGGATGTGAAGAAGCTACTGTTAGTGACATGATGAAAACATTTCTATAGTCTTATTGTGTCACATAATTAATAATGAGAAGTAATCGTTTGTAGCTTTAATGCTGAAAATGTCATATCAAAGGTGTTGAAAGAATCGTTGTTATTGAACGTCATGAAACATTTTTTTATAGTTGTTTCACATGGTTAATTGAGGTGTTAGGATGCCATGAGAACGTCTGAAAGTATGGGAACTCAAGCATGCGTAGGAGTCTCAAAGAGCAGAGCTAGTTCATCAGCTCACTCAACTTGGCTCGAAAAAATGGTATGCAAATGCTCTTATAGCTCGGCTCGAGAGCCGAACCAAACCGAGTTCGAGCTGCGCACTTTGGAGCTAAGCTCGGCTCGATTATAATTATATTATATATTTTTATAGTTGTATAAACAAGTATAAAGTAATTACTTTTAAAATTACTTATTGTACCCTTAAAACTTATCCTTAGAATTCTCTAAAGATTACGACAGGGGTGTAGTAGTAATTTAAAAAAGAAACAATATATTTATGGCAGTTTTGATTTTTGAGAGAAACCCTAAAATGTCTCATCATTTTTAATGCTTAAGCAAGAGAGACCCTAAAGCTAAAGGCTATACCTAGTCTTGAGTTCTTCTCCCAGCCAACTGCAACAATAATCTAAAGCTACCTTTTCTTTCTTGACTCATCTTCACCACTTGAACAAAACACAAGCCTTTATTTGCACAAGAAGCAAGCACAAGCTCTCGGATTCAGATGTTGGATTCGGACGTTGTATTCACTAATAGAGCATTTTGTGATCGGCATCATGCACTCTTGCGCCCATTAAGAGAGCGGCAGAGTGTATTCTAAAATCATCTTTTTCTTTTATCTTTTATCTTCTTTTGCAATTTATCATTTCTTTCATTCTTATTTTTTTTTGGTATATGTTATTTTTCTTGTTCTTTTTACAATTTATTATGGCATATTACGCAGCTTGAACTCAGGTCGAGCTTGATAGAGCTAAACTAGAGCTGAGTAGTTTTAGGTTCGAATATGAATGAGCTCAGCTCTAGCTCACCTTGAATATAAAAAAGCCGATCTCAAGCTGATCCTGGCTCGAACTCGGCTCGTTGAGAGCCCTAAGCATGCAGTAATTATATGTGACACAGCCTTGCAAGTTCAGTCACTACACACATTGGTCCAATGCTGCTTTCCCAGTCTACATTTTGCTACTGTGCGACACTTGTTCTTGGGTTGTTAGCAACCCAAAGAAACACTTGAAATTTTAGGTTTGGAGATGTTATTGGCCTCAATAGCTTCAACAGCATCTATTTTCTATATATTTGGTTCTGGAAATAGATACAAGCACTAGTGTTTGATCCCATGTAAAATTCTGCATATCTGTATTCTTTAACATGTGTAGTGGAATTTTTCTGTGATTACCTTTACATAAAATTGATAAGATCTTTGTTCTTTATTATGTGTGTTCTTTATAATCAGTCTCTGTATGTTGATATCATCAGTTTCACTTTGCACAGACTCCAGATGGATCTCTATTGGATATCATTCGGAATGCCTCTGATCTTCTTACTTTTTGTGATATAAAAATTCCCAAGGTATATCATCTGAAAGGAGACGTGATATTTTAGAATGACAGATTTTTTATTTCAAATTTGATGGATCTGACTTTCTTGCATTCAGATGTTTTTTTCTTGCTAATCTGAAATTCATTGTAGATTTGATTTAGCCGAAAAATCTATTAGAGCGTTTCCAAAGGATTGAATGTGCTCATGTTATGGTTGTGATATGGACTCTGTATCTCTTGAATAATTTGACACAGATTTTTTATTTTTTTATTTTTTGAATCTGCAATGTATTGAAAACCTTCATTTTATGGTTTTTATTTTTCGAAAACATCTTAAGGCTTAAATTTTCTTTTGATACTCAAAGTTGAATTGTTGTATCAACTGTCGACTCATTGGTTAATTCTAGCTCAACCCCCTTTTTTGGTATAAGAGAGAAATAGAAGATTGATGGTCTTCAATATATATATTGAGTTGTCTTCACTATGGTGTGCAATTTGTCGTGAGAAGTCACCTCTGAGATGGTGATCGCCTTTGTGCTGAAAGGTTGATGGTGGATTAGTTAGTTATGTGAAGATGTGATTAGGGTTAGGGTTAGGTGAGGAAGAAGGTGGAGAGAGAGAGAGAGAGAGAGAGAGAGAGAGAGAAAATTAGGGTCGAGTTTTTAGCACTCTTATCAATGCATTAAGATATGTATATATATATATATATATATATATATATATATATAGGATCTTCCATGACACGTACTACAGAGTTTTACAAATAAAGGAAAAAGATGCAAGTGACTCCACTTACACCACACACACCAAAATTATACCACTCACAGAAATAAAAATATTAACTCTACACTCTCCCTGAAGTTGGTGCATATATATCTATCGTGCCCAACATGCTAGTAATATCATATTCTATTCCCACTCACGGCCTTAGTGAACATTTGCTAGCTGATTTTCGGATCGGACTTGAGGAGTGCACACTTCCTTACCCAATCTTTTCGCGAATGAAGTGACACTCAACCTCTATATGCTTGGTCCTCTCATGGTATACATGATTCTCAGCAATGTGATGTGCAGCTTCATTGTCTCCATACAAAATCATGGGGAACTTCTCTTCAACTCCAGGATCAGCAAGGATATATCTTAAGATAAAATATGTAACAGTAAATTAAAGTCAGGGTTAGGTTGGCGAAGGAGAGGAAGAAGAAAAGAAAGAGGAGAATTGAGGAGGAAATTAAGGTTGTGTTACAAGCACACACATTAATTAAGGTTGTGTTACAAGCACACACACACATGTAAGAGGTTGTGTTACAAGCACACACATACAAAATAATGGAAGGGGGTACCCCCTTCCATTATTGGTACTCGTATCACTTACATACAAACTAATAATGACACCAATTATCTCTAAGACACCCTCTTACATGTAAAGAAATAAACAAATACAACCACTCACACACGCCAACTTAATGATCTTCTTATGGACACCCCAACACTATTGAAGCATAGATGCCAATCATGTCTAACTTGTTAGTAATATTATTGAGAAGTTTTCTTCCTACAGCCATAGATAGAATATCTACCAGGGTACTGGTCTTGGGCCTGGAAGAGCATTATGGATGTCAGAGAGAAAGCAAAGAAATCCATCAAAGTCATTGGTGGGAATGGACAGAATACTTGTTTTTGGAAGATTCGTGGCTTGATGATGGAACTTTATTGGCTCGCTATGGTAGAAGATTGATGCTCCAATCAGGCATCGATGAAGATGCTAAGGCGTCTGATCTCCTCCAAGATAATAGTTGGATCCTTCTTCCTCCAACGACTCGGAAAATGAGCCAACTTTGAATCCGTATTTATGATTATGAGCTCTCTTTATCAGTTATCACCCTTTCCTCCGGCAAATTCTCATTGAAGTCGGCCTGGATATCTACTAGAGAAGGCAATGAGAGAGTGCAATGGCATACTTTCATTTGGCATAAATTGAGCATCCCCAAACACAGTCTCATCACATGGCTGGCTATTCATAGTAAATTGATGCCAATTGAGAATCTTACGAAGTGAGGCTTCACCTTTGTCTCCAGATGTATCCTGTGTTGGGGAAGCTTAGGAAACCAATGTGCACCTCTTCTTTCAATGCCCGTTTTCTAGCTGGGTTTGGAGATCAATAAGAAACAGATTGAATATTGTTAAAAGTAATATGGGGGACATTAATGGGGAACTCGACTCAATCCTCAAAATTACCAAGGGAAATCAACAAGTGCGTACATAACAAGACTAGCCTTCGCTGCCACGGTCTGGCACATCTGGAAGGCAAGACACTTGCGTATATTTGAAGGTGTGCAATCACAAAAGAAATCCATTGTGAAGAGAGTTGTGGAAGAGGTCTCCATAAAGATTGATGGTGACAAATCTCTAAATGACAATGAAGATGATATTGAAGCCTTCTCCCATTGGGCTCTCTCCAAACGTCATAGAGTTAATGTTGAAAATTCTGCAGATGGATTCCTCCTCCAACTGAATATGTTAAGCTTAATTCGGATGGATCTAAAAGAGTTGATGCTGCTGGTATTGGTGGCCTATTCCGAGATCAGAATGGGAGATGTGTTGGATCCATTTATGGCCCGATTGATCATTGCAAGGATATTGTTCTTATTGAACTTTCAGCTATTTCCATGGGCATGGACCATGCTAAAAGTATGGGGATCAAGAACCTGTTGGTTGAAGCTGATTCTAAAACAGCTATTGACTATATTCTCAATCGAGTTCCAGTGGGTTGGACATACATGGCGGTGGTGGCACACATCAATTTTAAGAGGAATAATTTCGACAACATATCATTTATGCATATTCAGCGCGAATGTAACAGACCAGCAGATTTTCTTGCCAGCTCAGTTGTTCGGTGGCTCAATATTTCTCAATTCCCCCCTTCTTTTACCTCTCTTCTTGAAGATCTATACAGAACTTATTGTCACTTGTTATTTCTTCTTCATTTTTTAATGATAAGGGTGAGGACTCTAGAACCTCCAGCGTACCTATCGAAAAAAATACATCGATGCCCTCAATGTGCCTTAATTTACCTTTAATTTTCCCAGTAAACATAACAGTGATGTGTGGTGATTATGGTGTCAAATTTTGATCTATACTAAAGTGCTTATGAAGATATTCATGTCGTAGGAGTTCTCACTGATGTTCCCCTGCAAAATATGTCGGTGCAACTCTAAGGACGGTTCAATCCTCTATACAAAAAAATTCGAAGACGCTTTTTAGTCTTTTCATGTGTTTTTAACTTTTTATGCTCAAGAGAATTTATGAAACAAGGTAGTTTATTGCAGGGGAAAAAATGTGAGATGCATGCTTTCACAGCATTCACCGTTCCATTTATCAGTTTACTTGAGCTACTACACATAATGAATGAGGTCTTCCTCTTTAACCCCTTTTATTTATTTTTGTTTTTATGGGGTTTTGTGAGTGTTTTTCAGTTACTGCTTACGTGTGTGCAGTGCTCTGTGAGTGATGGCATTTGGGGAGTTTTTTTTCTTTTCCTTCTATACTGTCTATTATCCTTATTTTCCTTTGCGAACATAAATCTTGGCTGTATGGCTCAGCACTTGTATCACTGTGCTGAATTGATGATAGAGGGTCATATCAAGTGTCTGATCCTTCTCCATTTCTGAATCTGCGGAGGCATCGCCAATTCACTCCTGCTTCCTTTTGTAAGGAGACCAGGAAATGGTAGTATCTGTTTGTGACCAACCTTCCAATGAGCCCATCTCCTTTCCTCCCTGGGGATGTTCCATTCTGCCTTGAAACACCTGCATGCTATTCTGCAGTCTTGTCGTCCTGGAAGTATTCTCAGATAGAGAGGTAGATTTCTGGATTGTATTGCATTTCAGAATATATCCTCTGCCCTCTGAACTGAATGGTTGCCTGGATGTAGAAAAATATGGGGATCTTTGTTGTCTAAAAATACCAAGGTCTACTACCTGGTAATCATTAGCAGAATAGTGCCACTTTTGATGACTGCTTCTACCTGAGTTGAAACTATGCTAACATTCATATTAGCAGCAGGCCAACCAAGAGCTGCTTTCAGAGCTTTTGATACTGTTTCATAAATATCTATGGACCAAATAATTTCAAAATATTGAATTTAATATATTTCTTAGGTTCATATATGCTAAGGGTTTCCTCTATAGTATCTTTCGATCAATCGGCTCTTTTGAAGGACAATCATTTTGCTTTCCAGAGTAAGATTAATTCTGCATGAAGAATCAATTTATGCATAATCTGGGTACTGGCTCCATACTTTATGAAAAGGCTTGGGCTAACACACATACAGATATGTCTTCACTTTCCTTATTATACATTCTCTTTGGCCAGAGCATAAAATTCTGATTTTGATGATAAATGCCCTTGGTGTTGTACCCAAGAATGTAGCATATCTTGGAACTGGGGAGGGCTTGAAAATAAAGCCATACAGAGAGGAGTTGATTCTGGTTACGTTGGTAAAAACACAATGTAACTTGTCCAACCTCTATAATTTGGATTCATGGGTTACTGTGAAGAGGATGATGAGGTTGGCATGGTCTTCCTCAGATCAAATTCTGCCTTTTTACTCGTGCTGATTAGGACATCCAAGGAATCTTTGCAAGGTGAACATCTCAGCACACATCTCTTCATTGATGCTCCCAATGTGCCTTCTTTTACCTTCAATTTTCACAGTAAACATATCATTAGTATGTGACAAATATGTAAAGTCAGTATGACTTTGAATTTTGATCTATAAATATGGACTTTTGAATAAATTCATGTCATAGAGGTTCTCACCGATGTTGTCTCACTCCTGCAAAATATTTCAGTGCAACTCTAAGAACGATTCAATCCTCTATACAAAAAAATGAGAAGGCACTTTTTAGTCTGTTAGCGGTTTTCATGCTAAAGAGGATGTACAAAAGGTAGTTTATTGCAGAGAAAAGAATGTGAGTTGCATGCTTTCACGACATCCACATTCCCCTTATTGGTGTGCTTCTGCTTCTCACAGTGAATTAGGTTTTCCTTACCCACATTTATTTACTGATTTAATTTTGTTATGGGGTTTTGTGAGTTTTTTAATTTAATACTTACATGTGTGTGGTGCTGTGTGGGAGTAGTGAGTTTTTGTGCCTTCTTCCGTATTGTCTATCCTCCCTATTTGCCTTTTCAAACAATAAATCTTGACTGTATGGCTCAACACTTGCATCACCCTGCTGAATTGATGAGATTGACATCAATTTTGGCTTAAACTGAGAGGTTCTTATAATAGAGGTCATATCAAGTGTTTGATCCCTCATGGCTGGACACGTTTCTGGTTCTGCAGAGGCATCACCCCTGCTTCCTTGGGTCAAGAGACCAGAAAATGGTAGTATCTGTTGGTGACTCGCCATGCCCGTCTCCTGGGGATATTCCTCTCTGCCTTGAAAAATCTGTATGCCGTCCTGCAATCTTGACAGCCTGGAAGTATTCTCAGATATACTGTGTTTCAGAGCAAGTCTTTTCCCATCTGAGCTGCATGGTTGCTCAGCTGGTGGGAGATATGGGGGTCTTTGTTGTCTAGAATGGTCAGGGTCTACTGCCTGCTTTTCATTAGTAGAGACAGTGTGCTTTTGGTGATTACTTCTAACTGAGTCGGTTCTAAGCTAACGTTCACAGTTACTGGGGAACCTAGAGCTGCTTTTAGAGCTTTTGATATTGATTCTATCGACATTTCAGCTGCTAGTTTATCTTCAGGGCGCTTAAACATTAAATGTACTATGGCATTGACTGCAAGGGAAAAAAAAACACAAGGAATGTGAGACTCTGTACAAATATCATTATATACATAAGAAGCCGTAACGCTAGGTTATCCACCTAGCGTTGATCCCTATGCAAGTGCCATTTGGATGCCAAGTGGCACCTAATCCGGAGATCCAGTGCCAAGGCAGCATGCACAAGATCAATCACATCCATCACAAAAATAATTGAAAAAGCATCTTATCCCCTGTCCAAAATGTGGTCAAGATTGGCAAAATATCAGCGCAACAAGTATACCGGGCAGAACCAATATTTGACCATGTTTTTGAAGGCCAACATTTATTTATTTTTAAATTTTCTTTTACCACATGCTACGTGGCATGTGATCCCAGGCACATGCAGAGCGTTCAATGCTGGGGCGTTGAGGCAGGGACTCCTTTACCATATATATATATATATATATATATATATATATATATATATATATATGTATAGGTCCAGGAATATGGGATGGAATGCATGGTGGATCCATGCATTCCAATCAGGTGGGCTCCATATAGAAGCTATCAAGGGGATCATGTGAGAAGGAAACTTGTCCATACATGATCTTAGGTCACTCAAAAAATTTGGGTATGATCCAATGCATATCCAATGTCCAAAATGTGGTCAAAGGGGGAAAAATTCAATGCACCAAAATATGTGGGGCGGTACCCAACTTTGACCACAGTTTCAACTACTAAAAAAGCTTTTTTTTTTTTCTAGATCACACACCAGATGACACATGATCCGAAAATGGGTGTTGTTTTGGGATCGCAGGCCACGTGATCTGGGATTGGCATGCATGGATTCATCCATGCCTTCCAAGTTCCAACCCATCATATATATATATATATATGATGGCTAAAAAGATACCTCTGGATACAGTTAATGATATAAGCTTTCCTCTCTGGTGCAAGAATTCTTTCAGATATCTACTTTGGATCCTTGCTAGTATGTTCCCCCATACTTCCTCCATATCACTAATCTGTGCCCAGTTCAACCTCGTCTCAACTGTTTTACCTGTGAGTTTTGCAGCAACACCATCAATTGTTTCAGCTGCTGTGTCTAGATTGCTGTTTGCACTGATTTTCTGTTGCTCCAAAAATACATTTATGAAATGATGGTTCATGTTTTTGCTATGATGGATAAGGTTTGCGAGTCCATCCCAATTTATATCTGCTGCATTTGTACTGCATCCAGCACCAGCTTTTCCATCTGCAATCACAAACAAAATTGGTCGGTGCCTGCTTCTACAAAATCTTGTTATTCTTGTTCCAAAATATGCAAAACTTCTCTGGTACTGAAAGAATACCAGCAGTTATTATATCCTTAGGCAAGATGATATTGTTGGAAATGTTGATGGGATTATTCTCGGATGCAATTTGCAGTAGAGCAGCAACTACATGGTTATCGTGGTCACTTGATGACCTCAGATGTTTCTCTGCCTCGATTAGTATCTTTAAAGCATGGCATAACCTCTCAGATTGGTTTTTTACTGTAAGCAAGGTATGCTGTGTAAGCATGAATGAAAAAAAATACTGATATGAGAGCTTTCAACACTAAGTAAACTTACTTTGTCGGGCTTGGTTTCTCGTTAGTGTATCGTCTTTTGAAGATGAAGTGCTTGAGAGTATGTCAGTGATGAGGGATGCTAATTGAGATAAAAGAGCTTGTGGGTCAACGCCAGATGCAATCAGCTCCCTTGTGCATCTCACTGTCTGTAGCTCATCAGCTGTTATGGCTGTGTCAAGCAAATCAATAAGCTTGTTATGTGGGACCAGACCTACCTGTCAACATAAGAAGAATTTGAGTCAAAAAGTAAGTGTTTGTACTAAATGGGTAGTAATAATGGAATGCAAAAGGGAACAAGTACCCACAAGCTGTTCAACTGTGCAAGGTGTAATTCTTGATCCAAGTAGCCCCAACTGATCCAATATGTTCTCAGCTTCTCTCAAGGACCCCTCTGCCGTTACTGTTATCAGCTTGAGTGCATCCTTTTCAATTCTGATACCCTCTTGGGTTACAATTCTTTCAAGCTTCATGTTGATATCTGTCTCTTTGAGCTTCGGGAAACAAAATTTCTGGCATCTAGATGATACAACTCTTGGCACCCTAGTTGCATCCTCAGTTATCATAACAAGCACCACAGAACCACATCCCCTTTCTACCATACTCAATAACTCTTCCCACGCTTCGGCCTTGAGAGAATGGCACTCCTCTATTATGAAGACCTTGAAACCTGGAACTTTCTGTGTAAATGTGCCGCTCCGGACAAGGGTTTTGATCCTTTCAAAGCCTCAGTTTCTGCTTCCAGAGCATAACTCTGTAATATACAGGCTTCTAGAGCAGCCTCTACAATTCCAACAGGGTTTCAAAGGGGAAGTAGAATCACAATTCAAAGCCATGGAAAATATCTTGGCCATTGATGTCTTTCCTGTACCACTTGGTCCATGGAAGAGATATAGAGGTGCGACCTTCTCCTTCTGAACAGCACTGGAGAGGGCCTCTACTATGATTTCATGGCCAACAATATCGGGGAACAGCTTGGGCTGATACTTGTTACTTGGCCGACAATCTCTCCTGTTTTTATTGTTATTCAGAAATGCAGAATTGAAGCTGAAATCACTGATGATCTCCTGGTTCATCAGCTCAATTTCTTTTTTGTCAGAGGAGAGGAATTTCCTGTTAGTGGATTCCTCCTGTATGACAGCTTTTGAAGCCACCACTTTTCGATTGAGCCCATTGATGGATCTTCTCCCCTTTAAATTGATCACCTTTGTCCTTGTAATTCTTCCCTTGCGCATCTTGACCCTTCTTTCTAGATTTCTAACTTTCCCAAACTCATGTTCCTCTCCGCTGTGAATCCTACCCAACCGTTTTCTCATATCTATGTTTGCAATTGCGTCATAGATGGACCGTGAGATATGCTACTGGGGATCATCTAGAGACCAACAGTGTCTTTGCAATGTGGAGTCAATGAAATCCAAGGATTGATGGAAGAAATTGTTTAGGTTGGGATCATTGAAAGAATTGACACACTCAAAAGCGCTATAAGATCTGAGCTTTTTTTTCAGAGGCTCTGACAGAAATTTATTATTTGCAACTGGTGAGAACACGATGGAATTTATTATTGTTTGTGCAAACTAAATGCTTTGCTCATGGATATTGGTGACTGCTTCTGGGTTAGATGGAGCTCAGCCGGCCTTAATGAATATACAAGGGAGAAGAGTTGAAACCAACTCTGCTGGCCAGCCACTTTCTTTTCTTCACTCGTGTGTGTGTTTTTTTATGCTAATTTATGCCTTGAATATACAAGGGAGGAGTTTGAGACCAACTTACCTACTCTGCCGGCCACTTTCCATTCCTCAATTTCCTATATTTTTTTCATTGCTAATTTACGATATAAATCTGCCGGCCCCTTTCCATTCTTCAATTTCCTATATTTTTTTCATCGCTAATTTATGACATATATGGAGTAGCTAAACAGAGTGGAAGATCATTGGATGTTATTTATATAATTTGTAGTCATCATTACGTGGCGGGATAATGCAAGAGTTAAGCTCCTGTCATGGTTTTGGACTCTTATGCACGGGAATCAGTTCAGACTTGAGATGGTTGCCCAGTGAATGAAATGGGTAGAGAGATGCTTCTAAATTCTCCTGATGGAGGAGCTTCATACATAATCATAATAATAATAATAATAATAATAATAATAATAAGGGTTTTTTTGCATATACCCCCCATGTTATGCTAATATTATAAGAAACCCCCTGAGTTATGGGTATTTATTCTGTAGCCCCTATTTTTGTGTTTCTGTTTCATATAACCTCCTACCGTTAACTAGCCGTGAGTTTATGGATGGAAAGTCTATTTTTCCCTTAATGAAATCAATATTTTAAAATTTTCATTATAATTTACCACTATTCTAAAAGGAGTACCTTTAAATCCTCCCACAAAATCTTTTAGTTCACCCACACCGAAACACATCGACTGCATTGAATCAAACGATGGAGATTGTTTATCGTCTCAATCTTTCATGAGAACGATCTTGTGGGTGTACCATCAGATGGTTGATTTTTTATTTCATGTGGTACACACCCATAAAAGTGACCTTAATATCAATTTTAAGCATGCATGTGTGATATTAAGATCACTTTTTTGAGATGTGTGCCACGTGAAATAAAACGCTGATCGTCTGATGCTACGATCATGATCTCAAGATCCATCGTGTGAAAGATTGGGAAGATAAATGATCTCCATCGTTCGAATCAATTCAATCAACGTGAGTGAACTTAAAGATTCAGTGGGTGGATTTAAAGGTACTCTTCTAAAAGGCCCTTCGTTCACCCATCAGATGGGTGATTCCCCCCATTAAAGCATGCCTACGTTTAATGGTGCCACCATGATCTCAAGATCCATCGTGTGAAAGGTTGGGATGATAAACGACCTCCATCGTCTGATTTAATACAGTCAACCGTCTGATGGTGCCACCATGATCTCAAGATCCATCGTGTGAAAGGTTGGGACGATAAACGACCTCCATCATCCAATTCAATGCAGTCAACTATTTGATGGTGCCACCATGATCTCAAGATCTATCGTGTGAAAGGTTGGGACGATAAATGATCTCCATCGTCTGATTCAATGCAATCAACCGTCTAATGGTGCGTCCGTGATCTCAAGATCCATTGTGTGAAAGGTTGGGACGATAAACGATCTCTATCGTCCGATTCAATGCAGTCAATGTTTTTCAGCGTGGATGAAGTCAAAGATTTGGTGGGTGGATTTAAAACTACTCTTTTTTATAAGTGGAGGGCCGCCAACTTTAATCACGTGTAGAGGATAGCAATTTAGCAATTTAATTTAAAAAAAGGATAAATATAGTCTTTAGGCTATTCTTTAACGGTTAGTTAATCATTTAAAGTTGCATCCGTTAAAGGTGTTTTATAAACATCAAAATGCTAACTAGGGGGCTTAAAGCAAATAGCTATAAGAGGGGGGTTATTTGTAACATCAGCATAACTCAGGGAGTATTTGCAAAAATTCCTAATAATAATAATCTAGTCACCCAAATTCAATTTAGGTCGAGGTTTAAAGCAAATAGCTATAACAGGGGGGTTATTTGTAACGCCAGCATAACTCAGGGGGTATTTGTAAAAAATCCTAATAATAATAATCCAGCCACCCAAATTCAATTTAGGCCTTGTTTGACAACATGGAAATGTAATTTCATTGTAGAAATGAAACTTAGTTTCTAATTGTTGTTGTTTGATAGCTATTTAAGGAGATGGAAATGAAATTAAGTCGTCTCGCATGGAAATTGAATTTTCATACACCAAATCATTTTAGGAGGAAATCATTTCAATCATTCAAGTGGCTGAAATTGAGTTTCCTACTAACAAAATAATGATGTTTTATTATTGGAAATCTAAAGTTACTTGTACAAAACCTAAAAGCGAAAAAAAAAAAAATTGACTATTAAAAAGTAACTTCAATTTCTATGACCATCGTACCAATACAATCACTATGACCACTACGTTATCTACATCATACTCTTTTCAGCTAATATTTGACTTTGGTCAAAGTTTGAATTTTAATCAAACTTTAATTAGATTTATGAGCTATATAAAATTTTGACTTTTGATGAAACTTTGACTACTGAAACATGATAATAAGTTGTAAGTTAGTAATATATTATCAAATTTTGAAGGGTCAAAGGTTGACTTAAGGTTAAACTTTGACTTTTAATTAAAATTTATTTTTTATTAAACTTAGACTCTAATAATTTGATGACGAAAAAAAGATATTACCGTATTGATGTATAATTTATGCAGAAGTAGATTATCTATAAGTAGATTTCAAGTTTGACTAAAAATAAAATTTTAGTCAATAAGTAAAAAAAGTTGGTTAGATGAAAATGCCTTTAGGTCCCAAATGAGCCGGATCAGTAGGTCTCATATGAAACCGAATGGTCTTATAGTGTATTCGAATGATGGTTCTCATATGGAATTGATCGGTCCCAAATGAGACTGATTGGACAATCTAATAATGAACTAAGTGGTTTCATACGAGATCGATGATCAATCGGTCTCATATAGGACCAATTGATCATTCTCATATGCGACTTAAGACCACTTTTCGCCCAACCTACTTTTCACTTGAGTGAAATTTTAGCACAGGTCAAATAATTAGACCCTTTTTGCATCGATTAAAAAAACATTAGAAAAAAGTATATTGTGTAATTGTGTAATCCACCAAAAAAAAAATTTGATGCACGTTGTGTAAAAGGTGGCTTATTTGCTATTGTTATCTTTTATAAACGTTTTTATCATGAGACTATTTGAGGCTATGTCCATCAAAAGTTTGTGAAGTATTTATCTTAGATTGATGGGATATTTCTCATTTCTAGTAGCACCCACAAGGCATTCCATTTATTAGAATGGGTGTGATAGAAATTTAGTAAAACACATCACATCTCATACCTTGTGACAGCTTTAGCTGCTTCCTGATGGATCATGACCTAAAGTTTGACTCGAATTGGGCTTCAGCCTTGGTGGTGATGAGGAGATCATCGTCAACGGATCAGATTTTGATGGTGATCATAGGATTGATTGATGGATTGAGTCAAACCTAAACCTAAAAATTTGAAAGAACTTGATGCACTAATATTTGAGATTATGTGTTTATGCCTTGCTTGGAGCAAAAGCCTTTTTGTAATTTTGAATAAAGCCCATGGGCATTTACAAGTCAATTATCCAAATTTCCTAATTATAAATTAAATATATACAAATCTCTAGTAAATCCTAGCCTTTAATCCATTTGACCTAAGTTTGACTCATCTTATACCACAATTTTCTTAGAGAAATTTAGGGTGATTAAGGTTGCATATGACATAGCTCTTTGCTAGCCCCAGCCATAGCAGAGTTCACCTGCTTTAGCAGGTTCCCATCCTCTTTGCTAAAATCATGCTACCTACTTTAGCAGGAATCTCTTCTCCTTGCCTTTCATCCTGTTAGCTCGGTTGGTCTGAGGCTTGCTTCATTTGACTATTAGGTTACGAGATCAAATGATTGGTAGGGGAGAGAGAGAGCAAGGAGAGGTATCCCTTCTCCTTGATAACTCTTTGCATAGCAAGATTTTATACAAGATTTACCTATTCAGCAGTTTTACCTTTTTCTCTACTCACTTCTTGCCAGAGCGGATTTTATTTGCTCTGATAGGGAGTTAGTAGGGAGCAAGGAGGTTGCTGCTAAAGCAGGTAAATCCTTCGTTTCGAGGAGTTAGAAAAGAAAATGGGAGCCAACTAAAGCAAGTGAACTCTGTTGTGGCGGGGTCTAGCAAAGAGCTATGTCATACGCAGCCTAATGCACCCTTACACATGCACTTCAAGATAAGTTGGACATTTGAAATTCACTATTTTTTAGGGTACAAGAGACCACAAAAGACAAGAGTTGACCAAAGTGTGGTGTGAAGTGGAACCCAAGTGGGGTTTACTATCACATGCGCATGTGATTGTTGGAGGAGAGAGAGAGAGAGAGAGAGAGAGAGAGAGAGAGAGAGAGCTTGCTTGCTTGCTTTGGAAAGAAAAGAGGGACTTTGGGAAACAACTAAAGGCCAAGTGTCCTCATTTTTCAGCCCTTGTCTCTCACTCTTCATATGCAAAAATTAAATTCCCTAGGGCCTCTCCTCATTCCCACCATTTCATCTTCTTCTTCCTCTTGAAAACTCCATTGAAGCTCTTCTCCTATATTGAATTTTCCCTTCATATTCTACCATTAAAATCTACATCCAACACCACCACTCAACTCCCCTCGTCTTCTAGACCAACATATATAAATTTAAGCTCCATCCCATTCCAAAGTATTGTCTTCGTTCTTATTTGAAATTTCTAGTCTTGTAATGTAGATTTTAATGGTTTTGGACTCTTATGCATGGGAATCAGTTCAAGACTTCATAGGGTTGCCCGGTGAATGAAATGGATGGAGAGATGCTTCTAAATTCTCCTAGATAGAGAAACTTCATGCATAATAATAACAATAATAATCCGTCCAGGGTAAGTAATTGTTTTAATAGGAAGAAAAAAGGATTTATGAAACTATGTTTTTGACATGTGCCAAATTCAATTTAAGTGAAAAGGTTGGTTAGACGAAAATGCCCTCAGGTCCCATATGAGATAGATCAGTAGATCTCATATGGAACCGAATGATCTTATAGTCAGGGGCGGAGCCAGGATTTTTTTATAGGATGGTCATCTAATTAATTAATGTTTGAAATTTGTTTAATTTTTTTTCTAAGCAAGCACTAAAAAAAAGAAAATATCTATAAACAAAAGAAAACATGTATACTAGATACGAAATAAAGGAAAATCATATACATATCGATTATGTCGTTCCAACAAAATTAGTCTAATTCAAAATTTCCTCAAAGAATGACTACGAGGTAACATCATTCTTGTCGTCATCCTCCAAAGAGTAGGATGATGTGGTTGTACGTTGTAGGGAGCCCGTGAAACCATCGAAACTGTTGAACATATCTTGACGATGAACGGGAAGATCCAACATTTTTTTATTTAATAATTTTGATGCCTTTTGAAAATTATATATGTATTAAGTTTTTTTTGCTCTTTACATATCTTAGTGAATTGCTCTGGTGGTAGACTTAGTATTTTATGAAAGTTAGGTTCTTGGTTCAAACCTTGTTATGTGTAATAAATTACTTAATTTTTTTAGGTAATTATGCTAGATATTATATACCATAAATGTAAGTATGTAGCTCTACAACATAGTGGAGCCCATTGTGAGAGAAATCTCTCCAAAAATAAGTAATGGAGGGGAGTGCCCGTTGTGAGAGAAATCTCTCCGAAAATAAGTAATAGAGGGAAGCTAAAAGATAGGCCAAAATTGTAGGATTTAATTAAAAAAATCAAAGAAGAAATATTTGTTATGAAAACAAATATCATAAAAATATTTGTTTGAAGATTTTAAATAATTTTGAGTTGTCAATATAATTTTGAATGGATGAGAATCCACTAATATAAATTAGGACACCTAAAGCTTAATAACAAATTTTTAAAAAGTTTGGGTGGTCAATTGACCACCCAAGTTATAACGTGCCTCCGCCCCTGTTTATAGTGGATTCGAATGATCAATCTCATGGAACTCGTCGGTCTTATAGTGGATTGATTAGTATCATATGAGATCAATCGGTCCCATATAAAACTGATTGGACAATGTGATAATGGACTAAATGGTTTCATGCTAGACCGATGATAGACGGTCTCATATAGGACCAATTGATCATTCGCACAACCTACTTTTCACTTGAATGAAATTTTAGCACTAGTATGTTGGGTAATTGTGTAATCCACCAAAAAAAACAAATTGCTTTGATTATTTATGAGCGTTCTGTAAAAGGTAGCTTATTTGCTACTTTTATCTTTTATAAACGTTCTATTTTTGGAAAACAAGGATCGGTTTTACAAAGTTTCACCCTAATATACTTAGGGATGCAAGCCTTGACCCAAAATCGAACTGAAAACCGATTTGGACCGATTCGAACTGGTGCAAACTGCATGTTTGACATGTGCCAAAATTTAATTTAAGCGAGAAGATTGGTTACACGAAAATGCCCTCAAGTCCTGTATGAGACTGATCCATCGGGTCTTATATGGAGCCAATCAGTAGATCTCATATGATATTGAATGGTCTTATAGCAGATTCAATTGATCGATCTCACATGAGACTGGTCGGTCTTAATAGTGAATTGATTGGTATTGATCAATCCCATATGAGACTGATTGAACGATCAGATAATGGACTAATCAGTTTCACGAGACCAATTGATCAGTTTCATATGAGACACTGATCGAGCTCATATGGGACCAATTAATCAGTCTCTTATGAAACTTAAAGGGCATTTTTCGTCGAGCCTATTTTTTCACATAAATGAAAATTTGGCGCGTCAGATATTGGGGTACCCTTTGCTTTTTAAAAAAAGTACATGATCTCAAACTTTATTAGGCAGTAAAAAGGCATTGGAAGTCAGTACAAGTCACTCAATCACTGGGATATGTGAACTAGGCTGTCCACTTATGATGAGTGGAAACCCATCATTGACTATTGTTTATGAAGTGGCTTATTTGTTGCTTTTATATTTTATAAACGTTCTTTAAAGGGGCTTTTAGAAAACAAGGTGTTAAAATTATAAAATACAAAAGAAAATAAGAAAATGAAAGAGAGAAAAAGAAGACAAATGGCTACAATCGATTACATTATTTATCGTATTTTTTTTTAATTTTGATACGAAAAGTGTATAAATAAGATTACAAATACAATCGCTCACGGTTACAATTGATTTAGATAAATATAATTGATTGAAATAATTGATGTGTGGTAGTTATCAAATAAGGTATATTTTAATAAAATGATTGATTTTAGAAAGTTTCATTGTAATATACCTAGGGATGCAAGCTTTGACCCAAAACCGATCAAAAAATGAGCAAAACAGATCGGCTTGAAAACTGATTCGGACCGATCTGAGATGATTTTGGTTTGGTTCAATTTTGGGTGGCAAAAATAAAAACTCGAAGGCATAGGATGGAAAAGCCGAAAAAAATAAAATTTAAAACGAAAAAATTAAAATAAAATAATTAATTAATTAAAATAAAAACTAATAAAAAACCGAAAATCAAACTATTCTAATTTTGCATATTCAATCCCAACTCAATGGAAGGTGCATAATGTGTAAAAAATAATAAAAATAATAAGTCAGTGCACGATGAGCATCTTGTTGAAATATTAAGTTAGACCATTCTGGGTTATTATATGTGCATGGACCTTGGGCTTCTTGGGTCTCATTTGTTTTGGGTCTTTGACCTTATCTTAGAAGTTTGACTTAGTGGTTAAGAGTGTAATTATTGTATCTTTGAACTTTATAATGTTTTTATGTTTTGGCTTTATGCGATTTCGTAGGAAAATGAAATGGTATCTCAAGAAAAGAACGGTTATGAAAATTTTCTTTAGGAGAGTAAAGTGAAACGTCTCCTTGAAATGTAAAATTCATTCTTAGCTGTATATTTTGAACCCTTGTATTTTATTAAATATTAAGTGCTTTAGTGAAATTTGAAACCATCCATATAGTATTTTATAATTGACTTCATTTTTTGGGGATTTGAACTCAAGAGAATAATGTTCTTCTCTCAAAAAATTGTATCTATTTTACATCTAAATTTTGATTTATTGTGGGCACAACTTTGAGGTCGCAGGGTCAATCCTAACTCTTGAGTAAATATAATCCAAGACTATTTATTATGGATTGTAAGTAAATTTTCTGTACATAGTTTTTTGGGTGAATAAAATCAAAGACATTTTCTTCATAGAGAGGGTAACTTTATTTACAAACCAAGATTCTATAAAGAGTTGGTTACATGTTATTTGTCCTTTTTCTAATTTACCCCAGAGATTAATGGGCTATGAAATCAAAGTGCACAAAACAATGGGCTATGAAATCAAAGTGCGCAAAACAAGATGATTTATGTATCCACTTCCAACTCATGTATCAATATATGAGCGACTGATTTGCGTCTATATAGTTGTTGGCTCAAAATGTCGATTGATTAGCTTTCACCCTTGCACTTAATTCTTTTTGCTCATGTGCATCACACGTGCATTCCACAATATGGGTGGGCACGGCAGTCCACACATTTGTGTGACTGTTTGATGTGCACAGACTTTTAATGCATGGATATCTGTGTATGTCAAGTAGTGACACAAATGTGGATTGCTTTACCGCCAATGATAGATGGACACCCATTATAGACTAACTCATATATATATATATATATATATATATATATATATATATATATGGCAAAGGGAAAAATGCGCTCGAGGCGTAAAAATATCTCTGCACCTTTTGAGATAGGCGCGACACATAACTGTTTTTTTGTGAAGTGATGGGTGGCATTAGACTCACTTTATTAACTAAAGTTATATTCCATCTCAGTTATCATTCTTGACTTTTTTAGAATTTTCTTTATTTTCTCTCCTCTCGTTTTTTTCAAAAAAGTGTCAGATTTACTTTTTCAAGTATATGTTACTCAAAAAATGTAAGCGTCTGATAGCGAAACACCTTGATAGAGAGGTGTCGGCACCCCGATAGCGAGGCGCTGGCATTACAGTAGCCGGGGTGCCAACACCTCATTTTAGGGGCACCAACACATCTGTATCAAGGTGTCAGAACCTCTCTAAAAAAAAAAAAAAAAGGGTGTCGGCTGTCACAGGGTTGCACTTTTGCAACCTCAGTCCCGTGCGGCACCTAACGCACGCTTCGCTAGGTCAGCCTACTTCTGATACCAACAGTCGTGGGAGCGTCTTTCGATGCGCTACCAACCCGCGCGGTGCTTCGCTACCGCGTACAACGAAGCCAACCTATCTACACATCAGCTCTAATACCACCCGCCTAGAGGACGGGAACCCCCCTAATGTGATTACCTTTGTTTCACGGCCTACCACCCAATTGTATCGTGTCCCTTACGACACGCCCGTTTGCACTACTGTGCTAAACTTGGCCTGCTCAAGCTTCACCCTGTGCACTGCACTAATACATCGCTTCGCAACAGTCTTGGCATGCAGCTCCCCATGCCACCATGTCTTGCCCACATACCGAACCAAACCCACAGCCTTGTGTCTCGCACTAGCGTGCTCAACTGAGTCCCACGCAGCTTGCCTTCGTGTGCGTTCTGAATTACTAGCACCGTTCATCCTTGCCCCACGTGCTGTAGTGCTCAACTGAGTCCCACGCAACGATGGTGTTCACACGAGGTTGCCCAGCTGTATGCACCGCGACGCGTAGTCCGGAGCAATACTTCAACCTCCCTTGGGTTCCATACGGCATCGCTGCGTCGACGTCCTAGGCCCACACTTTCAGGCCTAAGAGACACTTACGCCCCCTCTGGCAACGCAAGGCCCCGTGTGGGGCGGGGAATAGCTCTCTAGCTCACTTCCCCTATATAAGGGTAAAACAGTCATTCAGCCAGAATGGCAGGAAAACCTCAAACCCCTTGGTTTGACATACCGCAACGCCTCTTGCATCGCTAGCCTATCTTGGCTATGTCACGCCCGTGTCGCGACAGTGTCGCCCCCGCGTCCTACCCTCATGTGACCGTGTCGCTTCCTCGCAGCGCGACCACATCGCCAGGCCCACTTGGCCCCATGTCGCGTGCCCTCCTGGCACCACATGTCGTGCCCCAAGCACCATGCTGCAAACTCGAGTATTAGCCCCGTCACATCCTCCACCACTTCATAAATGTCAACGTCCTCATTGACGCATTATCGCAGTGACCCCGCCAACTCCTCCCAGCCTTTTAACATCACATTTCTAGTTCTTAGGTCCGCACCTTCCCACTAGCTCCCCACCGTCACCCCAGTCGGGTTAACTTGGTCCTGCTGTCACAAGGCCCTCACCTGTTAACTAGCTCAGGGATGTCGCGTGCCGTCTTGACACCACATTGCGTGCCTCCGCACCACTTATTCAAAGATGTCGCGTGCCCTCTTGACACCATATCGCGTGCCTCCGCACCAACATGCTCAATAGCATCATCGCTTCTGGATCGAACTTGGCTCTGATACCAAAATGTCACGGGGTCGCACTTTCGCAACCTCAGTCCCGTGCGGCACGTAACGCACGCTTCGCTAGGTCAACCTACTTCTGATACCAACAATCGCGGGAGCTTCTTTCGACGCGCTACCAACCCGCGCGGTGCTTCGCTACCGCGTGCAACGAAGCCAACTCATCTACACATCAGCTCTGATACCACCAGCCTAGAGGACGGGAACTCCCCCAATGTGGTTACCTCTGTTTCACGGCCTACCACCTAGTTATATCATGCCCCTTACAACACGCCCGTTTGCACCACTGTGCTAAACTTGTCCTGCTCAAGCTTCACCCTATGCACTGCACTAGTACATCACTTCGCAACAGTCTTGGCATGCAACTCCCCATGCCACCATGTCTTGCCCACATACCGAACCAAGCCACAGCCTTGTGCCTCGCGCTCGCGTGCTCAACTGAGTCCCACGCAGCTTGCCTTCGTGTGCATTCCGAATTACAAGCACCGTTCATCCTTGGCCCACGTGCTGTCGTGCTCAACTGAGTCCCACGCGGCGATGGTGTTCACAGGAGGTTGCTGAGCCGTATGCATCACGACGCGTAGTCTGGAGCCATACTTCAACCTTCCTTGGGTTCCACACGGCATCGCTGCGTCGACGTCCTAGGCCCACCCTTTCAAGCCTAAGAGACACTTGCGCCCCCTCTGGCAACGCAAGGCCCCGTGTGCGGGGGAATAGCTCTCTAGCTCCCTTCCCCTATATAAGGGTAAAACAGTCATTCAGCCTGGATGACAAGAGAACCTCAAACCCCTTTGTTTGACATACCGCAACGCCTCTTGCATCACTAGCCCACCTTGGCTATGTCGCGTCCGTGTTGCGACGGTGTCACCCCCGCGTCCTACCCTCATGCGACCGTGTCGCGTCCTCGCAGCGCGACCACATCGCCAGGCTCACTTGGCCCCATGTCGCGTGCCCTCCTGGCATCACATGTCGTGCCCCAAGCACCATGCTGCATGCTCGAGTATTGGTCCCGTCACACAGCGCCTTGTTTTAGTGGCATTGGCGCCTCTATATAGAGGCGCTTTGATAAAAAATTTATAAAAAAAATGGGGTGTCGGCGCCTCATTTTAAGGGCATCGGCGCCTCTATATCGAGGTGTCAGTACTTCGCTAAAAAAAATAATTAGCGAAGCACCGGCACCTTGATATAGAAGCGTCAGCGCCCCTAAAATGAGGTGTCAGCACCCTTTTTTTTTTTTAGTGAAGCATCGGTGCCTCTATATAGAGGTGCCGACACCCCTAAACTAAGGGGGTTGCACCCTCTTTATATTTTTGAGATGCATCAGGGTACCAATGCCTCGTTATCAGGGTATCGACGCCTCTCTACCGGGGTGTCAGCGCTTCGATACCGAGGTACTAATACTTCACTAATGGAATCCCACATTTTTTGAATAAAATATACGTGAAAAAGTAAGTCTAACACTTTCTTGGAAAAAAGAGAGAGAAGAGAGAGAAAAGAAACAGACTTTTAAAAAATAAAGAATGATGGTTGAAAGGGTATATAACGTTTAAAATATTTTAAAAGTTTAATCCTAGTTAGTAAAGTGGGCCCCATGTCACTTATCACTTCACAAAAATGTGCTACATGTTGCGCCTATATCTCCAAACCATATATATATATATATATATAAACACATGTGAATAGTGAAGAGAGTCTGCATTGGTGTGCAGAATTCAACTCTAGACTCAATTGTTAGATCACAAGTTGCATGACATCCTCAAAGAGTTTTCGCGTCCCTCTAGTGTATTATTAGATTAAAAAAAAGAAGTGATTTAACCTCAAAGGTTAGGCGAGCGTGCTAGGTACCTGCTTGCAAAAGCAGGAGATCTGAGTTCGAATCTTCTCCCCCTTTGTGGTCACCCTAGGGATTTATATCTTGTGCTGACCCCATATGTGTTAATTTGGGGTACGCATGTGCCCCTAGGACTAGGCGGGTGCGCTAAGAGGCCCGGATACCCAGGTTATAAAGAAAATAATAATAATAAATAAGTGACTCTTTTTCCCATCTTTTCACGGATCAAAGTTGTGTATTCAACAAAAAAAATCTCACCCTAAATCTCACCCTTAAAAATTTTCACCTTTAACCACAAACAAATGTGTAAAAACAGTTTTTTTTTATATCATATTTTTGGATGACCGTTGATCATCTTTGTGTATGTGCACAGAGCACTTTGTTCAGTTGCATAAAGAGAGGTGCTTCTTTCCCTTGTTGGACGCTTCATCCACCAAAAGCAATTCTTTACCATTTGAACCGTATTCTTATCATTTCGGAAGCAACCCATTCAAGCATGTTTTTTTTTTTTTTTTTTTTTGATAGAACCATTCAAGCATGTTTTTTTTTTTTTTTTTTTTTTGATAGAACCATTCAAGCATGTTCCATCCAAGATATGAAAGCGTTAATAATTAAATATCAAGCGAAGTAGGATTCGTCAACTATTTTGCAAGTAATGAAAACAAACTTCACTTAAAAGTGTAATTTTTCGTCTTTTTAGAAAAGAATAATCATATCTCTCATTGAAAACTAGGTATCTTCTCAAGATATCTAATTGAAAAATTAGACATGGTGGAGAGTTTTTTATAGACAATTTTGCAGACAGCTTATGTCGTGCGACGCGACTTACTGTAGTGCTTGGGTCCCACTATGTGTGCAGACCCTCACGTCATGCCACATAAGCTGCCTGCAAAATTGTCCACTGTATAATACTGTCCTATCTAATTTAGAGAAACTTTATTTAATTCACTTTCCAAGAGCTTCCATAATTTTGTTTATTTATTTTTGGCAGGTATGCTAAGTGTCTACTCATCATTGGTGGGCATAATAGTCCATACATCTGTTTGACTGCTTGACATGTATGGAGTTTCAATGCATGAAAATCTATATACAACAAGCACTCACACAGATATATAGACTATTTTACCGCTCATGATGAGTGGACACTTATTATAGACTGACTATATATATATATATATATATATATATATATATATATATAGAGAGAGAGAGAGAGAGAGAGAGAGAGAGATGTGTGTGAAGGGAGTCTGCACTAGTGTACAAAGCTCAACCCTACACTCGACTGTTAGAGCGCAAGCTAGATGACATCCGCCAGGAGTTTACACGTCCATCTAGGGTATTATTAGATTTTTAAAAATGACTTTTTATCCCTTCATTTCACATATCAAAGTTGTGTGTTTTCAACCCAAAAATTTCACCCTTAAAAATTTTCACTTTTAACCACAACCAGCGGTGTAAAAATAGTTTTTTTTTAATATCATATATTTGAATGATCGGTGATCATCCTTGTGCATATGCACGTAGTACCTTTGTTTAGTTGCATAAACAGAGAGGTGTTTCCTTCCTTTGTTGGAAACTTTTTGCATTAACATCAATCCTTTATTATTTGAACCGTGTTCTATTCATTTCTGAAGCAACAAATTCAAACATGTTCCATTTCAATAATTAAATATCAAGTGAAGTAGGATTCATTAACTATTTTACGATTAATGAATATAAAAGTGTAATTTTTCTTCTTTTTAAAAAATAATAAGGGAAATTTTCCAAATCGACCCTATTATATTTACCTTTTCCGTTAGAGACCTTATATTTTCACCTTTCACCTAATCGGCCAGTTCCAAGCCCAGCCGACTCTAAGGAGAGTAAAAAGTCGAAATTACCCCTTCTATGACTTTCTTTAACCCTAAAACGCATCTCCTTCTTCTTCATTTTAATCTATCACAATTAGTAAAAAGTTAGGGTTTTGTTAGTAACGACATCTTTTCCTCAGTTTGATCCTGCAGTTTGTTATTTAGAAGAAGACAACATAGGTTTGGGAGAAGAAAATCTTGCATTTTACCATTGGAAAAAAAGGACCCTGCATTTTGTCATTGGGAAAAGACAACCCTGCAGTTTGTCATTGTGACGCGAAGTGTATTCAGATTTTTCAATATAAACCCCATTTTCAGTTTCTTTGGGTCTCTTACTAGTACAGTATAAAAGATATATATTTTTTCTTGGTAAAATTTTTTTAAGAAATAGTTGATACAAATATTATAAACGGTCGATACCGACTGTATAAATAGTCGATAACGATCGTCTATATAATCGGTGTCAATCGTTTATGGAATCAGTATCGACCATTTATAATATCGATTTTGACTATTTATGCAATCGTTATATCCATTTTGTGTCATCTGTCTTATGATGGTCTCCTCTTCTCTTAAACAGTTAATGTCGGAGGTGAGCATTTATCTTCTCTGTCACTATGATGGTCTTCTTATAAGCAATGATGGTTGTTATGAAGGTAGTCAGCGGAGGGTTCTTACCATTTCGACGTGTATTTTTTATGAACAATTCATAAGATGAATGTTCGCTATTAGTTTTGCGAAGACAAATGAAACAATTTTTATAAAATTCTCTATAAAGATAGTGAATACTCCTATATTTGCCATTATTTTGGACTTGGATAATTTGGTCACCCTATTTACGTTTTATAAAGTCGGAGTGGATGTCATAAAGGTATTCATTATTAAAGAACCAGCATCCTTCCGAGTCGAAGCTGAACAAGTACCCCTTGGCGAGACTGATTTTGTGAGTAACCATTCCTTCCAGTCATGTAAGTTTGAGGAGGATGAACCTATATATGATACCGTCCAATTATACGATGACGGTGATTTTATGGAGAACATGTCGGTTGAGAAAGCAACCATTGATTTAAACGATGCTCTAGTTGAATCAACGATGACCCACTAAAATATATACATGACTCACAATAATGTCGTCAAGAGTTAGACTACGCATCTCTGAGAGTGGAGAATGAAGAAGATTACGGTCATATCTTCCTTGGTGGACTCTTTAGACAATCGGTATCGACTCTTTAGACGGTCGATACCGACTGTATAAAGAGTCATTAGCGACTCTTTAAACAATCATTATCGCCTCTTTATACGGTCAATAACGACTGTATAAAGAGTCGTTAACGATTCTTTAGAAAATCGGTATCGACTCTTTATACGGTCGATGCCGACTGTATAGACAGTTGATCGATTGTCTATTCGGTACTTACATTATAGTAGCAATAACGAGAGAAGTTGAACATAAATAATCGAGAATTAAAAATGAGAAAACAATACTCAAGTAATACGAGTTTTAAGGTTACTTACAATCTTGTTTAGGTATTTCGTACCATTCAAACATCTGAAAGACTGCAGCCAAAATGTATAATCACCGACTATGTTTACATAGGTGCTGCATAAAAAATGGCCAATCTTAAAATTCAAAATCAAATTTACTACTAACTAATTATCATGAGAAAAATTTACTTACTCGTCTTCCAAAACAACCATGTTCCAGATGGCATTCATGTACTTCTGCTCCTCTATCAATTCAATCGCAAAAATGACCATCGTCTCCTCAATGGTCATTTCCATTCTAGGCTTTTTCTTTGGGGGACCCTTTCGTCTGGTCCTAGGTTCCAAGGTAATTTGTTTTGTGAGTTTCCTAGGCCTCAAGCAAGCGTCAATTGGTTGCTCGGGTTGGGGTTGGGAAAAGGGTTGCTCGGGTTGGGGTTGGGAAAAGGGTTTCTTGGGTTCGGGTTAGGAAGAGGCTTGCTCGGGTTCGGGTTGGGAAGAGGGTTGCTCGACTTGAGACAGGGGAGGAGGTGGTCCATTATCAACGGGAGATGAGATATCGAAGGTTGTGTTAGGGAACCTCGATAGTATCTCCGAAAGAAATCGAATCGAGGGGAACGCAAACCTTTTATAAAAAAAGGAAATGAGAAACACCCAAAATATCATAATATTAAATCGAAAATAGAATATTAGCGCAAGATATCGAGTCTTTAAAGAGTCGGCCACGACTCTTTAAACAGCCGTCAACAACTCTTTAAAGAGTCGATATCGACTGTTTAAAGAGTCGATACCGACTCTTTAAGCAATCGATACCCCTATACAATTGGCATTGGTATTCTCTACAGTCCTTAGTTTTAGAAATTTAAAGTATTTGAATAAACATCATATATTATTATTCAACATCTTTTCAAGAGTAGCCTTTCATCCTCCATTGCGCATTCTCCGCCCATTTCAACAATCGTGGGAAAGGGCTCTTCAGGGGCGTTCTTTCAGGTGAGATTTCTGATAACTTCTCATAGGCCTACCATTGAAGTACACAAATGCATCCATAAACATTATACGACTTAAAGGCTTTATCCTTGTCGGCAGTCTTTCTACTCGCCATGCCCTTCACTATATACTCGAGCAAGTTATTATACACGTGGAGACCCCATGGTGTTTGTTTGAAGTTCTCGACGACATCGATAAGGTCAACGTGCTCTTTCGAAAGTTGATGGTGGGACCCAAGAAAAAGAAATATACACAATACAAATAGAAGAGCCAACTTTACAAAGTCGTCACTTTGCGCTAGCTTCAATTCCATAGTCTATATGAGATTGAAGAAAATTTTTGGTAGGCAGTCCACGAAAATATTTGTAACGAATCATTTCCTTTTCCGGTGGTTTAACGGAAGAGGTATACTGTTCGGGTTCAACCATGACAAGGCCCAGTATTAAGGTAATGTCCATCTTCCGAAGATAGGCATCTCTCTTTCCGATTCAAAAGTGATTCTTTTCAACTAAAAAATTCAATATCGCATCGACGACATCTCCAAGAAAACTCACACCCTTTGGCATTTAAAATATTCTATCGAAAACTGATGCTCTTAGTAACTCCTTTCACTCTAGGTTAGCGTCATCGTAGAGCTTCCAAATGCCAATAGGGGAACATTTGGTAATAGCCCGTTGTACGACCATCTTGACGGCTTGTTTAAATGAACTGTAATAAAAAGGAAAGGAGTGAGTCACATACTAAAATAAATTGTTTAAATAAATTATATATTATAATCAGGCTAAGAGAATATAAGAGAACGATGTCGACCCTATATAAAGTCAATATCGACTCTTTAAACAATCGGCATTGACTGCGTGGACATCGCTCCATTATTATAGGGAAATAAAAAAAAAATTCAAAATATAGACCGTCGAAAGAAGAAGATAAAATCCTATAGTAATGAAAAATAATTTGATTTCTAACTTACAGATTTGGTGGCTTGACGATTGAACAATCGAGCGTCACCGACTTTGAAACGACTTCACCTTCCACCAATTTTGAACGAAAAGTAAAAATTAAAAAGGTAAAACAGTAATGATTTTAAGTTTTGACGGATATTTATTACCTTGGGGGTAATTTCAACAATTCATAAAGGTGGGCGACGATAGGGCTTGGAGCTGGTTGGTTAGGTGAAAGGTGAAAATATAAGGTCTCTGGCGGAAAAGGTGTATCTGACAGAGTCGATTTGGAAAATTTCTTAAATAATAATCATAACTCTCAGTTAAAATTAGATATCTTCTCAAGATATCTAATTGGAAAATTATAAATGGTGGACAATTTTTTGTAGACAATTTTGCAGACAGCTTATATGGTGGGATGTGACTAGAAGCAATGCTTGGGTCCTACAATGTGTACATCCACTTACGTCGTGCTACATAAGTTACCTGCAAAAATTGTCTATAAAAAATTGTCCACTGTATAACATTGTCCTATCTAATTTAGAGAAACTTTATCTAGTTCACTTTCCAATAGCTTCCATAATTTTGTTTATTTATTTTTGGCGAGTAATCTAAGAATCGTGCCCAAGAATCATGTCCACCCATCATGGGTGGGTACCGTAGTCCACACGTTTATGTGACTGCTTGACGTGCAAGTACTTTCAATATATGGAAATTTGTATACGTCAAGCAGTGATATAGATGTGTAGACTGCTTTACCGCCCATGATGAATAGACACCCATTGTAGACTGATTCATATATATATATATATATATATATATATATATTACAAAATATAATTTTCGTCATTTGATTAAATAGAATCAAAGGCTATTATATAATTCAATAGTTGACTACAATAGATCATATGACAAAGATCGTGTTTTGCTCCAATTTTATATACAAGAGATCTATTGATCATGAACTTCAATTCAGCCGGCCCATATTGCATTTTTACATATTATGTCCCTAAAATATCAAATCTTTCTTTAAATTCGAAGCAATTACTTGAAAAGTATGTGCAAGTAATGGCTCCCATTTAAATATTTTCTGTTCCAATAGATCGTAAGATCATTGGTCGCCCATCAGATGAATGTTGATTCCACATGCCACACGTCCCTAAAAGTGATCCTCAGCCCTTTTCCCATGATCTAGGCAAATGATACCAACTGATTCTCTGACTAGTGTATCCGGCGAATACTGGGTAAAATTCGCTGAAGTTTGAAGGGCCAAAGCTGGCAGTACGGTATGCATAATAGAAGGCTGGTGCGCGGGTTGGCGGTCTAACCTAGCTCTTTGTTTACAGGTTGTCCGCTCGAAGCGAGCGCTCTTACATGCGAAGCCCGTTCGTATAAGCGAGTACTAATAATTAAAGCAGGAAGAAGAGGGAGAAAGGGATGCATGCAAATCATTATCCTTTCAAGGTTTGTGTGTAAATCAATTTGTTCACGAGACGATAAAGTTAGGGTTTCGAGCGACAGAGTCGCCTTTTACCATGGAGTATTTAGTTTTCATCTCAAGCTTTCTCTGAGTATTTCATTTGTTATATCTCATGCAACTGTTTGTCACATTATTCACAACTTCTAAAGGAGTTTTACACAATGCTTAATTTTTGCATATTTTTGTCGTTATTTCAATATTATCCTTAATCTTTTTGGATTGTTATTTATATTTTTATCATTTTTATGTGAATTTTTGGCAGTTCTTCAGACGATTCTGTCTAATTTAGTTCTAAGCATTTTGATGCGGATGAGATCATGGGTCTATACGCCTAGCTTTTGATTTTGCGTGGCACACAACTCATAAACTCAGATAATAGTCATTGCTAAAATAACCCAAATTGTTATATGATGTATTACTTAAATATTTGATTTTCGGACTGTTATCCCCTGTTTATGTATTACATCAGCTGCCAAGTCAGATTATAGCAGTTTCTAAAAACAACTCAATTTGTTGTATGGGTTACTAAAAGATTTGATTTTTTGATGGATGCCCCCTATTTATGTAATTAAATATATGGAAAAATAAAGTTAAGGCCAGCTACATACAAAGCCTTTTTGCTATGTAACTATCTTAATACCTACCTCATATAACTTACATCAAACTACATCTTAAGATATCTAAAAAGAATGAAAGACTATCACTGTATCGTACAAAACTTGTAACGGACGATATCGATACTACCTCGGTATCAGCCGATACTGACTAATCAAATAATTTTTTTTTTTTTTTGTTTCTTTTCAAGAATATTGGTCGATATGGTATCGACGATACCGAATTTGTATCGGCCGACACGTCTCGGTCCTAGATGGACCGGAACCCGATACCAATGTTGAGTTTCATACCTTGATCATGACACATTCTTATCAATGGAACGTGTGACTTGTGAAGAATATTACACTTACTTTGCACATATTCAGTGCACTTGTATTTATGTAGGGATTTTCTAATCATTAATATGTTCTATAAAGAGTACTCAAATGACATCATTATCATCATCATCATATCCCCATCCCATCTATATGAGGAGAACATGCTTATGGAAAAATATCCAACTATTCTTACGACACAACTTTATCTTCTGTCTATCGTGATAGAAAATATTTTAAGTCTTCGACCGTATAAATATTGTCTATACATTAAGCACAAACTGAATTAGTCAGAAGCTGTTTGACTGATTTTCCTTATCCTATGAATTTCGACTGTGGCGAATTGTGAAGATTTATAATTGGCTTAAGGGAAGTAATGTACACATAAATCCGGTTAGTTGCTATAATGGGAATATTTAATCAAGGTAGTTAAAGTGGTGTGACGAAGTCATGGTGAAGAGGCTCGCTACGCCATGGCGTACCCATAGCGAGGTTATTTATTATTGTAATTAATTTTTTTTTTTTTTAATCTATTAATTAGTAGTATTTTTTTATACAAGAAAAAAAATATAGGAAGAAAAAAATTCAACTACTAAAACATCATACTTTGATTCAAATATTGAAGGTTTCATACTCTAGGAATAAATAAATATCAATAAATACAAATCAAATATGGAACATCAACAAATTTGCAATATAGTAAGTATAAATAAATAAATATAAAATATCAACAAATATAGAATATTAAAAAATATGAAATATTAAGTACACATACGGTAGTGTCGCCAACGTTGAGGATTCAACGACGCTGGTGTTGGTAGCTGCTGTGACGAGAGAGAGAGAGAGAGAGAGAGAGAGAGAGAGAGAGAGAGAGAGAGTTGAGGATTTTGTAACTTATAAGTTGAGGTTTTGTGACTTATACGTTAACTTTTGTAACTCATATATTATAAAAATGTCATAATTTATAAGTATTATATGTTATTATTCAAAAAATAAAATAGCATATATAGTGACGCCATAATGTTATTCCGCCATGACGCCTAAATTATCTTTTCAACTGCAGCTTGAGCTATCATTCAGCATTAAAAAGTGGAATTTGCGTTCAGCTTTGTCTGTATGAAATAGAGAAGAAAATGTTTAAGGAGTCACCTTTATTTTGGATGGAAGGATGCAGATAATGGTATTATGACCGATCATTGTATTGCACAAGCTTATTAATTGTCTTTCTATACAAGACGTCATTGGAATCTGTAGAAAGTGGAAACAACTAGTTTCTGATTTCTTAGGCCCTATTTGATAACTTGGAAATGTTAAATATTGGTGGAAACGAAATTCAATTTCCATAAATATTTGTTTGATACTAATCTAAGGCGATGGAAAGAAATTAAGTGGGCCGCACAAAGAGACTCAATTTTCATATACCAAGCCATTTTACGTGGAAATCAATTTCAACCATCTAGGTGGCTGAATTTGAGTTTCTCTCCAACACAATAAGGGTTTTTTGTCATGTCAACACTATTTTGGTAAAAACAGCATACCTTCCAAATAATAAGGTCTATTTTTGTTGTTTGGATAAAAAACCCCTTTTCTAGATCCTTTTTCTCACAAAATAATCAAACAGGAGAAATCAATTGTCAATAAGAATCATTTCTCAGAGAGCCTAATCAAACAACGGAAATTTTGTTTTCACATTCAATCACTTCTCGCAAAATCAACTAGGAAATTGATTTCAATTGAGTGAGAGAGAGACCCCCTCTTCTATTCTTTTATTCAATAAAGTTTCAAAAAGGACATTAATAAAATT
Source organism: Chloranthus sessilifolius (assembly GCA_021018995.1). NCBI lineage: Eukaryota > Viridiplantae > Streptophyta > Magnoliopsida > Chloranthales > Chloranthaceae > Chloranthus > Chloranthus sessilifolius. Next base: position 131,322 of record CM037584.1, read on the forward strand.
CAAAAATGACTAAGATTCCTTTACTACTAATTTAAAGACCAAAATACCCCTAACATGGATCAAAATTTCGGCCGATACCGATACGTATCGGACGATACGTATCGGTATTGGTATCGAACGATACATTGAATGTATCGTTCGATACATTCAATACAGTTGAATGTATCGAACGATACATTCAATGTATCGTCCGATACCAACCGGTACCGATATGTATCGTCCGATACGTATCGTTTTGGAGCTCGGACGATACGTATCGGTAACCCGATATTTTGACCCATGACCCCTAAATCACTAACTTATTAAAATCTTCAACGCTCCCACCCAAGCTGTAGTATAGATATCATCAATACCCAAGTTGGAGAAAACTTGATCCAACTGGCTTTCTCCAAGTGCTTTGGAGAACATAACGACCAACTGATTCACTAACATAAGGTATGACAATCTCCTTGTGTCTTTCTCTCAAATGAAGGTACGATCAATTTCGATGTGTTCCATCATCTCATGAAACACATGATTATTAGCAATATGGGACGCTACTTGATTGTCATAGTATGAATTCATTGGTTCATTAATCCAAAGGTCAATCTTGTCATAAGTATTTACAAAAGGATGTTCCGAAAGGAATGTGTGCAGTTGGGTGTAGATGGATATACATTGTTAAGTACCTACCTGATGATGGTATTGTCAATCCCCTGAAGGCCTAACTTTTTCTCAAATGAAGTTACGATCAATTTGGATGTGTTCCATCCTCTCATAAAACATATGATTATTAGCAATACGAGACATATAATATCGTGGACGCTGAAGAAGAAATGCACCCTAATTAACATACTGAGATTATCCTAGACATGTATGAGAAGACAATAACTAGGGTAAGAATGATGTGTGGAGAGATGAGTGAGGTCCCTGTTGGAGTTGGGCTGCATCAAGGATTTGCCTTGAGCCCTTATTTGTTTGTCTGGGTCATGGATGCATTAACCATAGATATACAAGAAGAGATTATGTGGTGCATGTTATTTGCGGATGACGAAGTATTAACTGGTCAAACAGGAAAAGAAATAAATGATAAACTAAAATTATGGAGAAAAGCTTTGGGGTTGAGGGGTTTGAAAATTAGCAGAACAAAGGCAGAATACATGGAGTGCAAATTTAGTGAATGTGATAGCCTGGAGGAGGATTTAGTTAAAATAGAAAATCATTTAGTGCCACATTGCTACAGATTCCGTTACTTAGGCTGTACTTTATAATTAGATGGTGGATTTGAAGAGGACATCTCAAATAGAAGTAGTGCAGTTTGGATGAATTGGAGGCAAGCTAGCAGAGTATTGTGCGACCCAAGAGTTTCACTTAGATTGAAGGGACTTTTCGAAGTCTTTGGGAGACTTCAAAGAAGGTTTAAATAACTGAATTTTTTTTATCTTATGTGTACTTTGGTGAATTTTTCACTCTTTCTATATTCAAATTTAATTTGTACTTCTGTATCTTCTATGTCTGACTTGGTTAAAATGCCTAACAACCATTTGCTGGCTGCTTCTTTATAAATACTTATTGCCAATGCTATCTATCAAACAATTTCTGAAGTACTTTCTGTGATTTGTTTAATTATTATTATTTTTCTAAGTGATACGTAGTTTTCCTCACGTCATTTAAAGGAGTTCGTGATCTATGATGTTGACCAAGTCGTGTAGTATAGGAGGATTGTTGGCAACAAGAGTATCATTGGCTTCATTACATAGGATCGTTTTAACAATATAAATTGATGTTTTGTGAAGCAGATAATCTTGGGTTCATCATCAATGTCTCGACGGAACATTTTAGCTGAAATGGGATATGAATTCATAATCATGGTTTGTTCTCAACCACCTGCTCTTTTATCTTTTTCGGCCTTAGAAAGTTACTACTTCTTAATTTAGACTGCAGACATAGATGAGAAGGGGATTCGAAGGGAAAAGCCGGAAGAACTTGTAATGGTTCTTGCTGAGGCAAAGGTAGGATTTTTCTCTTTTTATGTCATTTCTTTCACTTTGACAATAGAATAATATGCTTCTTGACTCATGACACGAAATTAAGACTTCTAAAAAAGCATGTAACCCATCATTCAAGATCTATGGAACTTTTTTGTCACAAAATTTCAGCCTATAGCTTGGAGAGTTTGTGTAAATGATGGTTAAATACTAATAGGGTTTTTTATGAACTTAGAACTGTCGTATTTAAGGAAACTACCCAATTTTCCTTCTGTTTGTGCTTCATAAAAATCTTGTCCAACCTGAGGTAGAATATTTTTTGGTACTAACATCCTATAAAGTCTCCTTTCCATCCTGCTGGAGGATGTCAAAGCTTATCTGAATCCATAGGAGTAACCATTTCCAGCCTCTACCTCTCAACCAGTATAAGTTTTTGCCGAAGGATCAAGATTCATAAACTCCCAACACAAGCTACCAAACGTCTTTTTCCAAGTACCAACCTTTCACATTATCCTTCCTCCAAGGGGCTTCACTGGCTCATTCACCAACTGGTTAAAGCAGGCAGAGACTGCTACAGAAAGCTCTAATAGCAATTTGCTCGCTGAGTAAAGGGGCAAATGACGAGTGTCTACTAGAAAAAAACTATGCCTACTAAACAAGTTAGCGGGTAAATGCAAAAGCTGTTTCTTTGCTGCAAGCCTTAATGATCAATCAGTTACTGAAATAGAGTACAGAAGAAATTTGAGTAGGTTACGACACCACCACAATATGAGTACAACTGAAATTTCAGGAACACTTACGCATTGAGTGGTTTGGCAGGCAAATAGCCAATAAAATAACTCGAGTTGTTTGTTCGCCAAACAATTTAGTAGTGGATGGGCATCAGAAGCACTTGGATCCTTTTACTCACTAGAACTTTGAAGGGTTAAAGTTTTAGCATGCAAAAGGATATGGCGCTCTCTAAGTTTTAGCGGGAAAATTTTGGAAACATTTGCTCACCAAACAATGTAGCTGGCAAACTACTTAATTCTGAAGACTTGAGTGATTTGCTCTCTAACGTACCTAGGAGGCGATCAGACCTGAACTGGAAAATAATAAATGCTACACTGCCACATCGAATTTAGATTAAATGTTCCCAAGAAAAAAGAATAACTAATTTGGCTTGGCCAGGGAAGTTGCTTCCTTGGCAACCAAACTAATGGTGCTATTTTGGCACCCGGATTCCTATTTTAAATTTATTCTTTTTTCTCAACACCACCAAACTATGGGTGGGTGCATCTAGCAACACACACCCACACTTTATCCCCATATATATATATATATATATATATATATATATATATATATATATATATATATATATTCAGGCATTTTTTTTAATACTAATTATAAAAATATATCGAAACTAAAAACAGTGTGAGTGTTTATGGTGTGGCGCTCACACCCATTACCATGCAACCCCATTTGCCACCCATTTCAAGGCGATTGAGTGGGTGCATCTAATCCCACACACCCATCCATTTAAATATACACAAGTATGTATGATTATTTATCATTTTTTAATATATGTGTGTGTGTATATATATATGTGTGTGTGTATATATATATATGTATAGGAAAAGGCCTCTGTCCTCCATGGGAGGACGGTCACCGTCCTCCAAGCTTCCACGTGGAGCTCCACGTGACACTCAAAATATTGTTTCGATGCCACGTGGAGCTTGGGTGCATTGCTTAGATCATCTTTGAAAACTCATCTCCACAGTCTGTTTTTTGAACCGTGAAATGTGAACCAATGAAACCCGTCAAACTTTGACTTGTGGGTTTAAAAAGTTTGTTTCGATTTTTTTTTTTAAATATTGATCTATACCGTTCACTTGTGCTCCACGTGAATCTTGGAGGACGGTGACCGTCCTCCAATGGAGGACCTAACCGGCTCCCATATATATATATAAAATACTAGGAAGGGCCTCACTTAAGGCTGAAGCTCGGGTTAGGGAGAGAGAGTAAGGAATTAATTATGATAAAAATTAATAATTATTATAAATCGATACTTATTATATCTTAAAACAAATAAATATATATACACACATACTTATGATTCAAATTTTATCTAAAAGATCGACTCTAGGCTACATCACACAAGCTAATGTGATGCGAGAACTTACTAAATGCAATGCTAGGGCTGAGATTAGGATTAAAATTAATTTAATCAATTAAAAATAATAATTTCTCATAACAAATTCTCATGGAAAATTTTAGAAATCTAATTAGATGCTTTAATTCTGATCCAAATGAGCGTTACTTTCGTGTACGTTCCCTATTGCAGATCTAGAAGATTAGGGTTCTTATGAATGGCTAGATCTCCGATAGTTTTACAACGTCAAACGAACTCGCAAGCGGGTTCCTCGATACAGTACAAAATAAAAGGCTAATAATTATCTAATGAAGAACGAGTAATTTGATTTTGAATTTTTATAGAATAAATAGGCTAGATCTGGGATTTAATGTTAAATAAAATAATTAAGGTTACGCTACTTACGCGAACTGTAGATCTAAAGAAGATAAAGATGGAAGAAGAGTTGACCTTGCATCAAATCGCAAGCGGGAATCGAAGAATCACTCTCCGTTTTGAGAGAATCACACCCTTACGAAAGTTTAAAAATCTCAATTTTGCATAAGCAATTTTCATTAACCAAAAATTAATAATAAAAGTGTTTACAAGCCTTTAAATAGGCTAACCATAACCCTAATGTAAATAAAACATAAAATGACAACTTTGACCCAAAATAATAACTTTTCGCCAAAATCCGCATTGTTGATCGATCGATTGGTGCATGTGGTCGATCGATCGGCTATATAAAATATAAGTCTTTCAGAGAGTCTTTTGAAGGCGCTCTAACTCCTGACCCCAATCGATCGATCGAAGGCTGTGGTTGATCGATCGATTGAAGCTCATAACTTAGCTTCATAAAATATATCCGATGTCCATCCTCGATTGATCGAAGCAGGAGGTCGATCGATCGACTAAGCAATATTCAGTCAACTTTGATTTTCTTCTTCTGCCTTCGGTACGTTATTGACAACTGCTTGAATCTGGTGTCCCCATCAACTCTCTCCAGGTTAGAAGGATTCATCCTTGATGAATGCTGGATGTGAGGTCCAAAAGATTCGGATAAAGCTGCTGAAACTCCTCATGTGTAATCCAAGTATTCTCTGTGTCAGACTCGACCTTGTTCTTCCACTTGACCAAATATTTCTAAAGTCCCCCATGGTTGGTGGACACAATTTGATCTTCCAGCATATTTTCGATGATCTCACGGATTTGTCGAGTAGGTGGGGGTAACGGTGTAGGTAGGGGAATAATTGGGTCATTGGATATAGAAGGCTCAAAGGGGTTGGCAGGGATGGTTGAAGGGTCATGGAATAGAACGAGGTTCTCCATGTTGAAAGTCGTGCTAATCCCCAATTCCGGCGGAAGATATAAACTGTAAGCATTATAACAAGCACGCTTCAAGATTTGATAGGGTCCAACACCATGAGCTTGTAACTTCTTTGCAACTCCTTGTGGGAATCGCTCGGGTCTATTCCGAACCATCACAAAGTAACGCGGGACGGGAACCCGAAAATGCGTGAATATGATTTTGATGCGATTTGCCGAAATTAAATAAAATTAATTCAAGATTAATCTCAAAACTATCACGATACCTTTGGGTTCGTAGAATTCCAGTAGGTAATTCATGCGAGATCCTAATAGAGTGTCCAATCCGATGCGCAAGTCCCGTTAGATTTGAGGTGAGATTGGGCCTAGAGATAGGACTCTAGCTTTTCCAGGCTTGGGCGTTTTTCTTCGATCCGATATAAATTCACGGGTTCGAACTAGGGTTGTAGAATTGGGTAGATTTGATGACTCGGATGAAAACTAGGGTTTTGATGGAAATAGGTTTTGGGTTTTGGATTAGGGATTCAATATGGGTAATGGATTATAAGAGAAAGATAGAGAAAATATATAGCACAGATAATAAAAGATCAAAAGAGAATATATGGGCATCACTCCCTTGGTCTCACACCAAACCCATCTCGGGAAGAAGAATATTCAAGCATAAAGCATTCAAAATATTCAATAACTAAATAAAAAGTGTTTACAAGCGTCTTTATATAGGCCACCAATAATTATTTCGAAATAAAGAGTCCTAAGACAATAAAAGAATAAACAGGTACATTTTTTTTCACAAAAAGAAAATTCCTGTCACTGGACGAAGTCGTCCATGACGTGCTGTGGCACAGTTCACAACACGCTGTGGCACAGTTCACAACACGCTATGGCACTGTTCACAGCACGCTGTGGACGTCGTCACTTGACAAGAGTTTCAACCTTCTTTTCTCCCCTGAAGCTACGGTATTCGGGCTTCTTCTACGTTTCTTCCGACGTCAGTAGAACTGATGTGGTCCGAATCCGATGTCCATGTATGTGGCGTCCCCGTCAATTCCCCTGGACCAAATAGGTTTCATCACCGATGAAATGCGCTCGTGGTAGATGTCAATCAAATCGGGATTCAATTGGCGAACCTCATTCTCGTGGATCCCAGTGTTTTCGGACTCCGATTTTCTGACCCATTTAACTAGGTACTTTTGGAATCCCCTGTCATGTGTGGAGATGGCATGATCACTTATTATATCCTCTATCTCATCTTTTCTCTGTCGGCTTGGGGATGGAAGAGGTACGGGCTACAAGGTTGGGTTGGGGCTGTGAGGTGGCTGGAGTGGGTTTTCAGGAGGTGGGGTGAAACCCAAGGAACCAAGTCCTCCACATTGAACGTTAAACTAACCCCTGTACTTGGAGGAAGCTCAAGTACGTATGCATTACGACCACTCTTAGCCAAAATTTTAAAGGGTCCAGCGCCTCGGGATTGGAGCTTCTTTGCGGATCCTGATAGGAACCGCTCAGACCTGACTCAGACCATCACATAATCACCTACGTGATATTCTTTAAAACGTCTGTGAGCATCTGCAAACAATTTGTATTGACTATTGCTTGAATTAATCTTTTGTCTAATTTCGGCATGCAAGTTATGAATGTGTCGTGCAAATGCATCGGCGGACTCTGATACTCTATAGGATGCGGACATGGGGATCAAATCTAGTGGTGCCCTTGGCTTATGACCATGTTCTACCTCAAAAGGACTAATGCCTATGGACTTATTGACAGAATTATTATAGGCAAACTCAGTTGTGGGTAAAATGGTATCCCAGATTCTAACATAATCCCCGACAAGACAACGCTAGAGATTCCCTAAACTCCTATTGGTACTTTCGGTTTGGCTATCCGTTTGAGAGTAATAAGTCGTCGAAAATTGAAGCATTGTGCCTATCATGTGCTAAAGAGTTTTCCAAAAATAGCTAGTGAACTTAATATCCCTATTAGACACGATGGTTTTGGGCAACCCATGAAGACGTACTACCTCTGTGAAAAATAATTTAGCAATTTGGGATGCATCGGAGGTCTTGGAACAAGGAATGAAGTGGGCCATTTTTGAAAATCGGTCCACCACTACAAAGATGGAATCGTGTTTCCTCGGAGTTTTGGGAAGTCCACGCACGAAATCCATAGAGATGTCTTGCCACGGTGTGTGTGGCACAGGTAATGAGGTGTGCAAGCCGGTATTTTGTTTGCTCTGTTTTGACACTTGGCATGTACGACAATGTTTGACAACTCGGGCAACATCTCTCATGAGGCTAGGCCAAAATAACCTATCCTCTACAAGTGCAATGGTCTTATTACGCTCAAAATGACCGGTTATCCTTCCAGCATGTAACTCCCAAATGAGAAAGTCACGCAGTAAAGTGCGAGGGATGCAAAGGCAAATTGCCTTTGAAAAAGTACCCATCGTGGATGGTGTACACGGGGTGTGTGTTGGTGGGGTCACTAAGGAGAGTAGTGTACTCAATCCCAAAATCTGGGCACTCAGGGTACTCATCCTTTAACCTTTCGAACCCGGCGACCTCGGTGTTCATGGCGCGCAAAGTCGCCACTCGACGAGTGCATTAGCGGCCCTGTTTTCAACACCGGCTCTATGCTTCAACACGAAGGTGAACCCCTGGAGGTATTCAACCCACTTCGCGTGCCTGGGATTCAATTTCTTTTGAGAGGCTAAGAAGCGTAAGGCTTCATGGTCAGAGAACAACGCAAATTCTTGCAGCCTAAGGTAATGTTTCCAATACCACAAGGAACAAACGACCGCATAGAATTCCTTATCATACGTGGAGTATTTTTGCTTCACCTCATTAAGTTTTTCACTAATAGAAGTCATTGGGTGACTCTCTTGACTAAGCAATCCTCCTATACCCACACCCGATGCGTCGCATGTGACTTCGAAGACTTTAAAAAAGTCCGACAATCGCATGATGGGTGCACTACTCATCCGTCGTTTGATCTCGGCAAAGGCTTTCGTCGCCGCTTTACCCAATTTAAAGTCTCCCTTCTTCATGCAATCAGTAATTGGGGCCATTATGGTGCTAAAGCTTCTGATGAAACGACGATAGAAAGTAGCCAAGCCATGGAAGCTACGGACTTCGTGTATGTTTTTAGGTTCGGGCCACTCCACAATGACTTTAACCTTTTAGGGGTCCACAACCATTCCATCGGCCGAGATAATTAATCCCAAGAAGACTATTGAACTTTGCATGAGGGTTTCACAAACCAACCTAAGGTGGTTCAAGTGTTGTTCCTTGTCATGACTATAAATCAAGATGTCATCGAAATACAAACGCTCCTTAATCGCACCCAATTCTTCTCGCATACTGTTAAGGGCATCGAGAATCTCATTCGAGACCATGGTGATTGCAAATACCTATTAGGGTTCTAATATGGAATGCAATATGGACTCAAAAGGAAAATAATGCAATAAAATAAATATGACAAGCAAAGATGTCCTAACCTAGAAAACCTAGGGCTCTGATTTCAAAACTGATACGGGACGGGAACCCTAAAATGCGTGAATATGATTTTGATGCGATTTGTTGATATTAAATAAAATTAATTCAAGATTAATCTCAAAACTATCATGATACCTTCGGGTTCGTAAAATTCTGGTAGGTAATTCACGCGAGATCCGAATAGGGTGTCCAATCCGATGCGCAAGTCCCGTCAGATTTGAGGTAGGATCGGGCCTAGAGATAGGACTCTAGCTTTTCCAGGCTTGGGCGTTCGTCTTCGATCCGATGTAGATTCACGGGCTCGAACTAGAGTTGTAGAATTGGGTAGGTTTGATGGCTCGGATGAAAACTAGGGTTTTGATGGAAATAAGTTTTGGGTTTTGGATTAGGGGTTCAATATGGGTAATAGATTATAAGAGAAAGACAGAGAAAATATATAGCAAAGATAATAAAAGGTCAATAGAGATAATATGAGAATCATTCCCTGGGTCTCACACCAAACCCATCTCAGGAAGAAGAATATTCAAGCATAAAGCATTCAAAATATTCAATAATTAAATAAAAAGAGTTTACAAGCCTCTTTATATAGGCCACTAATAATTAATTCGAAATAAAAAAGAGTCCTAAAACAATAAAAAACTAAAAAGGTAAAAAAAATTCGCAAAAAGAAAATTCCCGTCGCTGGATAGTCGTCCACGGCACGCTGTGGTACTGTTCACAACACGCTATGGTACTATTCACAACACGCTGTGGTATTGTTCACAACACGCTGTGGCACTGTTCACGGCACGCTGTGGACGTCGTCACTTGACAACAATTTCAGCCTCATTTTCTCCCTTGAAGCTACAGTACTCGGGCTTCCTCTATATTTCTTCCGGCGCTGGTAGAACTGATATGGTCCGAATCCGATGTCCATGTATTTGGCGTCCCCGTTACAAAGTTACCCTCTTGGAATTCTTTGAACTATCTATGAGAATTTGCAGAGAACTTGTATTTTTCATTCTTTAAATTAATTCTTTTCTTAATCTCAGCATGCAACTCATGAATGCGATGCGCGAATGTGGATGCAGACTTTGACGACCTTTGATGAATGGACATTGGAATGAGATCTAATGGTGTCCTCATGCACAATTTGGAACAAACTCCTACTTGTGGTTCTATTAACAGAATTGTTATATGCAAACTTAGCGACAGGTAAGACGGAATCCCAACTCCTAATGTGCTTGTCCATTAGACACCTTAACAAGTTTCCTAAACTCCTATTGACAACCTCGGTTTGCCCATCAGTTTGGTGATGATACGCATATGAGAATTGTAGCAGGGTCCCCATTTTGTGCCACAATGTCTTCCAAAAATAACTGACAAATTTAACGCTGCAGTTAGACACTATTATCTTAGGCAAATCATGTAAACGAATGACCTCGTTAAAGAAAAGGGCAGCAATGTGACTTGCATCAGAGGTCTTCGAACACGCAATGAAGTGGGCCATCTTTGAAAGACGGTCCACAGCAACGAACCCCGAGTAGTGCTTTTGGAGGGTTTTAGGGAGGCTAACACGAAGTCCATTGACAGGTCTTGCCACGGGGGTGTGTGACGTTGGTAAAGGTGTACACAATCCGGTGTTCTGCCTCTTTTGCTTTGTCAACTGGCAAACACGACACTGGCTGATAATTTTGGCAACATCTCGGGTGAGATTGGGCCAATAGAGTCGATTTTCAACCAATGCCACAATCTTATTGTGACCAAACAAGAAAGTCTCGCAAAGAAGTGCGGGGAATACACAATCGGTGTTTTAAGAACAAATACCCCTCTGGTAAGGTATATTTACTCCCTCTGACAGGTTGTCCTCACAAGTAAGGTATACTCTGCACCAAAATTCGGACATGTGGGGTAATCTTCCACGAGGTGATCAAATCCGGTTTCCTCAACGCTCGGTGAGTGCAGCGTCGCCATTCTATGACTAAGTGTGTTAGCCGCTAGATTCTCCACACCAGCCCTATGTTTCAACACGAAGGTGAACCCTTGAAGTTGTTCAACCCATTTCGCATGTCACGGGTTTAACTTTTGGGAACAAAAAAATCGCAGGGCTTTGTGATCTGAGACCAAGACGAATTCATGTGGTAGTAGATGGTGTTTCCAATATTTAAGGGATTGGACTACCCCGTAGAATTCTGTCATAGATTGAGTACTTCTGTCTGACCTCATTTAGCTTTTCACTGAAATAAGCTATCGGATGACCCTCTTGGCTCAATACTCTTCCGATACCTACGCCTGACACGTCACACTTAACTTCGAAGACCTTAGAGAAGTCAGGAAGGTGCATGACAGGAGCTTCAGTCATTCGGGACTTGATCTCCTTAAAGGCTTTAGCCATAGCAGGTGTCCATTTAAACTCCCCCTTTTTTATGCAATCGGTGATTGGGGAAGTTACCGTACTAAAGTTACGAATGAACTGCCTGTAAAACGTGGCCAAACCATGGAAGCTACGGACTTCATGAATGTTTTGAGGTTCAGGCCATTCAACAATAGCTTTGACCTTTTCGGGGTCCGCAACCATTCCTTCTGAAGTCACGACAAACCCTAAGAAGACAACACTATGGGACATGAATGTGCATTTCTTCAGGTTTGCGTACAATTTCTCTTCTCTGAGAATCGTGCAAACTTGCCTTAAATGGTCTATGCGGAACTTGCCTATAAAAGGCCTCAACACCTGTGTCATGATATGCATGAAAGTACTCGGGGCATTTGAAAGCCCAAACAGCATGACAAACCACTTATACAAACCATCTTTGGTTTTGAAGGCAGCTTTCCATTAGTTCTCGGGACGAATTCGGATCTGATGGTACCCACTCTTCAAATCGATCTTCAAAAATATTGTGGCACCGACTATCACATCCAACATATCGTCCAGTCTCGGCATGGGAAACCGATACTTGACCGTGATCTTGTTAATAGTACGACTATCCACACACATCCTTCAAGTTTCATCTTTTTGGGGTGTTAGCATTGCTGGCACGACACATGGACTCAAGCTTTTCTTTATGAACCCCTTTTGGAGAAGTTCATCAACTTGTCCTTTTAACTCTGAGTGCTCGGATGGATTCATACGATGGTGGGGTAAGTTGGGTAAGGTAGCTCCAGGGACCAAATCAATGGCTTGTTGGATGTCTTGTAGAGGTGGTAATTCGTTTGGAAGGTCTCCCGGAAAGACATCCCGAAACTCATGCATTATCGGTTCGACCTCTTTTGGAACCTCAACGCCTGATTCTCTGGACTTTTCTACTGTGACAAGGACATAGACGATGTTCTCTGTCTTAGCACCTCGTTCAAACTCAAGAGGGCTAACAATGTGAACGACCTTAGATATCCTTTCTCTCTAATAGGCCTTTATCACTTGACTTTGTCGACTTCACTGTGGGTGCTTTGGGAGGTAGCGGATTGAGTTGTATTTTCTAACCTTTGTGAGTGAAAGAGCACACGTTCGATCCACCGAACAGTGTAACATCCATGTCATAAAACCAAGGCCTCCAGATGATGATATGCCCCACATCCATGGGCACAACATCGCACCACAAGGTGTCCTTATACGATACGAATTGTATAGGAACCTGACACCTTTGTGAAACAGGGATGGATGATGAATTAACCCGAACAATCTTATAGGGTCGTGGATGAGCTATGGGTGTAAGCCCAAAGCGAGAAACTGTACTTTCAGAAACCACATTGGTACAACTTCCACTGTCAACAAGGATTCGACAGGTTTTCATCCCACACATGGCTATGGTATAGAAGATATTATCCCGTCGCCAATCATCACCCTCCGTCGATTGGGCTAGAGCACATCTAACCATAAGAGCCCATGAGGTATTATTCTCCTCAACGGGGTAAGAGATATCCCTTAGACAAGCCATTGTTCGTTCCCCTACACAATCTTCCACGTCACTAGGGAACGACTTTGGCTCGTATACTTCAACCGTACCCTCGTCATACTCATTTTCATTTTCCTCGGCTATAAACAGGTTTCGGGATGGGCATTGTGCTGCAAAATGCCTGATGCCGTGGCACTTATAACAATTGTTCTGACCGCCATTTTTGGGGCCTTCAAGCATTGAACTCTTACTCTTATCAACTCGAATGACCGGTGTAGTAACGGGGTTGGGCCTAGCAGATGGGGCATTAATGTTGGGCTTTGACTCAAGCACATTGGACCGATAACTAGACTTATAGCTAGATGGAGTACTAGTTTTGAGGTATCGCTCCAGCTCTTCGACTCTAGAGAAACATTCGTCTAGATTATCAACAGGGTACGGAATAAGTTCCCTTTGCAGTTCTGGGCGAAAGCTCATTTGAAATCGGGATAGGGTAACAAGTTCTTTGAATTTATCGATGTATTCAGTGACCGGTGAAGTTCCTTGACGCAATGAATGCTACTGATCTAGAATGTGTTCCCCGTAGGATATAGGAACATATTTATCGTTCAACTGGTCCTTCATCTCTTCCCAAGTTGAAATGGGAGGAAGACCGTTGGACTGTCTTTGGCGCTCTAGACCCATCCAATAAAGTCGAGCTTGGCCTGTAAGTTTGACTTTTGCAAAACAGACCTTTTGCTCTTCGGACATGGCGTACCACTCGAAGTAGTTTTCCATACCGGTGACCCACTCGAGAAAGACTTTAGCTTGCCTTTTCCCGTCAAAAGTAGGGGCTTCCATTTTTATCGATTTCATGATTTTATCGTCTTGATCGGTGTGGATTTCGTGATGATTCAGAACTTCCCTCCTACGTTCATGGGTGTGGACTCTGTTGGGGTTTTCGGTGATGAGCTCATTGATTTCTTCCTCGGGTTTCTAAACCTTCATGTCAGATTTGTAGATCTTGCAATTGTTGTTGTACCTGAGTATGGTTCTCATCCATCTAGGTTTAAAGGGCGGACACCCCGACGTAAGGTCTCTAAGTAAGGTTTCTATCTTGTTGGGATCCATAGAGGTGTAAGACAAAATTAGATAAAGGCTGGACAAAAATTCAGACAAAAGGTAGACAAGAACTAGACAAAATTTTTAGACAAAAGCTAGTCAAGAACCAGACAAAAGCGAGACAGATCTGAAATAATGAATCTAAAATTGTGTAAACAAAATGATAAAAGAAATAAACCCTGAAACTATAGGAACATTAAAACTAAAACTAAGTTGATTCTCTGATATCAATTTGATGCGAGAACTTACTAAATGCAATGCTAGGGCTGAGATTAGGATTAAAATTAATTTAATCAATTTAAAATAACAAATTCCCACGGAAAATTATAGAAATCCAATTAGATGCTTTAATTCCGGCCCAAAATAGCATTACTTTCGTGTACGCTCCTTATCGCGGGTCTAGAAAGCTAGGGTTCTTATGAATGACTAGATCTCTGATAGTTTTAGGGCATCGAACGAACTTGCAAGTGGGTTCCCTTGATACCGTATAAAATGAAATGCTAATAATGATCTAATGGAGAACGAGTAATTTGATTTTAGATTTTTATGGAATAAATTGGCTAGATCTGAGATTTAATGGAAAATAAAATAACTAGGGTTACGCTACTTACGCAAACCGTAGATCTAAAGAAGATAAAGATGGAAGAAGAGTTGACCTCGCACCAAACCGCAAGCGGGAATCAAAGAATCGCTCTCCTTTTTGAGAGAATCACACTCTTACGAAAGTTTATAACTCTCAATTTTGTAGAAGCAATTTTCATTAACCAAAAACTATTAATAAAAGTGTTTACAAACCTTTAAATAGGCTAACCATAGCCCTAATGCAAATAAAACATAAAATGACAACATTGACCCAAAATAATAACTTTCCGCCAAAATCTGCGTCGTTGGTCGATCGATCGACTATAGAAAATATAAGTCGTCCAGAGAGTCTTCCGAAGGCGTTCTAACTCTTTCTAGTCGATCGATCGAAGGTTGTGGTCGATCGATCGACTGAAGCTCATAACTTAGCTTCAGAAAATATATCCGCTGTCCATCCTCGATTGATCAAAACAGGAGGTCGATCGATCGACTGAGCGATATTCAGTCAACTCTTATTTTCTTTCTCTCGCCTATGATTTTCTTCTTCAGCCTTTGGTACGTTATTGACGGCTGCTTGAATCTGATGTCCCCATCAGAATGGCTTGACTAAAGTCAACCTAGTTAAATAAACAAAAGTCAACCTTTGACTTTTTAGGGTCGCTACATCTACTATAAGAATTCTGTCCCACGTAACACTTCAACAAAAAATTCACTTTTGGAGGAGCACACACCCACCAAATGGAAGCCCAATTATGAAGCGCCAAAGGTCGTCTCACAAGAAACCCATATGATGATTTGACTAAAAACCATCCCTTAGAATCTAAGACCCAAGCCGTGACGTCTTCTCCGCACTGGTTCGGAACACATCCACTTATCCGGTCAAGAATCTCAGCTAGTAACATAGGTTCGTCATTCCTTAATTTTCTATGAATATAGATATCCTAAACTATGATGTCACCCGCCAAACTGAAGATGTCAGAGCTCGAGCTCTCTGATACGAAGCAGTACAGTAGATGTCTTTGAATCTATCACAAAGAGTCTCCTCTCCCATGCAGATATCTTCCCAAAAGAAAATTCTATGGCCATCCCCTCACTCATCTTAGATACATTGGTTAAACTCCTTTTTGATGGAACAAACACCCTCCCACCAACTCGAGCCCCTACATCTCCTGAAATGGATACTCCATTAATTATTTATAGTATCATGTTTGCAACTTAGAACTTGAACCTACAACCTGTCTCCCTCAACTCCAACCCTCCAAAACCACTTGCAAAGGAATGCTTTATTCATCTCACAAAGGTGACAAATTCCAAGTCCCCCTCCACCCTAGAAAATGACACCTCCCAATTTATGAGATTAAGTCTCGTTTCTCCCCCCTTCCTTCTTGGAGGATATTTCTTTCAATCTGCTCGAGACGCTTAATAACCGCCATGGTGCATCTGAACATGGATATGTAGTAAACAAGAAAATTGGAAAACGTCACTTATCCAACAACAATCTACCACCTAGGTTTCCTCTCCACACCGTCAATCTATTCTCAAATCTTTGAGTAGCCGATCCCCACAAGGATGCATCCGGTTTCCCCACACACAATTGAAGCCCAAGGTAAGTGGTAGGGAGAGTTTCTGCTGCAGACCCAATGCTCCGGTCTAGAATCTCCATCCAACTCTCATCAATTCTGATTCCCAAGAGCTTAGTTTTGTGAAGATTAACTCTTTGACCAGAAATCGCTTTATACACCCGTTAAGATGGCCTTAACATGCCATATCTCTTCAGAGACGAGATGAACCCACAAAAGATTATCGTATCGCCTTTGTATTGTAGGTGAGTAATGGTCAACCCATTCCTCACTATACTGAAACTCGAGAAATAATTCCTGTCACTCCGTCTTTGTAGTAGTCTACTGAGGTCCTCCTTAAACTATGTTAAAAAGAAGAGGGACGACGGATCCCCTCGTCTTAAACCTCTAGAGCTTTTAAAGTACCCTGTGGGAGTGCCATTAGTCATAACCGAGAACCAAGTCGAAGAGTAACACGCCCTCATCCATTCCCTCCAAGTACCACCAATACCCATCGTTATAGTCCAAAAAGCCCTGCTGAAGGAAAGCTAAAGCCGCCGAAATCTCTAAAGATCTTTGATAAGAGAAGCCATCATGATTCACCCTAGGTTCTCTAAAAAGACATCACGCACGACACCTATCTCCAACTCTAATAATACACATTCAACTATGCCCCTTTAGCTACTTTTTCAGAATTCCCTAAACCAGTAATATCAACTCCGCGGTTTTCTTGAAACTCGATTTCACAATCTATATTTATCTTACCTAGGAAAGTGCCACTTGTCCTTGCATTTCCAAGTGTCATCTCAACCGCCATCGGATCCTCCGCAAGTTCCACGGTCCCAAATAAAACCCCCGAACCCCAAGCATTAGCCCTCGTCCCAATCAGTCTTGAATTTGAAATTTGAATTCACGTCAGTTGACGTGTGCAACTTTCCTAAGAAGTAATCTCGATCGTAGATCTCGATTTTTTATTTGGTGATCCTAAATTCATCTCCCTTCTCTCCTCCTCCAAAACACCATACATCGCCAGCTGTCACCAGCGTCGGCAACACCAAGGCTGGACCGCTCCCCTTCTCGATTCGACTCTCCACCACTTCTCATCTCTTCCATCACCTCGACCTCTTTGGTCATCCTAATGTTCAAGCCATCACCTTCCTCGAAGACCGAACCCCCAAATTTTGAGTATCACCATGCCTCGATTCTACTGCACCAGTGTCTTCAACTCGTATGAGTTCCATCATCCATGCCATGTACCAAGGTCTCATGGCTAATCTAATTGTGTGAATCGGTGAACCTGGTCTGTAATACCCAGAAATTTTAGAAGCTTAATTTTCTTCCTAATTAGGAGCTAATGGTAGTTTAGCAATTCATCTCATGAGCAGTGTTGGTATTTCAAAAAAAATAATAGTAAATAAATATTTTTGTTAAAGAAAGAGTGTGTGTGCAATTAATAAAGCATGTATGTGCAATCATTAATGGCATTGTGTGCCACTAGTAGAGAGAAAGTCGTGTATCTTGTGTGCAAGTATCCAAATATAAGTATGTGCAACCATTAATTATATGGGGTGCAGCTAGTATGGGGTGTGCATGAGAAGATGGGTGTGTGAGAATAATTGTGCTACACGTGTGCCATGTGTAAGTACACATAGATATGAGAATAAGCAAGTGACCTGTGTAGCATGCATGTAATGCATGTGTGGTATGTATAAGTGAACAAAGATGGAAGAATATGTAAGTGCCGTGTAGCATGCATGTAACATGAGCGACATGTGGAATTATGTGAGTAACATGTGGAGCATGCAAGGCATGTTTGACATGTGTAAAAGAGAGAGAGAGAGGGGGATGTCTATAAATCTGAGAAGAGATGAAGAGAAATTGAGTGAAAGAAATAGAGAAGGCTAGTGAGAAAAAGGAAGAAAATAGGAGAGTGAGAACTAGAGAGAGAAAGAAGGTCTAGGAGAAAAACAAAGAGACTTGGAGGAAGGTCTACCTGCTCCCTCGACTCCAAATCAACTTCGGTTTCTGCTTCCATAAAGCAAGTCCTTCCTTCTCCCTTGGTGTTATTATATGATGCTTTCCGTTCTATTTTCTTTAGTTTTGTTATCACAAATCCATACCCCATGGTTTTCGAAAAATCAGATTGAATGCTATGACTATTGCCCTATTTAAATTCTCAAAAACGATTTTAAAAATCAGATTTTAAAGTTGATTTAAGACCTATTCCGTTTTTAAATCAGTACACCAGCTCAGCCTAGGAATAGAGTTGTACGCATGTTTAAGGGCTGCTAGGCCAGCCATTAACCGAAACCTTTTAGCACTCTACTTTCAGCCTTCTTTATTGATGATTCGTTTTTGACTGCTGCCCTAAAATTTCTGAAACCGTAATTTGACCCTAAGCTATAAGTAACTTGTTGCCCTGATTTGGTTTGTGAAGTCAAAGAATGGATGACCTCAGTTATGTTCTAAGCAGGAATAAAATTAATGTTTGCTGCTATGATTTAATTACAGTTGTCGATTATAAATCTGTAATATCATGAATTACATCTACTGTATGTTGCCATGGTTATTTTATGTCTGTTGACTCAAAATTTTCAATTTATGGAAAGTAGGAAGTTGTTCTATTTCCTTCTAAATTTCAAAGCTTGGATGAAGTAAATTAATGAAAGGAATTAACAAAGGAAGCTTTATTTTTAGGTTTTTATTTATTTATTATTATTTAAAATCTACTCTAATTAGGACTTAAAGTCCAACTAAGTCAAAGATAGCTGAGACCCACACATGGATCTACTTGCGTGAGCCCTCCTTCGACTCCTAATTAATAGCCCATGTAGGCTATCTCTCTCATTTAATGACCCACGTAGGCCATCCTTTTTTTTCTCCCATTGATGGCCTACGCAAGCCATCCCCTTTTCTCTCTCATCTAATGGCCCACGCAGGTCATCCCTCTCTCCAATGACCCACACAGGATCACCTGCGTGGGCAATCTTACTCTTTTCCATCTCATTCTTTTGTTCTCTTTTCTTACCTCATTTCTCTCTCAATGTTCTTTCTCTCCTTTCTTTTCTCCCGCTTGTCTTTTTCTCTTGAAATATGACCCACATAGGTCACCTGCGTATCTCACTCTTTTTCCATTTCATTCTTTTCTTCTCCTCTTTTCTCTCATTTTTCTCTCATTGTCTGAGTTTCTTTCAAAATGACCCTCTCAGGCACCTGGGCCATCTCTTTCAAACATGGTCCCTATCTTTTCTTCATTTAAGCAAATAACCACCTGCGTACGCCATTCTTCTCTCAATCTGCGTGAAGGCTAAGGCCCACGCAGTCCTCACGACCCTTGATTTTATAAAACTCTTGCGGAAACCGTAGAATTATAACATCCCGCTACCATAAATCTATAAATAGCAGATCTCTTCTCACTATTTAAGATCCGAAAATTCTTACGCGAGTGCCTTGCCGAAAACTTCTCAGACTTTGATTCTCTTGCAAGGGACCTTAAGGTATCTTCGAGATTCTTTCCATTCCCTCTTCTTCCTTTGACTTCTATTAAGAGTGTACGGGAGAGATAAGTCCAGTTTGGAATTCTGAATTCGGAGGGTCTCCCTTACTTAAATGTGGTACGCTTAAGATAAGGGTTACGACTCCTACCTAAGTATGATTTAGGGTTGCAATTTAGGATTATGCGTTACGACACATACCCAATTCTTTGTGTAGTTGGAGGTAATTAAGCTACGTGAGTACAACCCCTTGCTTAACTCTTAGTATGCTCAGATTGCAACAACAAATCTGATACTCGTATGGGTTGCAATCAGGAATCTAAAGAATGATTTCGAACTTCGACACCCAAAGTACTCATCTACAACGAGTCATAACCATCGGATTTACCAAATCTAAATCATGCCTCGAAATTAGAGTTTCCCTCGCGATTCGAGTGATCACTCCCTCAAATGTAAGGTTTGGATCTCAACCTCGAGATCAAAATTTTTTTTACGATGATAAAATCAATTTTCTTGTGTGCCTTGGTAGTGCGCTTTGCTTGCTCGCCATACATGGCCAGCCAGACCGCCTTTTGTCGTGCTTGCCCTTCCTCGCGGTTCGGGTCATCACTCCCTCAAATGTAGGTTTGAATCTCAACTTCGAGATCGAAAATTCTTTTACGATGGCAGAATTGATTTTCTTGCCTGCCCTGGCCGTGTCTGCCTTGGTTGTGCTTGCCCTGGCCGTGTCTGTCTTGGCCGTCCCTGCTTAGGCTATCGCTTATGCAACTATCACGTAGGTTAAATATTCTAACAATGAATTCGTTGACTTTTTGACGCAGGACGGTACCCTAAACTACGTGATTGATATGATTGATTTGCCGAAATTAAATTGGAATTAAGTTAAACAATAAAACTTGCAAAATATAACGAATACCTTAGGTTTTCGTAGTATTTCATGGGAGAATCATGCATAATTCAGGTAGGGTTCAGTCCGAGCGCTAGATCCGTTAGGTTGCATCGCAGATCGATCCTAGAAATAGAACTCTAGGTTTTTCCAGATTAGGGCACTCACATTTCAATGATGGGATCACTGATTTTCTCTGAATATTTGGTGCCGAAGGGTTTAATAATTATGCTGGGATCTACGGTTGTTGAATTGGGTCGATTCAATGGCTTAGGATAAAACTAGGGTTTTAGGATTTCAAAAGGGATGGTGATTGATTTAGGATTGTAAGGAACAACGCACAAGCAGAGAAGATGAAGATAGATAGATAGAATTGCGGGCTTCACACCCTTGGCTTCGCACCAAACCCTTCTCGGGAAGAAGAATCACTCTTCGTAGAGGCTCATCTCAAGCACACAAGCAAAAACTCTTTTCATTAATCATCAATAACTAATTATATTGTTCAACTTAAGGACCTTATATAGGAGTCCTTTCAATAAAAGAAAACCCTAAAACAATTAATAAATAAAAGACAAATAAACCCTCAAAACAGAAGTTCGAACTTAAGACTTCAAAATTAACTAAACATCCCGACGCGATTTCGATTGATCGAAATTGAAATTCGATCTATCGAAAGTGAAAATCGATCGATCGAAAGTGAAATCGATCGATTGAAAATTTTACATATAAAATATCACCGCCGACATTCGATCGATCGAATAGTCCATTCGATCGGTCGAAATTTCACTCCATAACTATATAACTCTGTCGATGCCATTCGATCGATCGAAATGGGACTTCGATTGATCGAAACTTCAATTCGATCGATCGAATTGGCCGATTCCTCCAATTTTCGCCTCATTCGCCTATTTCTGATTTCCATTCCGCTTCTTCCGACGTTGGTATACACGAAACGGTCCATATCCAATGTCTACCACGTCGGCGTCCCTGTCAATTTTCTCGGGCCGAAGAGGCTTCATCACCGATGAAGCGGCGGCGTGATAGCGCTCGAGCATGTCGGGGTCCAAACGTCGCACTTCGTCTTCAGCTAACCATGAGTTCTCGGAGTCCGGCTTTCCCAACCATTTGGCCAAGTACTTTTGAATTCCGCCCCCATGGGTGGATATCGCCAAATCATCTAATATCCCTTCTATCTCATCTCTGCGTTGCTTGCGTGGGGAAGGGAAGGGAAGGGCAGGTAGGGTGGGGCTGGTATTCGGGGTCGGGGCTGCTTGAAAGGGGTTGTGAGGGGGTGGGGCTGGAGTCAAAGAAGGCACTAGGTCCTCTACATTGAATGTAGAGCTGACCCCTATATCCGGTGGAAGCTCGAAAATATATGTATTAGGGCCGCTCCTTGCCACAATTCTAAAAGGTCCAGCACCGCAGGCTTGAAGTTTTTTTGCAGCTCCCATTGGGAACCGCTCAGGTCTAACCCGAACCATGACGTAATCTCCAACCTTGAATTCCTTGAAGCGCTTGTGCGCATCCGCAGATATTTTGTATTGTTCATTGCTAGAATTAATTCTTTTTCTAATTTCGGCATGCAATTCGTGTATATGTTGTGCAAATGAATCGGCTGACTCAGAAACTCTATGGGATGCAAGCATTGGAATAAGATCAATTGGTGTTCCAGGCCTATGACCAAGGACGACCGCGAAAGGACTCATACCTAGGGACCAATTGACTAAATTGTTGTATGCAGACTCGGCTAAAGGCAAAATAGAATCCAAAACCCTAGGGTGATCACCAACAAGATAACGGAGGAGATTACCTAAGCTCCTATTGGTGGACTCCGTTTGTCCATCTGTTTGAGAATGATAGGCCGAAGAAAATTGGAGCATGGTACCCATCATGTGCCATAAAGTTTTCTAGAAATAATTGGTAAATTTCACATCTCGATCCGACACAATCGTCTGGGGTAAACCATGTAGACGCACAATCTCTCCGAAAAATAATTTGGCTATGTGAGCCGCATTGGAGGTTTTGGAGCATGGTATGAAGTGGGCCATCTTGGAAAAGTGGTCCACTGCCACAAAAATGGAACCATGCTTCCGTTGGGTCTTTGGAAGTCTAAGCACGAAATCCATAGAGACGTCTTGCCACGGGGTGTGCGGCACGGGTAAAGGAATGTACAAGTCGATATTCTGTTTGATATGCTTCGCAACTTGGCATGTACGACATTGTTTTACGACCCTAGAGACATCTCTCACACGGCTAGGCCAATAGAACCTATCCTCAACGAGCACACTGGTTTTATCGCGCCCAAAATGCCCGGCAATCCCTCTGGCATGTAACTCACAGATGAGGAAATCACACAATGAAGTACGAGGGATGCAGAAACGATTCCCTTTGAACAAATACCTATTCAGCAGGGTATACTCGGAGTTAATGTTGTTCGAATTTTCAAGGAAAGCAGTGTATTCTGCCCCAAAATTTGGGCAATCAGGATAATCTTGCTTCAACTGCTCAAATCCGACGACCTTGGTGCTTATAGACTGCAAAGTCGCCACTCGACGACTAAGCGCATCAGCAGCCTTGTTCTCGACCCACTTCGCGTGCCTCGGGTTCAACTTTTTCTGGGAAGCAAGGAAACGTAAGGCTTTGTGGTCAGAAAATAACACAAATTCCAGCGGTCTCAGGTAATGTTTCCAATACCATAGAGATCGGACGACCGCATAAAATTCCTTATCATAGGTGGAGTATTTATGCTTTGCCTCATTGAGTTTTTCACTAAAATAGGCCATAGGGTGACCTTTTTGGCTCAACACTCCGCCTATGCCTACACCTGACGCGTCACATGCTACTTCAAAGACTTTAGAAAAGTCTAGTAGGCGTATGATGGGTGCAGTAACCATTCTCTTTTATCTCGGCAAAGGCCCTCGTCGCGGCTTTGCTCCACAGGAACTCTCCTTTTTTCATGCAATTTGTAATGGGAGCCATGATGGTGCTAAAGTTCTGGATGAAGCGACGATAAATCGTTGCCAAGCCGTGGAAGCTACGGACTTCATGAATATTTCGAGGTTCGGGCCACTCTGCAATGGCCTTAACTTTCGCAGGGTCCGCAACCATCCCATCTACCGAGACAATGAATCCCAAGAATACTATAGAGTGCTGCATGAAGGTGCACTTCTTAAGATTCGCGTATAACCTTTCTCTCCTCAAGGTTTCACAAACCAACCTCAGGTGGATAATGTATTGTTCCTTGTCTGGGCTGTAAATCAGGATGTCATCAAAGTATACGACAAGGAATTTGCCAAGGAATGGCCTCAACACTTGGGTCATGAGCCTCATAAATGTGCTCGGGGTATTGGAAAGCCCAAAAGGCATGACCATCCACTCATAAAAACCGTCTTTGGTCTTAAAGGCGGGTTTCCATTCATCGCCAGGGCGAAAACGCACCTGATGGTGGCCACTTTTTAGGTCTATCTTGGAAAAGATAGTGGCTCCAACCATCATGTCAAGCATGTCATCAAGCCGCGATATGGGAAACCGATACTTAACAGTGATCTTATTAATTGCTCGGCTATCCACACACATGCGCCGTGTACCATCTTTCTTAGGCGTGAGCATGGGTTAAAATATCGGGTTACCGATACGTATCGTCCGAGCTCCAAAACGATACGTATCGGACGATACGTATCGGTATCGGTCTGTATCGGACGATACATTGAATGTATCGTTCGATACATTCAATACATTTGAATGTATCGAACGATACATTCAATGTATCGTTCAAGTCCAACGTCTGACACGACGCAGATTTATTTACGATATTTGATCCATGGGCGGAGTAAAGCAGTGTACGACATGGGCTCGCATTTTCAGATGAACCCCTTTTGAAAGAGCTCACTGACTTGTCGGGTCAACTCGGCGTGCTCAACCGAATTCAACCTGTAGTGGGGTAGGTTCGGTAATGTAAATCCGGGAACTAAGTCAATTGCGTGTTGGATGTCACGCATGGGAGGGAGCTCATTAGGTAAGTCTTCGGGGAAGACATTTGCAAATTCATTCAGGATGGGCTCTACCTCCTTGGGGTACTCACAGACTGACTTAGAAGCACTCTCAACAGTGACAGCGACACACACGACACTCTCATCTTTCGATGCCCTCTCGAACTCTGAAGGGTCACAATGTAGATGGCCTTGGATTGATCTCCCTTCTTCTCAACTCTATTGGCCGATGGTGCTTTGGGAGCCAAATGGTTAAGAGTGATTTTCTTGCTCTTGTAATTGAACATGCAAATGTTAGATCGACCAAAAATGGTCACGTTCAAATCATAGAGCCATGGCCTCCCTAAGATAATGTGGCCCACATCCATCGGCACCACATCGCACCACAAGGTGTCTGAATATGAACCCAACTGTATGGGTACACGACACTTCTGAGATACGGGAATGGATGAGGAGTCAACCCATGTGACTTTGTAAGGTCTCGGGTGGGCTTCAGGTGTAAGCCCTAAGCGGGTGACGGTGTGTTCTGACACCACATTGATGTAGCTTCCGCTATCCACGATTACCCTACAACTCTTTGTCCCACATGTGGCAAAGGTGTGGAAGATGTTCTCTCTTCGCCAATCCTTCTTTTCATCCCGTTGAGGTTGTGCAAAGGCACACCTCACAACTAGAGCGGGACCCATGTCATCACCTTCCTCGTCACTAGGTGTGGTATTCGGCTCAAAGACCTCTTCCTCATAAACTCCTTCACTTTCTTCTCCTTCTCCATCAATGAAGAGATTCCTTTGTGGGTCCCTTGTGGGGCATTGGCAGCAAAGTGACCCAATCCTTGACATTTATAGCATTTGACATGGGACCCACTCTTCGAGGATTCTCCGGCTATACCCTTTCCTTTGTCAAACCTAACATTGATAGATGTGGGTTGCGTGGGTTTGGCAGGCGGGTTCCCAGCACTAGATTTCACTTCGCCAGATTTTAATTGACCGGTGAAAATCGATCGCCTTAGTCATCATTATTTTAAATATCGTTCAAGGTCTTGAACGACGGTGTAACACTCGGCGAGAGTCTCCACAGGGTGGGAGACTAACTCTTTTTGCAAGTCAAGTCTCAATCCGGTGCGAAATCTAGATAGAGTGACTTGAGGGTCTTCGAATACCTTGGCTCTCATCATGAACTCTTCAAATTTGCCAATGTAATCCGATACGGGCATACTACCTTAGCGCAGATTTTGCCATTGGTCAAGGAGACGATGGTAGTATGAAGAAGGAACATACTTCTCTGTAAGTCGTTCCTTCATGTCCTCCCAATGGGTAATGGGAGTACAACCCGCATTCATTTTGATGCGTTCAACGTTGACCCAAAAGAGTCGAGCTTGGCCTATGAGCTTCATTTTAGCAAGTCTAACACATCTTTCATCGCTCATGCCAAACCACTCGAAGTGCTGGTCCATATTGGATAACCAATCGAGGAAGACCTGAGGGTCTAGTCGTCCATCGAAAGTCAGGAACTCAACTAGGACATTTTTGAGGAGTCCCTTCCGGGTCGTAGTCATCTCCATGATGATCAAACCTATGGTTCCGGTTCCGATTATGTTGGTAGCCATTTCGTTCGAAACGTGGACCATTACGCTCACGGGGTGGTTCGAAGTACTCATCACTCTCGTCTAACCGATTGACTCGGTCTAACAACCTCTCATTGGATGTTTCGAGAGTCCTTTGGGCTGTCTCCAAGACAGTCATTCGATCATTGATCGATTTGAGATCAGCCCTCATGCCGTTAAGAGCTTCGACAATTCCACTCATGCCCATGGTGATACGGTTCACTAATTGACGGGTTCTAATATGGAATGCAAAATGAACTGACAATGAAGGGGACTTTTGACAAACACATGATGTGCACACTTGGGCCAAAAACTGAAATAATATGCAATTAAAATTAAAGTGCAATGAATGCAATGTCACACTGTATGCCATGCCTTAACCTAGAACCTAGGGCTTTGATACCAAAACTGACGCAGAATGGTACCCTAAACTACGTGATTGATTTGCCGAAATTAAATTGGAATTAAGTTAAACAATAAAACTTGCAAAATATAATGAATACCTCAGGTTTTTGTAGTATTCCATGGGAGAATCACGCATAATTCAGGCAGGGTTCAGTCCAGGCACTAGATCCATTAGGTTGCAGGGCAGATCGATTCTAGAGATAGAACTCTAGGTTTTTCCAAATTATGGCACTCACATTTCAATGATGGGATCACTGATTTTCTCTGAATATTTGGTGCCGAATGGTTTAATAATTCTGCTGGGATTTACGGTTGTTGAATCGGGTCGATTCAATGGCTTAGGATAAAACTAGGGTTTTAGGATTTCAAAAGGGATAGTGATTGATTTAGGATTGTAAGGATCAACACACAAGCAGAGAAGATGAAGATAGATAGATAGAATTGCGGGCTTCACACCCTTGGCTTCGCACCAAACTCTTCTCGGGAAGAAGAATCACTCTTCGTAGAGGCTCATCTCAAGCACATAAGCAAAAGCTCTTTTCATTAATCATCAATAACTAATTACATTGTTCAACCTAAAGACCTTATATAGGAGTCCTTTCAATAAAAGAAAATCCTAAAACAATTAATAAATAAAAGACAAATAAACCCTCAAAACAGAAGTTCGAACTTAGACTTCAAAATTAACTAAACATCCCGACACAATTTTGATCGATCGAAATTGAAATTCGATCGATTGAAAGTGAAAATGGATTGATCGAAAGTGAAAATCGATCGATCGAAAATTTTACATATAAAATATCGCCCTCGACATTCGATCGATCGAATAGTCCATTCGATAGGTCGAAATTTCACTCAAGAACTATATAACTCTGTCGATGCCATTCGATTGATCGAAATGGGACTTCGATCGATCGAATTGGCTGATTCCTCAAATTTTCTTCTTTCACCAATTTTCGCCTATTTATGATTTCCATTTCGTTTCTTCCGACGTCGGTATACACGAAACGTTCCATATCCAATGTCTACAACGTCGGTGTCCTCGTCACTTTTAGTCAAACGATCATAATATGAGATCGTAGCGAGATCCAATGGAGGGTTTGTTACGTGTTGACCAAATCTTGTGATTTTGGTCAAATCCAACGGTGGACTCGTAGACTTTTGGTCAAATGATCATAATACGAGATCGTAATGAGACCTATGATTGATTTATTACATGTTGACAAAATCTTGTGACTTTGGTCAAATCCAACAGTGGACTAGTTGACTTTTGGTCAAACAATCTTAATACGAGATTGTAATGAGATCCAACGGTGGATTTATTACATGCTGACCAAATCTTGTGACTTTGGTCAAATCCAACGGTGGACTCGTTGAATTTTGGTCAAATGATCATAATACGAGATTGTACTGAGATTCAACAATGGATTTATTGCATGTTGACCAAATCTTATGATTTTGATCAAATCCAACGGTGGAATCATTGACTTTTGGTCAAACAATCATAATACAAAACCATAACGAGATCCTACGGTGGATTTATTACATGTTGACCAAATCTTGTGAATTTTGTCAAATCCAACGATGGATTCATTGATTTTTGGTCAATCGATCATAATACGAGATCCAACGGTAGATTTATTACATGTTGACCAAATCTTGTGACTTTTGTCAACTCGTTGACTTTTGGTCGAACGATCATAATACGAAATTGTAACGAGATCCAACGGTAGATCTGTTACATGTTGACCAAAATTTCTGATTTTAGTCAAATCTAACGGTGAACTAGTTGATTTTTAGCGAAGCGGTTATAATACGAGACCGTAATAAGATCCAACGGTGGATTTATTATGTATTGATCAAATCTCATGGTCATATCCAACGGTGGATTCATTAACTTTGTGTTAAATGATCGTATTATAAGATCATTACATGATCTGTGGGTGAAATCATCACAAAATAACCTATGATGATCAAATCTCAAGGAATTTGATGATACCCAACCCGTGATTAGATACCCCATAACCAAAGTGCTAATTCTTAGGATGACCAGACATCAGAAAATAGATTCGGTGTTTGAATTCGTCTTCCAGACAAGTGAGCATGAATTCATTATGAGACTCATTCACGAACTCCTCATACCCATATTTGATCATGCCTATCGATCGGATGGATCTATTGTCCGGAGAGGGGCTCTAGTCTCCGACGTCCTTTATTTAACATCGCCCGAGTCTCTGACGAAGAAAGCATAATGCGCTTTCATCTTGTACCGTGAAGACGAAGAATGAAGACATAGTTCCTTAGGATTTATTTTGTTTATTTCAGATATGTAATTACGTAACTTTTCTTTTGTAGCTTTTTATCAGATGTATTCGATTTTGATGCAATTAACGGGGAATCAATTGCGATACCCGGAAGTGTAAAGTTCGTCATTTTGAATAAAACCCTCTCCTAACGAGGGGTAATTTGTTATGATTGATTTGTGTTGGATTTATATTCTACGCAAATTTTTTATTTACAATGTCATAAAACAATTCAGTTTTAGAAATCCATGCTAAGAAAATGACTGCTATTTTCATAATGTCTTGAATATGACGTTCTTAAAAGAGCCTCTACGAAGTTGTGGCTTGTTAAGTAATTTATCATGCTAGTAAAATTTTAATGAAGTTATGATGTAAAGTGAAAGCTTATAAAGAGTTTTAAGGAACCCTAAGATGATGACAAAAGATGAAAGGATAAATTTGTGATGAAGGGGATAGAGGACTAATTGGTCATATGCTCTATAATCCCAAAATGATGAGGTGCAAAGCAGGCAACCTAAAGTGAGAAAAGACTTGAAAAGTTTTATACTGTGATATAAAATTTCACAATTTCGATGGAATACCTATGGACGGCATAAGCCGTATGATGAGCCCGATGAAAGCCAGGTGTGATATGATATGCTGACATGGAGATGACCACGTTGTGGACTGGCCAGTCAACCAAATGGACCAAATGATCAATAATGAAAAAGGAAATTACCGGTCATTGATGTAGGGCATCTGGTATTGATGCTCAACAGCCACGTAACAGTGGTTTTAGCTAGCTCTTAGACCACGCTATGGACTGGCCAGTCAACCAAATGGACCAAATGATCAATAATGAAAAAGGAAATTACCGGTCATTGATGTAGGGAATCTGGTATTCATTCTCAACAGCCACATAGCAGTGGTTTTAGCTCTCTCTTAGCCAACCGTTATGTATCAGTTCAGCTAATTAAGTTAAGTTTTAAGTTTTCTTGATGATGAAAGAAGCAAGGCATGAAGAAAGGAAGGCTGGAAGAATGTACAATGTACCAGCGGGTAAATGATTGTGACCACTCTATAAACTAAAGAAAGATGAAAACAAATGATAGTGACTCCTCCAAAGATGAAACTATGATACTAAATCACCAAAAGAAGAAACTGTATGTCACCTAGTATGATCACGATCCACTGTTATACCCTCTTGTAGTATCATTCTTTACTTTATATGTTAGTCATCAGTTTTGTTATCTAATGCTTTCAGCTGATCTTGCCTTCCCCACATCATGTAGACATAAGACCTTTGGGGATTGGATTTGTTGGGTTGATTCACATCGCCCATCCCTTTATTTTTCCACAGAGAGGCCCTTGATCTACAAAGGGCGCGTGGAGGCTGAGTAGAGATTTCACAGATCGTGCCAGCCGTCGTTGGAGGTATCCGTTAGGGTAGTTTACTTTTGTTGATCGTCAATAGTTGGTATCTTGTTAGCTTGTAGTAGACTCCAGTTATGTATGTAAGTTGTATTATAGGGTTTGTTGCAGTTGTTGATATCAGATGTTTTGTAAGATGTATGACGGAATGAAAGAAGTTCCGTAATGGAAAAATCAGTTTGTTTAGTTTCTGTTTAATTAAAAGAAAAATAAATTTTTTATTGCATTTTCCTTTATATTATTTTTGCTATGTTCCGTTTGTTGACCCTTTGTTGCCGAGTCCATATGATTGTAACACCCTGAAATTCGTGTATAAATTTTGGGGCGTTAAAATGACCACTCGTTTTTTGCCATTTCAATCGCAACAGGTCGTACTTGTAATATCTCAAAAATTAATACATAGAATAAAGTCATAAATGGTGTTTCTCTTGGCCAATTATGCTTAGAATGTTTAAAATTTAACTTGAGATAGTATAATAATTTCTTATCTTAAGGGCAGTTTCATAATTTTGTTAAAAAGTTGAGGGGTAAAATGGGCATTTTACCCCTAGGGCAGGTTATGTATTTCTTAAATAGTCCAAGGGTATAAGTAATTTTATTGGAAAGGACTGATTGGAAATATTGAGAAATTGTAAATATGCAACTTTAAGCATAGAGACCGATTCATAATTTCTTTAAAACCCCAAGGACAAATTAGTAATTTTACTAATATGGATAAGGAAGGAAGAAGAGGACAAAAATTTAATTGTGGTGAAAGCTGCCACACCACACTATGTTTTAGTGGGTTATATTGGGCTACTTTCGAAATTCGAATGAAAATCATGGAGTACATGGACAAGCACTCTAGGAAAAAACATGATCAAGATTTTTAGAAGGGTATATGGAAGGTAGTCATAGCTATGATGATGATGATAGATCTACTCATCTACACCTTCAACGGGTCATAGTAGAAGACCTCCACAACCGCCATTGAAAAAAGCTCGTGGTCGTGGTACAATAGAAGGGTGTTGTAAACCACATCTCGAGGACGTGGTTAATCAAAGGGACAGTAAAGGACCCGCCTAAACAACATTAGAGAACCGATTTAAGAATAAAGATAAATCCACTACAATTCAACACGTTACTAAGTGGTTATACCAAGTGGGCATTGGTTTCAATACCATTAAGCTAAAGAGCTTCAAAGTGATAATTGAAGCTCTTGGCTAATTTGGAACGGACTAAAACCCCCATCCTATCATGAAGTTTGTGCCTCAAAACAGAAGTAAAAGAAACCACAAATTTCTTAATCGAGTATAAGGAGGCTTAGGAAACTTATAGTTGCTCACTAATGACCAATGGATGGACCGATAGATCCGGTAGGTCATTAATTAATTTATTAGTTAATTGTCCTACTGACATTATGTTCATAAAATCAGTAGATGCATTGACCTATTCTCACACGAGTGATTGTTTTTACACTATTAGATGAGACGATAGAAGAAATATGACCCGAATACGTTGTCCAAATTGTAACGGACAATACGATATGATACGTAGTCGTCGGTCGCTTCCTTATGAATAACTGACCATGTATATCTTGGACACTATGTGGTCCATTACTTAGATCTAAACTTAGAGAATCTAGGTAAATTACACATTATAGTAATTGTTCGGGCTAAGAAGGTAATTGTTTTTATGTACAAACACTACTACTCCAAAGAATGCATAAAACAATAGGCGGTAATTTATTGCGTCCGAACATCACCCGATTTTCAACTGCCTCTTTAACATTACATAATTTTATTTGCTAAAAATGAACTTAGAAGCTTTATAACATCGAACCAATGGAACAATGAACCTTGGTTAAAGAAGGCCGAAGGTAAATGGGCTTCACAAACATTGCTCTAAAATAAATTTTGGACTGGTGTGGAATAAACCCTACATGATTCCCAACCAATCATAGAGGTGTTACGATTGGTGGATGGTGATGAGAAGCCACCATTGGGATATATATATATATAATTTTATGGAGAAGGTCTAAGAAAAAATTAAGTCTAATAATAAATACAAATCAAGATTATATCAACAGCATGTCGGCCAAATGCCATCCCCACTCTATTCAGCAACCTCCATTCTTTATCCGGCTGTATACTTTACATGAATGGATCTAGATGAAGTGGATGCCACTCGTATAATAAATTTTCTTGATATTTTTTAGAGGATGGCCCTCGATAGAGGCGAACAAGATAGAATTAGCTATCAGTTAGACTGTTACAAGAAGGCAGAGGGAATTTTCGGAAGAGAAATAGTAATCCCCCATAATGAAACTAATATTCCAAGTAAGCTTAAATGTCTTTTTTAAACTTCAAATCAATTAATCTAATGCTAATTATGTATTCTAATAATTTAATTTAACATGCATCTGATAACAAAAGATCCGTGGCGGGGACGCCGACATTATTATTATTATTATTATTTTTTGTTTATTTATTTTTTTTATCAGTAAAAAGTCATATTGAAACACAGCAAGGCGCTGAGAACCCAATACAATCAGAAAAACTAATAAAAGAAACCCGCAAGGGCGAGAAAGAGAAAGAGGAGAAAAGCAAATAGGAGATAAGTAAATATACAGACACTATAGAAAGGGGAGCAAGGCGCAGCCACAAAACACCAGGAGACCACCCCTCAGCCTGGATCCCATCCAGTGAAATCATGTTCACTTCCCCTTGTACCATCCCTTCCCCAAAAGCCGACCAGGTCCATGATGGATTTGACAATAAGACCCATAGGTCTGTTAGTAGACTCAAAAATTCTGGCGTTTCACTCCAGCCAGATGCACCAAAAAACCGCGAAAACAACACATCTAGTTTGCAGGTGACATGTTGCATATCCCCCGCGCGGGGCTCAGCTTAGTAGGTGCTGGTAAGGGGTCGCTGCCATAGCCCAACTCGGGCAGAGTCCGAGTCTGACAGATTCAGATGGAGGTGGCCATACTACAGTGAAGGAAGAGGTGTGCCGCAGTCTCCTCACCCGAACCGCACATGACGCAGGTCGTCGCAACATCCATCCCCCTCCTCCTCAGCTGATCCCGCGTGAGAACTTTGTCCTTACATACGGTCCACACGAAGAATCTGACCTTGTAGGGACAGAACCTTCCATACCAAATACCGAAGAGCACCACGGACGAAGTCTCGACATTGTACAGCTTTTCACCGTGAATTCACCTTTTGTACTGAGCCCACACGCACACAAGATGAGTGAAGAAGGCAAAGAATTCCACCGCCTCACTGGCCATTCAGAGATCTCCACAGATTAATATTCCGCATCACCCCATTCTCGGGCCAGACAAATTGGTGAATCATTCCCCGTTGGGCGAGAGAGCATAGATAAAACGTGGATTTCAGATTGTAGGTGTTAACCATACGCCCTCCCAAAACCGAATTCTGTACAGATCCTCATTTGAAGGCCACCTCACGAAAGTTGCCGCATTACAACCCTTCCACTGCCGATGCGCCACTTCGGGCCCTCGGGCATATTCCCCAGTCACCGGGGGCATGTCCATATTTTCCAACCAGCACCCTCTGCCACAGCCCATCTCTGTCAACATCCGTACCCGCTCTCCATAACCATTTTCCAAGTAGCGCCATGTTGGTCCGCCTGAGGCAGCGAATACCCAACCCCCCACATGCGACAGGCAACTGACAGACCTCTCATCTAACGAGATGACATTTCCGGCCCAATCCCGATCCCTCCCACAAAAAGGATCGCTGGATCCTCTCAAGCTTGTGTATCACCGTCGCCGGGCAGTGAAACATCGACATATAGAAAGTGGGTAAAGAAGCTAAAACCGCCTTGATGAGAACCAGCCTGCCAGCACTGCTCATAAGTTTCCCTCTCCAGGTGGACAGTCGTTGCTCAAACCGATGGACGACCGGTTGCCAATCACGAACTGATAATTTTCTGATGCCCAAAGGGAGCCCGAGATAGGTAATAGGCATTGGTGTGATGGGACATCCCACATAATTTGCCAACTCCTCCAACTCCTCCTGACCGACACCAATGCCCGTAATGGAGGATTTAAAAAGGTTAGTGCGCTGGCCCAAGATGGCCTCATATACTTGAAGAACATCCCCGAGCGCCTGGAACTCCGTGTCGTTAGCCTTCCCAAAGAGGATCGTGTCATCCGCATACTGTAGGTGTGTAATATAGCTGCCGTGCACTCCCACCCGGATCCCCGAAATCAGTTGCCCTCCGTAGCCTGGTGGAGCAATCGGGATAGTATCTCACTCACCACATTAAAGAGGAAGGGTGATAGAGGATCCCCCTGGCGTATGCCCCTAGAACTTTTGAAGTAACCAGTTGGGGTCCCATTGATCAGAATCGAAAACCACGCGGAGGAGTAACAGCCCCGCATCCAAGTTTGCCAATGATCACCAAATCCCATCCTTCCAAGCATGTAGTCCAGCGCCGTCCAGCTGACCCGGTCATATGCCTTTTCCATATCCACTTTCCAAACTGCCGCGGGGTACCGCTGAAGATGAGCAGAGTGGATAGTCTCGTTTGCCACAGCAACCAGATCGACCAACTGTCTTCCCTTCACAAAGGCCCCTTGGTTTCCCGAAATAAGAGTTCCCATCAGAGGTTTGAGTCTGTTTGCCAAAGACCGAGCGCCGTGATTCTATAGTGCGATTAACAAACTAATGGGCTGAAAGTCGGAGATGTCATCAACCCCCTCTCGCTTTGGGATGAGGGAGATGAAAGTGGATCCAAGCGCCCTCCCGATGAAGCCATCGGCGTGAAATTCAGCCATAATATCCATCAGCTCCGCCTTGATGAGATCCCAGAAAACCCGGAAGAACTCCATCGTGAACCCATCCGGGCCCGGTGCCTTATTCCGTCCCCCCGATCGGACAGCACGCCACACTTCTTCCTCCGTAAAGTTCTGTTCCAGCACCTCCCTTTCCGCTACCGAGATAGATTGAAACGGCACCCCCTCCAGTTGAGGACGCGTGAACCCATCATCAGTGTATAACGATTTATAGAACTCAACCACCTTCTCGCGAACTTATGGATACTGGATTCGGGCCACATCAGGTTTATTGACGAAAGAAGCATAAAAGGCACGGGACATCAACTGGGGAAAGGAACTAGGAGTTGGAGGGCTACAGAAGTTGGCTAGAGGAGTCCAAAATCCAACTCTGGTTTCCCAGGCAAAGAAAAGGTCACCCAAGCAACCAGATTTCAAGTTGAAGTGAAGTAGGACCAAGAGACTGGTCACACAAGCAACCAGGGGCATGCAAACATCAAGTGGGTTCTTGCTTGGGTGAGAATCACTTAAATTCTCACCCGGGCTAGAATCCATCTCGCCCAAGCAAGAATTCAAGTCACCTTAAGTGACTTCACGTCACGGATTATTGAGCGAGAACCACTTAAATTCTCGCCCGGGCGAGAATTCATCTCGCTCAAGCAAGAATTCAAGTTACCTTAAGTGACTTCACGTCACGGATTACTCCCCTTTTGTCCTTTAGTCTTTTTCTTTTCTTTTGAGTTTATTTCTTTCAATGTAAATCTTTATTTTGGGTAGTTTTGTATTTTTGCTATTTTAGGGTTCTGTTTCCTTGGTACCCACTATATAATGTCCTTAAACCCAAATTGGGTATTGCTTAGGAATGAATGAAAATGCCTAGCATTGAGCTTGAGTGAGCTTGTGAAGAGTGATTCTTCTTTCCCCACGTGGGTTTGGTGAGAGGTCAAGGGTGTGATGCCCATGTTTATCTTTGATCTTCTCCTTACTTCTTTTTCCTATTTTGGTTGCTATTTTCTTGCTTTTATTTCCATCTATTTGAATGTTTAAAACCCCAAAATCCTAAATCTTGAGCTATTTTGATGTCCATCCTTGTGGAATTCTCTTCGATACCAATCGATCCACAGCCGTTATTGGGCTCGAGATCGCTCCAATTGTCCCAATTAATCGTTCCTTTCAAAGCCCAACGGGGAGCTACGAGAATCCACATTAATCAATGAAGAAGCGCTCCAACCTAGAGGATGTTAGAGTTCTATCTCTAGGATCGCACCTTCCGCAAATCTAGACGGATCTCGCGCGCCGGATTGAACCCTAGCCAACCAAACATGGTCACTTAAGAGAAAATTCACGAAACCCTAAGGTATCGCTTTAATTTGTGATTAATTGTTTAATTAATTACTTTAATTTTGGCAATTACCATCTCATATTCATTTTAGGGTCGTTGTCCCACGTCAATCCGCTTTTGAAGAAATTGGCCATTAGGATTCTTGGCCTAAGTTGTTTAGCGTTGGGGTGTGAATGAAATTGGAGCTCTTTCGATATAATAAATGAAGTCTTAATTTTTAAATTAGTATCTATAATCTATTATTTTAACTAAAATTAATATTTTACATAAATTTAACAATAACATGTTTCTACTTAATGTGTAGTAGATTCACACCAAGAAGAGGAACCAACTTGAGCAACAAAAGCTCAATGACTTGGTGCTTGTGCAGTACAATCAGCAACTGCGTGAATGTTTTCTTGAAATGCGAGAAAGACAAGGATTCTATTATCCCATCTATATGGAGGATGTGGCTCCTGACCATCCTTTGATTGTTGATACATTAGATGAGCTTGTCTTCGCTAGGAAGATTTACATAGACCCAAGTTGAAGAAACCGCTTTTGGACTGACACCCAATGAAAGTTTATCTCAAAGGAGGCGATCAGTTGGAGGTAGCAGCCAAGGCATCCGTATAGAAGAGGATGAAATAGTAGAAGAAGAAGAAAGATAACCAGAAGATTTAGACTCCATATTGGTGAGATTCGATGAAGAAGAAATATAAGAAGAGGAAGAGAATGTTGAAGAGGGTGATGATTTTGATGACAACGGTAATGCTAGTGATGGTGGTGGATCTGATGGTAATGATGGAGGAGGTATACCATAATGGGTTAAAGACCAATGTATTAGAGTACATAGCCAGTATTTACTATCAACACCAGCGAGCATTAATTTGAACTTTGAAATTATAATTTTTTTTTTGTATTTTATGTATGGCAATTTTTAATTAAATGAAGAGAATGTCTATTCCCCCCCTCCCCCCCTCTCTTTCTTTGCCAATTGTTAGACCTTTAAGTAAATGAATTAATAAAATTAAATATTGACTGACTAGTTGTAATAATGTAGTATAGAATATAGATTTAGCAGTTTTTTTAATGATTTTTCGAGATAAATTTTTGTTTATTTAAAAAATAAAATTCAGAATCACCATGCCATCGCTTATGTGATTTAGAATAGAGCCGCTTAGCCTCGCTTAATTGATTTGAGAACACTGGTTTGGACATGTCATCGGAGGCCAGAAACAGTACCTATACGAAGGCGTTGAGACTTGGACACTATAAGGACAAGGAAGTAAGAGAAGAGGAAGACTGGTGTAGAGCTAGAGGGAATCAGTCAGTGTTGTCTTAATCGATCACTTAATTAATTATGCAATCGCATAAGCTACACTGGGAACCTGCATTGCATAAGCCATAGGGGCTTATACAATCTGAGAAAGTGTCTTCATCGCATGCATAAGTAAGCTATGGCATAAGCGATATTATATGACTTATGCCATCCTATACTCATTATGCGATAACATAATGTCCCAATGGGTAGAAATATGACCGTTGGGACATCAATTTTATTAATTTTTATGGCTTTTTTTACCTATCTTCCTCAATAAATAGAGACTTCATCCCCCTTTATCCACAACAACTTTTACTTTTTTCTCTCTAATCTTTTCTTTATCATCTTTCTTTCAATTTTCTTTAACTTAAGCATTATTTATTATTTTCTTTATTTCTACGGTTCAACAACAAACATCAAAGATGGTTCTGGCATTCTAGATTTGCTTCTTTCATCTAATCATCTTCAAGCATTAAACAGAACCTACAAGCAAGGATTAAAAAATCAAGAATCAAGGTTCAAAAATCATGATCCAAGATTCAAGATTGAAGAATCAAGAATTAAGAATCAAGTATCACGAATCAAGATTCATGATACTTAGTATTTCTAGTGTATTACAACAAAGCAAAGTGAAAGGAAGTTGACCCCCATAAATATTGGATTATTTTTTACCTCATCATTACAAAGCATAAATTAGTTATTAAGAAACGTTCAAAGCTTCAAGCATCATTAATGATGTGGGACAAGACCCTAAACTACGTGAATGCTTATGAGATGAAGATTTGCCGAAATTAAACTAAATTAATTAAACAATAAACCTGAAAATAAGGCGAATACCTTAGGGCTTCGTAGGTTTCCATTCGGATTATCGGTTGGGTTCAAGAAGGGTCCAATCTGTGCGCTAAATCCGTTAGATTCGCGGTGTAGATCGGTCCTAGAGGTAGAAATCTAGCTTTTCCAGATTAGGGCGCCGCTCGTGATTCAATGATGGAATCGCGAGTGTTCTAAGGGTTCTGATTCAGGTTGGTTTAACGGCTCGGATGAAATCTGGGCTTGAATCGGACGATTCAGGGACTCAGATGGGATCTAGGGTTTATGAACTTCGGGTATTTGAAGGTTGGATGACTGGATTTGAGATTTATGAGATAGGTTTGATTCAATGGCTCTGATGAATGCTAGGGTTTATGGTTTTCTGGCTGAATCTAGGCTGTTTGATGATTGATACGCAAGCAAAAGATAAAATCAAAGAAAGGGATAGAAAGCAGATAGATTTTGGGGTTCACACCCTTGACTTCACACCAAACCCTTCTCGGGAAGCGAAGATTCACTCCTCAAAGAAACTCATCTCAAGTTTCAAAAGC
This sequence comes from Chloranthus sessilifolius, assembly GCA_021018995.1. Taxonomy (NCBI): domain Eukaryota; kingdom Viridiplantae; phylum Streptophyta; class Magnoliopsida; order Chloranthales; family Chloranthaceae; genus Chloranthus; species Chloranthus sessilifolius. The sequence goes on from CM037584.1 coordinate 170,215, forward strand.
AAAAGCTCTTTCATTCAATAATCAAAACTAATTACATTGTTTATTAAAAGACCTAATATAAGAGGCCTCTAAAACAAAAGAAAACCCTAAAACAAATACTAAAAAAAGGACAAGTATGCCCTTAAAACTTAAATTCCGTCAAATTTCGCATTGTAGTTTGATTAATCGAGGTACTGTAGCACTGTGGCTCGATCAATCGAGTTACTGTAGCAATTTTCAGTTTCTCCGAATTTAAACTGCTGATCGATTGAATGGTCGATCAATCGACTGGGCATTGCTCCAACGCACTAATTCTGCTTCTTTAAGCTTGGTTCTGATTCCTTTTTCGTTTCTTCTTGTGCTGGAAATCTGTTGCAGCCCAAACCCAAGGCTCTCGATCTTGGCATTCCTCGTCAATTAATGTCATCTCCCTCCATGCAAATATTGTCGTCATTTTCAAGGTTTAAAACTCACTATCAGTGATCTATTGACCACCTCTCAAGTCCTATATGTATCAGGTATCAATGGATGCATCAGCCATATGATGGAATTATTTTGAAAAAAATCGGAAAAATCTTGAGATTTAAAAATTATGGTAATTTTATTTCATTTCCCAATTTGTGCTGTGCTTGATGGAAGCAATTCCTTATCTAATCAACATGAAAATTAATCATCACCGTCAATGGTTTGTGTCATCTATTTGGGGCGGCTTTGCGAGTCTTATTTCTCCACTCCATAAAAGTCACTAATTTAAGGAAAACAAATGAGAATAAACAACAAATTAGTCATAAACATGTATTGAAATGCCAGAAAATACTGAAAAGTTTTCTTAAGAGTTGAAATATCCAAATTCTTCATTCTAAGTCCAATCAGCATGACCTCGTGCCAAACATTCGAGATGTGTTAATTTTAAGGTTAAGAACCCAAGTTCCCTTAAACTTTCAGATTTTAATATGAAAGTTTGGTAACAACTTTCATATTAGGTGTAAGACCTGTGTAGTACAAAAGAACGAAAAAAACTTCTAATTGCACAGTTCACAATTCAATATGCAATTCAGTTGATTCATATACTCTTTATATGAATTTCTCTTCAATCATACCATTTGGATCAAAATCCATATGATTCATTCTGAATATGTAGTCCAACTCATCTTAGATTAGGTTGCACGTAATCAAATTTAGCTGCTAATTTTTTCTAACAGCTGGAGCACAAAATTGTAAGCAAACGCCCATGTCTAAGGGAGATGAGTTTCAAGTCCTTTATTATGATTGTAAGTTTCCTTCGCTATTTATAAAGTTAAAAAATACAAGTCTTTTTGGTTTATAAAGCAAAAAAAGGGTTTAGTTTTTTTTTTTTTCTATTATAATCCATGTGTAGACTAATCTCGGGTTGCATTTATGCATAAACTTGATCATTCCTTAAGGCTCATTTTTTTTTGCTGATATCAGCTAATCATTGTTTTTCCAACTTTCTGAACAAAATTTCTAATAGCTTTGTGCATGCCTCTTTTGTTACAGCAGCAGCATCATGGAGGGGTTCGATTCAACTCTCTTACTTGGTTTCATGGAAATTTGTTTTTGCAGGCCAATGCAATCATATCAAGGTTCCAAACTACTGATTATCAAGAAAAGGATGTTGAACCAACACTCTTAATTACTGCTGACCAAGTATACCTCAATTTCTTCTTGTTATTCCCTCTTCCAATAAAAAGGTCTCATGCCAATCATGCATCACCATCTATGTAAGGAGGATTCTTCTAATTTGATAAATTGGCATGCCTGTGCGTGCCATGTTACGCCAGTACCAGTAAGAGTGTTGGGCATGGGACTGAGTTTATGACTATGCCTAATTTTGTCTTATATATTCATTGACATTCCTACCTAATAATTGTTATTTTTAAATTATACACAAATGCCTGGATAGCATGGCCTGCGAGAGACGTGAGAAGCATATCCAACAAGGCAATCTGATAACCCATTATTTATCTTCTTTCTTGTGTTTCTGTATTCTTTGTCTCCAATCTTTTTTTTTGGTTGGATGTATTTTTTATTTACAATACTTGATGTTTTTAGCCGTATGTGTATAAGAGTTCTAATATATTACTGCAAACATGTTAGCTTAAGGATTTGTTGTGTCCTCACATTGACACACCTTATTTGTCTAAGCTACATAAAACTGCTAGTGATGAGGATGGGTTTCTTTAGGAGAGAGGAGTCTACACAAGCATTGGCTTTGTGAGACTTTGAGATTAAGGATCATAGTAAATATTTGCCTGAATTCCATAAAATCGCTGGTTATGAGGATTGGTTTCTTTAGGTTTGAGGAGGTTTCAGAAGCATGGGTTTTGTGATACTTTGAGAATGAGGATTGTACTAAATATTTGTCTAAGTTACATAAGTTATCAGTTATGAAAGAGAAGTTTTGTATAAGGTTAGGGTTAGGAAGATGAAGGTGGTGGAAAATAGGGATAGGCTCAAGTTAGGGTTTGTAAGGAAGAAGATTGACATGTGAGAGAGAAACTCGAAGTCCTTCATTAGGGTTCCCCTACTAGTCTATGTATTGGGCTAACCTTTGCATGGAAGGACCATACTGAAGCCAGTGTACGAATTGAAGAGCCGGTGAAAAGGCGTAAGAATCAATGACATCTCCTGGAGCATGCCCACTTCATTCAGTGAAGGGGTATTGGCCTGGTCCAGCCTAGGTCTAGAGAAATGGCCTTGAACTGTCCGCCTGGGAACAAATATTCCGATCGCATGGCTTATGGGGGCACGTGCCCCTTACCCTTCCAATATATACTTGTAAAGAGAATGTGCTATGCACGTGCCCTATTTAAGTAAACTCAAGGGTAGGTGCTTACAAACATGTGGAAGACAACTTTTGATTGACTAAGTGTTAACATGGGCTTCAACACCTTTTGCTGCCTCTGTTAAGAGCTAACGCCTTTTGTGAAAATTGGATATGCAATCTATAGAGGCATTAGAACGCTACCAAGATAACCTACACCTATTTCAAAGCCTGTAAAGTCCATATTACACTTTCGAAAGAATTTTGCAGTAATAATGTAAAACCTCTTTGAGGGTAATCTCCGTTCTTTTACAACATAAAAAAAATAAAAAGATTTCATCCTTAAAGTCATTAAATAAATATAAAATAAGAAAAAAATTAATATTTGAGAAATATTTGTTTTGCAGTTTCTTAAGGATAATGATGTTTTCTTGGAAAAATATCATAAAATTGTATGCATAGTATAAACACAATAAATGATATCAATTAACATCCTTTCACTTAATTTTATATAAACTATCTTCTACATAAAATGTCACAAATAAAAACAATATAGAAAGGCACAACAGTTCTCATACTAATCGTGAAATTCTCATGTCATAGTGCATAAGTCGTGAAATACTCATGGCATGGTGGAGGTGATGGCACCCCTAGGGAGTAGTCTGAGCGCATTGTGACGGGGTCATTACTTTGGTGCTAGCAGGAAGGCATGTGGCCCTTGGAGTTAGGGGGCATGGTGCTACGATGCGTGAGTTGGGCTAGCAGGATGGCATGTGGAGGCGTGATGGCCTTGCGTCTAGGTTGTGTGCTACCTATATGGGGTGAGTGGGCCAAAGAAGCTATGTAGTGGGTTAACATGGTGGCTAGATGCCTGGGGGTACATAGGGAGCTGACATGAAAGTGTTGGTGTTGACTCTAAGGCTTGGACGTGGGACACGATGGGCCGCTATGATGGAGGTGCTTGGGCACGCATAGGCCATATAACCTTACACGACAGTTTTCGCCGGGAGTATGTCAAACCAGCAGGTTTCAAGTTCTCCCGCTATTTAGCAAAGGTTGGTTATTTTGCCTTACATATGGGAGGAGAGCTGTGGCGCTACTCCCATGTACATGGTGCCTTGGTGCATGGAGGTGCACTCTCCTAAGCCTGTAAGGGTGGGGCCTAAGATGTTGCTTCGCATTGTCGTGTGTCACTTGAGGGAGGTTGCCATGTCGTTGTGCTATGTGCAGCGATGCATATAGGTGGAACTGTGTCATGTTCAGACTTGTAGCTAGACTTGGGGACCGGTACGATGCAGCTTGGTTGGCTATAAGTGAGGCACTTGTGGGCTACGTGGGACACTGCAATGCACGTTGGCATGAGGACCGGATGTTTGAGACGTGTGTTGGTTAGGAGGGCCACAAACGATAGTGGGCTTGGTTCAGTGTGGTAGTAAGACATATGGGAATGGGACGACATGATGAGCTGCATGCCACTGTTGCATGTGAAGGACTAATGCATGGTGTATAGAGTGAAGCTTGAGTAGGCCAAGTGAGGCACGGAGGTGCGTGCATGCGTGTCGTACAGGCACGATGCATTGTTGAGTAGGCCAAGTGAGGCACGAAGGTGCGTGCATGCGTGTCGTACATGGCACGATGCATTGGAATGGTAGGCCTTAGTGAAGAAGGTTAACATGAGAAGAGTACCACCCTTTAAGCGGGTAGTATTAGAGCTGATGGGGGGTTAGGCTAGTCTCATTTTAGTGGCATCGAGGTGCCGCATGGGCATGACGAGTGTGTCGAGCTGCCCTCCGTGACAATTGGTACTAGAGCCAGATCGATCGGTGAGGGGTGATGTTGGAGGAGCTTGTGGGAAGGTGCAAGGACCTTGGGACTAGAGGGCCTAATTGATCCAAATGGGGTAATGTTGGATGAGCTAGCAGGAAGGTGCAAGGACCTTGGAGCTATGCTTGAGCTAAACGAGGACTTGCGGCATGTGAGGGGGAAGGCAGGGCCAAGGTGCTATGTTGTTGCAAAAGCAGGAATTTTGTTGGCAGTGATGGATAATGGTGTGAGGTACTAGAGCGAGCTTTGGTCATGGTTGCTTGGTGCATGGTATAGTGATGGATAATGCTGATATAGCACCGTGTGAACAATCAATAAGTTGCTTGTTCGTGTGAGGAACTGGTATGGCTCCTTATCGGGTGAAATGCAGATGAGGCTAAGTTTGAATTAGTGGGGCTGTGCTAGACTTTGTGGATAGGTGTTGTAAGATTTTGCATGGGGTGAAGACGAAGCGGAGTAGTCGAGGAATTGATGCATTGTTTTGGGCGTCAATGGGGCGTTGATATTATCAGGTGGGGGAGAATGTGACGTGGTCATTCCCTTTGATATATAAATGTGTGAGGGGTAAAGGCTAAGTGGGGGTAGTCTAGGAACCGAGGGCATTGTGTTTGGCACTAATGGGGATAGTGGGGTAGTCTAGGAACCGAGGGCATTGTGTTTGGCACTAATGGGGATAGTGGGGGAAGATGTAACGGGGTCATTACTCTGGTGCTAGCAGGAAGGCGTGAGCTAGGTGTGTTGCCCTCTAACAGGGAGGCGTGAAGGCTTTGCATCTAGGTTGCGTGCTCCCTATATGGGATGAGTGGGCCAAAGAAGCTATATGGTGGGCTGGCGTTGTGGCTAGACGCGTGTGGACGTGGGGAGCTGGCGTGGAAGTGGGGGTGCTCGAAGGCTTGGACGTGGGGCACAATGGGTCGCTATGATGGGTGCGTGTGGGCATACAAGGGCCATATAACCTCGCAGGATGGTTTACATCAGAAGTATGTCAAACCAGTAGGCTTCAGGTTCTCCCGCTATTTAGCAATGGTTGGTCATTTTACGTCATGTATGGGAGGAGAGTTGTGGAGCAATGTCGATACACATGGGGACTTGGTGCATGGAGGGTACACTAATGGTCTCCTAGGCCTGTAAGGGTGGGCCTAGGACATTGCTTCAGCAACAATGTGTATCACCCGAAGGAGGTTACAATGTCATTGGGCTATGCGCAATGGTGCATATAGGTGGGGCCATGTCTTGGTCAGGTGTGTGGCTAGACTTGGCATTGATGCAATGCGATTTCATTGGCTATGAGTGAGGCATTCGTGTGTTGGATGTTTGAGACGTGGTGGTTAGGAGGGTCACACACGATTGTGGTCTTGGTTCGACATGAGGAGCTCCATGCCATTGTTGCATGCGAGAGAGTAATACATGGTGCATAGAGTGAAATTTGAGCAGGCCAAATGAGGCACGACGTGTATGCGTGTTGTACATGGCACAATGCGTTGGAATGGTAAGCGATAGCGAAGTAGGTAACCATGAGAGGAGTTCCTGTCCTCTAGGCAGGTGGTACCAGAGTTGATGGTCGATTAGGCTGACCTCGTTGTAGTGGCATCAAGGTGCCGCACGGGAGTGGTGGCTGTGTCAGGTTGCGCCCCCGTAACAACATGCTTGGGATACCCTATGTTGTCAAAAGAAAAAAAACATCAATTTTCATACTAATCTTTATTTAGTGTCCTAGCTAGTTTTCCTTCTTAGCATTCGTGACCAAAGTTATAAAAAAAGTTGCCAAGGTTTTTTTTCAATGGAGTGGGATCTATCTAGGGAAATCTTACATATTGAAAAACAAAAAAAAAAGACGTATCTAGAGAATCCTTACATAATCAATTATTGTATAGTATTCTCATAAATTATCAAAAGAAGGTTAATAATCTGCTTCCAACCATCCAAAATATGATTTTAGGAATAACGTTGTTGAAAATTGATAAATTAAACTTCTTCCGAAATACAATTCCAATATAAGTTATGCTTTTTTGCATGTAGTGCATATGCACCATAATAACCACTTTAATTTGAACCATAAACACTAAACACACATAAACAACCTTCTTTTCAATGGATATAGAACTCTTATATTAACTTGCTCTATCATATATTAACAAAGGAACTCAGATTTTTTTTAGTGTGAATAAAACAAAAAACCCAAAATACCTGAAGAAGCCTCTCGTGTAATTTCAAAGAGAAAATCATAGCATAGTTTCCCAAAACACTGATAAACATAAGAATATGGGATGCTTGACACAAGTAGCATACGGGTGCAACTCATTGCACTTGCAACAGAATTGTATCAATGTAAAGATTGATCAATAGATGATTTGCACAAGAATCTTACAGAAGCATCTCACACTTGTTATGCGGCATGTATAAATTAGCTATAAAGCTGGGAGAAGTAGTAGAGAAGAAGCATACTCGAGAAATTCAGCAAGTTGGAGCACCTAGCAAGCATGCGATTAAAAGAAATGCTTATGGCAACACTAAAGTAATGACCGCTTGAGCTGTTAATATGAAAATATAAAAAAAGAAAACTTCTCCCTATATAAGTCTATTAGGGAAAATTAAAACGTGGCTATTTTATTCATAAGAAAACATTAGATTAAATGTCATTGTAGTTGAGTGTGTGTATATATATATATATATATATATATATATATATATATATATATATATAGGCTAAGGGGAGAATGCGCCCGGGCGTAGAAATTTCTCTACGCTCAGACTACTCTATGAACAACATGTGGCATGGGGCCCACTTTACTAACTAGGGTTAACACTTTTAAAATATTTTAAAAGTTATATTCCTTTTCAGTCATCATATTTGACTTTCTTATTTTTTCAGGTCTATTTTACTCAAAAATGTGGACCCCCCCGATAGCGAAATGCTAGAACCTCGATAGAGAGGCGTTAGCACGGTAGTGGGGCGAAGCGTTGTGTCACGGAGTTACTCTTTTCGACATAAAATCTTGTGTGGCAACTAGCTTTTCCGAACTAGATCAGCTTACTCGCGTTTCAAACCTGCACGGTAACACATTAGGTTAGAAACTATGCGGATTCCCGAATGCAATTCATATAGCTATACAGCGACAATCCTAGGGGCAGCCCTACATAAGGTTTGGATCGGCACTGTAGAAGGTGGTCGTGGACCACCAACATGATGGCTCCAGCGCATGACGCGACAGGAGCGACCCAACACCGCAGTGAGGCCCGGATGCACGAACTCAAGCCCACAAGGCTATCGTCTCACTCCCCCCACTTGGCTAAGTCGAGATCGCATTGTGTGCCCTGTTGGCACTGTGTCACGAACCAAACTGCCACCATGCCGCATGCCCTCATGGCCCACGACCGAAGCTCTCGGAGTATCTATGGCAAAGCCCTCATGGCTTGGTGACGCGCCAACGATGCCCCAGCTTCAACCCACTAATGCCTGACGCACTAGTGGCACAAGTGCCCCTGCGGCTGACTCGGATGGCCACGTCGCAAGCCCACGTCACATCCTCCCCTACTTAGTTGCGTTAATGTCCCCGTCGATGCGCTTTAAGTACTTCAGAGCGGCTTGGAAGGATGGTTGGGTACTCTCAAGTTCCCAAGTAATTTCAGCCTCTGGTAGGCCCTTCCACTTCAAAAGGTATTCCACAAGAAACTCATTTTGACTGCCATCTTCCCTATTACTGCGCCTATGTGCAAGGATTTCTTCAACCTGTCTCTTCAACTGGAAATCGGCATCTGGTGCAACACGAGTTGACAAACTTCTCCCTGGGTTATTCGGGTTTCTTTTATAGGGCTTCAAACAATTGACGTGAAATATCGGATGCATTCTCAGTCGGGAAGGAAGTTGCACTCGAAATGAGACATCATTAATTCTTTTCGTGAATGGAAATGGCCCATCGTACTTGAGAATTAATCTTGTGTGTTTTCTTCTGAAAAATTTGAGCTGCTTTGGATTAAGCTTTACCAAAACTTCATCCCCTACTTGCAACTCGATAGGTCGTCGACCCTGATCGGCCCACTTTTCATAATACTCTTTGGCAAGATGGTAGGGTGCCGGACTCGATCCAGTATATCCCATAGTAATTGTATGCGGCGTCAATGGTTGCTGGCCAGTTGCTAATTTAAATGGGCTCTTATTTGAGGCTGAACTCTTCTGCAAGTTATAGCAAAACTGTGCCACATCCAATAGCTGAACCCAGTTCTTCTGGTTGGCACTCACAAAATGTCTCAAATATTATTCCAAAATAGCATTCACCCTTTCTGTCTGACCGTCTGTTTGAGGATGCATGCTAGATGAGAAGTTCAGTTTTGTCCCTAAGAGCTGGAATACTTCCGACCAAAACTTGCTAGCAAACCATGGATCTCTATCAATAACAATCACTTGCGGCACTCCCCAATATTTCACAACATTGCTGACAAATAATCGTGCAGCCTGCTCTGCATTACAATTCAACGGTGTCGGAATGAATGCAGCATATTTTGAGAACCGATCTACAGCTACCAGGATGGACCCAAGTGCCCCTACTTTTGGTAATGTAGCTATGAAGTCAAGTCCTGACATATTCCTCCACCTAATCACTCTAAGCCATTTGAGGTACACACGGATGCCTCCGACTATGCGATAGGAGGAGTATTAATGCAAGAAGAACATCAAGTGGCCTTTGAGAGTAGAAAGTTGAACAATACCGAGCGGCGGTATACGGTTCAAGAAAAGGAGATGACGGCGGTAGTATATTGTCTGAGGACGTGGAGGCACTACCTACTTGGGTCAAAGTTCCTAGTGATGCCGATAATGTGGCGACCAGCTACTTTCTGACACAAAAGAAATTGTTGCCGAAACAGGCCCGTTGGCAGGATTTCTTAGCCGAGTTCGATATGGACTTGGTGTACAAGCCCGACAGGACCAACTAAGTCGCAGACGCTTTGAACCATAAAGTGGAGTTGGAAGCATTGAAAGTTCAGTTAGCAGCATTAAAAATTGAAGAACAAACTGCAGCTAGCCACATTAGTTCAACTATCCCCGATTGATTGCGCGATGGTTTGAAATTAGATCCACTCGTGAGGACCATTCTACAACAGGTACAAGAGGGGAGAACACGGCGGTTCTGGACTGAGGAAGGACTGTTGGTGACCAAGGGGGGCCGTTTCTATGTGCCGAAAGTGGGAGAACTTAGGAAAGAACTCCTTGAAGAATGTCATGACACATTATGGGCTGGTCATCCGGGAATTCATCGCACGCTCACCTTGTTGGAGAGTCGTTTCTATTGGCCTAAAATGGAGGATGATGTAGAGGAATATGTCAGGACTTGCCTAATATGCCAGCAGGACAAAGTGGAAAGAGCAAAGCCATTTGGACTCCTGCAGCCTTTACCAGTGTCGTCCCGACCATGGGAGAGCATCTCCCTTGACTTCATAGCTGCATTACCAAAAGTAGGGGCACTTGGGTCCATCCTGGTAGTTGTAGATCGGTTCTCAAAATATGCTACATTCATTCCGGCACCGTTGAATTGTAATGCAGAGCAGACTGCACGATTATTTGTCAGCAATGTTGTGAAATATTGGGGAGTGCCGCAAGTAATTGTCAGTAATAGAGATCCACAGTTTGCTAGCAATTTTTTGTCGGAAGTATTCCAGTTCTTGGGGACGAAACTGAACTTCTCATCCAACATGCATCCTCAAACAAACGGTCAGACAGAAAGGGTGAATGCTATTTTGGAATAATATTTGAGACATTGCTGATAAATAATCGTGCAGCCTGCTCTGCATTACAGTTCAACGGTGCCGGAATGAATGTAGCATATTTTGAGAACCGATCTACGACTACCAGGATAGACCCAAGTGCCCCTACTTTTGGTAATGCAGCTATGAAGTCAAGGGAGACGCTCTCCCATGGTCGGGACGGCACTGGTAAAGGCTGCAGGAGTCCAAATGGCTTTGCTCTTTCCACTTTGTCCTGTTGGCATATCAGGCAAGTCTTGACATATTCCTCTACCTAATCACTCTAAGCCATTTGAGGTACACACATATGCCTCCGACTATGGGCTAGGAGTATTAATGCAAGAAGAACATTCAGTGGCTTTTGAGAGCATTGAACGATACCGAGCGGCGGTATACGATTCAAGAAAAGGAGATGACGGCGGTAGTACATTGTCTGAGGACGTGGAGGCACTACCTACTTGGGTCAAAGTTCCTAGTGATGACCGATAATGTGGCGACCAACTTTTCCGAACTAGATCAACCTACTCACGTTTCAAACCTGCACGGTAACGCATTAGGTTAGAAACTATGCGGATTCCCAAATGCAATCATATAGCTATACACAACGACAATCCTAGGGGCAGCCCCACGTAGGGTTTGGGTCCGTACCGTGGAAGGTGGTCGTGGATCACAAACACGATGGCTCCAACGCACGACGCGACAGGAGCAACCCAACACCGCAGCGAGGCCCGGATGCACGAACTCAAGCCCACAAGGCTATTATACGCGTTCCGTAGGGGATCACTTAGGCCAGCGACACGTCACGTGGTTGTTAGATCACTTCCCCATATATATGGTTTAAACATTAACGGAGGCCAAATGACGGGAGGACCTCAAACGTATTGGTTTGACATACTTTACTATTCACAACACAACGCCCCGCATCACTCCCCCCACTTGGCTAAGTCGCGATCGCATCGTGTGCCTTGTTGGCACTGTGTCACGAACCAAACTGCCACCATGCCGCGTGCCCTCATGGCCCACAACCGAAGCTCTCGGAGTACCTATGGCGAAGCCCTCATGGCTTGGTGACGCGCCGACGATGCCCCAGCTTCATCCGACCAATGCCTGACGCACTATTGGCACAAGTGGCCTTGCGGCTGACCCGGATAGCCACGCCGCGAGCCCACGTCATAGTTGGCACCCCGATATCGAAGAACTATGTGATGGGGGCATGCGGAGTGGCCATCCGGGTTAGTCGCAGGGCCACTCGTCCCGCTGGTGCTCCACGCGGGGGCATTGGTGGATTGAAGTTGGGGCATCGTAGGTGCGTCACCAAGCCATGAGGGCTTTGCCGTAGATACTTCGAGAGCTTCGGTCGTGGGGCACGCGACATGGTGGCATGATGGGCTCGTGACACGGTTGAGTGGGGGAAGACGTGGGGCGTTGAGGATCTGGAGTGAGACTTCCGCACACACGAGGCCTTGCAACACTGAAGGGTGCGTGACTCCTAGACCTGAAAGGGTGGGCCTAGGACGTTGCTTCGGAAGCAATGCCGTGTGTCACCCAAAGTGAGGTTGCTATGTACGTTGAACTACGTGCCGCGATGTATGTGGGTCGGTTAAGAGGGAGACATTCGAGGGCTGCATGGGACATTGTAGTGCACGTTGCCTGAGGGTCAGAATGTGTTGGTTACGCGAACCACACACGACAGTGGGCTTGGTTCGGTATGATCGCGAGACATGTTGGAATGGAACGACATGAGGTGTTGCATGCTACTATTGCGAGACGAAGTACTAACGCACGGTGCGAAGGTGAAGCTTGAGCAGGCCAAGCATGGCGCAGGAGTGCAAACAGGCGTGTCGTAAGGGGCACGATTCATCGGTATGGTAGGCCTCAAAAGGAGATTACCACAAAGGGGAGTTCTCGTCCTCTAGGTGGGTGGTATCAGAGCTGATCAAAGGTTAGGCTTGCTTCGTTGCATGCGGCATCGAGGCGCTGCACGAGTGTGTTAGCCGACGTAAGACTGCGCCCCCGTGACATTTGGTATTAGAGCCAGATCGTTCCGAATGGGACAACATTGTGAAACGTTGGGTCACACAAGTGCTGGGTACCATTGCCATGGATGGCAAGGAGCAATGAAAATGCTCCATTCTCACTTCATAAAGAAGTTGAGATTTATGAATCGGTTGCTAGTACATGACATAATGATCGAGACCGCCGGTATGAGACAGTGGGAGAGGTCAGTGTGTTGCGATGGGCCAGGATCAAGGATACAGTTAAGCGGGATACTGCGAAGACTGAAAAGAGCTAGTTAAGAGGTGAGGACCTTGGGACTGGAGAACCAGATTAATCCGAAGAGGGTAACGTTGGGGAGCTAGTGGGAAGGTGAGGGCCTAAGAACTAGATTGATCCGAAGTAGAACTTGGGAAACTGAGGGGTGAAGGCAGGACTGAGGTATTAGGGTGTTTCGAAAGTAGAATATTGGAGCGAACAATTCAAGTCAAATGTGTTATGTTTCAGGGTGAATAGATCAATGTCCGAGGTACCAAGGCATGGCAACCGCTAGAAAGCAAAGGCATTGTGCGCTCGTTAGGACACTGGAAGCATACACCAAGGCAAAGAATTGGACCGAGCACCGATTGTGTGTAGTGATGATTTGAAGTTCAGGGACTGCAGCATCAAGAGAAGGGCATGTTCTTGAGGAGAAGTGTTTTGGCGTCAACGAGGACGTTGACGGTTTTGAGTGGGGAGGATGTGACAGGGGCATGCGGCGTAGCCATCCGGGTCAGTTGCAGGGCTATTCGTCCCGCTGGTGCTCCATGCGAGGGCATTGGTGGATTGAAGTTGGGGCGTTGTAGGTGCGTCACCAATCCATGAGGGCTTCGCCATAGATACTCCAACAGCTTTGATTGTAGACCACACGGGCACGCGACATGGTGGTATGATGGGTTCGCGACATGATCGCATGGGGGAAGACGTGGGGTGTTGATGGCATATTGGTGTAGGGCACGACATTGTGTGCGATAGACCGGGGACGTGTGCCATGGGGGTATGTCAAACCAATACCTTTGAGGTCCTTCTGTTATTTTCCCATAGATGGTGTTTGAACCATCTATGTTGGAGAGGATTTGGAGTGAGACTTCCACACACACCGTGGCGCCACACAGGTGTGTTAGCCGGCGTAAAATTGAGCCCCCGTGACAGCTGGCACCCTGGGAGAGAAGAGTTGGTACATAAGACAGCGAGGCGTTGGCACCCCTTTAGTGGAAAAGAGGTGGGTTGGTGGGGTTCTGACACCCACGTGGTTAGGCATAGCGTATTTCAAAAAAGTTATCTATGTTTTTGAAAAGAAAGGTAACCCTAATTAAAACATGGTTAAATGATTATAAAGCAACACCGGTCACTTCACAAAAAGGCGTTACGTGTCATGCCCATATCAATGAAGGTTCTGTGGGCCCAACAAAAGTAAACGCACATCATTTTGCAAATTATGTTATATGCTAGACCAGACTTCTCATCGTCATACATTCTTGAACTGAATATTAGTTTCATGCATATTATAATATGAGATGATCATGTTATAATGTTGAAAATATGCTATAACCTATTATTCAATGTTACAATAAAACTGTACAGGCATGTCGGTTACTAGATATGCTAGTTTCACCATTTTGGGCAAGTGTTGCAATTGTTTTTTTTGGGAGGGAAATGAAATTTAGTTGAGGTCATATCTCAGTATTAAAATTAATTATTTGGAGGTTGTGGTTCACGACGGGATTATTAGAGAAAAGCCATCCAGCAAAGAAGAAGCACGCCATTTCATCAAAGGTTTGTTTGTATATGGGCTTTCCTCTCTTCAGTTACAAGGTTTAGTTGAATGTGGTGGTCAATTAGAGGGTAATACTCTGATGTGGTATGCAGGCTATTCAGGGGGTCACGCTTCAACAGTGGGATCTGTACTTGTTACCAACCTTAAGACAGGTACCAGAAGAGGAGGATGGGACAAAGCTGAGGTACCTTTTTCTATATATATATATATATATATATATATATATATATATATATATATATATATATTATCATTAGTCTTTGCCTGCATTCAGTTATTCATATTACTTCCATCCTTTACTCTTAATATGATCATAAATAAAAAGAAGTTTTATTTTTTTCATGGATTTTAGTGAGGCAACAAATCTATGAGTAGAAAGAGCATTGTTGACAGGTTGCATAAGGGTTATACAATTTCATGATAAAAAACAGATTCACAGTTTCAATTATTCAAGAAGTGAAAAATTATATATATATATATATATATATATATAAATAAGTTGGGTTGAGGGTTCCCTTTTATTAGGAAAAAATTAAAATGCTTACATTCAACTTATATCATCTATAATAAGTAAGTTCATATTTGAACTAATGCAATCATGTTCGAACCATCAGACTTATTCTGGCACTCTTCTGGTAAGCTGGGCTATGCACTTGTTGGCATTCCTTTTGATTTGGGAGAAGGATATGATTTGGAAAGATTTCATCTCCCAGTAAATATCCAATAGGTTTTGGAATATTTGGTAAAACTAGTTGAAACCGGCTCTTCCATTGTAATCTCCTTGCTCACTGATTATTCGACAACTGCACCTTGGCACATCATCTGAAGTCCTCAATAAATCAATAAGAGATTATTATCAAGTAAGCGGAGATTAAGGATGAATCAGCGCCAACACAAGTTGAGATTGCCAATGTGATCCCAGGCAATATAGTCTTAGCCTGCGATGGTGCTAGTGGTGAGAACATCGGTATTAATTTTAATAACACGACAATCTGGACCATGGATCAAAATTTTGGATGAAACCGATATGTATCGAACATATATATCGTTTTGAAGGTCACTAGATTGATCCATTGAATATATCACCCCATAGATATTGGTTGGTATCAGCCGATACATACCAATTATCGCCCAAAACTGACACGATTGTCTGATACGTATCGGTTTTGGAATTGGCCGATACATACCGGAAAATCGAGATTTTGATCCTTGATTTGGACATAGCCATTTGTTGATTATTGTGAAATCTTGCGTCGGTTACAGGTCGGGAATAGATATTTCACTTAGCAAGGAATTTTTCTCTTTTCATGTAATTATCATTGCTATTAAGACAACCTAATCCATTTATTTGGGGTCGGCTTTGCAACACCTGTTTCTCCACTCATTTCTGCTTAGCACTAAGCACTATGTAACTTCACAATTCTTCATGTTCCTTCTCATTGCTTCCTTTCAGGTCTTCGGTGGTCTTTCTCTTCTCCTAGTTGTGCTTGTAGTGTCTCAATTTTTCATATAATGTTTGCTTCTGGCCTATGGTGGACGATGTCCAAATCATCTCAAGCGACATTCCATATTTTTTTCTTTTACAAGTGCCACTCTAAAATTTCCTCTTATGTAATTGCTCCAGATTTCATCCTTTTTTGTTACTCCACACATCTTAACATACACTTCTTATACACATATACTCTAGATATAATTAATTAGGGTTAGGGTTAGGTGAGGAAGAAGATAGAGATGGAGAAGAATTAGGGGTAGGTTGTGTTACCCCAACCATTCCTATTATTAGTATTTATACTGAAGTATTAAAATCTCACGTATATCAAGGACACTCTTATGCGGAAATAACTTAAGGGGCTAGTCCACTACTCACACACCCAGTACATATAGAATCACCCATATAATTCCTAACACTCCCCCCTCTCAAGTTAGTGCATAGATGTTAATCATGCCTAACTTGGGTGATATGTCCTTCATTCTTATTCTCCCAACTGCTTTGGTGAGAATGTCAACTAATTGGTCTTTGAAGGCAACATGCGCTATGGATAAATCTTTAGCTTCGACCTTCTCCCTCATAAAGTAACAGTCAACCTCTATATGTTTTGTTCTTTCATGAAAGACTAGATTTTCAGTTATATGCTCTGCAGCTTCATTTTTACTGTATAAGGTCATCAGTATGTCACGGGGTCACTCTTCTAGCAGTGTCAGTCCGTGCAGCACTTAATGCCCGCTGCGCTAAGTCAGCCTATTTCTCTCAAATGAGGCACGCGATGCGGATTCCCAGATGCTACGTAGGGTGGAAGGCTTGTCCTACTCAAGCTTCACCTCAACCTCTACGTTCGGACTTCGCCCTGCGAAGCAACGCAGCAGGTTCGAGCCGGCAACGACGATTGTCAAGGCAACAGGCAACGATGAACGTAAGGCAACATGCAACGATGAGTGATATAGCGATAGGCAGCGGCGAGCATACATCAAGCCCCCTTTGGGCTAGAACCCGCACCTCGAAGGTGGTTGGGAACCACCAGCGCGATGGCCCTAGTACACGACGTAGCTAGGACGACCACGCCCTAAGCGTGGCGGGATGCTGCCTTTACATAAGCCCACGAGGCTAGTGCACGTGTAGGGTCGGGAGACCCTAACTCATGTCCCCCTATATAAGGGTAAAACAGTAATTCAGGCGAAATGGCGGGAGGATCTCAAACCCCTTGGTTTGTCATACTTTACTATTCACCCCGCAACGCCAGCCCAACTGACCAAGTCGCGTCCATGTCGCGACTGTGTCGCGACCAAGTCTTCACCCTCCACCCCAACATGTCGCGATGCCATCGTGGCTCAGCCCAGTACATACGGTGCCGCCCTCATGGCCTTGACGCACCAGTCATACTCAACACTTGGAGAGGAAAAGTAGCCCTACGGCTGACCCGGATGGCCACGCCGCGTGCCCCCATCACAAGTAGCTCTACTTGGATATCCAAGTCATTCAGTATAAATTTCAGCCACATCCCTTCCCTGACACCTAGGGACACAACTTTGTACTATGCTTCTGCATTGGAACTAGCAACAACATGTTGCTTCTTGCTTTTCCAGGGGACTAAGTTACCTCCCATAAATGTGACAGCCAGTACTGGACCTTTTGTCACTTAATGATCCAGCATAATCGACATCAATATAAGTTTCTACATTCAAATGCCCATGATCACCATAGAGAAGTCCTTTCCCTGGGTTGAACTTCACATATCTCAAAATCCGGTACACAACATCAAGATGTGGAGAGCGTGGAGCATGCATATACTGGCAAACCACACTGACTGCATAAGCAATGCCTGGCCTAATTATAGTGAGATACGTTGTAATGTCCTTCAAAAGTTCTCCATCTTCAGAGTTTGTCCTGTTATACAGATCCATAGGGGTATCTATAGGCAGGCATCTCAGCGTACCCGCCTACTTTAATACATTCAGGGCATACTTTCTCTATGACAAGACAATCCCTCTATCTAACATGTCGACCTCGATTCCAAGAAAGTATCGCAAAGGCCCAAAGTCATTGATATTAAAGACCTTATTGAGGTAACACTTCAGCTTGAGAATCCCTTCATTGTCATCTCCTATGACTATGATGTCATCCACGACACAATAAGGGCAGCACTACGTTCTCCTTTCTTCGCAAAGAGTGTATGGTCGTAATGACTTGGCTGATATCCAAACTTCATCACAGTTTCACTTAACTTCTTGAATCATGCCCTTGGAGACTGTTTAAGAATTATGTGGGTGCTTCTATATGTATTGGGTATATAAGTAGTGGACTAGCTACTTAAGTTGTTTCCGTATACCGTTGTTCTTGATATATGTGAGATTGTTATACCTCAGTATAAATACTAATAATAGAAAGGGTTGAGGTAACACAGCCTAAGCCTAATTCTTCTCTATCTATCTTCTTCCTCTTCTTCAATGCCCTTCCCCAAGACATGTAAGGAGAAGAGGTTCCTCTGTACTCTCTTCGCCACTTGGACACTCCCCCTAAAGAGGGCATGTGGGGAGAATAGAAGGGAGTTGACTCAAAGAAGGTAACATCCATAGTAATAATTAATGTACCTGTGGAAGGATCATAACACTTGTAGCCTTTAGAGGTAATAGGATATCCCGCAAACACACATTTTTTGGCTTTGGCAGAAAGCTTATCACAGTGGAAGGTATCTGGGCATAACAAAGACAACCGAAGGTCTTAGGAGGCACTAGGAAAAACTTACCATTGGGGCACAGAACCTGGAAAGAGGATTTGCCTCCCAAGGACAGAGTAGGCAATGCGGGTTATAAGGTAACTTGAGGGGAGAACAGCTTCAAACCATAAGCGTTTGGGACGCATAATAGTAAGGATCAAGAGACCTCGAGGAGGTGGCAATTTTTTCGCTTAGCCACTCCATGTTGTTGTCCCATCCCATCAGGGGTCGACCTAACCCAACCCTCATCACTATACAGTTCCTTATAAAATTTCGCAACCTCCCTTCCAATTTGATCACAGTCCTCAACCCTTGTATCTTGCACCACAAGATGTTGGATAGTATTACATTTTTTCCGATGATTAGCAAGGCAATGGAAAAATTTCGTGTTCTTATCTTCAGCCTTCAACCAGTGAGCCTTCTCACGCTACTTCTAGAACTACTCTTCCTCAACACATTTCTGATTATTAAGCTCCTTTATCGAGTCTCGCTTCCTACGTTCCTCCATATTTAGGCCTTGAGCCTCTTCTCTACGATCTAGCTCGCCCAGCATGCTCAAAGCATCTCCCTTGGTTCTATCAACCCGCCCAAACGTCTCCAGATTCCATAACTTGATGCGCTCCTTAAGCCTCTCTAACTTAGTACAAAGTACACATTCGGCTGATCCCTGAACCTCTTAAGAAGACCACGAAGACACAACCAGACTTTTTCCCCCTCATCCCGGAGCCAAATATTCTCAAATATGAACGGCGGGGGACCACCATCCAAGGATGAGCACTTCACTAGCATGGGGACATGATTCGAAGTGGTCCTAGGCAGTCCTTGAACCAAAGCATTATGGAAAAGGCCGTCCCAAGGGCCAGTAAACAGCACCCAGTCCAGTCTAGTGAGAATTACATCCTCCTGCTGATTATACCAAGTGAAACAATTACCACCCAAAGGTGGGTCAATAAAACCACAATTTTGGATGAAGTTTGCAAAACCCTCCATACCATCATGACCCAACAAGCCTCCTTCCTTATAGTGTTAAAGCCTCCCACCATACACCATGGTAAATTCCATAACATGAAGATACCCCGCAGCGCACTCCAAATATCACCTCTTCTGCCCATCACTATTCGGCCCATACACAACAGTAAAGATCCAAAGAATAGAAGTACGCAACCTTAGTTTGACCCAAACTGAGAACCCAATGTTGGACTCTAGCACCTCCACCTTGCTGCTGTCCCACACCACCAGAATCCCTCCAGATGCCCCAACAGAATCCAAGGCCACCCACTCCCATCTGTTTCCAGAGAAAATTGGCCACACCTCATCCGTACTGTTCCACTCAGTTTCCTGCAAACAGAAAATCCACGGCTTCACATCCCTCCTCAATTCCTTAACTGGAGCTCGTTTCTATAACCCACAAATCCCTCTTACATTCCAAGATAGAATATTCATAAAAAACACCGACCGCCCAAAGACTCCAAACGACCATTTGTCAATCCATTCTATGAGAACCGGAGCCCAATACTCCATACTGTAGCCCCCATTCCAAGTTAGCCAATTCCCTTTTTTCTTCGCCCTCTTCATAGGCATTACACCAATCTTGCACCCCTCAAGAATAGCAAACAACGCCTCAAGGTAGAATCCACATCTTTGTGCTCCAAAGCAATGTCTTTGGCAAACACAAATAGCCTTCCAATGTTATTGTTAGCACGAAATTTTAGAATTCGGGAGTTTGAGAACTTCTTCGAGTTCCAAAGACTAGGAAATATTTTTAAGATGAAAAATAATAAACAAGTATGCTTATATTTGTAATGAAAAGGAACTTCTACTTAAAGTAGGAGAAATCAAAACCTACACAGATTCACTCTTGCGTGGCTCCCCCTTTAACCTCTTTCTTTTAGACATATTTAACCCATGCAGGTTGACTCCTGTGTGGGTTACTTTCTCTCTTTGAAACCACGCAGGATTGACCCTGTGTGGGTCCCCATCTCTTTCTTCTCTTCCTTTTTCTTTTTTCCCTCTTTTTCTCTCTAAGACCCACACAGGGTGAACTCTGTGCCCATCCACTTTCTCTCTCATCTTTCTCCTTTCTTTCTCTCTCTAGACTGACACAGGGTGGACCTTGCATGGGTCCCATCTGCTCTCTCTTCTCTTTCTCCTTTCTCTTTCTCTCTATGAACCACATTGGGTGGACCCTACGAGGATCCCATCCGCTCTTTTATCCCTCTCCTACTTTTTCTTTCTAAAATAAACCCACGCAGGCTATACTTGTGTGGATCCATCTAAAAAAAGAGAAGGGGGCTGTTTATTTGCAGCCCAGAATAAAATTCGTTACAAACACCACTCACTGACAAATTGATGCAATTTTCATCGCTTAACGTTGAAATAATTGCATCATCTAATTGATTCATGTGACATTTGAGGCATATGCAGCCTCTCTTTTACCGTAGATCTCATCTTGAGATGAGAGGACCATCGGATGGTACCTTCCAGTAACCACTGTGGTAACTCTTTAAATAGCAAGTGCCTCGGCACTGTCAAGGATCGGAAAATTCCATCCTTGAGATCTATCAAAATTCTACGCAAAGATCCTGCGAGATACCTTTTTTAAGGTATCTCTATCTTTTCCTTTTCTCCTTTTTCACTTTCTTTTAACTTCCGGTTCGACACTTAGATTATGTGGGTCTTAAGGCTCATGTCTAAGTTGGTGAATTCAGGTCACACTTACGTTATGTGGGACTTCTAGGTCCATGCCTATGACCCTTCTACATTGGGGTTACACTTAGATTATATAGTCTTGAGGCCCATATCTAAGTCTGAAATTTGAGGTTGCAATTAGGTTACATGGGTCTTAAGGCCCATGCCTAATCCCTTTTTATATTCAGTTATATATATATATATATATATATATATATATATATATATATATATATATATATATATCTGTGGGGGTTGCAATTACAAATTTGAGGTTAAACCCTCGTATATTCGGGATTGTGATTACGAATTAGAAAAATAATTCAACTGCCTATATCTGGAATATTAAATCGCCACTTGATAATATCACGATCGTCGCTCTGCACTATCATGATCATCGTCGCTTTGCGCGATCGCGATGAACAGCGATCGACCACACTTCCGTTCGGTCATGATCATCATCCCTTTGCGCGACCGTGATCAACATGAAAAGACTATTGCTTCGTGCAATCATGATAAATGATCATCACTTTGCGTGAATAATCACTTCACAGTCAACCTCCTGTTATATTGGGGTTTCCGTCGTAGTTCGGGTTATCGATCCCTTAAATTAAGGATCCAGACTTTAACTTCGAGACACGAAATTCCTTTAAAAAGAGAGGATCGGGCTCAATCCCAAATGCACAATTAATATGATAACCCATCGTAATCAATGAAGTTCTGAATCATACAACAGCCCTAGTGGACCACATTGGGACAAGGCCCAAAGTATCCAAATGATGGGGCTTAAGGCCCGAATCATAACCAATTATTCTGGAATAAGGTCAAGACTCATCCGACATAGTCGAACCCAGGTTCAACTCAAGATGGACTTGTAAAGGGCCTAGGTCCAAACCAAGGCACATCATGAAAATATAACTCGAATTCTATGGAATTCAGTGATTTTGATCAAGGTTGAATGATGCGGGAACTTACTAAATGCAATTTTAGGACTGAGATTAAGATTAAAACTAATTTAATCAATTAAAAATAACAATTTCTCATAACAAATTATCACGAAAATTTTAGAAATTCAATTAGAAGATTTAATTTCGGCCCAAAATAGCGTTACTTTCGTGTACGTTCCCTATCACGAATTTAGAAGACTAGGGTTCTCATGAACGGCTAGATCTTTGATAGTTTTAGGGCGTCGAACGAACTTGCAAGCGGGTTCTCTCGATACCAAACGAAAATAAAAGGCTTATAAAATTAATGATGAACAAAATATTGATTTAGGGCTTTTATGAGATCAATAAAATAATTAGGATTACGCTACTTACGCAAACCGTAGATCTAAAGAAGATAGAGATGGAAGAAGAGTTGGCCTCGCACCAAACCGCAAGTGGGAATCGAAGAATCGCTCTCCGTTTTGAGAGAATCACACCCTCACGAAAGTTTAGAACTCTCAATTTGCATAAGCAATTTTCATTAACCAAAAACTAATAATAAAAGTGTTTACAAGCCTTTAAATAAGCTAACCAATGCATAAAATTAGAAATCCTACTATAACTCTAATTCCTAATTCAAATAAAAGAAATATCCTAATTCTTCTAAAACAATAAAGTCCTAAACAATAGCGAAACTAATCATATTTCTAATATGAGAAACAACTCTTACTTTCTAAAATAAAATAATAAAAGAGACTAATTCTAATTCAATTAGGATTCTTGAAATTCGTCACTTTATGTCCAGCTTTCGAAAACTGATCATAACTTCTTCAATACTTGTTGAAATTGCTCAAATTTTGGCTCGTTGGAAAGCTACTTCGATAAGCTTTCAAATATGACTAATTTCGTATCAATCCGACTTCGTTTGACACTTCAAAATAGGCCAAACATAAAAGTGACGGGATTAAAAGTTAAAGACCCTAATAAATTTTGAATTTTATTCTTTTTTATCAAACGGGTCTTTAACGGGCCTTTTTTTAAAACTCATTCGTGGGTCAACTTTCTCCTTTGACGTCTTTTCTTTATCCAGTCACGATTCAAATAGGCGGATCTAAAATACGCATCATTGAAACTTCCAAGTTCCAAGTGATGAAAATGCCAACAATTTCAATGATTTTTTTTAAAAAGAAGATCATGGATTTAGTATTTGAGTTCGTATTCGAAACTCGACATCAAGAGCTCGTGTTCAGGCTCGTCTATGAGCTTCTTGCACCTATACTCTTCCATGCCGATCAATCGAACGGATTTGGCTTCCGGCGTAGAGGTTCATATATTCTTCGACCTTTGTTCCACATCAGGCGAATTCCGGATGAGTATGTTGAGTGTTCATCTTTTAGTATACTAATGTTGAAGATGAAAGTGATGTATATATTTGTTTTCTTTCGTAGCTTTTAATTAGAGGTAGTCGATTTATTTTTTATTTAATTAACGGGGCAGTCTAAGGCAATACACGGAAGTGTTAAAGTTTACCATTATTAATAAAACCCTCTCCTAGCGAGGGAATATTTGTTGCGATATATTTGTGAATGAATTTATTTTCTATGCAAATTTGTTATGTACAGTTATCTTGTCTAATGTTACAATTAAAAGAATCAACCCCGAACCCCGCACTTCCCCAGCTCTCTTCCATCGACTGCAAACTGTCATTTTCCACTGCCAATTACCCCTTTGCCTTTGTCCAAGTGCACCATTGGGACTGATCAGATAGGCATCACCTCTGCCTGCTGATTAGCGTTGGACCTCTGTATCTCAATCTGATCCAACATGTGCCTCTTCTGTCTAAACTGAGTGCCCGCTTCAGATTCCGCGTCCAACTCATCATCTGCAACCATGACCTCTTCCTCAAAGCAAGTTTCACCTTCCTTCTCAGGAGAATCTCTGTCAAGGTGTGGCATGTCGTGGTAAACCTCATCTTCAAAATTCCTGGTGAGTAGATCTTCAGTGGAATCAAGCGACACCTTGGCGACTCTAGCCTCCCTCAAATCCCTACAAAAAACTTCAGGAAAATTAAAAGACCTCTGCGCAGGTAAGTCCCTACTATAAACAGAATCAGCACCAGACATTAGCCCACATGGGCTAGTTAACAAAATTAAGAACAGAAACAAAAAAATAAACATCATCACCACCAGGCCCACACGGGCCAAAACTATTTAGTGGGCCAAAGACCCTTTAGCCGATCCTGTTAGTCATCGAGACCTGTCCACATGCCATCCAGCTGTCGAGAAGTCATCTGCCGCTGAACATGTGGGCATTCCGCATGCTCCCCAAAATTTGGAATAGCCAAACGTCCATGACACCTATCCCTGCTGTCCACCGTACCATTCGCCACGTCATCAAAGTGTAATAATAAATTGACCGCCCACGGGAAGCTACTTTCTCTCGGGGAGACCGCCTTGCCCTTAATCGCACCAACAGAAATCTGTGGCACCGAAACCTCCAAATCGGTAAGATCACAGGACTGGCAGACTCAACCCCACCAGCTGGCCTCAACACACTGCTCAAAACTTTTGAGCTGTCCACATCCAATGGCAGATGCGCAGGCCTAGATCCTGGCACGCCTCCAATTCACAGCTATCTGCCTTTGGATATCCGCCACTTTTCCATTCCCCACCATGTCTCACCTCGATAAGCAGCGGATCAACTCTACCATCCGGAACCGGGCTATAAGTAAATGATATCCAGCCTGGTGATTTCAAATTTGAATTTGAATTTGAACCACCACGCGCGCCAGGTTCCGTTGGCACCGCCCCACCATCATCATACCTACACACTCCTTTTACATTCCCATCATCAGCGGCATGAACCTTGTCACAGAAATTAAGGCCTCCTTCATCGCTGTGAGAACCCAGGCATCCTTGACTCTGAAACCCGTTGAGGTTGTCTTAGCCCGACTCCTCCTCTTGCCAGAGATCATCCCCCTCCACCTCGGTAGGCATTGCATCGATACCATCACATTCACTGGCAATCTCCCCCTCCTCCAGCTCTTCCTCCGCGGCCCTTCCCTTACTATTCATGTCCCCGTCCCCACTTGGCACCTCAGACCTCCCCTCCTCCTCTTCATGGCTTGCCGCCAACGGATTCCCCTGATGACTTGAGAAGAACATCGAGCCCTCGTCAACCGATACCTTGGGTCTACCAATGTGTACCATGCTCCGCCTGACCCTGTTTTCATCCGCCTTTACAGCCAGAATCGTCCCTATCTCTATCGTCCGTTCTATATTGATGAAATACTGGGAGCATACTCCATCTACGAGGAGATCACCATAACTCGGAATCCAGCTGCCATGGTCGACCCCGGTGACGATCCTGGCGAAGCTCGTATCCTTGAACCTGGAAGCCCGTCTGTCACCACCGAGAAACCTTCCACATCTGCTCCCAATCCTCCCCAGAATACCGGCAGTCCAGGCGTGAAGGGGAAGACCAGCAATCTATAGCCAGACCCCATTTCCTGTCTTTGAGGGTCGACAATCACCAGAGTGGATGCCCCACGGAGAATAGGTGACTTTTTTATCAAAGCATGTAGCTCCCCCAGCATTCAAAGCCTCCCTTGCAGTAGCCTCCAGCAGGAAACGAAGAAGGATTTTGTTCAGTCCGAAAATGGAGAATATCAGTTTAGCGGTAGGTTTCCAACCAGAAACCCACTTTTGTAAAAAAGATATGCTTATGAATGTAATTGCTGAACTCTGCAATTATGCAAGTCTTTTGTAACAGTGATAACCTGAGATCATAACTGTTATCGCACACATCCAGAGAATGTAAAGATTCTTTGTAATTAATATTGCGAAATGATGTCCCCCCTCTGGTTCCATCTGAATTAACAGGCTTATGACCCTGAGACGACGCGTAGCTCGGTGGGGCTATCCTAGACACATTCCAGCCTAGGGAATCGGGATACTTGTGGTGGCCCTGCCCCCCAGTGGGCTGCGAGTTAATCTTACGGAAGCCCTTACCAGCAATATTCCAGCCATTCTTTTGTGAATATATGCTGACATTGGTGACCTGAGCTGCTAGGTCCCTCAAACCTACTCCTCACCAACCTTCCTTTCCTCCTATCACCATCACACCGGAACCAATGACACACCAATCTCCAACCACAGTTAATGTGATCACATCGCTCACAAATTCAATCTCCGACTCGGACACCACCTCAGCACTACCATTCCTCTTAAGAAGAATGGAACGGGTGCAAGTCTTGGGTTTCCATTCATATTCTATATTATATATGAGAAGAACCATCATCCTGAATCAATTCTACCTTATCTGGTAGAGCCTTATTGATTTCCATCTCAATGTATAGCCTTTTTATATGATATGCGAGATTTAACTGTAGTAGAACCGTCCAAATGTAGAGGTTTCCACACATGGCTTCCGATCATACTGCTGATATTATTGGTCAAACACAGAAATGGAATTGTGGGCAGGTCCAAACATGAATAGTATTGAGTGTCTCTTTCTCCATTGAAAATGGAGTCCAAAGTAGAATAAGTTCCAATGGACCAATTGCCATACTCGAGAGAGTTGGTATGAAGGGCCACTTTTTGGGATGTATGCGATGTGGAATCAACATGTGTGCCGCTTGGTGCGAAGGCCATGATCTAAAGACCTATAGTGTTGAAAGACTGGGATGAAAAAACATTGTCTATCATGTGATTCAAAGCAGTCAACTGTTCATTTTAAAGGGTTTCATCCCAATCTTCAACACCTAGATCTTTAGTTCATGGGCATACCATCAAACAGCAACCATGCTTACTCGACACGGTACGCATCCCAAAAGGTGACCCATTCCAGATCACTGCTTGGAACGAGTCGGTTACCCTATACAAGCTCTACTCGAGAATACTCTTCCAATTTTCTTCATTGCTGAAAACGAACAAAAATATTCCATTTGCAAGGTTAAGAATATTGACTATACCTGAGTTTCCACATCCTTGCAGTGGGATCTCTCAACCCATTATAAATTATTCTTTTTGTGCCACGTATCCAACGAGGATGTTGGACCAGAGAGTACTAGCTTCAAAATATTCATGTTCCAAGCAGTGGATCTTCTTCAGAAAATAGGATGGGGATGCATCTCTAGAAGAGGAGGCAAAAAGGGTAGACCGGGTCTTCCCTGGAGGTCTATTAACTTCAGAGGCCGAAGACATAAGTGCAGAATCCGAAGAGAGTAGAGTGCAAGTCTCAACCAGGAAGAAAAGACATTGCAAGAGGAGGAAGGGGTATCATAGTGTTTTAAGGGTCTAGAGCAGAACCCTCCTCATCCTCTTCGAAAGATCATTGAAGAAATGGAATTTTCAGCCAATTTTTACTAAATGGATAAAAATGCAACAATTCAATTAATTCATAAAGATGATTCTCAACTCTACAGAACATGTATATTTTGAAACATAATATGAAATCTTATTGTTAAGTGATGCGAAATTTAGATCCGCATGTTTGAATCGTGACCAGGTCATACGAAGAAAGTCAACTAGGAAAAAGTGGACCCATAAATAAGCTTTTAAACGGCCCGTAAAGCAGAATTAGGGCATGTTTTGGTCGATTGATCGATCCTAGAGATTCGATCGATCGATTGAGGACAGAGGACTTATATTTGGGACACACTTATATTCCTCAGTTGATCGATCAAATCTATTTTTTGATCGATTGATTTTAGTAAGAGCTTGCGGACAATTTTGTTTATTTCTTAGTCAATCGATCGACTGATCATGAGAGTTTTGACGGGTTTTTTTTTTTTTGGCAAAACTTGTCGTTTTTAATTGTTTTAAGTTTTTAGGAAAGCTTTATTTCTTTATAGGGTTTGGTTAACCTATTTAAAGGCTTGTAAAACAGCTTTGGAATTGGTATTGATGATGAATAAAAAAATTTATGAGTTTTGCTTTGTGTGAATTCTAGAGAACTTGGGATGAGTTTTTATTAGAAGAGTGATTCTTCTCTCGCGTGCGGTTTAGTGTGAGGCCAACTTTTCTTCCTTGGAACGATTTCTTGGATCTTCTTCTACCCCTATTTTTCTTTTTATTTTTGTTTTAATTAAAGAGCGAGAACCTTAAACCCCTATCGTGCGTGATTTACGCTATTTTAGGGTTAGCGTGCAATTTTTTCGTATCATTAAGTCTTTGCTGTAAAGTTTCATATGCTTTTCCATTTATTATCTTATTGAAGTAGAACTTTTTCTAGTTGGTAAGATCATGGCTATATAATTTCGGTTTTTGGGCATTTTTTATTTGTTCGAGTTATAACTGTGGTTTTATACCAACACGTGGTGATGCCGGGCAGGTTTATTTTCACGAGATACCAGATGAGATCATTGAGAACCTGGTAATTGCTTGACATAAATACATGTGCTTGACCTTTTATGTTGTTCTTCTTTCATCTTTTGATGGATTGTTCGGACATTGGTTGTTTGGTCTCGCTCAGATTGAGGAGGGAGTTGTGCTCAACGTTGCAGGTGGCTTACTGCTGGAACATCCATTGACATCTCCCTTTGTTGAAGCAGTGGTAGGTGATCTATAAATTGCAGGACACTACTTTCCCTAATATTGTATGAGATTATGCTAGACTCAAGAAAGCATATCGTTCATAATGAGCATTTAACTTGGTGGTGGCTGTGCAGGTAGGAACTGCAGATAGCGTGATGGGACTCCCGAAGGCTCTCACACAACAACTTATTCAGGAGGCCCTTGAAACTTGATCCATCATCCATTCCAGGAATTCCACTTGATCTTCATTGAATCTCGCTTCCTTACGCAATTCCATTTTTGGGTGCTAGATGATATATAGACTCACACGTGCATGTTTGTATGTCAGAGAAAGAGAGAGGGAAATTGGCCATATTTTGTTTAACTATCGGAATCCATGAGGGATGCATGTGAAGAGAAAAACAAATGTGTGCAGGGGCGGAGACAAGTTTATAACTTGGGTGGTCAATTGACCACTCAAACTTTTTAAAAATTTGTTATTAAGCTTTAGGTGTCCCAATTTATATTAGTGGATTCTCATCCATCCAAAATTATATTGACTCAAACAAATATATTTATGATATTTGTTTTCATAACAAATATTTCTTCTTTGATTTTTTTAACTAAATCTCACAATTTTGGCCTATTTTTTAGCTTCCTTCCATTACTTATTTTCAGAGAGATTTCTCTCACAACGGGTGCTCCCCTCCATTACTTATTTTTGGAGAGATTTCTCTCACAAGGGGCTCTACTATGTTGTAGAGCTACATACTCATATTTATGGTATATAATTTCTAGTATAGTTACTTTAAAAAATTAAGAAATTTATTACACATAACAAGGTTTGAACCTAGAACCTAACTTTCACAAAACACTAAGTCTACCACCAGAGCAATTCACTAAGATATGTAAAAAGCAAAAAAAACTTGATACATATAATTTTCAAAAGGCATCAAAATTATTAAATAAAAAAATGTCGGATCTTCCCGTTCATCATCAAGATATGTTCAACAGCTTCGATGGTTTCACGGGCTCCCTACAACGTACAACCGCATCATCCTACTCTTTGGAGGATGACGACGAGAATGATATTACCTCGTAGTCATTCTTTGAGGGAATTTTGAATTAGACCAATTTTGTTGGAATGACATAATCGATATGTATATGATTTTCCTTTATTTCGTATCTAGTGTATATATTTTCTTTTGTTTGTAGATATTTTCTTTTTTTTAGTGTTTGCCTAGAAAAAAAATTAAACAATTTTCAAACATTAATTAATTAGATGACCATCCTATAAAAAAATCCTGGCTCCGCCCCTGAATGTGTGCACCGCATTTTGTCTTGTGCACACGCTAAACCCCCCACACTCAGTTGTGTGCATAAAAAGAGTTGTTATCACTCTAAGCGCCTCTTTGGACTAGCATAGAACGTGGATTGTACCATTTTTCAAAATGGTGCAATCCACATTTTGTAAACCTATATGTTTTGATAACAAGTTGATATTTGGTAAACGGTCCAAGCACCAGGGCCTTGGTTCACAGGTCACTTCTTCGGGATGTGTTTTCATGAAGACCTCATTCAGGTGTTTCCTGATTTTTCTCAAAAAAGCTCAGATTCTTAAACGCTCAGATTCTGGGCTTTTCTCATATACGCTCTTAAGTTTTAGATTCCTAAGTTTTCTTATAAAAGATGAAAATCATTTGTTTTTAAGTTCCTCTCAGAAAATTTGTAGAATCGATTAAATGGGTGGTTATGCTATGACTGTAGAGACGTTATCTAATCATCGGTGTATGTGCCAGAGTCGGATTTATCTCAAAATTTATGGGTAACCAATCAAGATAGGACTAAACATATTTGACGAAGTCTTTTTTTGAATTTGATTTAATGACTATTACTTTTAAAAAATGCCACTAATACTCAATCGAAAAGTTAGTCAATTTTTTTGTACTTTAAAAGGATAAGTATATATATATGTAAAATATCGTGGTCAGGTGTGAGCTGGGTGTTGGAACACTAAAAAAAGGACCACTTTTTCCGAGCCGGCCTGACCCATTGAGAGCCCTAGTTAATGGCATTTCAATTGGGTCTCAAAACCCCTTTGATTAGCCACCACCATCCATTAAAAATGAATGTATATCAGTCGTTCATCGCAAAAGCAAGATACCAATTCCGCCGATGTCAGTTGTTCAATGCAAAAGCAAGAAATCAGTTCCACTTGTTAAGAGGTGGAGCCGGAAAGAACCTCATGACTTGTCACCTGTACACCAATAGCATCTTGCAACCTTCATTAACCAGGGTTACTCTTCATTAACTCAGGTTCGAACCACCTAGCTTCAAAAATCCTTCTCTCATCTCTCTTTCGGATCTAACCTTCTTTTGCATTCGATTTTTGTTTTCTTCATTCGTCGGTTCAGTTTCTAGGGTTTGATCTCCTTTTTGGGTGATTTGGGGTTTTGGAGATCAAGATTTTTTATGGATCATGTTACTTGAAGCCGGTTTTTGATGGATTTGTTGGCGTTTTGTGGTTTATATTGATTACGGTTTGGTTTTACTTCTTTTTTTTTGGATTGTTTGAAAGTTGGGGTTGTTGCATTCGATTTTTGTTCTTCTTCTTCTTCTTCTCTCTCTCTCTCTCTCTTATAAAAAGGGAAAAACCCCAATCTGCACTCTCTGCAACCTCTCATGTTTCCAATCGAACGCAATGGTGGCTTCTTCTAGAACATTTAGTATCGGCTACATGCTCGTACCAAAGAAACAACAAGATAACTGTTGGTGGAGGGAGTGATTGGGTGTTACATTTAAGGGGAGAGTATACAGCTTGTAGGTTAGATTCTGAACTTTTCCTACCAAATATCTCAGACGAAGGCCTGTCGTTTTTACTCAGAAAACGTCAGAAAATGAGTGGGTCCACTGAACTCCCGCACGGCTGATTCAATCGGAAAATCTCATATTCTCGTTCAAATCTGAGTTCAAACTCAGAATCTGAGCAGATTTCAACTCTCGAAAGAGCCCGAAGTGTGCGACGCAATTTGAAGATGATGATCTAAATAACCATGGTGTCCAAGATTGTGATTAAAAAAACATTTCTCTCATGAGTTCCAAAGCAGTCAACACTTTTAAAATGAAAGGCTAAGACTTTTGAGATTTACATGGTAGCCGTTCATTTTGAAAGGCGTTAATTGCTTTGAAACTATTATAGATGTATTTTGTCTCTCCTAATTGTGGACACCATGTTCTTCAAATCAAATGACACACTTAATGAAATCACTTTCGATGTTCCATGTATTCTAAAGTGTGACTCCTTAGCCAAGGTTTTGGTGATCTGGCATTTCAGACAAGTAGAGAAATGTGGATGAGGATAGCGGATTGGTGTTATCCGTGTTCAATGCATTTTAGAAAATGCTTTTTCCTTTATCCGTGTTCAATACATAAAGTGGGTGAAGCTATGAGGTTTTCCAAACTGGCTTAATTCATTAAGCTTACACTAGGTGAAGGGCCGTGTATCAGGGTTGGTGCACAGGTCGATCTCTCTCCGAAATGATCACATATTTATAGGCGCCAAATCATTGTTATCATATTGTTGACCTTTTATCAGGGTAAAATTAACTACTGTTCGGGCCAGAATTGGGGTCATGAGTCATGACCCTCTTCTAATAGGACACCAACCGAGCTCAGAATAAGAAAAATGCAGCACCAAGCCTGCCCTTTGAGTTTCATTCTGGCCGAGTGCCCCGTACTCAGCAACTCTCTTTAAGGCCAATTTATCTAGAACATGAATGGAAGGGTTGAGTGCAATTCTAGTTGATTGTCCTGAACCCGCAATAGTTAGATCTCCAAATCAATTAACTCTTTAAGGCCAATTATGATGTTCTCTAAACACCTTCAAACCTCCTACTTATTTTAATGCGATGGAAAAAACAGAGTGTAGGAATAGGACTCGGGAACCTGACCTCGAATTGATGGTATAAGTCTGATGATCTGATAATGATGATGATGATTTTCTCATCAGTATGAGATGCTCAGGTAGGTAGCCTATTGTTTGGAAGGAATTTTGACACTAAATTCATTCTAGTCAAGTATTGTTGAAGAATGCAATGATCAGGAATCAGTGACGATGATGATATATAGAGATTGCATATATGGATTGCATGGTAAGCTGTCGCTTTTTTTTTAAGGTTGGCCAATGCCTTTAAGTTTGCAAAAGAGATCCAGCGCTTCCCCCGGGATACAACCTCAAAATATCGTTTGATGTTGCCTTGTCTCATTTTTGAGTAACCAGTCTATAATTCTCACCATCATCCTCAAATCTCATCTATTTGTGATTGACTTTGCAAGGCTTATTTGTCTACTCATTTCTAATAATCCTTAAACTCTCTGTAAATTTGCAATCCTTCGTATCCCTTTTGACTACTTCCTTACAAGTCTTCATTGGTCTCTCTTATCGCTTGTAGTGCGTCAACCCTTCATACAGATCTATTTTTTGCCTTCAACAAATAGTTTATTCAAATCCTATATCTTTAATGGTGTAAGATCATTTAAACACCAATATGGTGCCGAAACCGACCGAAATCTTCCCCATAGTACAAAAACCACTGAAATTTACGAAACCAAAACATTTCGAAAAATCTACAGATTTTGACCGAAATTTTGAACCATGGCTCAAACTCCCAATGCCCATGCACTGCTTCACATGTGTGTATGAAAGTGTATATTGTTTCTAAAGAAATAAACATTACGTACGGGATTCAAAATACGATGTAAAGGAAAAAAAAAAGGATTTTGTCTCATGTCAATGTGGGATTAAATTTAAATCACACTCCCAAAAACTTAACATATAAAATTTATTTTAAAATAAAACTTAAATTTTCTTTTATAGTATTATATGTTTTGACATTAAAATGATGTGTAATGTGTACCTTGGCAGGTGTCTTTTGGAATATATATATATATATATATATATATATATAGGCAAAGGGGAAAATGCACTTAGGCGTAGAGGTTTTTCTATGCTCCCCCAATGGAGAGCAGACACGTGGAAAGTGCTTTTGCACTAACACGAGTTAGCCATAGCGAGGTTTTCCTAGTGTTAATGATAGGTAAAGTAGGCAGTAGATATGTACTGGATGCTAAACCTATTGGAAGACGGAAGCACTGTCCCCAAAATGGTATAGGTTCCTTCTCTTTCCCTCCCTCTTCAGGTGTTCTCTCCCTCGTTTCTATTTCCTCTTTGTCGCTTACGCTTCTCTGCACAGTTAATCTGTCATTGGATTACGGTCTGGATAGAAGCGCAGAAGCCCACAAAAGCGCAGAAGGGTTACAACTTTCTCTCTCTCACTGGAGCGCTGACGCTATAGAAGCGCACAACTTTCTCTCTCTCTCTCTCTTACTGGATAGAAACGCAGAAGAAACAACTTGTTATCTGTGTCAGAAGTTCTTACTGGATAGAAGCACAGAAAAGACAACTTTCTATTTTTGGTAGGAATTCATATTAGATAGAAGCGCAGAAGAGATAACTTTCTATTTGTTCGAAGAGCTCTTACTAGATAGAAGCACAGAAGAGATAACTTTTTATTTTTAAAAATGAGCTCGTACTTGATAAAAGCGCAGAAGAGACAACTTTCTATTTTTGGTAAGAGCTCGTACTGGATAGAAGTGCAAAAAATATAACTTTCTATTTGTCCGAAAAGCTCTTACTCGATAGAAGCGCAGAAGAGATAACTTTCTATTTTTTAAAATGAGCTCGTACTTGATAGAAGCGCAGAAGAGACAACTTTTCTTTTTTGTGTTTGGAAAGAAGACGGTGGCGATGATGAACAACAAACAAAGTTTCATAAAGTCTCCTTCAGCATCATGGTCGAGACTCGTAATGGCATCTTCGATGTGTCTCCTATTTACATTTTTGAAGTCCCTGAAAAACTTATATCTAATGGTCTGTTTTTTAGGAATCTCCACCTTCGGAGGGTAACGAGGGGGGTTCATTGAAAGACCAGTTATCAAGGCAAAATTAAGGGCCCGAAACCTAATAATATCAGACTTGTCAGTCCTAAAATTTCAAATGCTTCCATGGTCCCAGAACTTGATGATTGCGTCCAGGAGGTTGTTGATACTTATCACGCCCATTAGAGCCACAAAGAATACACCGAAGACCGAATCCCTAAGCATTTCAGATGGCCCACTTAGTCGTTGGAGTCTTTAAAACCATCTTCAAAATATGTGAAACAGAAAAAAGAGAAGTTTAGAGAATAGGGTACTAATAATAGGAGCGGCGTCACTTTCATCTACAAGCGCAAGCGTCTTAAATGTTGGAGCACCGACGCTCTAAAAGCTAAAGCGGTGATGCGTCCCCCGCCCATATATGAGGTGTAAACGCTTCATCTATGGAGGAGATGGCGCTTATATTTGGCATTTTTAAAACATGACGGAAATTAAATGACATTCACCTTGTTACTAGATGTAGAAATAGGGTTTTGCTGCTTCGATGTTTCTTACTGCGCTCTGAGAAGATGAAAATTGGGGGGTAAATGTAAAAAGTAATTTATAAATTTATAATTTACTAAATTTCTGCCTTAAATATTTTTCTTAAATGGGAATGATGGTCATTGCACAACACGATGTCACGCGTTGTAATCATGTCCGCCTCGCCCCGCTCCTCATTTAATATTTTGATAATGGTAATAAATGAAATATGTTCAGGTGTTGGTTCATACAAAATGGTACTACGTGTAAAAATTTAGGCGCTTCATTTCATCTATAGAGCGCTAACGCTTCCTTCTTGTTGCGCAAGTGTAAACAGAAGAAAGCGTCAGTGCTTCTTACCTGAGCGCTTGCGCTTCTCAAGAGGAGTCAAGCTTCCTCTGACAGAGGCGTCATTAATGCTCAATATTCGAGCAATAAATGCTAAACATTCGGTCAATAAATATTCTCCCCGAAGGGGTCTCGCAAATAGTCAATTTAAATGATAATTATTACCATTGAGAATCACAAAGTCACGCCCCGGTTCTCATTTAATATTCTAACGATGATAATAAATAAAGTAAGGTCGGACGTGATACGTGTCATAAGGAAGGCGTCTTCCATAGTTCAATTTCACAAATGGAACGCAAACGCTTCGACATAGTAGTGCTAGCGCCCGGTAAAAAAGCTATTATTTGTCTTGTACAAAGTGTAAGCACTTCATACCGATGCGCCGTAAATAGTAATTTTCAAAATTATTGATAACTATTAAAGAAGGTGATATCATGTGTTGCTATTCATTTAATGTTCTGACGACCTTAATAAATGATACTATGTCAGACGTCGCGATAGAGCGCTGTATAAGAAGCGCAATCACATTCTTGCTAGAAGTGTAAACATTTCAAATCAGGTGGTCTTCTCGTTTGTCTTTTCTAATATAATCATGACAAAATCACGATGTCAGGCACGTATCCCCAGCGCCTCGCCATGCTTTGCCTTTCTGATTCTATCAGTGTCAATGATAACCATAGTTAAAGCGCAATGAAATTAAAAAAATGAGAGACTGTTACATCAACAATAGAAGCGCTACGTATCGAGCTCCTATCAATATGCGTGAATATATATATATATATATATATATATATATCAGGGTGCACAAAGACCTTAGTGTTAAACTAAGAACCTTTTGCAATAGAAAAAGATATTAGATTCAACATATTTTCGTAGTATAGAATTATTCTAATAAGCTCCATTATAATGGCCTTATGCCCTAGTTTACTTGAATGTTATTTAACAAAAATCATTATCGAATAATCTCCATTATAATGGCCATATGCCCTTGTTTACTTGAATGCTATTTGACAAAAATCATTATCCCGTATTCTCACCCCCATCACAGACGTCCATGGGTCCAATTGACTCCTCGCATAGAATTAAATTTAGGTACTACGTTTTATTTTTAAAATTTCTTCTATTACATGTTTGAGGGTATTTTAGTCTTGAGGTTTGAGTTTATTTTTAGGATTTCTTGGCTTCATAAAGAGAGACTTAATTTACTTGACAAGTTGATGAATGAATAAACATGTTAAGGCTTGAAGCAAAAGTGATTCTTCGCTAACGCGATGGGTTTGATGTGAGGCCAATTTCCTCTTTTCAATTATTTCTTCCAATTTCCTCTTAATATTCCGGTAGTAGTTCTTAATTTCAACCCTAGAGGGACTTTTCCATAATTCCTTTGCTTAGAATCCATTTATGGTTGCTGAAAATTTTGTTTCATCATTAGAATTCCTTTATTTTGAAAACCTAAAATATTTTCAACCCTAATTTGTAATATCATCAGTCCTAATCTTCTTCCCCTTTTAATCTGAATTTAATTTTAGAAATTAAGATTTAATTCAACATTCGAACCTTATATTCCTCAAATTATTGATTATCGTTCGATACCCTAGATTATAAGATCTAGGAAACCGCATTCTACTCTTAGGGGTTGTTTGGATACAGGGAATATATGACAAAACGTGGTATGGTAAAACGTTTTACCATAGATTTAGTTGTTTGAGTGTTTTTAAGGGTGATAAACGTATTAGCCTTATTTATCACAAAATATCAAAACATATTAAAACCTCCCCCTCGAGAATATGGGAGAAACGTAGTATTCCTGTATAGTCCTGAAAGTTAGGAATACATGGTAAAAAATCAACAGCTTTACCACATTTTATCAGTTTCTATCCAAATAAACCCTAACAAAACTAAAATAAGTAGATGTTAGGAAATATGTTCATCACTTGCATCTTTTAGCTAAATTACCTGTGAGTGTTGTAATTTATTCAAGTACCATATGTTGTGTGTATTCACATGCTAATATTACTGCTTAGTTGTAGATGTTTTAATAAGTGCTTAAGAATTAATATCACAAGCACTCACTAAGTTGCGTATATTATCGCACTGGGTGGATTGTAGTGGATCGATTGTGAAACCCACTAAATTAAGTGAGTGAGTAGCTCAACCAACGTATATTTTAAAGTTTTCATGTGACGATACTAATTTCCTTGATGCCAGTGATGTCGATGAGCCGGTTTATGAGCGCAACCATCAGTTAGACAAAGGATAATTGAGGATAATTGTTAGAGATTCCTCTGAGTTTTTTTTTTTCACGAGGCCTCATCAATAAATTTGTAAGCATGATATGATTGTGCGCTTAACAAGCGTGCCAGGTAAGATATTCTAGGCCTCGAGTACGGATAGAATCCTTGTTTCCAGTTTTACAGGGACTGTCGAGTTGGATTGATCATTGATCGGTCTACGTTATAATTAACTGAATGAAATTTCTTAATAATTTTATAAGTTTCAACCTTCAATATAATATTTATGTCGCTTATGATTTATCAACTTAATTTCAGCTATTTGCATTTTGGGTTTTGGTGTTTGGTCGAGGAGTCCCATCATAAATAATGATTTTTTTAAACTCTTTTTCGAAAGAAAAAAAAATTGTTGAAATATTTTTTAGCCAACATCCTCTTTTCTAGCGCCAATCAACGACCCCATCTCTTGCTATCCAATCCCTTCTTCGTCTCATTAATTTCTTCTCTTCTCGAATGAAAATCTGGCCGGAATGTCTACCATTGGAAGAAGGAATAGAAGTCTATCCACCATGATATCAAGTATCGGCCGATACCGATATATATCGGTATCTTGGCCAACAGATACCGATATGGCCCAGATTCAATATCGATAGTGGTATCGGTATTAGCTGATACAAGCGTATATTGCCTCTATAGGCCCATACATATCGGGTATCGGCCGATGCCTCTTTCATTTGAGTTTTTCTTTTAAAGGTGTATCGTATCCGGACTGATACCCGATTTTACACCTTACTATCCACTCCAACTAGGGTGTCATGAAGGAGATGATTTCTATATTGTTAAATAATGTGATAAAACAGTGGATGAAATATCAGAAGGTAATAAGGGGTTTCGGTGAGGGTATTTGCAAAGATTTCCTTCCTTATTGCCAAATTTAATCTCAAGCCACACAGGGTATTTGCAAAGATTACCTTCCTTATTGCCAAATTTAATCTCAAGCCACACCGCAAGGCTCAGTGACAACTCTACTGAAACCCTCATTCCTGTATAAAGAGGAGGCATGCATGCGGTTACTCCACCACCATTGCCACAATCTCATCAACTTCATGAAGCCATCTGCAATCAACTTCTCATGAGCCCATGTGTGCGTAGTTTCTGTGAAAAAATTGGGGCTTGGCTAGATTTCTTACTTGATGTAATTTTGGGCTAATAATCGTTTGATTGCTTTCCCGATTAAAACATACGAGAAATCGGAAACAATTTAGATCTGATTCGTTTAAAAAAAAACAGTAATCTAAGTCACTATTAGTGCGAAAATGTTGTAGAAACTCTTTTGTGCATATGACCTAAACTGCAACCCCATACTCTAGAAATGTTGGTATTATGGATGCATATGATCTAAACTGCATTAATAAAAGCATGATCTAAATTGCTCTAAAAGTTTAAATCATAGTCGTAAAAATGTTGTGTCATGATTTTTGTATGCATCATCTAATCTAAATTGCAACCCCGTAACCGTAGAAATGTCTGTGTGCATCTGTTTCATTCATAGTAATCCAATAATTATGGGCCTATCAGATTAAACTGTTGGTGTAATGAATCGTTTCCAGAAAATAATTGGCATATTATTATTGAGCACGAGCATGGTTAATCTGATTTCTTCCTTGAGCATGAGCAAGGGCATGGTTAAACCCCCAATCCCATCCTTAATTAAACGATCAACAACCCTACGATTCACCGAATAATAAACTCGAGAGGCAAGTGTACAGTAATGGGCTCCCCCCTTGTCTTGAAAGCATTGCCTCTACCATCACCTACCGGATATTATGATATTGAGTAGGAGCGAGAGCATGATTAAGCCAAGCACATACATAATTTGGATACAAAGAGTAATCAACACATGCGGCCAGGAATGCCCACTATTATTCCTCAAAAATACAAAGACGATTTAGGCACTGCCCCAATATGACCACTATGATAATATGGCCACATGCGTACAAGTAACGGCCCCCCTTGTCTTGAAAGCATTGCCCCTACCATCACCTACCAGATATTATGGTAGGAGCAAGAGCATGATTAAGCCAAGCACGCACAAAATTTGGTTACAAGGGTAATCAACACATGCTGCCCGGAATGCCCACTATAATTCCTCAAAAATACAAAAGAGGACTTAGGCACTGCCCCAATCTGACCACTAAGATAATTTGGCATGTGTACAGTAATGGGGTCCTCCCCCTTGTCTTGAAAGCATTAGCGCGGGCATCTGAGTGAAAGCAGTGCCCTAATAGAGCTAACGCAAGAGCTCTTCGAAAGCTATTGTCATTTGTTAATGTGACATCCTCTCCTCTTCAAGAAGAAAGAAAGATGAAAGAAGGAAAAGGGAGAATTGAATAAGAAAAGATAGGATTATCACATTAACTGGTTCTGCCGAATACAAACTAAGCATTCATTAAAAAACTTAAAAAAAGATGTGCCAGTATTAAAGGTCAAAAAGGAGAGAACGCCATCGCATTAACAAGCTATCCTGAATACAAATCTATTTCACGCTAAGAGTAGTACGAGAACCAAGAGGTCAAAAAACAGAGAACGCCATCACATCAAGAAACCAAAGCCCACTAAATCCTAATAGAAACCCCACCAGCTACAGCTATTGCTTACTAGCTAGTTCCTCCAGTTGCCCTCAGAAGCACCGCCACCACCCCCTCTGGGATAGCGGGATCCTCCATCTGATGAACCACCATAACCCCGATCTCTGCCGCTACCACCACCATTGCCGGCTCCACTACGGTTATAGCCATAACCCCCTCCATCGCTGCGTCGCTGACCGCCACCACCGCCACCACCATAGCCACCTCCTCCTCCTCCATAACCGCCGCCTCCACCACTTCGGGAGCCTCCACCACCACCAGCACCTCCTCCGCCGCTACCCCTGGACTGGGCCTCGTTGACGGTGATGCTCCTCCCGTCAAGATTCTGTCCGTTCATGCCCTCAATGGCATCCCTCATGGCCTGCTCGTTGCTGAAAGTCACGAACCCGAAACCCCTGGATCTACCCGTCTCTCGGTCGCTTATGATCTGTATTCATTTCAATCAGATCAGAAATACATATAATAATAAAAATAAAAATAAAAAAAAATCAAAGAGAGATGAGACGGACCTTAGATTCGACAACTTCACCGAAAGAACTAAAGGCCCTCTCAAGGGATCTATCGTCTGTGGCCCAAGCCAGTCCTCCGACGAAGCAACGATATTCAACATCTGCGGAGGCCATCGGGTCGAACAGAAGAAAAGAAAGCAGACGAGAGAGCACAAGGAACCCTAGAGCCACCGCAACCCTAGATTTATAGCACTCCCCCTCTTTCGCTTTTACCTTACTCTAGTTAAATATACGCGGTTTAGTTAGCTAACTCCAGTTGGGTTTCAAGGGATAAATATATAATTTGGAAGGAGATGAGACATTTTTCTTTTGCATCCTCCTCGGCCCGTGGACCCCACTCTCACGTGATGGGATTGGATATTTACTCCCCTCTTCCCAAAATATCTGACCCACGAAATTACTTATATCTCCCTCCACCCCACTTCATCTACTTACAAAAAACCATCCAAGGTAAAGTCTTCCTTTGAAATTTAAAAAACACAATAGCCATCTTTGATTGCCCTGAATCAGAGTATAAAAACAATAGCCATCTTTGATTGCCCTGAATCAGAGTATAAAAACAATAGCCATCTTTGATTGCCTCTGCTTACAAAAATAGCCAACGGTGTGAATAGTTGGATCGTCAATAGTGCCAAAAGAAGATTTAGTTGCCAATATCCGTGCCCAAAAATAAAATCCATGAAAAGTTTTTGTTTAAATCTTTTAGGCTTTTTCTCACTCGTTTAGTTATAAGTAGATAATAAAATTTGGTTTTCCACGTAATTCTCAGAGTGGATAAAATTAATTCTAGCATCTCCTTAGTCAATTTCTCATGTTTGCAACTGAAAGAATAAGAATCTAATTGGTAACATCGTAGGATTCATTTGTGACAAGGCGGGTGAATGAAATTGAAAAGAGGAGAAAACCAAGTATAATCATTATACAATTTTTTTTTTTTTTTTTTTTTTTTTTTTGAGAGAATACAGAATGTTAATTTTACCAAGATGCCCAAAAGTTTTTTTAGGGACATAGCAGTTTTTTTTTTTGAGAGAATATACCATGTTAATTTTACCAAGATGCCCAAAAGTTTTTTTTAGGGATATGCGAAAAGTAATTTATTTTTTGTATAGGTAAGTTTGAGGTTGCAATATTGCCAACCTTCTATTGTTTTATAGCCCATACCGTTGCAAAAGTCATATTATGAGAACAAAAGATATATAAATTGCAACAAGAGATCACAAAGGG
Source organism: Chloranthus sessilifolius (assembly GCA_021018995.1). NCBI lineage: Eukaryota > Viridiplantae > Streptophyta > Magnoliopsida > Chloranthales > Chloranthaceae > Chloranthus > Chloranthus sessilifolius. The sequence goes on from CM037584.1 coordinate 212,109, forward strand.
CACAAAAATGATTAATTGTATGAAGAAATTATAGAAAAATTAAAGCATTTTTGGACGGTTGTTATTTTGGCGTAAAAAGATTCAATTCTTTTGCACAGAAGATTTTTGCAGCAACTTAGATCAGATTAGTCACAGAAAGAAAAAATCGTCCAAAATTCCTGAACCAATTGATCAATAATTCATGTGAAAACAAATTTTAGATCAAATGCACCCAAACATTTCTGCAACAATCTTCAAAAAATTCATCGTCAATCAAACATTTATACCCCATGAAAATTACACTAAAGGAAAAAAAAAAAAAAAAAAGGCTCCTAATTCCCAAAGTTTTCATAGAATCAACTCAGACATATGAGATTCTAAATACCTACCTGATTTTGAGCAGGCTTTTGAGATTTTGTTGGAGAGGGTTGTAGCGTCCAGTCGATCAATTGGCAACAATGGTGGTGGATGTTGCATAAGAGTTCAGTTGAGTTGTCACTTCATCGATTGTCACTAACAATCTGATCTTCCACCTAAGTTAACAATATAGACACCGTCTTCTTCATGAAACTCTAGTTGGAGTGACAAGACATTTTAGTCCTTTTTGAAAGGGTGCAGATTAGTATGATTTGTTGATTTGTTTCACCTCTCATAAAGCTTTTTTTAGTCAGGAGACGTTCGTTTCAGCGTAATTGGTAAAAATTCCTTGTAATCTCAGCGTAATAGGACGTATCGGTCACATTTTTTACGCGAGTGATCGTTCGTTTCGTCGTGATCCATCTCGTAATTTACTATGCAAAATTGCAGGTAATTTTTTGGGCTTACGAGGATAGGGCGTCGTAATTTCTAAATATTACCTGCAATATTTATATAGCCGTTGAGAATTACAGAAGCATTTAAGCCCTTTAATGGCTTTTTATCTTCTTCATTGCAGATTTGTTGGATTTCAGCCGTTGATGCAGAAACGATGGAGACCCTATTTCGAGAGCTCATCGATCGGAGCACCTTCATCTAGGTTCTAAACCCTAGTTGCAGAAAATTTTGCCCAAATTTAGGCGTTGCAGTGGAGGTAGGATGGATTTGCCCCAAGATTCAACTCAAGTTCATCCATTGTCCTCTGCTGATTTTACTCTGCTATGACTTGTGTGATCAGATGATTGATGCAGAAAATTTAGGCGGCAGATCTGTTGGAAATGACCCAATAGATCTGAAGATGCAGATTTTCTCCTATAAATTTGGGCTTCATCTCCTCACTTTCTCACAGCCGATGCATCTCCAACAAAGGCAAGCAGCAGGATACATTGAAGCTGAAGGTCTCAGGAGTTTTTGATAAGGTACTTACAATATTGTTTTTGTTGTTTTATGGGGCTATTTCTTCATTTCAAAAGCTACAAATTTGGTTTGGTTTATGTATTGTTTTTTTGTAATTTCTGAGCCTATTTTTTTTATTTTTTACCTTAAAAATTGCTCCGATTTATGGTGTTATCTTGTAATTTTTTGCTCTTAAAAATTTATAGTCTGGTTTATGTTTTTATTGCTCCGATCTATGCTATTTTTTTTTGTAATTTTCTTACCTTAAAAATTGCTACAAATTTGTTTAGGTACTTACCATATTTTGTAATTTTTTGCCATCTTTGCATTCCAACCCCCCCCCTCTCTCTCTCTCTCTTTAATTGTGATCAGAAACGAACGTAATTTTTACCTACTATTTTTATTTTTTATCTTAAAAATTGCTCCGATTTATGGTGTTATTTTGTAATTTTTTGCTCTTAAAAATTTGGTTTGGTTTAAGTTTTTATTGCTCTGATCTATGGTGTTTTTTTTTGTAATTTTCTGTTCCTATTGTGATCAGAAACAAACGTAATTTTTACCTATTATTTTTATTTTTTACCTTAAAAATTGCTACGATTTATGGTGTTATTTTGTAATTTTTTTCTCTTAAAAATTTGGTCTGGTTTATGTTTTTTTTGCTCCGATCTATACTGTTTTTTTTTTTTTATAATTTTCTTACCTTAAAGATTGCTACAAATTTGATCAGGTACTTACCATATTTTGTAATTTTTTGCCATCTTTGCATTCCAACCCCTCTCTCTCTCTCTCTCTCTCTCTCTCTCTCTCTCTCTCTCTTTAAAATCTTCTAAATAAATTCTATATATAGGCATGCTCCCTACTTCTCCATACCCCGCAATAGACATTACATAAAGTTATTTTCAGAGATTAAAAAAAGGGGTTGTGGCTATGGCAACATCAGCTCCTTAGCACCCTCCTTACTTATTATTCCTGCTCTTCATTCTCAACTGTTCAGCCTATAAGTAACCAAGTCACCGTTTTAGTAGCTATATATATATATAACTACTTGGTTTTTGGTTGTGTATAAAGATCTCACAAGTTGTTTTTTAATGGCTGTCTCAGATTAATAACATCTTTACATTTAGCAGCACCTTATGATGGCATATTCTTAATATTTTCTACTATTTTTAAGAGCAAGTTATTTGGTAATTAAAAATCTGCTATGGATCAAGGATTATAACTTGATCTGATATGATCTGTTTCAGTTTTTGAACCTGGTGAAAGGAAGATAATAGAAAACCCATAGAAATCTGGAACCGGAATGTCTCAAAGAATCACGAAGATAATAGAAAACCCACCCGATTTTTTCCATCAAAAAATAAATATTGCAAATATTTCTATGATATAAATATTTTGTAAGCTGAATTATATGTGTACAATATCTGTTTTTCATTTGTTTTTGAAAAAATTTACATGTGTAATGTTCACATGATATCTTCCAATGTGGTTTTAATGTGTATCACATCAACAAATTCAGATCGAGATTGGAGGTAGGCAAGTAGGCCTATGCTATGGAGTCTAAATTTATTATGTTCAGTCCCGAAAAACTTTGAAAGATGCAACATTTGATTTGATTCTAACTCTTTAAGCTTTATTAGATTTAATGACTTGAAATTTTTTTGGAAAATTTATTTAGATCTGTTGTTGGTTTGTGATGAACTTGTTTTATCTATCTAGTAACTTTTAATGACCTAATTCATTTTTTCCCGTCTCGTGTCTGTATTCTGTTGTATGATGAACTTGTGTTCTCTATTTAATTATTTCATTTGATAATATATCCTAGTGCCCTTTTTATTGTCTTTTAACTGCTCTAATAAGGTGATCTGTTTATATTCCTATAAATAGTATATATTTCCATAGATTGAATGAGAACGTTCCTTGCTTATAGGCTAGGATTATGAATTTAGTATTGATCTCAGTTCAAATGGAGTTGACTCACTGTCTTTTGAACCTTGGCTAGAAGATTATATTTGATATGACATTGACTCCTCTCTAGGGCTGTCAATGGGTTGGTTCTGACTTTTACTCAACCCACATTTGACAAATCCGTGGTATCCAAGTACAATCTGTCAAGTTTGGTGCACCGAACCGAACCTGATTTTTTTGGTGTTCGGTTTGGTACATATGACTGAACCGAACCGATAGAGATAAAATAAAATAGTTGCTTCTTATTTTGGTTTAGGAAGTAAATAGCCTGCTTGGCCTATAGACTGATAGAATGCAAGTGTGAATAAAAAATTAATGTCTGCAAAATAAGGTCATTTGGTGTCGACGTTTTTTTATCGGAAAAGATGAAAAAAATAAAATTTAGACCCTTATGTTATGTGTTCCGTATTTGCTGCATATTCTCAGTAGAAATGTCATCGTCCGCTCCGAGTGGTACCCCTCCGCTCCCGCGAAGGAGACCAAAAATAAATTACACTTGGACGTACGCGTTGGAGGAGTTAATGATAAATGAAATGGTCGAACAATGTCAACTTGGGCGTCGTATTTCTAACAAGGATGGAATGTTCCACCAACAGGCATGGGAGGAAATGGAGCTGAAATTGAACATGCCACCCGAGTTTAGTGCTAACGGGGTACCAGTGAAGAAAACGAATCTCTATAACCGGCTTAGGGTTATTAAAAAATACTATTCAAATGCAAAAACTCTACAAAGTGAAAGTGGGTTTGGTTGGGATAATGACCTACGAAGGGTCACTGCAGAAAATGGTGTATGGGATAACTATGAGCAGGTGCGATCACAAAATATTAATAATTATAATTCATTAAGTTGACTATCATTCCGAATAAATAAAAATAACGACTTAATCTTTATGGCTCATTTTCACAGGCTCACCCATGGGCCAGGGCTTATCGGACAAAAACACTCCAGGATTGGGAGAGTATTTGCATCATCTTCTCGGATAGTATCGCGGATGGTAGAGGTGTTTACCACCCCGATGACACTCCCACCGAAGAATCTTTTGGGACCCAGAGTTTGGGTGACCCACCCACTCAAACAGGTGAACGCAGTGCCTCCGGGCCTCATGGAGGAACGGATGATAATATGCATGAAATTAGGTCATAGAACATTGCAGACAGCTCTTCACGTAACCTGACAAGCGGACGAAATAGGCATGAATCTGCTTCTGGCTCACGAAGGAAGAGAGGTGACCAGGGGGCAGAACTGGTAGGAGCAATAGAGGGCTATGTGGAGGAACTTAAGCTTATTAGGACTAGACCAAGTCTAAGTGAGTGATTTGTTCCCATCCTAGATGAGATTTATACTGGAGGTTTGATGACCCAGTCCCAGTACCTAGCATGCCTCTATCGCTTGTCTGACAAGTCGCTTGCCGAGACATTCCTAGCGTTACCCCTAGCGATGAGGATAGATTTTCTTTCAGGACTATTTCCTCAATGAGATTGCCTTTTAACATGTTTTTGTTATGTTTTTTCTGGCGTATCGTATCATTTATGATACACAACTGGTGGAATTTTCTTTATGATTTATTTTGGCACAATATAGTAAATGTAGTTTAAATCGGTACATGACTTGCACGTTATTTTCTTTCTTATTTAGAACGTAGTATCATGATGGATGCCATTGATGATGACATAGAGGCCGCAATTATGATGGCTGGAGGCATGATAATGCTTGCAGCCTGCTACTATATTAGTCAGGTACGCTATTCTAGACAACACGTGCATACCTCCATACTAATTGGACACCAATTTCTGCAAGAAACTATTACCGGACATGGCCGCACGCCATTCAATCTGTTTCGAATGCGAGTGCCAGTTTTTTTGGAGCTCTGCTCGGCTTTGCGAGATAAGGGGGTTCCTCCATAGCACAAGGCATTTGTTAGTGGAAGAACAAGTAGCGATTTTTATGTTTACGTTATCACACAAAATCGATTTCAGCACTCTGGCTCAACAATTAGCGAATATTTTAATGCCGTCTTAAATGCTATTTTACGGCTTCATCACGATATTGTGGTCTCAGCCAATGGAGCTCTTCCACCTCAGATAGAACATGATCCACGATTCTTACCTTATTTCAAGGTAGAGTTCAATATTGATATTATTTTGTTATAAATTAAAATTAAGCAAGATGTTTTTCTAATACTAAGCTAGCGACAATTAAAATGTGAAGGATTGCGTAGGAGCTATTGACGGCACACACATTCCAGCTTGGGTGCCAAAATGTGACCACCCGCGATATCGGAATCGTAAGCAATTTACCTCACAGAATGTACTTCATTTGACATGAGGTTTCAATACGTGCTTGCGGGTTGGGAGGGATCTGCTGCCGACTCTCGAGTTTTGACGAATGCACTCTCACGTCCTCAAAATAGTTTGACTGTTCCCGTTGGAAAATACTACCTTGTGGATGGTGGATATGCTAGCATGATAAATTTTATTGCACCTTATCGGCAAGTTCGATATCACCTAGGAGATTTCAATAGCTCCAATCCACCACGCGACCCTAAAGAATTGTTTAACCAATCTCACTCTCAATTGAGAAATGTGGTAGAACGTGCATTGTAATCAAGCAACGATTCCCGATCCTCACGTGCAAGGCTCGTTACCCTTTACTCACTTAAACGAAGATTGTCATTGCATGTTGCGTGTTGCACAATTTCATCCACACCTATCACGAACACGATCCAGTATTCGAAGAATGGCAGGTCAAGAGAGAGTTAGATCGCGATGACGACAACGTAGTTACTGATGCAGAAATTCGAGCATCACAAACTAGGGCCGAAAGAGAGATTGCCCGAGAATACCGCGAGAACATCGTAAACGCGCTATGGGAGGGGCGTGCTCCGTGATATTTACTTGTTGTCATGGCACTTATAAATTTAAATAACTGGTACACATACAAATGAGGATAAACTATACGTATTTTCTTTCTTATAGATTTCATCATTAGCATTAATTTTGTATAAGGACACATCTTATCATCCATATATATTTCGTGAACAGATGGTTCGCTACTATGTTGTTTTTGTTGGACGACGACCTGGGATATATCGTACTTGGGAGGAAGCTAAAGTCCAAGTAGATGGATACTCGAGCGCTTGCCATGTTGCCGTGCGTACCCTTGATAAGGCTATTGAGCATTATAATAGATTCCATGGAATACTAAGCCCACGTGCAATGGATGTAGTTGGGAGGGAGGAAGCTGACTGGTTTTGGAAACCGGCAGCAAAGATATTTTTCTTTACTATTGTATTTCTTGTTGCTCTGTATGTGAGCGGATTGCTGTAAGAAGAAATTAAGATTATCGACTTAATATATGTACTCTTTCTTTATTTCAATGCGAAGATGGTATTTTAATGAAAATATTATGTTATTTCCTTAGTAATTTTCTTTTCCTCACTTTGCATTTGTCGTATATTCGCTTAATTATGGTTATGACATTTATGATGACGATGCAGAAATGGCCGATGACGCAGAATCGCATGCTTCAAACTCAATTACTCCTCCGAGACGTGTGAATCCGCCAGAGGTAATCGATGTTGAGTCGTACATCATGTTCGCAAAGCGCCCTGCCAACAACAATGCCACTGAAGAGATTACTGTACTCAGCTCCGATGAAGAACCTATAGATGAAGAGGATGAAGAGAATGAAGCTGACGAAAAAGATGAAGACGTTGAAGAAGAAGAAGACATATAGGAGGACGGCGATGCTGAAGATGAGGATTATGAAGAAGAAGATGACACCTCAGATGGCGAATCGGATTCCAAGAGCGACAACGACTCTGCATCCGTTTCAGTGACCCTTTAGACAGTAGTAGATGAGGATCGAGACTGTGAAGATAGATAAACAAATAGTCTAAAATCGATCTCAACTCTCTCTATTTGTTCTTTTTTTTTCCTGTTTTTTCTTTTTGGGTTTCTTCCAAAAACGTTATGTTTTGTGATTTGTAACTTTTTTTTTTGTATCTTAATACCATAAGCTATAGATATATGGTTTCAGATCTGAAGAACTTTTGATCCTTTGGTATGATTTCAACTATTACTACATCCCAAAAGGTCATTGTTTAAATGTTGGTTTGAATTTTCATATCAATGGTTAGTTCATCTTTTTTGCTACTTCAATTATTGGAAACCAGTCATCAAAAAATCAGCGTATGCCATATTTAAACAAGATCCTCTAATTTGTGGTTATCTTGTTGTATAATATTGGTCTTTAGTTTCTTAAGAAGATGCTCTAATCATACACCTTCTGATGATGATGTTGATTGTGATGTGGGTGTGGAGATGAGGTTACATGATCCCTGTTATATTGATCAGAACCATGATCAATATAATGTTTCTTTATAGGTACTCTTTACAGGTCAAGTTTCTTCTTTATCATACAGTTCAAGTTTCTTCTTTATCATACTCTCTATCTCTCTAATGTTTTTTAAAGAATCCATCTCTTCAATCATCAAGTTCTCTTGTTTATTCAACAATCTAATGCCTACCCAGTTCATAGAATCTAATTTTGTTTAATGGGTTCTTTTTTATTTTTGGGTGTAGAATGCTGAAGACAATGAGTACCTACAAGGTGTAGACCCAACTCTTGAGTTTGTGATTACTTCTAGATTGATTACAGGTACTGGTGTTGATGCAACACTTGTTTTTTTTAACAATGAGGTTGGATTTTCGAGGAGCAACATGGAGTCTATTTGTAGTGTTGGTCGATCGACCAAGAAAGGAAATAAGCGAGATGGTTTTATTGGAGAGAAGGGTAAGCTTTATTTCTTATCTTCTTTTTTTTTTCTCTGTTTTCTCTCTCTAGCTCTATACTCCTTTGCAAACCCAGCGTTTTTCCAATCTTTCATGGATCATCTCTCATCCCAAATAATAAAAAAGTGAGGAATAAGATTGAAATAAAAAAAGACAAAACCCATCAACCACTTCACCAAAATCTCATAGATTTTGGTTTTTCCAGCATTTTCCTTCTGTAATGAAGGTGGGTTTCTTTTAATTTTAATTTTTGTTTGTTAGCCCATCTGTTCTGAAGGAGTGGTATTGAGGATTTAAATGTTGTTTCTTTGTTTGTTTTATCTTCTATGATATGCAATGCTCTGTAACTTGCCCTGTGTTTTTTTTTTTTCCAATTTATTATTTTAATTTCATGTTTTTAATTGTTTGATTTGGAGCACGGAAAGAAATTAGTATTGATTTTTTCCCCTTTTATATTTGGTTGTTCTTGGGGTGATGAAATTATTATGAGTTTTTATTTTATTCCTTTTAGTTTTTGAGGAGGGTTAATATTTTTATTTCAATTTGATAAATAGCAATAAATTAAGGTAGGATTATTTTGTGTCAATTAATTTTTAGGGATGAATCTAACTTGTTCAATCTCTTTTTCTTAATGCATAAAGTTTAGGTTGTTTGAATTAGAGAGGTTTCAGATCTTAATTGCTGCTTGCAGTGTTGGAAATTCCAGTTTATAGGTGATATAGTCATTCTATTGCTGTTACCTAAACTAGGACAAGATGGAGCAGAGTAGAACTCATACTATGACTTACAAGATAACTTAGATAAGAAGATCCATGATGTTTAGACCTATGTGATGAAGCAATGTTCATATGCTCGCTCCCTCCCCCTGTTTTCAATGATGGCATAAAAAACTAATAATATCACAAAATAAGATAAAATAGTTGATTACAAAATCCAATGAAAAATGAATGAAAGAAATTTGAAGTAGATCAAACTGATTTAAGGCCAAACATGGGTATTGAGGCATGTTAGGATAGCAGTCTTCAAGATAGTTGGCACTTTCAAGGATAACGTCCTTGGTGCAGTGGTTTGAATGCTGCTGCCTCCAAGTCTTCAAAGATACAATAACCTATATGCCTATATTTACATACAGCTTGATTCACACATATTGTATCTTCTCTGAATTGCCCCACTTGAAATAATCTACCAATCCTCTTGCGCCTCCCCATATAACATCTAATACAAGGGAAAATAATGAAACCAAGAGTTTAATGCATGAAGAGGAAGAACATGGTTGTGTATTTTTACTCTTTGTCAATTTTGCAAAATGACCCATTTGAATTGGGTATGAGTTATATTCAACCATTTTCCTCAGTTTCCATGTCTATGCTATGCAACTTTCTTATAGAAAGATACAATCCAATAAACCCTAAAAAATTATTGGTTAAATATTGCCAATTGTATATTTTTGTACTTGTGTGGACTATTCCTCTTCAGTTTAGGATTTTTTAAACAATCTACATTTTGCTGTAGCCCATGAGAAACTAATACTAATTATTGATTTTATAATTAAATATATTATGCTGATAAAAATGTAAATATATATATTATGCTACTTTTATATTTTTTTAAATGACTGATCTAACCATGTGTTCTACAGCCCATGTTCTCAAATGCTATCATCATCTGACTAATTCCACAATTTTTGTTTGACTCTAGGTGCCTTTCTTATATCTTATTGCCTTCTTAATCAATTTTTTCACTTCTTTTCAATGGAGCTGAGATTGGAAGATTTGTTTCTATGCAGTTACTCTCTGTGGCTTGCTTGTCTTTTGTTCTTTTCTGTTTTTCAGTTTTTTTTTTCGATTTTAGGGTCAGTTTTCTCTCCCTACTGAACCAATATTCGATTTTCAGCATCCAAACCCGAACCGAACCGATCCAAAACAGGTTTCAGTTTTAGAGTTTTGGATGGGTTTCAGTTCTATTTCATCGGTTTTCAATTTTCGGGTTGTTTTTCCTCCTCTAGTCTAAACATTTATACAATAGTTATATGGGGGAATCGATCTCTCCTAAACTGGGATATCTTTGTAAACTCTGAAGCTACATTTAAAGCTCGCTCTTGCAAAGTCTTTGGATTATTGAATTTGTTCCATTCTCCATGGGAACTTCTTATATGCATGCTTGTGATAACTTGGCTTGTTATTGGTGAATCCCTTTCATATTTCAATTGCTAAACCATGACAATATGATAATAAAATTTTCAAATGGGAGATGCAACAAAAATAAAAATCAAGTGTATCTCCCAACTTTTCGTTTGCTTATGAACACATAAGTACTAGTATGACTGCATATGAGCATACTCACTGATTCAATCACATGGACTGGCAACATTCTGGAGTAACTAATTAAATTCTTAGGACTAATTTCTTACTGTACATCAATGGTGTGTATGTGAGTATTGTCTATAATACTGCTATATCCATCAGGAGAAGGTAAAAACAGTCCCAATCAACTAGAAAATACTTTAGACAAAATTATGTAAAAATTTATTAAGATGTAGCATGAACCCAGAGACATGGACACAAAATTTGGGATTAAAAACCAAAGCACTTTGGTCTACACATTGTTTGCATGCCTTAGAATTTTGCCTATAAAAGATTTTTGGGGAAGGTTATGTTGTTTGAAATAAAGGTTTTCTTTTGTTCTAGAGTTTGTAATTTTTTTTTGGTTAACTTCTCAATTAACTATCTTTCACTTGTTGTTTGAAATAAAGCAAATAAAATATCTTTCACTTGAGGATGGAAAGAATCATATATTTTTTTTGGTTAACTTCTCAATTATTGAAGGTTAGAGATAAAAAAAATGCATGGTGGGAACACAGGATGTCTCTCGCCTAATTGAAGCTCAGGTTGATGACAGATCTGTTGGATCTACAAGTCTTAATGAGCTCTAAGCAGTCGCTCGCACAGGTAATAAATAATCATATTTCTATCTAATCATTTATTTTCTTTCCATAGTATTAATGTTTTATAGTGTTACATTGTGAATAGATTCTTCATGTCTACTTGGTCGATAACTTATCGTGTTAGGTTGTGCTTATAAAGGGTTTTCTACCCTACTTTTCTTAGCTGACATTGCACTATGATGCTTCGTGAATAGATTGCCAAGACGATTTTGGTTGGCTCTTTAATCTGCACACGAGAAGCATGTGTGTCATGAGATCCCAGCTACGTAAGTTGTTAAATTATTACTTCATGGAATCTTTTCCTTGTTTCCTTGACTTGAGATCAAATGTTATGCTTAGTTAAAATTGTGGATATGTTGTTATTATACATTTAGTTACGGTTCTCTTGTTTGATTTGTAGCTATGGTTCAACCTCATGTGGCTTACGGCAGCTTCAGGGATCCCTTTTGAAGGAATGAAGAGCTTCCTATGCTTCATCCAGAGAAATTTGTGAAGCTTGGGATTGATCCTCTTAAGGGTGTACTTTGCTATGGTCCTCCGGGCACTGATAAAATGCATCTTGCTAGAGCTATAGCCAACAGGACTGATGCTTGCTTTATTCGTGTTATTGGAAGTGAGCTTGTGCAGAAATATGTTGGTGAGGGTGCTCAAATGGTTCGTGAGCTTTTTCAGGTTGCCTGCTGCCGCATGCTTCCCAAACATGTTTAGCAAATTTTACATTTCGTGTGGCTCAGATATCAACCCAACAAAATGTACTCTTCTACAATGTTGTTTAGGCAAGCATCATCACATTAATATTTAGAACTTTCTTATTGCTTTGATATAGGTGGCTCGTTAAAAAAAAGCTTGCGTTGTCTTTTTCGATGAAGTGGATGCCATAGGTGGTGCCAGGTTTGATGATGGTGTTGGAGGAGACAATGAGGTTCAATGTACAATGCTTGAAATTGTCGATCAGCTTGATGGTTTTGATACTCTTGGAAACATCAAAGTCCTGATGGCAACAAACAGGTCAGTCATTCTGCTTTTGCTAGTTTCTATTTCTAAATAGTTCAAATATACAGCTGACCATATTTAGTTCCATGCCCTTTCAAACTATATCCGTGTACAAGAGCATTAGTTACACACTTTATACTTTTAGAGGGTAAGCTTTATTGTGAGTATATATATAGTATATAGTATATGCTTTGAAGTTGGATTCCCATTTTCCCAAAGAACAGAATTTAAGGGCAGTGTGTTCTCAGCGACACGTTTTACTTGAGAATCATCAAAGGGTTTTTAATGGGTTTCAAGCTTCGCTTTATTAGAAAGGTTTAGATCAACTCATATCTTACATGTTAATGCTTCTAACCTTAACAAGTGAATGTTGCATCTTTCTTTCTGCCTTTGTTTTTTCTAATATACTTGAATCATCTATACAGACCTGACACATTAGACCCGACGCTATTACGTCCTGGACGGCTAGATCGTAAGGTTGAGTTTGGTCTACCTGATTTGGAGAGCAGGACTCAGATTTTTAAAATCCACACAAGAACAATGACCTGTGAGAGAGATATCTGGTTCGAGCTTCTTGCTCGTCTTTGGCCCAACTCCACTGGTAAGAAAAAATGCTCTACTCTGTGCGGTGTGTTTGCTATTTTCTATTTGTTGTCATTTTTTTTGTCCCGAAATCCTTCTAATTGTTATATTTCATTTGTAAGGGGCAGACGTTGGTTTTGCCGTTATATTTCATTTGTCAGGGGCGGACATTAGTTACTTAGTTCGCTGGTTCCCTCTATTCGAATTTGGGTTTGCAATTCGCTACAATCATGCGAACCTGATTTTCTAGGGGTAGGATGAGTTTTGAAAGTATTTATTAATTTTACACTATAAATTTCATTCTTTAATGAATGAAATGCAAATGCCCACTTGTAGCTATAAAATAGAAAAATCAGGGTTTCAATTCGTCAATTCGCTTGTCACACCGAATTGCATTCAACCCAATTTGTGATTCACTGGGTGAATGAGCGAATTAAGTAACATAGATCTCAACTGTCTACTATCTTTATTATTTTAGTGATGCTTTCTGAAGCACCACATAGCTCATCTTGTTGGACAATTTATCTTAATATGCAAACTTGCAATATTAATTCTCTTTTTTTGTCTCCCTATTTGTAGGTTGTTTGGGTGCAATATGAAGTGAGATCAAAAATTGAAAATTCATCAGGTGTTCAATCTACATACAATAGAGGAGCTTAATCTATCGAATTTTATCAGTTTCTTTAATAAAATTATCAGCTATGCAATTTTGACCCTTGGAGGAAAAGGGGTGCCAGTTTTGATTTTTTGATCAAATGAGTTTTGGTTGGGTGCTTTTTCCTTCCAATTTTGTCTCAATTCTTTCCCAGCAAAACAAAACACAGAGCCAAAGAATAATTAAGGCATATTTGTGCTTATAAATAAAACAAATCAGTGATTTAAAATCAGGACCGGCCGGTTCAACTAGGTACAACCAGACCCAGGAGCTTAACCGGTTCAAATCCGATCAAAAAAACAAAGAGGCTTTTTTTAGTCCAATTGGTGAACCGCTTGGTTTAATATATTTGTTTAAACTGATCTAGTACAACCTGGTCCAACTCAACCGGTGCCCTTGCTAGTGCCACGGTCTGTCTAGTTTGCAACTTTAAGTGCAGTTTGCGGGCATTTTGGTTCTTGAGATCACAATTAAACGTTCTTTATGTTGGTGATTTGGAGAGCAGGACTCAGATGTTCCAATTCTGCACATCAATGTATTTGTCGTCAGATTTTTAGCCCTTTCAGTTCTGTTCCTAGCACGCCTCTGCTCCTAGAAAACATTGTCATGTTAATCGTCGTATTTAAGTTATAGAATCATATAGCTTCAGGGATCCCACCCTCTATAATAATGGATCACACTACCAATTCTACTAACCGGGTTTACCCATAAAGCAGCCATCAAAATGAGCATGAATCCGTTAGTGATGTGGTAGCAGCGATAGCTCTTTTATTTTATTTTTTTTAAAATATATATATTTTTTGGTAAATGTATTATTTACCGGCGGTTTTTAATAAACCACCGCTAAATTATAGATTTACCGACGGGTTTCGACTGCATGGGGAGTTAGATAGAATGTCAGTTTACATAAAACCGCCGCTAAAAACTTATAACGACGGGATTTTTTGTTGCGCCTGTGGCACCCGCCACAAGCAGCAATGGTGACGGCTGCTTTGGAATTTGTGGCGGTTTTAGACCGCCCATAAAGCCTAAATATTTTGTTGTGAGGATGCAACCTGTTACACCATTCAATTACATAGATTACTTTCTTCACAAGATCGACGTCAATAACCCTCCTTCAAACTCATCGATCACTTGTTCCATCGAACTTATTTTAGGCACAGTTAGAGGTCTGTTTCTGATTTTAAGTCTAATTTGATTTCTAAACTTCAATTTCTGCCAAATTGTTGTGTTCACTATTGGTGGAAATTGGGTGCAGGGATTGAGTTCTTGGAATTTAGACCTTCTGAAGTTGGTGCAGCAATGGCAATCTCTTTCTCAAGAGAAAACCAAACAGTGGCACAGAAAAAGCAAGCAGCCCAATTCCATTTTCTAACGGGTACCGTCTGATAGGTGATTTGTGAAGCAGCCAACTTGAATGGTTCTGATCAAATTATTAGATCAGATTGATGATATAATTTTTTTTTCTTTGTGAAGTAGCCAACTTGAAGCAGCCAAAATATTAGATCAGATTAATGATATAATTTGTGAAGCAGCCAACTTGAAGTTCTTGTAAATTTTTTTCTTTTGTAAATTTTTTCTTTGATTAAAGGAATTTCTTTTAAAATGATGTAATAATTTTTTTCTTTTGTTTCATCGGTATAGAAGATGAAGGATTTGACAGATTGTGGATTAAATTAGTTGATTGTTTGGAAAGAAATTCAGGGAAATTTTAATTGAGTGATTGTTCTATTGATCTCAAATAGTAATTTTAATCGATAGGGTCCAAAGTCTCGCTTCTTGTGTCATCTCAAAGATTTGCACCATAGTACATCCGTTAAAAAGAAAGACTTGGTAGCCATACCACATGGAACACCATCTAAGCCGTATGATTCGATGGTCATGATGTAAAGATCTTTGATGCAAAAATCGTTTGACACGAAATGCTATCTCTGTCATCTGATTCAACACAAAACTAGTATTTCATGTCAATACATTGCGTCAAAGATCTTTACAGCATGTCATTCAAATCAAATGACTTAGATGGAGTTCCATGTGGCATAGGTTTCAAAAATACCATGTCATTCCTTTCAACGCATCATTACCATTAATTTTATGGCATGTGAGAAATGCGACTAAATTTGTCATGCCAAATCTATCTTCATGAGAGTCACCATCAGGAAAGTCATCGTTCTAATCATGGCCGATCATACCCGATGAAGTCGGCTACTACCAATGATGAATGGGGAATATCCATTTTTGCACATGAATTTAAATATATTACACAAGTTGTTCTTTTGGGTGTAATGTAATAAACATCAAAAAGTGGATTTTACAAGGAAATTTTACACCCAAAAGAACAGCCATTTTACACCTAAATATTACATGGAAAGTGAATAATGCATGTAATCCAGTCATCAAAAAATTACATGCATTTTCCATTTTACAGGGTCCATATTACAACGAAACAAACGTGCCCTTAGTGATCGTTTGAGTCGAGGAAAAAGAAATTAATGGGAGAAAGAGAGAGGGAAATGAGAATAAATGAGAGCTCTTAAGGAACAAAAGATATTGATTAGTGCCAGAGTTTAGCCCATGGAATCAGCTAAATAAGTTTTCAGTAATCTTTTAATAAAAAAATATAGGTAAAAAAATTAATTATTCTCAATGATTGTGGACCCCCCTCTTCCAAATGGTAGAAAAAAAAAATTTTAAGTCAAATTTCAAATTTTACCTACAAATTTCAATTTTTACAAGTTGTCAAACATGCCCTTGCTTTTATTGGGAGACACAAAATGATTCATTTTATTTAGGGAAAATTTTTTAAAAAAATCTTGAACTTTCACCTCAATGCCCCTAATGCACCTGAACTTTACATAATATCAATTAAACCCCTGAAGAATACAAATGTACCAAAATTAGACCCCTGCCGTCACACCCTGTTATTTTTTCGATGAAAATTGATGGCGTAGAGCATTAAACCTGTAATAGCCCGAAAAATCACGCTAAACTATGACCTTGGGGTCCGTGCCCGATTGGTCACAAGTTTGACCAATTAGGAGATCATGAGTTAGCATAGAATGTGATGAACGGACGAGATGTGATAGTTTGGGTGATTATGTAGTGTGTGATGTAAATGAGAAGTCACTTACACCTACTGCGGTGTATGTGCTCAACACACAAAGAGGGAGATAGATAAAAGGGTTTAATAACCCTAGATGTGTATTTTGGTTGTTGAAGGAGAGTAAAGAAGAGAGAGAAAGAGAGAGAAGTAAGAGAGGAGTTATTGCAACTAATTGGAGGGGGGATTTAAGAGATAAAAGTCGGATTCAACGCGATTTGGATCTGTTAGAGCCAAAGCTGGAAACCCTAGCCTTCCAACTATTTGATTGAAATCAACTTGAGATCTATTCAAGGTAAAATTTTTGTAAATAAAATGCATAGGTTATAGGGGTTAAGTTGTGATTGAATGTGGGTTAAATCATAGGATAATGGCTTAGAAAAATAGAGGAAAAAGTATGGAAGAAGATGGGGAAGAACAGCTCGAAAGGGGCTGAATCTGACAATTTCGATTAATCGAAATTGGGTTTCGATTAATCAAAATTGGCCAGGAAGTTGAGAGGTCAGAGGACCCCGATTTCGATTAATCGAATTTGATTTCGATTAATCGACTTTGGATTTCGATTAATCGATTTGGGGATCGATTAATCGACTGAGAACCTCCAGTGGACCCCAGGGGTTGGAGGAAATGACTTGAGGAAAAATCGACTAATCGAAATGGGATTTCGATTAATCGATTTTAGTTTTCGATTAATCGATTTGGGATCGATTAATCAACTTGTGAAACTCATTTCAACGAACTGAGAGTCGACTTTGCGAAAAGAAGAATTTTGATTAATCGAAATTGGATTCGATTAATCGAATGAAAACTCGACTGTTCGAACTGTGGGTCGACTTTGCGAAAAGAAGAATTTCGATTAATCGAAATTGGATTCGATTAATCGAATGAAAACTCGACTGTTCGAATTGAGGATCGACTTTGCGAAAAGGAGAATTTCGATTAATCGAAATTACTTCGATTAATCGATATTGACCTTCGATTAATCGATTTTGGAATTCGATTAATCGACTGAGATAAATTATGTTGACTTTTGGGTTTGACTTTAAGATTCTTGGAGGGTCTTATACCTCCTTTATTGCATCCTTTGTGATGTGTTTCACTTGTTATGTGGTACCCTAGGTGGTACGTGTGGACTAGTGCACAAGGAGCCACGTGGGACCTTGATGCATTGATCAAATGAAGACTTGAGGTAGGGAACACCGTGAACATGTACTTTATTTTACAAGAGCATGTATGTAGTGATATAGATTTCCATTCAAATGTTTAATTGCTTAAGAATTGTGAAAAGTGTGTGTGCGTATGACATCCATAAGAGAAATTCTAATAAGCCATCCCCAGGGGATGAAGAAGTAAAGAGATGAGAGCATCAGGTGTGATGCAAGTAAATGGATACATCCCAGGGATGTATCCAAGGATTGAATCATGTTTGATAGGGCCTAACTGATATAAGATAGCACATTTACACGGTGAATAACTATATGTAAGGCACCGATATTTTTGTTATTTGAGGTTTGATAGGGTACCCCACCGTGGCGGGATATCCACATCGATGACACGGCAGGATATCCGTGACCGATACGGCGGCGAAACCGTAGGCCAGTGCGGAGGCTTATCCGTACATAGTAAGCACACCCCAGGGGTGTTGATTGAGACAAGTGAAACCCCGCCACCAATCCCCAGGGGAAAGGGGCTTGGGTACTATTTGAATTCCCAGGGAATACGGTTAAAACTGTCTATATAGATGACGATGATGGGTATCTCATCGGGGCTCGATGCTATATTGCTCGGGGATTACTTAAGTTGAAAGTTTAAGTTTTGCTTTAGGCCTTTTCAGCATCATTCATGAGTAAATGAAAATACAAGTAATCAACAGTAAAACGAAATGCTTTTTAACTGTTTCATTAACAACTGCATAGATACTTCATGCATGGCATATCATGGAATATATGTGAGTTATAATTTATATGTTCAACCGTGTTTGTTCCCTATTGAGCTAGGATGTAGCTCACCCTATAGACTATACGTCGCAGGTCCACTACTAGCAGCTGCCGAGGCTTCAGGGGACGCTGATCCCGGCGAGTCGGACCTTGCGGCCGGTGAAGAGTTGGAGCCACCTCCAGAGGACTTCTTCTAGAGGACTCCGTTGTGCCACTTTGAGGGATTTTGGAGAGAGTTTTTGTACGGCTTGGTATGTCAAGCCTTGATTCTGTTTAAACCATGTATATATATATATATAGATGGGATTATTCCTTTGGGGCGAACCATCCGTGATGATTGCTATCATCGATGGTTCGGATCGGTTCTCCATTCATGTAGAGGCATGAGGGTAGAACTGTCTTTTGGATAGTTAATTAATATAGATTTAAATTCCGCAATTTCGTTTATTATTTTATTGCAATGCTTGATATACCAGTGTTCCGTGCTTAGCTAAGGGGCACGGTCAAGATGATCGTGCTGATGGCACGAGTTTCGGGGTGCCGAAATCCGGGTTGTCACAAAACCCTTCAAAGCGTTGAAGTGGACAATGACATAGCAAACTAAATTGGATTTGGAGGGAAAGAGTGGCACATGACTCGCACGTGACCTCGTTTGGCTAATAAGCTGTTGGATTTTGTTTTCTTCTTCGTTTGTCTCCTTTGTCTTCTCCAGTCCAATAGCAATGGATTTCCTTCTCATGCGGGCCTTGGAGATTTAAAGCCTCTTTTTCACCCGATTTGGATCTTCTTCTTCATTTTTTAGTTGGATTCTCCATTCTAGGGCGGCATACATTGAAGTACCCTATTTTGAAAGGGCTAAAATGGTTTAACGTAAAAGAGAAAGTGTATGCAAGACGCCTCGCTACAGTAAGTTTACTTTTTGGTTTTATTTTCTCTGTATTTTTTTGTATTTGTGTCAATATTTCTTTGGATTGATTGATTTGTAGTGTACAAAGATTTAAAAAGGTTGAAAGAAAATGTAGGGTTTAATTGAGTGTTAATCTTATATATGTAAATGCTGATTATGGGCTAAAGCTGTATAAAGATTGCAATGGGTAGTATGAAAATTTACAATAGGCTTACAACTGCATAAAGATTGATGGCAATGGGCACCCATTGTAGACTAACTCTATAGGATAACTCAAAATAGAGTCATATTGATGGCAATGGACTCTAGACTATTTTGACATGAAAATGGAAAGGGTGTTTATGATCATCAATATTTATGTTGGTGTATGATTCTATGAGAGTTCTTATGGTGATGACCAAATGTCGACACAAGAAATATGAGGTCATAAAACTTACGATCATAATAGTTTATGATTTATTTTCCTTTATAGGATGTCATGAGTGCCAGGAATTTTAAATCAAGGATTCAGGGCAAAAGCTATTTCATTATAATTGTAAGTTGTTGAAGGAATGTGTATAGCATACAAAGTGGGATGTCAATAGCCTTTACCTTAATAATATAATATATAATATATAGTTAAAATTATTATATTCTTTAGTTAACTGCCTATATGGTGATGCAATGGAGTCTAAGTCAACTAAACCCTGGCTTGAGTTGTAACATTGTTGTGAGGGACAAGTCCTTATTATTAATATAGCAATTGTTTTTAGGACCCTGATTGGTGTCTAAAGAAATTTTTCTTCACTTTGAAACCTATAAATATATGATATAGTGACATGAAGTTTTTTTTTAAATCCATATGTGCAGCCCTATAAACTCAAAGACACAAGGAGATGGAACCTGACCATTAAAAGTGTTATGAGCTTGCAAATGTCCTTGATTGTAATAACCCCAAATTCTGTAAACAATGCAGGTCGTACGATGTATGTGTGTGATGTGTGTATGTGGCTTACAAGGGAACCCCTGCTACATAACACTTGTGAAATTATATATGTCTCACACCATGCATTTACTAGTGGATGGGGTAACATGTAAGTTAGATGTATATGTATAACATAGAAACAAAATCAATGTACTAGGGGGGGTCACACACGGGAGCCTCATTGTGTGTGAGCGTTGAGAGAAAGAGAAAGAGAAAAAGAAAGGAGAAAAGAGAAAAGAGAGGGTTTGAAGAGAAAAAACAAACAAGTTTCTTGAATCCATGGTTTAGATTCACGTGATTTTTGTGAGTTATATGTGAAAGAATAGATTGTGTGAGTTATCGCCTACAATTATGTTGGCTTGGTCGTGAACGTGAAGCTTGGTGAGAGTTGTTTTCCGTTTTGGAAACCCTTGTATTCTTTCTAGAAGAAAGATCCGATCTACGAGGAATCGATGAGTTAAAAGGTAAGAAATTAATGCTTAAATGTATTTTAAGTGCATATTTAATATTAGATAGGATGTGTAATAAATGTGGATGAGGTTTGGTGAAGATTGAGTTAAAGAGAAAACTCAAATCTAGATATCTCTGGTTCTTGCGCTCACGAGCTTCAAAGCTCGCTCGCGCGAAAGCATTATGAAGGCTTATGTAAGCCGTGAGGTTTTGTATCTCGCTCGCGCGAGAATTTAAGTGTCTTGAGGCTCGCTCGCACGAGGCCTCGCGTGACAATTTACAGCAAGCAAAATTCCAATTGGTCGCGCGAGGAATTATGTGTTTTGGTCTCGCGCGCACAAGCTCTAGAGCTCGCTCCGCAAGAAACAGAGTATATGTTATTTGTTTCTTTCGTTTTGAATTCTTCAATAATATGTGCCTTAGGTTGTTTTAAGAATTCCTCAGGTTAATTTAGACATTTTGAATATAGGATAATCACTTGTGCTAGGTATGGACACGGATACGTGACGTATCTATATGGATTTACTTGAGCTTTGTATGAGGTAGGGAAAACTCTATATCATGTGCATTTGATACGTTAAGCATGTGCTTGATGACATAAGATTTTTGTTTTGAATGCGATGAGTTATGAATGGGTAAGCATGTGCGTGTATTTCGAAAATCATGATAAGTTAAGTGTATCAACTATGTGTGAGTCTTTCAAGACTCATTTTGTTAATGTGAAATCCTTCAAGATTCATTCGGAAATTAAAAAGAAGGCAAGTGTGTGAACTCATGCGTTTAAGTAGTTATAATTACCACATCACACGGTGATGAACTATAAGTTATGCACTATAATTTGAGGTTTCATGTGAATACCCGGCCGATACGATGGTATATCTGTGACCGACACAGCGGGATATTCGTGACCGGTACAGTGGGATATTGGTACAACCTTTGTAAATTTGTGAATCCTACCGGCCAACGGTAAACTTATATTCAGCACAAGCGTTCATCATTGTTGGGACCTTACATACCATGTGCAAATAGTTCATATGAATGATGATGGTGGGTATTCCATCGGGGGCTTGATGCTATACTTACTCGGTGGATAATTTAAGTGAAGCACTTTAAGTTTCCTTTTTGTGTTGTGTGAATCAGTAGTAAAACATGTGTTAAATTTTTCAAAATTAGAAAAATCCTTTGTTTATCCAGTCATCTTTGAAATTGTGTATCCTTATTGAGAAAATTGCACTTTCGATTATATCATGAGATATATACTTTAGTTGAGATATGCATGTTATTGGTCTTTTCTATTGAGCTTAGATGAAGCTCATCCCTCGACTATACGTCATAGGTTCAGGTGAGAATTTTGGTGCAGAGGACTTGGATAAGGAGGACTCCGAGTACGTGCCTCTAGAAGAAGAGATAGAACCCCACCTAGAGAATTGTTTTCTGTGTGCAAAGCACGGGTAGGTCCGGCTTTGGTTTGACGGGTTATTGTATGATTTTGGGTGATGTAAGAGATATAGATGCATTGGATTAGATGTCCTATTCTTTTGCGAACCATGTTTCGGTGATGGTCGGCCATCACCGGTGGTTCTTTTCGATTCTTCTGCCCATGAGTTTTTACATGGGATTAGAACCGTTATTTTGAGCTTTCGAGATGTAGAAATGGAGATTTACTTTTGCACATGAGGTCTATATCTGTTTAGTTATGGTTTCCGCTTTGTTTCTGCTTTTCGGGGATCGGCCTTAGCGTCGGTCCGGATTTGACGGTTAGGAAATCTAGGCTATCACAGTTGGTATCAAAGCCTAAGCATTAGAAATTTCTGACAAGTCCTAGATTTGACTAGACGTTTAAGATTTTGTTAGAGTATAGGGACCTATGTTAATGAAACTATTATTTCATTGTAACAGATAAACATGGATTTGAGAGGTAGAGGACCCCCTAGAGGCGGTTGTCATAGAAATTTGAGGAGTATAGATGATACTCCTACGGGTTCGGGTATAGATCAAAGGCACCCTGCTAGTGAGAGAAATCAGAGGGATGAAGCAACGGTTAGGATGGCGTAGGCCATGGAGGCAGTGGCCATTACCATGGCCCAACAGACTCGGCAGACTGCGCTACTGGCTGAGCAGACCGCACTGCTGGCTGCCAATAATGTGAACCATCAGCAGCCACCACCACCACCTCCTCCAGTATTACTGCCCTCTTCACTTGTGGATTTTAGGAGGTTTAGACCTCCTAATTTCTATGGGCGAACGGATCTGCTTGAGGTGGAAAAATGGTTAAACCAGATTGAAAAACTCCTACAGAGGTTTCAGAGTACAGAGGATGAGAAAGTTGGTTGGGCTTCCTTCCAGCTTGAGGGTGATGCCGACTGTGGTGGAAGTCGGTATTGAGAAAAAGAGAGGTCGAAAATCATCACGGCCTATGGACTTGGGCGGAGTTTGTGGCGCTGTTTAACAAGGAATATTTTCCCAAGCAAGTGAGGAATCAATTAAAGAAAGAATTTTCAAATTTGGAGCAAGGAAGCATGACCGTATGGAAGTATGGTAATGAATTTACAAGGTTATCTAGGCTCGCACCAGAATTAGTGGCCACCGAAGAGATGAAGGCCAGTAAATTTGAAGAAGGCCTGAGGCCGAATGTGCGAGATAGAATCTCGATGTTGGAGCCAGAAACTTATGCTGAAGTGATGAGCAAAGCGATTGTGGCTGAGAGAGACATAAATAATATGTACAAGAGACGAGATCAACAAAATAAGAACAAGGCGGGTCAAGGGAGAGTAAGTGACTACGACTCGGGGAATAAAAAGTTGAGGTTTACAGCACCAGCTCCAACTTCAAGACAACCTGCCTATATAAGTTATCTCAGGCCCATCGTATCTACTCCTATGAGGTCTTTCCGTATCGAGGGCCCTGCTCAGACTCAGACTTCGGGAGCTTCAGTTACATAGAGATTCTCAAGAGCAGCATCATCAACGCCCCAAGTTATATGTGCCCGTTGTGGCAAGTCTCCTAAGACTTCAGAATGCAGACGAGACACGGGGGCATGTTTTAAATGCAGGAAGATGGGTCATATGATCCGAAATGGCTTGGAAATGAGGAAAGAAGGTGTGGTTTCATTGGCTACAGCAAAGAGGCCTATGCGATCTACGAGACCTACTATACAAGGCCGTGTGTTTGCACTAACAACCGAAGACGCTCAAACAAGCAACGACGTCATTCAGGATATGATCATCTATCTATGTTTACATTAATTAAATTGCATTTTTATGAAGTAGGTGCATAAATAGGAATGAGCTACTAGATTTTTGTTTATGTGGGTGTTACATCTTGACATATATGCTTAACTAGCCAATATATATATATATACATATATATATATATATATACTCACGTAGGTACATTACAACTATATAAGGGAAACAACGGTGATCGTTGTGAAGCACGAATTTTAATAGACCCAGGGTCTACCCACTCGTTTGTGACTCCAGAATTTGCGAGAAGATTGAAATTCATTCCCGAAGCATTGGAGTTTATTTTGGATGTGTCAGTTCCTATGGGAGTGCAGTGACTACAAACACATGTTCCCGATCTATTATTGTACGAGCTGAAGATCAAGAGACGATGACGGATCTCATCTTGTTGAATATGCAAGAATTTGATGTACTCCTTGGCATGAATTGGCTATCCGCTTATCATGCAAGCGTTGATTGCCTATAAAAAGTCGTCACTTTTCGTGCACTGAAGTACAAGTCATTCTGATTTATTGGAGACAAAGGCAAGATAATACCAATCATCTCCGTGGTACGAGCTGAACAGATGATGAAGAATGGGTGCAAAGGTTACCAAGCATTTCTGCAAGAGCAACGGGAAGTGAAGAACGTCATCACCGATATTTCGATTGCTTGCGAGTTTTCGGACGTGTTTCCTAATGACTACCAGGATTACCACCAGATCGAGAGATTAAATTCGCGATCAATTTAGCACCAGATACAGAGCCGATATCTAAAGCGCCATATCGAATGGCTCCTGCCAAGTTGAAAGAGTTGAAGGAACAACTACAAGAATTGTTGGACAAGGGCTTCATAAGACCTAGTGTGTCTCCTTGGGGAGCACCGGTATTGTTTGTTAAAAAGGATGGGTCGATGAGGCTTTGCATTGACCATCATCAATTGAACAAGCTGATAATAAAGAACAAATACCCCTTACCTAGGATCGACTATCTTTTTGATAAGTTGCAAGGGGCGAAGTTCTTTACGAAGATTGACTTGAGGTCAAGGTATCATCAATTGAAAGTGAAAGTCGAAGATGTTCAGAAGACAACATTCAGAACCAGATACGGATATTATGAGTTTCTAGTGATGCCTTTCGTCCTGACAAACGCGTCAGCTTCGTTTATAGATCTCATGAACAGGGTGTTTAAACAACATCTTGATATGTGCGTGGTAGTGTTCGTGGACGACATCCTCATTTATTCAAAATCTAAGGAAGAACACGAGCAACACTTATGCATTGCATTGCAGACGCTACGTGAGCATTAGCTATATGCCAAACACAGCAAGTGTGAGTTCTATTTGAAGAAGGTGAGCTTTTTAGGCCACATAGTCTCAGAAGCAGGTGTGACAGTTGATCCAGCGAAGTTTGAGGCAGTGGTAGATTGGGAACAATCAAAGACTATGATAGAGATTCACAGTTTCCTCGATTTGGCTGGGTACTACAGAAGATTTGTAGAGGGATTTTCCAAGATCTTAGGACCACTCACACGACTTACCAAAAAAGATGTTAAATTTGAGTGGACAAAGTGAATGTGAAAAGAGTTTTTAGAAACTTAAGAAATGGCTTACCTCTGCACCAGTGTTAGCTATTCCATCGAGTAGTGGGGGGTTCACTGTTGATAGTGATGCTTTATACAATGGTTTGGGCTGTGTGCTCAATTAGAATAAGAAGATCATCACTTATGGATCAAGGCAGCTGAAAGATCACGAAAAGAACTATCTGACGCACGATCTAGAGTTAGCTGCGGTGATCTTTGCATTAAAGATATGGAGACATTATTTGTACGATGAAACCTTTGAGATCTTCACAGACTAAAAAAGCATTAAATACTTATTTACGCAGAAAGATTTGAATATGAGGCAATGAAGATGGATTGAATTTCTCAAAAATTACGATTGCTCTATTCAGTATCACCCAGGTAAAGCAAACGTCGTGGCAGATGCGTTGAGTCGGAAGAACATGACTCAGTTGACTAGTCTCACTACGGGACTTCAACGGTGAAAATTATTGGAAGACCTCTCCTTGTATGATAAGAATATTGAGGTCAAGGTTTCAGGTGTCTTTTTGGCAAATATCACAATCATACCAACAATTTTTAATTGAATCCACGAGCTTCAAATGAAAGATATAGAATTGTTAAAGATCAGACAGGGTGTGATGGATGGTACCAGAGCTGTAATAGCCTGAAAAATCACACTAAACTATTACCTCGGGATCCGTGCCCGATCGGTCATAGGTTTGACCAAATGGAAGTCCAACAGTTAGTATGTGGTGTAATGAACGGACGAGATATAATAAATAGGATGCCTATGTGGTGTGTGTTGTGAAGATGTAGTCGCATACACCTACCGCGGTGTATGTGCTCAACACACAAGTGAGAAAGAGGATAAAAGGGTTTAATAGCCCTAAAAGCAAGGGTTTGATGTTGTTGAAGGAGAGTAAAGAAGAGAGAGAGAGAGAGAAAAGTAAGAGAGGAGTTATTGCAACTAATTGGAGGGGGGATTCAAGCGATAAAAGCCGGATTCAACGCGATTTGGATCTGTTAGAGCCAAAGCTGGAAACCCTAGCCTTCCAACTATTTGATTGAAATCAACTTGAGATCTATTCAAGGTAAAATTTTTGTAAATAAAATGCATAGATTATAGGGGTTAAGTTGTGATTGAATGTGGGTTAAATCATAGGATAATGGCTTAGAAAAATAGAGGAAAAAGTATGGAAGAAGATGGGGAAGAACAGCTCGAAAGGGGCTGAATCTGACAATTTCGATTAATCAAAATTGGGTTTCGATTAATCGAAATTGGCCAGGAAGATGAAAGGTCAGAGGACCCCGATTTCGATTAATCGAATTTGATTTCGATTAATCGACTGGGGACCTCCAGTGGACCCCAGGGGTTGGAGGAAATGACTTGAGGAAAAATCGACTAATCGAAATGGAATTTCGATTAATCGATTTGGGATCGATTAATCAACTTGTGAAACTCGACTGTTCGAACTGAGGGTCGACTTTGCGAAAAGAAGAATTTCGATTAATCGAAATTGGATTCGATTAATCGAATGAAAACTCGACTGTTCGAACTGAGGATCGACTTTGCGAAAAGGAGAATTTCGATTAATCGAAATTGGATTCGATTAATCGAATGTAAGCTCGACTGTTCGAACTATGAGTCAACTTTGCGAAACAGAGAAATTCGATTAATCAAAATTACTTCGATTAATCGATATTGACCTTCGATTAATCGATTTTGGAAATCGATTAATCGAATCAGGTTCGATTAATCGATTTTGGAAATCGATTAATCGAATCAGGTTCGATTAATCGATTTTGGAATTCGATTAATCGACTGAGATAGATTATGTTGACTTTTGGGTTTGACTTTAAGATTCTTGGAGGGTCTTATACCTTCTTTATTGCATCCTTTGGGATGTGTTTCACCTGTTATGTGGTACCATAGGTGGTACGTGTGGACTCGTGCACAAGGAGCCACGTGGGACCTTGATGCATTGATCAAATGAAGACTTGAGGTAGGGAACACCTTGAACATGTACTTTATTTTACAAGAGCATGTATGTAGTGATATAGATTTCCATTCAAATGTTTAATTGCTTAAGAATTGTGAAAAGTGTATGACATCCATAAGAGAAATTCTAATAAGCCATCCCTGTGGGATGAAGAAGTAAGAGATGAGAGCATCAGGTGTGATGCAAGTAAATGGATACATCCCAGGGATGTATCCAAGGATTGAATCATGTTTGATAGGGCCTAACTGATATAAGATAGCACATTTACACGGTGAATAACTATATGTAAGGCACCGATATTTTTGTTATTTGAGGTTTGATAGGTACCCCACCGACGTATGGATATCCACGATCGACACGGCAGATATCCGTGACCGATACGGCGAAACCGTAGGCCGCCATGAGGCTTATCCAGACATAGTAAGCACACCCTGTGGGTGTTGATTGAGACAAGTGAAACCCGCCACCAATCCCTGTGAAAGGGGCTTGGGTACTATTTGAATTCTGTGAATACGTTAAAACTGTCTATATAGATGACGATGATGGGTATCTCATGGGGCTCGATGCTATATTGCTGGGATTACTTAAGTTGAAAGTTTAAGTTTTGCTTTAGGCCTTTTCAAAGATCATTCATGAGTAAATGAAAATACAAGTAATCAAAGTAACGAAATGCTTTTAACTGTTTTCATCAACAACTGCATAGACACATCATGCATGGCATATCATGGAATATATGTGAGTAGTAATTTATATGTTCAACTGTGTTTGTTCCCTATTGAGCTAGGATGTAGCTCACCCTATAGACTATACGCCGCAGGTCCACTACTAGTAGCTGCCGAGGCTTCAGGAGATGCTGATCCCGGCGAGTCGGACCTTGCGGCCGGCGAAGAGTTGGAGCCACCTCCAGAGGACTTCTTCTAGAGGACTCCGTTGTGCCACTTTGAGGGATTTTGGAGAGAGTTTTTGTACGGCTTGGTATGTCAAGCCTTGATTCTGTTTAAACCATGTATATATATATATATAGATGGGATTATTCCTTTGGGGCGAACCATCCGTGATGATTGCTATCATCGATGGTTCGGATCGGTTCTCCATTCATGTAGAGGCATGAGGGTAGAACTGTCTTTTGGATAGTTAATTAATATAGATTTAAATTCTGCAATTTCGTTTGTTATACTTTTTGATGCTTGATATACCAGTGTTCCGTGCTTAGCTAAAGGGCACGGTCAAGATGATCGTGCTAATGGCACGGGTTTCGGGGTGACAAAATCCGGGCTGTCACAAGAGCAGACTTTGCAATTAAGGAAGATGGATCGTTATTGTTCAAAGGACGTTTGTGCATACCGATTGATGTCGACCTGCGATAAACTATATTGGATGAAGCTCATAAGTCTAAGTATGCTATTCATCCTGGTGGTACCAAGATGTATCAGGATTTGAAGAGAAGCTATTGGTGGAGAGGTTTGAAGAAAGATATCGTCGAGTATATTTCTAAATGCTTAGTGTGTCAGCAAGTAAAGGTGAATCATAGACATCCAGCAAGTTTATTACAATCTCTACCAATACCCGAGTGAAAATGGGAATTGATTTCCATGGATTTTATTATAAGATTACCTAGGACGGCGAAGCGCCACAATGCTATATGGGTAGTCGTTGATCTACTAACAAAGTCAACACATTTTTTGCCCTACAACATCACATATAGGACAAGCAAAATGGCAGATTTGTACAAGCGAGAGATCATCCGATTGCACGGTATTCCGACGAGTATTGTTTTGGATCGCGACCCATTGTATACCTCGATATTTTGGCAAATATTTCAAGAAGGTATGGGCACAAGATTGGATTTTAGCTCCACTTTTCATCCACAAACCGATGGTCAGACTAAGAGAGTCAATCAAATTATTAAGGATATGCTTAGAGCATGTATGATAGACTTTCAGGGATCATAGGATCAATATTTATCAATGATCGAATTTGAGTATAATAACAGCTTTCAGTCAAGTATTGGTATGACTCCGTATGAAGCGCTGTATGGACAGCGATATAGATCTCCGATCAATTGGGAGGAAATCGGAGAAAAGTTTGTTTTGGGTCCGGA
Source organism: Chloranthus sessilifolius (assembly GCA_021018995.1). Lineage (NCBI taxonomy): Eukaryota > Viridiplantae > Streptophyta > Magnoliopsida > Chloranthales > Chloranthaceae > Chloranthus > Chloranthus sessilifolius. The sequence continues at coordinate 241,577 of CM037584.1, forward strand.
CGTATTAGAAAAAAATGTTGAAACTGTTCATACGATTTGGGAAAGGATTAAGACAGCTCAGAGTCAGCAGAAAAGTTATGCCGATATCAAGAGAACCAGTGTGGATTTTCACGTAGGAGATCATGTGTTTGTTAAGATCTCACCGATAAAAGGTGTAATGCACTTCGGAAAGCGTGGGAAGCTAAGTCCACGCTACATTGGACCCTTCAAAGTCTTGGGAAGAGTTGGCGAAGTTGCATATAAGGTCGCTTTACCCCCACAACTTGATAGAGTACACGATGTGTTTCACATCTCCATGCTACGAAGGTATGTGAGGGACCCGACCCACATACTCAATGCGCCACCGATTAAAGTTTACAAAGACTTGACTGTCAAAGAAGAGCCAGTGCAAATCCTAGATCGCAAGGAACAAGTACTACACATGAAAAAGATTCTTTTGGTACTTGTTAGATGGCGGAATCATTCGTGAGAAGAAACTACGTGGGAATGTGAGGCAGATGTACGTGAAGCCTATCGAAATTTATTTACTTAGTTTTGCTTATATTGTATAAATTATGAACAATAGTGCCAATCCAATGTAGAATGTTAGTTTGTTTTATGCATGTTCAAATTTCCAATAAGAGTATAAATCTATGGTTGTCTAAACTGATTGTGAGATTCATTAATTGATCATGTTGTTCAACGGTTAATCAATTATAAACTAAAGGATGTATGTTTGAGGTGAAATTGAGAATTTAAAACGAAAGGAATATAAAATTGAAGCAAAACTGTTGCATAACTTGTACTTGAGTCTCACACGCGCGACAACTTATATCTCGCTCGCGCGAGCCTCTCAGAAGGGTCAAATTATAAGGGAATTCGACCTCCAGGAGCTATCTATGACTCGCGCACATGAGCTACTTACCTTGCTCGCGCGAGGAACATACTATATAAGGGGTTTAAACCCTTTTCGTGGTCATTTCGCTTGAAAGAGAGAAAGGGGGGAGAGCTAGGGTTTGGGGATTTCGTGAAGGCAGCTCTCCATACGTGCGATTGGGGATTTTTTTTTTCTTCGCGATTCAACCGAATTTTTATCGCAAGAAAGGTAATCTCTACCCTAGATTTACCTCTATTCTGAATTATATTAAGTTTTTGGAGCCCTAGAATGTTTGATAAGTCACCAAACCCTAGACCAAAAAAACAACAGGCGGTCCGTCCGCCTAGCTCTCGAAAGAAGGGGACCTCTACACCCAGCCCTTTGACCCAACCCGCCGAATGGTAGGAAAATAAAGTTTTCGAGCTGGAATGGATAATCCACAAAAGTTTCTTTGAGGATCCATCGTCCACCCAATGGACGTTGGATTACTTAATTGTGAATCAATTGAAACCCCTATTACAGTCGTTCCATGCTCGATATTACCCACGATTGGTAAGGTTATTTTTTCAAACCCTTAAGACCAATGCCACCCAAACCAATTTAATTTGTGAGATTAATGGGAAGGAGATGAGTTTTGATGCTAGGGACATTTCCCACGTGATGGGCTATCCACTTGATTACATTGAAGATGGAGTCCAAACCCCCATTCCTTCAATATGTGATACTCGAGGTAATTGCAGCTGAGGTCACCTGCGGGGTGACTGCCGCGAGAAAATCTATCACACAGGCTTAGCTACCCGAACGCATGTGGCCCCTCTATATAATCTTTAGGAAGAATTTATATCCCCTATGCCACGAGCAAGAACGTCGGGACGCGTTCTTACAAGAACTTTATGCCGCATATCACGATAGGTGGTTCAGCGCCCCTATCCTCATTCAAAAAGCCATTCTCCACGCCCTCAAGAGGAACAAACCTGGAGCTATTCCTAAACCCATAAATCGGTTACCTTATGCGCGGCTCATCTCCCGACTCTTTGAATTGCATGATGGAAAGGACGGGTTTTAAATTCAAGCCCATGAGCCAATCCTCTCTGACAACATCGAGTCCTGCCGGATCACAAACTTAAACAAAAACCTTAAAAGCCTAAGAACAAGTGTTAAGAAGAAATAAGACAGCCAGTTCACACAACAAGCAGCACAGACACACCAGCCCACTCAACCTACAACACCATCTTCACCCCATCATGTGCCTAGTGGTCAAGACGACATGCTTCATGAAATTCTAGTACAGGGCCATGAGATACGGATCCATCAGCGTTTTCAAGAGGCAGTTTGCCTTGATTTGGTGATCCATGCCTACCCCCAGACTTATCAGCAACGCATCGACACCATGCGGGCTACGATTTTTTATGCTTCTAGCTTAGTTGCGGCTGCTGAGGAGGAAGAGGGCGATGATGGGGAAGCTAATGAAGAGGAGGCTAATGATGATGAAGAGCGTGATGACGATGAGGCCTCCGGTTTCGGGGATGAGGACGAGGAGTACGATGCAGAGGATGACGAGTAGGGCTAGCTGCTAGGGACAATTCTTTTTTAGAGGGAAATTTCAAATTTTGTAATGCAAAGATAAACATCTTATGTAATTATGAATTATCACTTGTGAAACTATTGTAACATGGCTGTCACATTGGGATTTGTTTCGTTTGGAAGGTGAATTACATTTTGATGCCCAAATGCTATAATTCTATTTTCTTTTATGCAATGGATAATCTTTTAATTTAATGATGAATGGATGAATGGTTAATTTCATGATGCATGGATAAATGATTAAATGTTATTTTTCTTCAATGGATTGTTTTATGCAATGGGCGCAATGATATAAGTTTTATGGAGGATTGGTCAACTGTTGTGTGGTGTATGAATGCCAAAATAGTTTCTTTTATGGAGCATGGTTATGATGTATTGTGCATGATGATGGTTAAGGTCCAAAGTGACCTCTTAAGAGTTTAATTCATGAGTGTGAGTCCTTTAATGTAACTTAGGACAATTTTTTAAGATGAAAATTCTATAAGGTGGGGTGAATGTAATAACCCCAATTTCTGTAAACAGTGAGGTCGTACGATGTATGTGTGTGATGTGTGTATGTGGTTTACAAGGGAACCCCTGCTACATAACACTTGTAAAATTGTATATGTCTCACACCATGCATTTACTAATGGATAGGGTAACATGTAAGTTAGATGTATATGTGTAACATAGAAACAAAATCAATGTACTAAGGAGGGGGGGGGGGGGGGGTCACACACGTGAGCCTCATTGTGTGTGAGTGTTGAGAGAAAGAGAAAGAAAGAAAGGAGAAAATAGAGGGTTTGAAGAGAAAAAGGAAACAAGTTTCTTGAATCCACGGTTTAGATTCACGTGATTTTTGTGAGTTATATGTGAAAGAACAAATTGTGTGAGTTATCGCCAACGATTATGTCGACTTGGTCGTGAACGTGAAGCTTGGTGAGAGTTATTTTGGATTTTGGAAACCTTTATATTTTTTCTAGAAGAAAGATCCGATCTACGATGAATCGATGAGTTAAAAGGTAAGAAATTAATACTTAAATGTGTTTTAAGTGTATATTTAATGTTAGATAGGATGTGTAATAAATGTGGATGATGTTTAGTGAAGATTGAGTTAAGGAGAAAACTCATATCTGGATATCTCTGGTTCTCGCGCGCACGAGCTTCAGAGCTGGCTCACGCTAGAAGCATTATGAAGGCTTATCGCTCGTGCGAGAATTTAAGTGTCTTGAGGCTCGCTCGCACGAGGCCTCGCGTGCCAATCTGCAGCAAGCAAAATTTCAATCGGTCAAGCGAGGAATTATGTGTTTTGGTCTCGCACGCACAAGCTCCAGAGCTCACTCGCGTGAGAAACAGAGTATATGTTATTTATTTCTTTCGTTTTGAATTCTTTAGTAATGTGTGCCTTAGGTTGTTTTAAGAATTCCTAAGGGTAAATTCGGACATTTTGAATGTATGATAATCACTTGTGCTAGGTGTGGACACGGATACGTGACGTATATATATGGATTTGCTTGAACTTTGTGTGAGGTAGGGAAAACACTATACCATGTGCATTTGATACGTTTAGCATGTGCTTTATGATATTAGATTTTTGTTTTGAATGCGATGAGTTATGAATGGGTAAGCATGTGTGTGTGTATTTCGAAAACCATGATAAGTTAAGTGTATCAGCTATGTGTGAGTCTTTCAAGACTCATTTCGTTAATGTGAAATGTATATGGAATCCTTCAAGATTCATTCGAAAATTAAAAAGAAGGCAAGTGTGTGAACTCATGTGTTTAAGTAGTTATAATTACCACATCACATGGTGATAAATTATCATTTATGCACTATGATTTGAGGTTTCATGTGAATACCCAGTCGACATAGCAGTATATCCGTGACCGACACGGCAGGATATTCGTGATCGGTACAATGGGATATCCGTACAACCTTTATAAATTTGTGAATCCTATTGGCCAACGATAAACTAATGTTCGACACAAGCGTTCATCATTGTTGGGACCTTGCGCACCATGTATAAATGGTTCATATGAACGACGATGGTGGGCATTCAATCGGGGGCTCGATGCTATTCTTGCTCGGGGGATCATTTAAGTGAAGCACTTTAATTTCCTTTTTATGTTATGTGAATCAGTAGTAGAACATGTGTTAAAATTTTCAAAATTAGAAAAATGCTTTGTTTATTCAGTCATCTTTGAAATTATGTATCCTTATTGAGAAAATTGTGCTTTCGATTATGTCATGAGATATATGCTTTTGTTGAGATATGCATGCTATCGGTCTTCCCTATTGAGCTTAGATGAAGCTCATCCCTCGACTATACGTCACAGGTTCAGGTGAGGATTTGGGCGCGGAGGACCTGGATAAGGAGGACTCCGAGTACGTGCCTCTAGAAGAATAGATAGAACCCCACCAAGAGAATTGTTTTCTGTGTGCAAAGCACGGGTAGGTCCGGCTTTGGTTTGACGAGTTATTGTATGATTTTTTGTGATGTAAGAGATATAGATGTATTGGATTAGATGTCCTATTCTTTTGTGAACCATGTTTCGATGATGGTCGGCCATCACCAGTGGCTCTTCTCAGTTCTTTTGCCCATGAGTTTTTACATGGAATTAGAATCGCTATTTTGAGCTTTTAAGATATCTGTTTAGTTATGGTTTCTGCTTTGCTTCCGCTTTGCGTGTGGATGTGCCAAGTGTGCCTTTCGGGGATCGGCCTTAGCATCGGTCCGACAATTCAAGTTTCGAGATTAGGAAATCTGGGCTATCACACTGATGAACTTAACCTTTTTCATGGTCAGGTTTTCTTTGTGTATCTAAGGGTTTACAAAAGGATCAAGTCAGTATAAGGTAATTTGAAAAAAAGGGAGAGAAATGCAAATCCTGTAACACAAAATATGTAGAAACAAGTTATACGAAAGGAAATTCATAAGTAGACTTTCCTCAGTGAAGTAGACTTAAGTAGAGTTTCGAGCAGGGAGTTAATGCAAACTGCAACTTGTTTAATGTTCAATTATGTTACTACATATTGCTCTAAGTAAATATATTCTTTTACTATGTTGGTTATCTATGCATTGTGACTCTTATGCAAGCAATTATTTTATTTGTTTAATATGCAGATAAAGGCTCTGACAACTTTACGGTTAGGTTGTTTCATGGAGGTAATTTTTGAGGTACACTAGCAGCCAATGAATATAGAAGGGGCCATTTCAGCTTCTTTAATCACTGCCACAGTGATGAGATGTCCCAATTAGAGTTATTCCATATGGCTGAAGAGTTGGGATACCTTAGTTCCTACAGAGTTCTATAGTACTATTCAAGGCAAATTTGTTGTCATCAAAACTAATATGCAAAGCTTAGAGTTAGGGAATTTGATTGGTTCTTATGGGATATTCGATGTGTTTATGGTTCCTCTCTTACCATTAAATGTGGACATCCAAGAGAGTCAAGTCTAACACGAACATCCCAAGAGGATAGTAGCTACAACATGGACCAAGACTTCACAAGCCAAAGGGAAGAGCAATAGTGTTGATAAGGGCAAGGCCCTTGTTTTTGCAAGTAAAGGAAAGAACAACAATCTTCATATGGGTCAGAGCATTTTAGATGGTGAGAACAATGATGATTATGACCCGGAGTCCAGATCCTCACCTTCTGACGAAGATGAGATGTGGGATAGTGATTACTTGATCTCTGATGATGATGCACTATTCGATGAGTTCATAGATGTGGACTCCGAGTTTGTAGTGTTAGAAAGTAGAGAGGTAGGGAATGAGGGTCCATCCGAAGTTGAAGGTGACATGGATATGGGGAGAGTTTTCTAATTCTCCTTCTTCAGAGGCCGATGGGGTGGGGAAAACAGAAGAGAATGTATCAGGTATTTAATTAGAAGATAGATATGGAGAACCCAACTTTCTGTGTTGAGATGGAGTTCAAGACGTATGATTTCTTTTGGGAAGCTGTGAAGGAGTATGCCATAAAGTGTGGTAGAGAGATAAGTTTGTAAAATATGATAGGAATAAGGTAAGGGCAGTATGTAAGGAAGGTTTCCCTTGGTTGATATATTGCTCGTATGTACCAAATAATGCAGTTTATAGAGTGAAGACCCTAAAAGACCTGCACAGTTGTAGTAGATCTTTTGAAGTGCTTTGGATGACTACTACTTGGATAGTGAAGAGGTATGGGGAAAGGATTAGGTTGAATCCTACGTGGTCAGTTAAATCACTAGTGAACACAATAGAGACCGAAAGGAATGTAAAGGTTGACATTCAAAAGGTCTACAGGGCAAGGAAGATGATAATGCAAATGGCAGAAGAATCTTCGAGCACTCAGTTTAAGTTGCTATGAGGGTACGCTGAGGAAATGAGAAATACAAATCCCGGGACAACTGTAAAGGTGCTCATGAAGCCAGCAAGTGGAATGCAAGGAGTAGTGAAGTTTAAAAGATTCTATGTATGTTGGGGTGCACTAAAAAAAGGTTTTATAGATGGTTGTCGACCTGTCATAGGTCTCAATGGATGTCACATAAAGGGACCCCATGGTGGCATTTTGTTATCAATGGTAGCGATTAATGCAAACAATTGCATCTATCATTTTGCATATGTTGTTGTGGAGAAGGAGAAGAAGAAGACATAGACGTGGTTCCTAGAGTTGTTGAGAGCGAATCTTGTGGTTGAGAATTCTGCTCACTACACCTTCATGAGCGACAAACAGAAGGGGCTCATTGATGCAATGACAAACTTATTTCCTTGTGCTTCCCATCGATTCTGTGTGCGACACCTCTATAACAATTTCAAGAACTTCTTCTAGGGGCTTCCCTTGAAAGATATCCCATGGAGGGGAGCTAGAGCGACAACGGGTCTGCCCTATAGTTGTTGAAGGTGGGAACTCTCGGGTCTGCCTTGTATCCACGCGATAGGCGCAATGAAATACATCAACAAGGACCCACTGGAGTATTATCATGACTGCTACAGGGTGATTATGTACCTAAAGTGCTATAGTAATTTTCTGAGACCAATAAGTGGAAGAGAGCAATGGCTAACTACCGACGATGTAGTCATGATGCCTCTAGATGTGAAGAAGAGAGCCGGGAGGCCTAAGAAGGCGAGAAGGAGAGAACCCAATAAGTCGATTGATCCCTCAAAGCTGTCAAAGAAAGGTGTGAAAATGAGGTGTACCAACTGTGTAGAAGTGGAGCATAACAAGAGGGACTGCAAAGAGGCAAAGGTAAAAAAAAAATCTGAAGCTTATAATATTTTTTCATCGCATAATGTTGTAATTGGATAATGTTTGTCTACATGTACTATTGTAGAGAGGAGGGTCAGAAACTGGGGGTGAACCAACTAATGGACAACAACCTAAAAGGGGCAAGATACCAGTAAGTTTTATATTTTTTTTATTGGTATATTAATATAAATTACTCTTCGTTCTCTTGACTGACAGTTAGTACATTTCTTTAAATACAGGTGAAGAGGAATTAATAAGCCACAAGCCCCATCCCTCAGGCTGCTGCTTCAAGGTGTGGACCCCAGCCTGATGCTCTTTCTTTAATTAGTGGACCCCAACCTCAGACTTCCACTTCGGTAACAGGACCCCAGCCTCAGCCTCCGACTTCTACTAATTCAAGTAAGAGATCACACTTCACAAAAGCTCAAATTCAATAACAAATGCGAAAGCAAGGATGAAGAAGTTGCTGGTTTACAAAAAAAAAAAATTGTTGAATGACAGAGTACATGGGTTTTATGTACATGGGCTTTTAATGTCTATAACAGGTACATGGGTTATTTGTACATGAGTTTTATGTATATGGGTTTTTTATGTACATGAGTTTTATGTATATAGGTTTTAAATGACTGTGCATAGTGCTGGTTTTATGTACATGGGTTTTCAATGTCTATAACAGGCTTTTAATGTTTATGACAAAGTACATGACTGAAACCTCCTTTTGATGAATATACATATTGCCTTTATGTACATGGGTTTTTAATGTCTATAACATGTTGCCTTTTATCTATAACAGGTTTTTGATGAATATATAGATTGCCTTTTATCAATCTGATGTGGTTGTTGAATGACAGGTTGTATATAGTAATATGTTCAAATTTTCTGAAACCTATTTTTTGTTGAATGACCGAGTAATATCTGATGTGGTTGTTAAATGTGATGACCGAGTAATCTATTCCGATTGTATATAGGAATCTGTTGAGATTTTCTGATATATGGTTTTTTTTGTTGAATGACAGAGTAATATATGATGTGGTTTTTTATGTGGTTGTTGAATGTGATGACAGGGTAATCTGATGGGGTTTTTGTTTGTTCATTTCTACACAGAAGTGATCAATCTGATGTGGTTATTTATGTGGTTGTTGAATGTGGTTTGCCTATAACAGGTTGTCTTATAATGTGGGTGTGGTTTGTATATCAGTTTGGAGTATATCTCCTTCTTCAGTTTTTGAATGTGGTATGTTCAAATTTCTTCTCCCAAATTATGAACAGTACATAATTGAAATAGTCATGTTACAGATTGCTTAAATTAGGTGTATAACAGGGGACCAAGTGTTCTTGTTTGTAGATTGCTTAAATCAGGTGTATAACAGTTCTTGGATCTCTGGTTTCAAGTATTGCTTAAATCAGGTGTATAACCTGTATGCAGCTTCTTGTATTTAGCTTTGAAGTTCACAAATTGAGATTGAAAAATTCTCTTAATTTGCTTCAGATTCTGTTGGTGCTACTCCTTGAGCTTTTGCTGCTCAAACTAATAACAATGTTTGATTTGGAACAGGTGCTCCTCATAAATCACTTGGTTTCGAGAAATTCATACAATGGTAAAAGTTTAAATAGAATTATGGAATGTTGAATGTTGGTTTTTAATATCGAATGTGGGTGTGCTTTGTATATAAGCTTGGAGCATATCTCCTTCTTCAGATTTTATGAAACCTGTTTTTTGTTGAATGACAAAGTACAATTAAAAGCTCACAACTACTTGAATTATAGTCATCTGTTCAGATTTTCTTCTCCCAGATTATTAAGAGTACTAATGTTGAATGTGGTTTGTCTATAACAGGTTTGCTAATGTGCTTTTGATCAATATACATATTTTTTTATGTGTCTTTTGATGTGGTTTGTTGAATATAGTTTTTCATCAATGTGATGTGGTTTTTGGAGTATATCTTATGTGGTTTTTGATGTGATTGTTGAATGTGGTTTTTGGAGTCTATCTGATGTCAATTGATGTCAGATTATATATAAAAATGGAGTATATCTGATGTCAATCTGATGTCAAGCCTCATCTTTACCCACAAAATATAGGAATGATCAAGCCCATTCAGAATCCTAGATGAACTTCGATAGCTGTGCTTCAAAAAAATTTTCTATTGGTAAGAGAACTTGATACTTTTTTGTAAACAAAATGAATAAATATCTTTTGAAGTCCTTTTCACAATGCTACCATGATTGATATTTTCAAAGAATCAAGATGCCTGTAGTTTCTCTTTCAATTCTGATTTTATTATACTGCTTTATATATATACACACACTACTGTACAGGTTGCATATAAGGTCAATTGCATACTTGGGTCACTTCTTCGAAATATATCCTACTGATAAAAATTAATGATTTATGCATTTATTTTTGAACCAAAAGTCAACTCCTACTGATAAAAATTAATGATTTATGCATTTATTTTTGAACCAAAAGTTATATGGTGTTTATAATTCTGAAGCATTTGTATTTGTGCTTTTGACCAATGAGTAAGCCCTTAAGATGATAATCGTTCATTGGCCAATTGGTGCCAACTTTTCATGTGTTGCCTTCACCACATTGCCTATCTAAAAAAAACTTAGCATATTTAGAGGATGGTGTGTATTTGATCTAAAATTTGAGAAATGATAATGGCAGAGAACCACTGATTAGTTGATTTGATTGGGGTTGGCACAATGGCTAGGGCCATGCCTCAAGAAGCAGAGGTTCTTAGTTTGAATCTCACCCCTTGTTGGCCACTTGCAGGTTTTATCCCTATTGACTGGTCCGTGTGATGTGTGGGTGTACCGGGAACTTAATCGGCTGCTATAAGAGGCCGGATACCCCGTTATCCGAAAAAAAAAAAAACATATTAATTTGAAAAGCTTAACCAAATATTGTTTATCTAGAAATCTCAAGATACTAAACGGAACTATGTTAGTATTTCTTAACATTAACAAAATAATGCACTAAGGGACTTTTTAATTCTGGGTTTTATTTTGAAGAAGATTACTATATTGTAAGATTTCCCAAACTTTAGCCGAAAGTAATCATTCTTCAGTTCTTTTGTATTGATTTACTTTCTTCAGTACTTGATATGAATGTGGGGTTTCCCATCATTTGAGATTTGGAGGTTCTCCTATTGTACAAGGATTCCTAAATTTCAGGGGCAAGTATGAATATTGGTTCTTGTCAGTTTATTGCTGCTTGGAAGCATATTTGGGGTCAGCTTTGGGAGTCTTATCTCTCTATTCATTTACGTTCAAGGATCATTCTTCATTACAATTTTCCAAATATAATGACTAGGAGTCATAACAGATAATGATCACATTCTATGAATTGGTTGATTCTTTGTGTAATGCTATTAGTTTTTCGTTGGTTATTTTTGTTATTGATTGATTTTTTTTGGTTATCTAGGTGCCCAACTGTTAAAATTTATAATTCAGGCCAATCCAGTGACTGAAAAAATACTGATAAAAAAAAAATCTGTCTTGGAGCATCAGCATCCTGCATCGTCCAATTTGTGATCAGACATGTTGTCAGGCCCCATCTTTGCCCACAAAATATAGGAATGATCAGGCCCATCCGGAATCCTTGATGGACTTCGATAGCTGTGCTTCAGAATTTTTTTGTTAGCTATGCTTTAGAATTTTTTTGTATTGGTAAGAGCACTTGATACTTTGTTGTAAACAAAATGAATAAATATCTTTTGAAGTCCTTTTCACAATGCTATCATGATTGATATTTTCAAAAAATCAAGATGTCTGTAGTTTCTCTTTCAATATTATTGATTCAAGATGGTCTTTGTGGGCAACTTTGATGGATCTCTTTTCCCATTACACTAAAGCGTGGAAGTCATGGTACATGGAGATGGCTTAAGGAACTAACCAATCTCAAAATATAATTTACCAAACATCATAGCTCTCTCTCTTTCTCTCACAATTTAACATGTACAACAATGAATCACCCTATGATTCTATTCGTTTCTCGTCATAATTATCGAAATAAAAAAATTATGGCTTAATCAAGTAACTCTAATTCTCTGTATACCTTCTGTTGTATGTATAAAGGCTTATTATGATATTTTTTTACAGGGAACCAACTGATTATTTTATCACAGCCAGTTTCAATGTCCAAAGAGTCTTCTTCTTCATCCTGTTAATAAACTCCGATTAATCTATACTGTCCTTAACATACATCATGCGAAAATGGTACAGGTAAACATTCAAAATAAATAAGTTTATTTCATATCATGGAATGTTATAGCGGATCTACCATTTCATTAAAATGTGGCTAACATTCATCACTTTTGCACACAAAAAGTACCCTAATCCCTATGTCATAAACTGTAGCAAAACCTTAAAACCTAAACCCTTAACCCTAAAACACTTATCATCGAATTGAGATATAAACAAAAAAAAACCAAGACGCAGCCAACACCACCTACAACACCTTCTCTTTGCACTTCATTTTCATGATCTCGACCTCCAATCTGTTACATTTCCGAAGGAACCCTGGAATGATTTGTGTCGATCTTTCGCAAATGGGTGGATCGATTCAAACAAAATCTTGGCACGATCGATTCAGACGGCTCAGAAACCTCCTCCCTGGATTACGGGACGCCCACGATGTTTGAATGTCCCTTCGATTACCGCAGATGTGGCATGGTTTCTCTTCTATCAATGCCAAAATCTCGGGAGGGGATCGGATGACAGAAGACGTCGACTTTCTAGATGAAGAAGTAGCAGCCATGGAGAAAGAAGACGAAGAAGAAAGAAGAAGAAGAAGAAGAAAGAGGAAGTAGAAGGCAACGACTAATGAGGGTTTTAGGTTTTTAAAGGCACGTGCTAAGCATGTGTTGTGCATCACGTGCGAGTCACGTGCCAATTTTCCCTCCAAATTCAGCTCACCTTGCCACGTCACCGTCCACATCAACACTTTCAAGGGTTTAGGGCTCCACGTCATCAGTTTTCGTCGAAAAGATAACGGGGTGTGACGATGGGGGTTTGATTTTGGTACATTTGTTTTCTTCAGGGGTTTAGTTGATAGTATACAAAGTTCAGGTGCTTTAGGGGCATTGAGGTGAAAGTTCAGGAGATTTTTTGAAATTTTCCCTTTTCTTTAAAATGATAAGCATACCCGTATATTGTAAGTCTCCTAATATCTCAAAAATTTCTATTACTTCGCTAGGTTACTGCTCCCCTTTCTTTTGCTCACATGCATAGAATGTTCACGTGTATTGCATGTGCATTCTACTAGTCTCTATTAATAAATGAAAGAAAAAAATTATAGTAGTTTCAAAACTATCTTATAAAAGTTTTTGTTCATATATTTTTTTACAACTTGATCATGTGAAGTATAGAACTAGGGTTGTTAGTAGTTGGACCAAGAGGCACAAAAATTAATAATAATAATAAATAAATAGATTATTTAAAAAATTATGCATAGTCAATAGAATAAGCGAATTATATATGTTTTAGCATCCAAACCTACACTGACATACGTGTCACAAAAGAATTATCCCATGACACGAGTGTTGGGGAGATTCGTGTGCCACACGTTTCCTTGGGCAAGTGATCGAAATTTCCTTGGGCTTGCTACGAGTGATATGCATATATTAGTAATTTTCATCCACTTCATTAATTGTCGCACAATCTTCTTTGATCACTTCATCGCGGGAATAATTGTGAAAGTTCCTTCTTATTACGGAACAGTCATATGTTCGTAATAATATGTATGTTCATCAATCTCCATTCTACGTAAAAAGAAAACAAAATACCTTCCTCTGATCAAATGCAAAAGTTTAAACAAAATAAATGAAAAAGAAAAATATAACCAAAATGAAATGAAATGACATAAAAATTGAAATTTGATACTCGTTTACCAACGAGAACTGCTTCCAATTACATGAATCCTCATGTCGCTCCCCGAGTTAAATTGTGTTTAAGGCTCAGTGATTTTGAAAACAATGAATATATAAGATCAGATCAACAGAAGATTTGTCGCTCAAGGTTGCCTATAGAGGAAGAAGTTAGGTTTGTAAGATGTTGCCTGAGAGACAAATCAGAGGACCTCTATTTATAATATTTTCAGATGAAAATAATTGATAGACATCTTGGATTACGTGTCTATAGACACCCCATTTCACACATTTTTGGGAAACATTTGTTTATCACAATAGTAAGTATTTAATGATGAATTCTCTTCAATTAGGTCATTAAAATTATTTAATTTAAAAAAATATAATTACTTAAATAATACCATTATAATTATTGATAATGATGTCAAAGTGAGCTTTTGATGTAATAAGTAGATGTATCATTTATAGCTACCCGAAAATGATATATTACGTTAAGAAAATAAACATTTAAAAAAATAATAATAATTATGCCCTATGTTGATCCATGTTAAAAAAAAATGTCACAATAAGTGTTTTAAACATGAAAACAAGCACAAATTATGTCCAGAGAAGTAGCATTACCTCAAACACATTCCAAACTATTATAATTTGATAATAACATGATATATAGTGGCATAATATTCAATACTATAATGTCATTATTAGTGGTATAATATTTAATGATACTTGATTTTTTTTAGAAACACAATAACATACAGAATACCATAAAAAATATTTATATTAATTTCAAAATTAAAATTTTAATGCTATAAATGGTTGTATCTTTTCAAGCTACCACAAAACAATAGGCCATATTAAGAAAACATACGTTTTTATCAAAACTTATAGCTATTTTAAGTGTCGATTACTGTGCATATTTACAATATGTTAGGAAAAGTGACATTTTGATAAAAATAAGCACATATTACGCCCCTTGTAGTGGCATAATGTTAAAAAAAATATATCAAATAATGCCACACTTATTGACATAATTTAATATTTTTATAATTAAGAACTTCCATAACTATCGCATTCAGTTGTCTTAGGCAGTCGGGTTGCTAGAATGAAAAAGCTACTCCAAGTGACGTAATTTTTAAAATTATTACAAATTACACGACATTTAACAGTGTAGATAATATACCTAACAATTTCCTTAACCGTCGTTTCAGTTGAGCTAGGTCGTTTAGGCGGTTGGTAAGTTAGGGTATGTGCGCAAAGACAAGTGGTGTACATGGTAAATTTTCATAAGCTACACTTCATGGTGTAAATTGACCTGAATAACAAAGTTCGGCATATTCCTTGAGAATCCTAGGATTTTTTATCAAGATTCTCTCTAACTGCTTAATAACCACACCCAACGGCGAGATGACACCTAGTCACCGCCAACTAACTCCTAAACTTATAAATAACCCCCTCATTCCCTCATTTTTGACACACACGATCAACCATTCACCGTTCGTCACCCATTCAGTTAGAGATCATCATTTTTTCAACACGAAGTTACTCATTCCTCCGCCTAGCCTACAACCAACCCTATTCTGGAGGAGTTAATAGTTGTTAGAATTTTACTCGGAGGAGCAAAATATCTTAGAGTTTGAGAAAGGTGAAATTTTGGAGATCGAGTGCAATCGAATTGCCTGAGGTTTTCAAGGTTGCGGAGCAAACGAGCCTACTTGCCATTTTCTTTCAAATACCCTTTCCTTAAACCTTGGTAATGTTGAAGTTTAAAGGGAAAGTAATCTAATAAATTATTTTAAAAATAAAAAATTAAAATTAATTAAAATCACCCTCTGAGTGATCATCCCTTAAGCAAAGGCAAGAGCAAAAATTTAAGAAAGGACACTCATGTAAGTACATTTTAATTAAATTTTTCTTTAAATTTCATAATTAGGCATTATTTAAATTTCATAAAAATCATAGTCTTTAAACCAATTTTTGCCGAAAGGATTTGGTAGTGTAGACACCCCATTTTCGACATTTCGAAATCATATGTGACGTCTTAATTATAATATTTTAAACTCGAAGTCCTGTTGACCGAGAGTCAAGGGTCGAGCCAGAATTGTAACAATATATTCTCCATTTGAAAGTCAAGATGTGAACATTTTTTACTGGACTTTGATATTTTAGCAATGCTTTGATATGATAAAATTTATGGGCTTTAAAGTTTTACAAAATGACTTGTCATTTAAAAGTTAGAAATTTGACCAAATTGTAAAAAATCAGATTTTGTTCTTCAAGTGAAAAGCTGACTTTTTATTCTTTGAGAATTTTGATCCGAGACTATTTTCATTGGATTCAAATGGAGGGTATTTCGTTATTTACATGTAATATCTTAAGTAAATTGATATTTACTTAAATGATATTAAATGTAAATATGTTTACTTGTCTGTGGCTAGAATCCCCTTCTTTTGGTAATTATACGCATGAGATCATGCGTATAATTCCAGATGTGACAATAATTATACGTATATGTTCATGCGTATAATTCAATTATACGCTGACTCACTAGCGTATAATTCGCGTCGATGTAAAGCCCAATAAGGCTGAGTCAACAATTATATGCTTGTTTTCATATATATAATTGAATTATATGTTGGATCCCTAGCGTATAATTCGCCCGAGTCCCTCAGGAAGCCGACTTTGAGTTCGATTAGGATTAGCTTACAAAGTTGAGTTCCTAACCGACCTTCCAATTATACACTATAATAATAGCATATAATTAAATTATAGACCCATTTCCAGGCGTATAATTCTCAATTATACGCTAGATTTCCACCATATAATTGACTCGATATTATAAATAGGTCCCTCCCTCCCATTCTTAACACACATTCATTCACTTATTCTCTTTGAAATTTTCGAGGTTAGCTCCGAAATTCTGAATTAGAAAAAGTTGAACTCTAAACGTTTGGGCTTAGAATTTCGACTTTCTTCTAAGAATTTTGCTCAGTAGGCGTTTTAGTTGGGGTTGGCCCTTCTACTTCGTTTATCGCACTATCCAAAGATAAATAAGGCTAACTTAGAGCCTTTCCCTTATGATACCCTTTTTAAAATTTTAACCCTAGATCGAATTAGGTTCATACCACTCTTGCATATTTCAAAATATTATAACCTTTAAACTGATTTGCCAAAGGGGGCCAATGGAGGGTACTCGGGAACAGGTTCGATCCTCCTGCGCATAACGGGTCAACACACTTTAGCTTAAAATTTTTAGATTAGATTTTTGAATTAGCTAAAATTAGGCAGCCAGAGCTGCTAAAACCGGTAGACTGGTGTTTAGTATTAGAGCC
Organism: Chloranthus sessilifolius; assembly: GCA_021018995.1. NCBI lineage: Eukaryota > Viridiplantae > Streptophyta > Magnoliopsida > Chloranthales > Chloranthaceae > Chloranthus > Chloranthus sessilifolius. Next base: position 258,426 of record CM037584.1, read on the forward strand.
CAACCCACAAACCCCCATCTAAACCTCACGACGTTCTATAGCGTTGATAAATATCCGTAAGTGGCGATCACATATCGGTTAGTACGTTTGTTTCTACTAACATCTTTTTTGCAGGATACTTCATTCGTTAGAGAGTCTGTTTGTCAATGATAATTTTTTTTTGCAGGTTTCTTTGCTGCATTATTATTAATATTTTGTCAAAGTGAGTCTGTTTGTCACTGACATTGTTTTTGCAGGTTTATGTACTGCATAACCCTTATTTGAATGCTAATAAGTATGTTCGTTATTAACGCTTAGTTTGGTAAGTCTATTTGTTGCTTGACTTTTAAACTAGTAAGTTTGTTTATTGCTAGTTTCCTTTTACCCTTTTACAAATCGAGTCCCGAATGAGCAACTTGAAGCATTTTTCCGAATCTGAGAGAGTTCCCAAAAATCGTGTACCAACAAGTAGGACTAAGTGCTTTCATATTAATTGATCATCTCCAAAAGATATTTTGGCCCATCTCATTTATTTATTTTTTGTTTTGTCCTATTTATTTTACTATTGTCACCCTTTTTGAGCTTGAGACCTTTTTTCAGTAGTAGTTTTTTCACCTTGGTCGACAGAGGTAGAAAGGTTACGCTCACAATCCTACGCAAAGAGATGAAAAGCGAAAATTAATAATACAAAAGTTTATCTTCTCACCAAGTGGTGATCTCAAACAAACCTCAATCCATTGGGGCGTGCAATCCACTTTCCAAGCATACATGCTCTATGAAGAGTGCGTAATACACTCTCCTCGTAACGTTCAACAAATTGTGTGTGCTTTAGACAAGCGTGCAATTGCTTTTCATATAGGACTTAAAATTGAGTACATGCTCTCTGGTAAGAGCGCTCAATTCCCCTCATTAGCCTGGGATCTTTGGACGGAAGGTTGCTCGATTCAATTCTCATTTCACGCAGAAGGACCTAGGAGCTTTCATGGATGTTTAATCCACCGTGTATCTTCTGAAAGGCCGAAAATGGAGTATCTACAATTGGCCCCTCTTCTGCTTGCGTCTACAGAGGTAGGCATCAGTCAAAGAAAGTAGCCATCTGCTATTTTCCCTAGAAGTATTCCGGGCAAAGGTGTCCTTTTCAAGGGTGAACGTCTCAATCCTTCATTGAGAACACCGACCCCTTCTACGACGCTTTCGCCTAAGAAGTTGGCTCCTCAAGCGAAGAAGCCGCGTGCACCAAGAAAAAAGAAAGCCAGGATCTCATCCTAGGCTCAGCCACATAAGGCGATTGGGTGCAAGGCTCCCCACATCATGGACCAAGCCGGCTAGGACCAAGTATATTTACAATTTTATTTTTATTCTTATTTTTTGAAGAAAATTAAAGAAAGACACCACGATTGGCCCACGCCTTAGCAGTGATCTCGGGTGCACTGCTACATTGAAACCAGCTGAGGCCGGAATCCTCGGGTTCTTGGTGAAGTGGAGTTGGGGTAGCTCAGAAGCTTTTTGCTCTTTGTGCAATATTTGGGCAGTGCATTCGAGTCCACTGCCGTGTGATGTGGGCTGGGTAGTGCACCCATGTGCTCTGCCTGTGCCTTTTCTAATTATTCACACACACACACACACACATATATATATATATATATATATATATATATATATATATATATATATATATATTAGTAAATATGCACGTGTTAATTTATAAAATTTAATAAATATTGGTAATATAACTTATTAATTTATGATTTTTATCTATGTTTTACATGTGATTGCCGTGCAACAATGTAGCATGTGGCAGCCGAGGTAAGAAGAAAGAATCTCCAGTTGTAAATAAAGGTACCTTGTTTAGAAAAGGCCAGTGTTGCCATTACACTAATGTAACAACTGCCTCACTTAAGTAAAATCAGTTGATCCCCTTTGAAGCGAATGATGGAGATCCTTTTTCATCCTAATATCGAGACAATAGATCGTGAGATTATGAGCCTACCATCAAATCAAATGTGATTCTATGTGGTACACATAAAAAAAGTAAACATAACGTCTAATCGTCTTATAGTATGCCCATGATCTTATTATCTATTGCGTATACCCATGCAGAAAAATAAACAGAGTAGATCATTTTTTGTCTCAATCTTCCACACAATAGATCTTGAGATCATGGTTCTACATCCGACGGTATGATTTAATTCCACATGGTAGACCTCCCAAAAAGTGGCTTGAGTGCAACATTTGATGTACGCCCATGATCACATTCCTTTTTAGAGATATGTGGCACGCGGAATCAAAATATCGTTTGATGGTACTCCCATGATCTCAAGATCTATTATGTTGAAGGTTTGGTTGAAAAATGATCTCTATCGTGTGATTCAAAGTTGTCTCAACTCGGGTCTCATATGATTTAACCGTTGACTGCTTGGAATAGATGGTAGAGACCATTGTCCTACCATTAGATGGTAAGATTTTGATTTTGCATGGTAATCTTATCTAAAATATCGTCCAAATTGCTAACTACGATAATTCTAAATATAAACCTGAGATATCTTATATTTAAGGAGATGCAAGATTTTTAAGGACGTATAGATACTTAGAGGAGGTTTTTGATTGAAATTTTAAGAAAATTAAGGATATATAGGATATTTTAGGGGTAAATATGGTATGGCGGGATATTTTGTTACTAAAGTATGAAAACACTAAAATTGACATAAATTAGGAGGGTCTTTCGTGCTTTTATATAGTAACTAGTAAAAGTGCACGTGCGTTGCACGTGTTGATCTATAAAATTATTAAAAAAATAAATATATTTTTGATATTTTTATGGAGATCTTTTTTCTTTTCAATCTTTAACACAATAGATCTTGAGATCATTATCCTATCATCATACGGTAAGATTTAGATTCCATGTGATAGACCTCCTGAAAAGTGATTCAAAGAATCACGCTTGATGATACATCCATGATCATGTGAATTTTTGAGATATGTGTCACATGAAATCAAAGTATGACCATTTGATTGTAGGCTCGTGATCTCAAAATTTATTATGTCGAAAATTTGGATGAAATGATCTCCATCAAGTAATATCAACCACAGTTCAAATGCATAAACTTATGCACTGTTGACGGCTTTGAATAGGTGGTGGAGATCATTTTTTGTCTCAAGCTTCAACACAATAGATTTTGAAATCATGGTTCACCATGAGAAAATATTATTTAATTCCATGTGCTAGACCACCCGAAAAGTAGTTCAAGCATAACATTTGATGTACGCCCATAATCATATTCATTTTTTAGAATGTGACTTGTGGAATCAAAATTTGATCGTTTGATGATACATTGATGATCTCAAGATCTATTATGTTGAATATTTAGATGAAAATGATCTCTATCGTGTGTTGAATGAGATGATAGAGATCTTTTTTTGTCTCAATCTTAGATAAAAATAAATCTTGAGATCGTGGCCCCACCATCAAACGGTAAGATTTGGATTTCACATGACAAACCTCTTGAAAAGTGACCCGTGAACCATATTTTATTAGCCTTATGATCATGTTTCTATGTTGGGATGTGCACCACGTGAAATCAAAATATGATCATTTGATGGTAGGCCCATGATGTAAGATATATTATGTTGAATATTTGGATGAATAAAAATCCTCCTCTCATATAAATTTAAAAAGAGAAATAGGAAGATGCATCTAAATGAAGGCGTGGAGTGCTGCATCCGGGTACCATAACAAATGCCACGTGAGATGATCAATCCAAAACAAAACCCGTTTTAAGTTGATCAGTGTGGACATGACTTTAAAAAATTTAACTTTTTTGGCCTCCATTTGATGAATAAAAAATAAAGTGACTTCCAAACCAACTTAGTCCATTGATTTTGAGTACCTTTGAACAAATTTTCGATGTTGATTATGCATCCGATCATGTGCCCAATTTTTTTTTTGTAGTACTTGATCGATCATTAGATTACAACCTTTAAATTAGACGGCTTAGATTGTATTTTCACATAGCATAATTTCCCAAAATATTAAGCCTTTCTTTTAAACTATGTGCAAGAGCTAATTACTATGGTGTAAGTAATGGCTCTATTAGATTTTATGTTAGACCATAGCTCTCTCTCTCTCTCTCTCTCTCTCCCCCATAAGATACCTTTATTTTCAAGTCAGACTATTATTTAATTCAACGGTTGGGAACAATAGATTATATGAAAAATTTCGTGTTTTGCTCCAATCTTACCCACTAAGTATCTACGGATCATGAACTTTAAATCAAACGGCTTAGATTGCATTTTCACATGTTACATGTACCTAAAATACAAAGTCTTCATTTAATTTCGGTGCAATCACTTAAACATGCGTGCAAGTAATGGCTCCATAAATAAAACGGTGGAGTGATTTTAGGAGATATTTATGTTTTTGGATTCTTAGGCTATTTTTTTTTTTCTCACTTAATGTAAGCAAGATAAATCTAAGAAGATATTAAATAAAATGGTGGAGTGATTTTAGGAGATATTTATGACATAAAGGAAAATTTTTTGCAATGGAATTAAGATTTTATTTTCTTTATTAAACTATAGGGGTATATAAGGAGCTATTTTAGGGGTAAATTAGGTTAATGAGGGGTATTTTATTCCAAAATTATAGAAACACAAAATTCATAGGAAGTGAAGAATTATTCGTACTTTTATATAATAATAATAATAATAATAATAATAAGGATATATATATAGGAAAAAAACGGACAAAGTGTTGGGCACTCTTTGGAGAGAAGGGCTGGCCGAATGGTTGATCAGTCATGATGCATGTAATTGAAGAGAAAAAATATATATTCTTTTTTGTGACTTTTTTTACCTCTATTTAATGGGTCAAAGATAAGGTATCTTTTACCACATTTTTAACAGTAGATATGCATCAGAGAGAGCCCAAATTCTTGTGGGTGACGATTGTTATTATTCAAGTTGCCGTCGCTCCCAATCCTCGTGATTGGTATCTCGTGGTGCCCAAATAGTATTGAGAGTAGCGTATTTTGCTACACTCGAGGGTATATCTTGAGCATCCTATATATATATATATATATATATATATATATATATATATATATATACACACACACACACACCTGGGAAAGTACCAATGAAGGAAGGTTTTCATGCTCCCTTCAAGTGTTAGATCACGTGCCACATGTCATGTGATGTGAGTTTTACCATATCTTCTAAGGATTACTACAAAAAATAAGACTACTATTGGTAGTTTTTGGCAGCAAAAAATTGCCGCTATTAACAAAAAAATTTGTTGTTTAAATAGCGACAAGATTAGTAGCGGCATTTTTTTGTTAATAGCGGCAATTTTTGATGCCGCTGAAACAATTTAATTTTGTAGTGGATTCAGTGAGTTTCTTAGGGTTTTGGAAAAGAAATATTATTTAAACTTTTTTACCCTTCAAATCATAGGTCAAATATTGTGATTTGCAACTCAAATTTGGTAGATTGAAAATTTTCAACTTTGACCTAATATTCAATGGTAGAAATGCATTTTTTTTTCTTTTCTAGATGGTACCTGATTAACCTTAGACTAGTTGTTACAACACCCGGTTTTTAGATTGGGTGCCACATCGTGCCCAGGTAGATTGAAGGTAGCACCCGAGTGCTACCATCGTGGGTAGCATCCCGAGACTCATAATTTTTTGCCAAGCACGCAAGAGTCAATTAAAAGAAAAAAAATTGATACAACCCTAATGAAATATAATGAAAAAATAATTTCTTATTGCTAAAGCGTTTTGACATGGCCATCACCCTTTAGCAATAAGAAGCAAGTTAGGTAATTGCAGCTACTCTCCCAAAAGAAATCGACAGGTGTTCAAGCGGAGGATAACAATCAAAAGCCATCTAAATTAATAGAGACTAATAATTTTAGATCTTGAGATGATGGGATCAAATTTCACAAAAACACGTGACGATTTCACATGACATACAACCATAAAGTGATCCAACCACAAAAAGTGTCTATACTCAATCAATAGCTAATACTTACTTCATGAGGTAGTATATGGTAAGAAGGGTATGGGTTGAGTTTGTCCCATCTTGATGAGTTATTATTTGGTACGTGGCCCAAGTGCTAGGTTACTTGATACTCAATTCATTTCTTGGATGTGTGCCACTATAATCATTTATATACCATCTATGGGTGAGTTATGATTTGTAGCTCTTTGGTGTAAAATATTGGGACAAAATATATCTTAGTCAAAAAAGTCAAATTTGATCTAAAATGAATGGATACCATTTTTATATCCAACGTACTTTTAATTTTAGGTGACATTGGAACACTTTGATCAAATGTGGGGATTATCTGTCATCCCAATCTTTTATTTAATAGGTCTTGAAATCAATGGCATCAAATCAGATTGGACTACATAATGAGGGTCCACATCACACTCCTCCCGAAAGGTGTGCCTAGTACCAAAAACCTCATATAAGGCCAAGTACCTACTACTTTGACTCTTTTTTAAACAAAAGATTCACAATTTCTCTTCTTGAGAGTTGAGTGCCTCAAAGACCCTGCTCGCCAGTCGCCTCCTAGTGGGTTGAAATGGAGGCCGGGACTATGCGTCCGGGGTGTAGAGGGCGTAAATATAAATCTCTACACCCCACTGAGGGGCCATCATGTGTCTTCGATTATGAGGATCGGGTTCTACGGAAACTTAGGCGAGATTCATCAGATCTCATTCAAAAATAATAATTTATTTTTATGACTTTTCTAATATTAAAAATGAGGTCAAAGTTGGTAAAAATTAATACAACAAAGTTTTGGGACGTTACTTGATCTTTGACCCATCAAACAGAGGGCAAAAAAGTTAAAAAATATGTATTCTTTTAAATTCACATGTCCCATGGCTGATCAACCCAAAACGAGAATTGTTTTGAGTTGATCATGTCACATAGCATGTGATTTTATCTTGTTCGCGGGGTGCATACGCCCCTTTGCCTTAAATAAAATAACCTTTGTTCTTACTTCATACACTTTCGGCATGACATTAAAGTGCCCTGATTGAATGAGTGTGCTCTTCTATTCGATATTAAAGTGCCCTGATTGGATGACTGTGCTCCTCGATTAACTTAGACATCTTCACTAGTAAGCTGTCAGTGGGAGTGCATAGATTGAACAAGGATGCATGCCAAATCGGCATATGAGTATTTGTCCAATCCCTTTAATTACTAGCAGAGTCGTCCTCTACAAGAAATTTCCCTTGACCCCATCTCCTACATTGCTTTGAAATATCAAAGGGGGTTTGTTGGTCGGCAAGGAACCCGTCTTCTAAGTTCTAACCCTCGAGAAAAAGACCAAGAAGCGGATAGTGATATCTGTAGAAAATGCTACCCTTTGAAAAATATAAACCCAATAATTAAAAATTGACAACTCTATATACTTGGGCCTATGGGATTACTGAGGATGCCCTATGTTTGGAATCCATTGAATCTTGAGATTATAAACATACCACCATACACTCAATTTTAGGTTTCATGTGATTTTAGGGCCTTTTTTGAAGATTTGTGCCACACATGAAATAAAAAATTGATCGTTTGATAATACTCTCATCGTCTCAAGATCCACTGTGTGGAAATCGGGGGTGAAACAATCTCCATAAATTGGGGGTGAAACAATCTCCATCATCTGATTCCGAGAAGTCAATGATTTTCACATGTAGTCACCCTCGGTAATCCTGTAAGCACAAATAAAAGTACCCATTAAAAATTAGAGGAGCAACTATTTGTTCCGTAAAATTGTGCTGGCAGCTGTGGGCACACCATTTATTTTTCCTACACACTGAAAAACAAATAAAATAATGTACAAATAGAAAGAGTGATGTCCAATTAAAAAAACTTATTTTATATAATGAATTTTTTTTTTTCACAGAAGTTTCTCAATAGCTGCCAGTAACACACTTTTTGCTAACTACCACACGTTTTTTATCCTTATTAGCCACAACAAAATAAAATTAATTATGTTTATTTTTCATTAATTTGTATGTAAATAGCATAAGTTGGTATGCAACTAAGAGTACTGTTTGACAATGACCAAAATCTCAGTTTCGAAATTGGTTTTGGGGATGTCCGAAACCGATAATTTGACCGAATTTTGAAATTTCGGCTGATAATTTGGGACTTGGCCGGCATTTTAGCTCCAATATATTTTTTTTAAAAGATAGAAACATACAATGAAACCGATATGTAGGTAATTTTGTTTTGAAACTTGCAAATCCATACAATGAAACCTATCTTTTGAAAATATTTCTTTTTTCGCATAAAACTACATACCACAGGCACATGTTGCTATTAGGTACTGCCTCGAGCGCTAATGCTTTTAATACTTGGGTAACTTTTTGGTATTTTCTCTATTGCTTTGATTCAATGTACTTAAAAAACTCATCTGTTTGTTATAAAAAAAAAAAAAAAAGTCATCTGTTGGATTTACATGATAGGTTTGACTATTTTATATAAGAGGGATGAAAATCGATGGTAAAACAAGTATGCACAAAATGATACTTGTATATATTTTTTTAGTTAACGCATACAAATCCAATAATTTGTTTGAGGTCACCAACCAAATGTCTCCAACCATACAACAAATGGACTTTTGTAAACGGTACTACTCCATTCACATACCATCCTAGTGATCAAATGATTAAAAACTTGGAATCAATAGGTCTTTGTGGCATGAGGTAGCCAATCAATTGACTGAATGGTCGGTCTAAGATAAATCACTAGAGTTGTGACAAATAGATCAGACGGTGGCACGTATCCCAAAAAGCTGATCTGTTAAACAAAGTCAGCTGGGGCTGGGGCCCGCTTACCTAATACAACGATACATATATACACTCATCAATTGGGCGGTCTTCTTGTTTGGGAGGAATGGGTCACCTACATTACATAAATCTGTCGTCGATTGCCTTCCTTCTTTCTCTTTAAAAATAAAGGATTATATAGACAGAGTGGCGGCTGGATATATGAATATGATTGAGCAATAAGCAAAGACCCGATTACGCAGGGCTAGAGAAACCATGGCATCCTTTGGCCAGCATATAAAGTTTGACCTCCATCAATAGCCAAACTAGAGAAAGCATAAAGATGCACAGATACTTATATGATTAACATTCACTCACTACCTGATTTGAGGCTCAAAGAATATCTATCTATCTACTCAATTGAGTAGACGGGGTAAGATGGACTGGACCATTGTGGTTGGCGGGCGGGTTGAGGGTGGGAACGTATGGTAAGTGCTAAAGTGAGAATGCGTACATACGAATTATGAGACGCGGAGATTTTGGGTCGACGTCAGTGTACGCGTTTGAATTTGTGCCACATAAGCATAGTGCTGTCCTCTTCGTCGTGCGAGATGTTTGACCAGAAGCATTGACTCTTATTTATGAAGATATTTATTTTTAAAAATAAATAAAGAATTATTAATAATTTCTTAATTAACATTTATTTTAAATAAGAATTATTTATACAATTTCGGTAGGCAGTGGGTAAGGGCATTTGACGTCATTTTATACTTTCAAAATTCAATGGTATTATCAAAATATACAGCTACACCGGTGGATTGTGTGGGAGAGTTGGTTGAATAGGATTTTTTTATTTATTATTATTTATAGTGGCATGTCAGAGATTTGTCCTGATAATAAGGGACATGTTGGTAATTTTATTAAAAAATCTTTGTGCAATAATAATGGTAGACATTTTTTTTTTTAAAATTTTTTGGATATAGAGATATAATAGTAGACTAGAGATAATAAAAGAAAGAGAAGTATCTAATTTTTTTTTAAAAAAAAAAAGAAAAAAAAAAAAAAGAGGATGAATCCTCCGTATGCACGTGTACGCTCCTTGCTGAAGATCTAAAGATGCTATTTTCTGCTTGCCTTTGATAATCATATTCATGTTATTAGCTAGGCAGCATGTGACTATGTGAGTGAGATAAAAAGCAAAACAGCGAGAGGTTATTGGCAGCAGGATTTATTTAATTAATTATTTATATGATGATATGATGATGGAGTTAGGGAGAGCGGTATGAATATATATACATTCATAAGTTGTATATTGTTTGTTTAATAATTACGATTTTAGAGGGGGGGGGGTTGGTCAGTCATCAGTGGTGGGTTTGGGACTCTTCTCTAGTTAGAGCGGGCTGGCGGGATTACCGGAGGTCAACCCTGCCTGAACAAAACCGGCGCCGGTCGCGGTCCTTTGTCAGTAGCACTGTTATGAGCAGCAGCAACAACTACAAGCAAGAGATGTGGGGGAGGGAGAGAGCCAATTGCTTTTCTTGAAATCTCTTTGGGTTTTGGGTGGAGAAGAGAAGAATTGCTGCTGCTTCTGAGTGAAGGTGAACGATACAAGCAGTAGAGCCCCCACCCTATTCATTTCTGCTTTCTTTTTTTATTTTTTATTTTTATTATTTATTGTCAAACAAAGCAAAGGGGGGGGGGGGGAGAGAGGAGGGGAAGACTAGAGAGAGAAACAAGTGTGTTTTAGGTAGAGATTGCGTAATTCGGACAAGGTAAGCCGCAGCAGCAGAAAAGGGGAAAAGAGAGAGGGTGAGGATAGTGACAGATAGTGCCTCTTCCATTCCATTTCTTATCAATAAAATTTTATTTTAATGGATCGTAGTTGGTCTTCTAGTTCTGGTTTCTATCCCATCTCATAGTTAATGTGAGAGAGAGAGAGAGAGAGAGAGAGAGAGAGAGAGGATGTTGATGATCGAAGAGAGTCATGGCGTGTGATCTGCAAAATATGTTAGAGTTGGCTATGTCATTGGCTCTCCTTGTACTAGTACTACTACTACAACAACCATCATGGTCATTAGGGCAGCAGGAGCAGAGTCGATTAAGTTCTTGGAGCGAATTGTCTGCTCTCTACAGTCTCCGATCTTCCTTAGGGCTTAGGAGCAGGGATTGGCCTAGAAGATCTGACCCTTGCTCCCGGTGGGTTGGAGTCCATTGCGAGCAAGGGCGAGTGGTTTCTCTAAATCTCAGCGGTCTAAGGCGTACAAGGCTGGGTCAACTGAATCCCCACTTCTCTGTTGATGCCCTCTCCAACCTCACCCTTCTATCCAACTTCAACACCACAGGATTCTATCTCCCTGGCCCAATCCCCAATCTCTCTTCGTCTATTACCATCCTCGATCTCCGCTTCTCTTCCATCATAGGTACAATACCTCCTTCTCTCCTTAATATCCCCAACCTAACCCATCTCTATCTCTCTGGCAATGCCCTCACTGGCAACATCCCTCAATCCCTTGCACAGCTCTCCCGCCTCTCCGTTCTCAATCTTTCTGCAAACTCCCTCGTTGGCCCCATCCCTTCATCCCTCTCCTCCCTCACCAATCTCACTATCCTAGACCTCTCCTCCAATTTCCTTTCCGGACCCATCCCCCCCTCTCTCGGTTCCCTCTCCACCTTAACATCCCTAACCCTCTCCAACAACAGCCTCACCGGTTCTATCCCCTCTCAGCTTTCCCAACTCTCTCGCTTGCTCTACCTTGATCTGGGCTTCAATTCCTTGTCCGGCAGCACACTTCTGGAAAATGTGTTTTCCTCTCTCACTCAATTACAGTTTCTTGTATTGACCCATAACAATTTCTCAGGCACTCTCCCTAGTCAACTATGGTCCTTCTCTGAATTGCATCTCCTTGATATCTCCTACAATAACTTCACCGGTGAATTCTCTATCCTCAATTTCAATGCTACTGCTTCCATCTTCAATATCTCACACAATCAGTTCTACGGTCATCTCCCTCCTCAGCTCGGGAGGTTTGGTTTTATCAATCTCTCTGGTAATTATTTCCAGGGCAGCCTTCCTGAGGGAAATAATGGGAATGCTTCTTTTGTTGGTAACTGCCTTCAGGAAATGTCGGATCAGAGGACTTTGGGTGACTGTGAATCTTTTTATGCCGTGAGAGGCCTGCGTTTTGATGGCTTTGGAACCCCAAACACAACCAATTCAGGCCGATCCACGCAGAAGAATAGCAGACGCTTGAGATTTATACTGGCCGGACTGTTTGGGGGCCTTGGTTTTATTGTCTTAGTGGTATTGGTGCTAGCACTACTCTTAGGCAGATGCAAAAGGGGTGCTGGCAGTCGAAGGGAAAATGGTGCAATCCCCCCAGCTCCATCAGGAGGTGGTCCACCTCCTCCTTCTGGGATCTCTATTAACTTGTCGAGTTTGGGAGAAGCCTTTACCTATGAGCAGTTGCTTCGGGCTACAGCAGATTTTAGCGATTCAAATCTTATTAAACATGGCCATACAGGGGACCTGTACCAAGGCATCTTGGAAGGTGGAATTGTTGTGGTTGTGAAGAGAATTGATGTGCATGCAGTCAAGAGGGATGCATATATGGTAGAGCTTGATTTTTTTAGCAGGGCTTCACATACGAGATTGGTCCCGCTATTGGGGCACTGTTTGGAGAATGAAAATGAGAAACTCCTTGTTTACAAATATATGCCGAATGGGGACCTATCTAATGCATTGTACAGGAAAACTAGTCAAGAAGAGGATAGTTTGCAGTCACTGGATTGGATAACAAGGTTGAAAATTGCTACAGGAGCAGCTGAGGCTCTTTCTTATTTACATCATGATTGTACTCCACCACTGGTTCACAGGTATCCCATCACTAGTGCCCCCCCCCCCCCCCCTCTCTTTATTGCTCTTGCTCTTTCTCCTCGTTTATTTAATAACTGCCATGTTCTGTAATTATGAGTATTATTTATTTATTGCTGTAAATTCTAATCCGGAAGTATAAGGCTTCTTCTACTCGTGTACGTATTTTCTTATGATCATGAGCTCCCTAATCCATCAAGTACTGCATGGTTGGTTTGGGGCCCTTTCACACTTTTTTAGGCATATGGTACAATGGCTCTCAGAATATGTTATTTCTCTGCTGTATACCATTTGCATGAATGGTTTGTCAGCAAATGATGCATGATGTAGAGTATGGTTGGTTACTTCGAGTGGAAACTTAATTTCCGTTTGCTTATTTACAACTGTATTACAAGTTTAAGATCCTTATTTCAATATTTGATTTGCTGACTTCATGTTTATTAACATCTCTCGTTTCAATTATCTTTTTTATATTGTCAACTAATTTAACTTGGAATGGTATTTGTAAGGGTTGCTGAAATGGATTCAGAATTCATATCATGTAAATTTTGTGATAGCTAATGACTCTGTGTGCTAGATGTAGAGTGTGCTCCATTGAGGTCTAAGTAGTTCCTGATATTCTTGATCTTTATATATGACAACAAATGATTTGGCATCCTGATGTTCGCATCACAGTGTTTGTTTTTTTATATTGCCGAAAATTTATAAATGATTCTTAGTCTACGGCTATTGAAACGGCTCCTTATGTACCGAGAACTATTGTTGCCCTGGCCATTTGATGCAGTCATCCTACATCATCATCATCATGATCATCATGGCCTTATCCCATATATTTGGGGTCAGCGTTGCGAGTCCTATTTCTTCACTCGTTTGTATCAACGCTAAACTCCCTGTAACTTCACAATCCTTCATGTTCCTTCTAGGTCTTCACTGGCCTTCCTCTTACTCTACTTCCTTGTGCTTGTTGTGTCCCTTCATGCATGGTATGTTTCTTGCCTCCGATGGACATGTCCAAACCATTTCAAGCGACATTTCGTAATTTTTTCCGTTATAGGTGTCACTCTTAAATTCCTTTGATGTACTCATTTCGAATTTTATCTTTTCTTGTTACTCCACACATCCATCTTAACATACATCTCAACCATATGTTCTTTATCATCTTGTTACTTTTTCATAGCCCAACATCCACAGCATATAATATGACAGGTTTAAATGTCCACTCTTGGGTCGCACAATATTTCGTTTATCTCCATTTCATCCAACCTGCATTAATCCTATTTGAAACATTCTCTTCAAATCCACCACCTGATTATAACATATAGCTTAAATAGCAAAATCCATGACAATGTGGCACTAGATGATTTTCTATTTTAACTAGATTCTCCTTCAAGCTATCTTGTTCGCTAAATTTGCATTCCATGTGTCTTTGTTCTGCTAATTTTCAAATCTCTCAACTCTAAGTCATTTCTCCATAATTGTTTTATCATTTAATTTTTTTTCTTGTTTGGGCAATGAGTACCACCTCATCCGCAAATAACATGCACCATGCAAGATCTTCTTGTGTGTCTTTGGTTAATGCATCCATGATCATGGCAAACAAATAAGGGCTCAAGGAAAATCCTTGATGCAGCCCAACTTCGATAGGGAACTCACTCATCTCTCCACACATCATTCTTACACTAGTTATCGCCCTTTCATACATCTCTTGGATGATCTCAATCTATAAGTTCGAGATGCATCTTTTTCTGACCATCCGCTAGATTATCTATCTCAGCACTCTATCATAAGCCTTCTCCAAATCAGTAAAAACCATGTGTAGGTTTTTCCTTCTTTGAATTTCTCCATAAGTTGCCTCAATAGGAAAATAGCTTCAGTCGTTGATCTTCCCGACATAAATCAATACTGATTCTCTTATACACTTGATCCTTGAGCTAGTAAGAGAGGGATCCATCTAATTGAATCTTAAACCGTCGGAATAGCATATAAGTATTGAGATCTCATCTTTTGGAAAATTTCAAAATGAAATAATCTTTGTTAGCTCGAAAATCAACATCTTTATAAGGGTTTCATCGCAAATTTTCTAATGGCAGCCTATAGAGGAGACTTTCCATTCCATTATAATCCTTTTGGAAATTTTTAACCTTTACAAGACGTTATGGAGGCATTATAATGGAAATTTATATTTTTTTACCTTTTATAAATTATGTTTTTAATGTATATGAGGCGTATCTCTTGGTTTGGTTTCTATATTGCTTGACTAAATGTCGGGAATCTATTTGGGTTTCTTTTTTGTTTACACTAGTAGCCACTTAAAAAAAATGATGTATGCTTGCTTCGTACATGCAATAGAGCTACATGAAGAGACCAATAGTATTTGTTCACTGCTGATATGACAATTGGTGGTACAAGCTATGGTTTAAGTACTTTCTTCGACATCAAACTGCTCTGATGGTTGTGAATGTACCTTTGGCTACCTTGAAAAAGCGGTAAACGCAGTTTTCTTTTTGAACCTAGAAACCCTACTTGTTGACCTCAATCCCCAAGGAAAATCCTGGCTCCGCCCCTACTTGTTAAGGCTGACACGATCATAGCAATTCATCTCCCAACCATGGATGCTGAAACAACATTACCGAAGCTCCATGGCCTACAAGGCACAACCCATACAATTCTTCACTGTAGGCTTTAGGTGTTGACACAGAGACTTCCAAATTTGGGTCACCACATTTTGGTTTTGCATTCAAAAGCAATCCTTATCGATATACTTTTGATTAAAGATTAAAGAAAATGGACCAATGGCTTTGATGGTTTACTAGATTCCACCGTTGTTTCATCATCCCTGTTCTATGAAAATCATGTGGCAATGATCCATGACCGAAGTGTTACCAGTTCCGATCATCCTATAAGAATGTTTAATGTAAGACCAAATAGTGTAGATATTCAAGCATGATGGCTTGGCTCCAATTTGAGGACATAGGAATTTTCCAACTAACACAAATTTGGATCTTGCATATCCAAGTTCGACGCCTTGTGTAAAAATATGATTGGTGCCCCAAATCTAACCATTCCTTCAATGAAGTTAACCCTAGAGGCATTAGTTTTGGGGGTGAGTCTAGCAGTCCCATACCAGAAAGTCCAAGATTTGTCGGATCTATGGAAGGCGTTGCTCGCTCAAGTTGTAGTACCTTGTGGAGGGGCAAACATCATCCATTGATGGAGGACATAAAAGGTGGGAAATGGAGATGAGAAAATCATAGTTCATGATTGCCAATGGCCAAGACCCAAAAAGCTATTTGTCTGAGTTTGTTCACCTACCTGTGTATTTACGCCTATAAATATCATATTTACAAATATTTATTCTATATTTCAGATTTTGTAAAAGTACAAAATATGTTGTACCACCAATACCAATGCATATTAATCTCAAGGGGTAGTTGATACAACTACCAATACCGAGTTTGTTAACCTTGATTGTCTTATTAGGCCATAGACTCGATCAAACTGCGGCACTCACATTTATGCTCTGCGTAACACCATTTTTGGATTTTTTTCAATTTCAGTTGTGAGTTACTGGAGGTAGTCGACTTAGATGTGCGAAGTATTAGAGTCAAAAGGTAGACGGTGTAGGGTTAGGTAAGAGGAGAAGAGACTAAGGCAAAATGACTTTGTTAGGTTTTATAATCCCTACTGGCCTTTATATAATCTCAGATGATCAAAACACCCTTTATAGTAAGTATAATGTTTTACACACCTGTATACAATATATGCCTTATATGCTCTCTCTATCATACACCAATATTCCCCTTCAAACAAGTGCATAGATATCTATCATGCCTACGCTTGTCAAGCATGCCCTGAAGTTGAGAGGGACTAAACGCCTTTGTAAAGATATCAACCAACTGTTCCGAAGAGGAGAATTTTAGAGTGTCAATGATTTCAGCTTGAATTTTTTCACAAAGAAAATGGTTATCGACTTTAATGTGCTTCATCCTTTCATGAAGAACGGAGTCCGCAACAATGCCAATGGCAACATGCTTATTACAGTGCAGAGGCATGCGAATGGATGGAGGAGTTCTTAGCTCGGTGAGAAGCGAGCGAAGCCATAGGAGTTCACATGTGCAATTTGTCTTAACTCTGTACTCAGACTCAACACTAGATCTGGATAGGGCTGTCAATGGGCCCGACTGGCCTGCAACCCGGCCCAGACCGACTCGGAAAAGTAAGGCTGGACAGGCCTGTAGCATGTCGGATTTGTGTTAGAACTCAAAAAGCCTCGCCGGGGTATATATATATATATATATATATATATATATATATATATATACATATTTATATTTAAAACTTTTTATCTATATATATTTAAATTTTTATATCCTTTTAAATGTCTAATTAATATTTGCTATATCATACTCTTCTTACATGTATAACTTATTTGTTTGAATTCATCGAGTTTCTTATAGTTTTATCATAAAAGAATAAGAAGCAAATGATCGACAAAGAGTTGTTAGGTTAGTAGCAAATGAGAGTGTCCTTATAGTGCATGCGGTCTTAATCTATTTTTAATATAGATGCGATTTAAATAATTTTTTAGAGAATTATAAATGAATAAAATTTTGACACGTAACTCTGCCCTAGCCCGGCCCGGCCTATCCTAGGGCTAAGTATATAATAGCTCGAGTGGCCTAGGGCCGCCTCGGCCCGACCCCAACTTGTCCCATTGACATCCTTATATCTGGATACAACATTTTGTTTTTTACTTTTTCACACTATCAGATTACCTCCAAGGAAACTCAAGAGCCAGAGGTAGAGCGACGATTAGCGGGCGCCCCTGCATAATCCGCATCACTATAACAATTGATAGATGAGTGTCCAACATCAGAATGGTTCAAACCTCTTTCATTAAAGGAGTTACTGTAACAAAGGACGCGATGAGCAACATCAAGATGAGGTGCTCGTGGAGAGTGCATAAACTAGGCAACAACAGATACCGCAAATGTAAGATCTAACGTAATGTGAGTGATGCGGGAACTTACTAAATGCAATGTTAGGGCTGAGATTAGGATTAAAATTAATTTAATCAATTAAAAAATAACAAATTCTCACAACAAATTACGACGAAAATTCTAGAAATTCAATTAGGTGATTTAATTCTGGCCCAAAATAGCGTTACTTTAGTGTGCGTTCCCTATCGCGGATCTAGAAGACTAGGGTTCTTATGAACTTCTAGATCTCTGATAGTTTTAGGGCGTCGAATGAACTCGCAAGCGGGTTCTCTTGATACCGAACAAAATTAAAAGGCTAGTAATGATTTATGATGAACAAATAGGTTGATTTTGGATTTTATGAAATAAATAAAATAACCAGGGTTACGCTACTTATGTAGACCGTAAATCTAAAGAAGATAGAGATGGAAGAAGAGTTGTCCTCGTACCAAACCGCAAGCGGGAATCGAAGAATCGCTCTCCGTTTTGAGAGAATCACACCCTCACGAAAGTTTATAACTCTCAATTTGCATAAGCAATTTTCATTAACTAAAAATTTATAATAAAAGTGTTTACAAGCCTTTAAATAGGCTAACTAATGCATAAAATTAGAAATCCTAGTGTAACTTTAATTCCTAATAAAAGAAATATCCTAATTCTTCTAAAACAATAAAGTCCTAAAACAATAAGAAAATTAATCATATTTCTAATAAAAGAAACAACTCTTACTTTCTAAAATAAAATAATAAAAAAGACTAATCCTAATTCAATCAGGATTCTTGAAATTTGTCACTTTATGTGCAGCTTCCGAAAACTGACCATAACTTCTGTAATACTTGTCAGAATTGCACGTTTTTTGGCTCGTTGGAAAGCTACTTCGATAAGCTTTCAAATATGACCAATTTCGCATCAATCCGATTTCGTTTGACACTTCAAAATAGGTCAAACATAAAAGTGACGGGATTGAAAGTTGAAGACCCTAATAAATTTTGGATTTTCTTCTTTATGATCAAACAGATTTTTAACGGGCCTTTTTTAAAAATCCATTTGCGGGCCACTTTCTCTTTTGAACTCTCCTCTTTATCCGACCACGATTCAAACAAACGGATCTAAAGTTCGCATCAGTTAGTATGATACATTTGACACCCAACAAGTCGCTAATACTCAAATGGTTCTTGGAGAGGTTCTCTAATATCTGCATGGAGGAAATGTTTGAGATCCATGGGAGACTAGCAACACAGGTATGTATCCCATACAAATCTAGTGCCCGACCTAATACAGCTTTTACATGAACTATAAGAGCAAAGTCATCTCCAGTGACTATAACATCGTCTACATACACTAATAATAGTGTCCTCATGCCTCTAGTCTTGTATGTATAAAACATGTGGCTTGAATGGCATCTACTGAAGACCATAGTAAGAACAACACTGAAATATGGAACCAAGCTCTAGCAGACGACAAACTTTTCCAAAATACTCCCCTTGATGACGATGCCTAGGAGGGTGGCCAATGTAGATCTCTTCATTTGATTACCCATGCAAAAAGGTTTTTTAACATCCAACTGATAAAGTGACTAATGATAATTAACAGGTAAAGAGATAATCACTTGAACGGAGGCAAGTCTGGCCAAAAGAGAAAAAGATGCCTCAAAGTTCATTCCTGGAAACTGGATGAAGCCTTTTACAGCAGGTTTTCCCTTGTACCATTCAATAGTGCCATCCTCCCTATGCTTGACAACAAACATTCATTTACATGTAACGAGGTGCTTATCAAGAAGGGGATCAACAAATTCTCATGTCTTATTCTTTTCAAGTGCTACCATTTCTTCAACCATAGCTGCAAACCAAGAGGGATGTTGAAGAGCTTCCCCAACAGACTAAGGAATGGAAATGGTGGATGCCATAGCTAAAGTGACTCTATAAGAGTGAGAGAGCCTGGTAGGAAACAAACTTAGAGATGGGGTGAGCAGTGACACAACTCCTTTGTCCTTATGAAGATTAGTAGGTAAGGAGAGGTCATCAATAGGAGTAGAAGATGGAACAATAACAAAAGAAGCCAAAGCAAAGGATGGTGCAGGTGTATCTGAAGGACTTGAGTCGGGGGATATATGATGACATCGAAGTTTGAGGAGGCATAGACATATGCTTTTTCACTGAATAGTAGGTCTACGAGGAAAACGACCACATGTAGATTGTGGAGGTGCTGTAGAGGAGGCTGCTGAAAAATCAGAAACAAGGCGAGGCAACACAACAAAAGAATCTACGTGAGGTGAATGGAGATGACATCACAATAGATATACTAGAGAAATATGGAGTATCCGTGAAAAAAGGTTACATGCATGGAAGTAAACAATATATAAGTTTTAAGGTCATAACAACACACCACCCTTTAGAAGTTCGGAGTACCCAAGGAAACACAATGAATGGACTGATTATCTAATTGGTTAACTCTGGGGTCGGAGGTCATGGGCATAACCTCTGTTGTCAAAAGCTGCGCCTAGGCCCCGCCTAGCCCGTTAGGGATTGCCTAGGGCCCAAGTGCCAACCGCTTTAGGCGCTAGTGTAAAAACCACTTGCCTCTTGTTTCGAAAGAGCGGTTTACGCTTACAAGCGAGCTCTTTTAGACAACTTATATAATATATAATTTTTTTAAAAACAAGCTTATATAACTTACCAAGTCAAATAATTTATATAAGCTATATAATATATATAGCTTATATATTTATATGTATGTACGCATTGCATAAGAAATTTAACATTCAAAATGAGTATAAGATTATTTCCTAAGGACAAGAGTGATTAGTTAGCTCTATCTTTGCATCTTCTCTTGGTTTTTTATCTCTACCAAAAACCCTAAATCTTATCTGCATTGTTGCTCATTGTAGACACAAAAAATTTGTGTCTTAAAAAAATGCATGAAATAAAAAAGGGAAGAGATGACCCACGCAAGGAGACCCTTGCGTGGGTCTCCTCCTTTTTCTCTCTCTTTCCCTCATTGGGACCCATGCAAGGAGACCCTTAAACTTGTTTTTTATTTTTTTATAAATAATACAAACATAAATGTTAGGTTATTATTATTTTTTTTAACTATATACTGATATAGATCTGTATTATAGACACAAGTAGTTTGTCTTTTTCTTGAATGATTTATATGAACATACATATATAGATCTGTATTATAGACACAAATAGTTTGTGTCTTTTTTCTTGGATAAAGTAAAATATTATATAATAAAGGATTAAAGAGAATAGAAGACACAAAAATTTGTGTCTTTTCTTCCGGAAGAGATGACCCATGCAAGGAGGCCCTTGTGTGGGTCTCCTTCCCCTTCTTTCTCTTTCGCCCTATTATCTCTCTCTCTCTCTCTCTTGTCTCTCCATCTTTTTCTCATTCTTTCTTTAACTATCTTTCTCTCTTCCCATGGCCCACACAAGACCTCTTGCGTGGGACATCTCTCTCCTTCCCCTTCTTTTTCTCCTCTTTCTCCGTATTCTCTCTCTCTCTCTCTCTCTCTTGTCTCTCCATCTTTTTCTCTTTCTTTCTCTCTCTTCCCATGGCCCACGTAGGGCTCTCTGCGTGGGCCATCTTCATTTTCTCTCTTTTCCCCTTTTTTTCTCTCTTAAATATGGCCCACGTAGGACCCATTTACGTTGGCCAATCTCCTTTTTCTTCTTCTTTCTCTCTCGTAAATATGGCCCACGCAGAATTTCTTCTTTCTTTCTCCTTTCAATCTCGTAGATATGGCCCACGCAGAGCCCATCTACGTGGGCCAATCCCTTTTTCCTTCTTTCTTTCTCCTTTTTCTCTTGTAAATATGGCCCACGCAGGGCTTCTGCATGGGCCATCTCATTTCGTTTTCTTCTTTTTTTTTTCCTTTCTCTCTCAAAATATGGCCCACGCAGGGCTTCTGCGTGGGCCATCTTCATCCCACTCTCCTCTCTTTCCTTTCTCTCTCTTTCTCTCTCCAATGACCCACGTAGGGCGACTTGCGTGGGCCATCCCTCAACTTTCTCCTTTTTCTCTCTCTCTAAGTTACTTGCGTGGGTCATCCCATTCCATCTCTTTCCTATCTCTCCTTTTTCTCCTTTCTTTTCTCCTTGTCTCTCTCTCTCAAAATATAGCCCACGCAGGTCACATGCGTGAGTCATCTCACTCTTCTCTCTTCCTTTTTATCCTTCTTTTCCTCTTATGGCCCGCGCAGGACCACCTGCATGGGCCATCCCATTTCTTCCGATCTCTTTCTTCTTTGAACATGGGTCCTTTCTTTTCTCCACTTAAACAAAATAACTGCCTGCGTAGCCTATCTATCTCTCGATCCGCATGAGAGTGAAGGCCTACACAGCCCCCATAGCCTTTGATCTTATAAGATCCTTGCGGAAGCTGTAGGATTTTAACTACCAGTAACTGTTGTCTTAAACCTATAAATAGGTTTCCCTTTCCCAAATTCGAGTGAGAGATTTTTTGTTACGCGAGAGCCCTGTCGAAGATTTCCTTGACTTAGAGATTCTCTCTCACCCAGATACCGAAAGGTATCTCTGAGACTTCTCTCATCCTCCTCTCTCTTGACTTTCTTTGAGTTTACGAAGAGATAAATCCAGAATTCGTATTGTCTTCGATACGGGTGCATTTAGGATAAGCGACGACCCTTACCTAAATATGTTACACTTATGATAAGAGCTACGGCCCTTACCTAAATATGATTTAAGGATGCAATTCGTACCCAATTCCTTACATACTTAGAGATAATTAGGCTATGCAGGTACAACCCCTCGCTTAACTCTTAGTGCGTTTGGATTGCAACTTCAAATTTGATATCTCGTATGGGTTACAATAACGAATCTGAAGAATGATTTCGGATTTTGACACCCAAAACATTTATTTACAACGACATGACGTACTCGCAACCATCGAATTACCAAATTTAGATCTCACCTGAAATTGAAGTTTCCCTCGCGGTTCAGATCATCACTCTTTCAAATGTAGGGTTTGAATCTTAACCTCGAGATCGGAAATTCCTTCAAGGTTTTGGTCAATTCCAACGGTGGATCCTTTGACTTTTCGTAAGTCGATAGTAATATGATATCGTAATGAGATCCAATAGTGGATTTATCATTTATTTACCAAATCTCATGGTATTGGTCAATAACAATGGTGGACTTGTTGACTTCTAGTCAACGATCATAATACAAGGTCGTAATAAGATCCAATGGTGGATTTATCATGTATTGACGAAATCTCATGGTTTTGGTCAAATCCAATGGTGGGCTCATTGACTTTTAGTCAAATAATCATAATACAAGACCGTAATAAGATCTAATGGTGGATTTATCATGTATCGATCAAATTTCATGATTTTGGTCAAATCCAACGGCGAACTCACTGACTTTTAGTTAAACGATCATAATACGAGACCGTAATAAAGATCCAACGGTGAATTTATCATGTATCGACCAAATCTCATGGTTTTGGTCAAATCCAAGGATGGACTCATTGGTTGTATGTTAAATGATTGTATTACAATATCATAACATGATCTAACAATGAAATCATCACAAAACAACCTATGATGATCAAATCCTAAGGAGTTTGGTGATATCCGACCCATGATTAGACATTCCACTAAAAGTACTTATTCTTGGATGATCAGTCATCGAGAGACATGGCCTTGGTATTCGAGTTTGTCTTTGAGATGAGATACCAATATTTCGTTATAAGGTTCATCCACAAGCTTCTCTCTCCCATAATGACTCGTGCTTATAGATAAGACGAATTTGGTTTTCGGAGGAGGGGTTCTCTCATTCGTTGCCCTCTATTTCATATCTCTTGAATCTCCAATGAAGGTAACATGTTACGCATTTATCTCGTGACAGGCTGATATTAAAGACGACAATGATGATGAAAACTTAAATTTAGGATTTGTTTTGTTTATTTCAAAGATTTAATTAATTTACTTTTATTTACTAGCTTTTAATCAGAGGTATTCAATTTTAATGTAATTAACAATGAATTGACTGCGATACACTGAAGTGTAAAATCCGCCATTTTCAATAAAACTCTTTCCTAGCGAGGGGAAATTTGTTATAATTGATTTGTGTAGATTTATCTTCCATGCAAATTTGTTATTTACAATGGGTCTCCTCCTTCTTTCTCTTCCTATTTTCTCTCTTTTTATCTTCTTCTTTCCCCTTCTTTCTCTCTTATTTTCTTCTTTTTCTCTCTCCTCACCCCCTTCGTGGGTCTCTTCCCACCTCTCTTCTCCTTCCTTTTCCCTTTCTCTATCTTTCGTCCACCCACGCAGGGACCCACCTGCGTGGGTCCCCTTCTGATGCGGGACAAATGCTAAAATTCTAATATACGATGTGGGATTAACTTTTAGAATGAATTGAATAGCGGAAATATTCAAAATCATGCAACATATTAAAAGTAATTCAATGAAATTAATAAAACAATTAGATTAATCCGTTTTAGCGTCTGAATGCATGAAAATTTTTCCGATCTAGAAAAACGGCTCCAATGAGGGAACTCGAGATTCGTTCTAGTTTAGGGCATCATTCGACAATCGCAATATCGTCTCTTGACTCCTTGGGGATTTTAAATGAAATAAGGCTTCAAATAATTTTGACAAAAGGGAAAAAACTTGGGATTTTGGGTTTTTATCAACGGAATTAAAGAAGGATAATACCTGACAATAACTAGAGAAAAGATAAAATAAAAGGATAGATTTCAAGGCTTCACACTAAGGATTTTCCGAAGCTTCACACCACGGCTGTACGTCGGCTTCGCACAAAGTCGCACGAGAAACGATTGCTCACTCCTCAAGGTTTGAAGGATTCACTCCCTCGGTTGAAAACTCTTCACAAGCTCTCTAGGGTTTGCACAAAAGCAATTCCCTTTCATTCAATAATAAAAAAAACTTCTTAATAGAGTGTTTACAATGCCTTTATATAGGCTAAGAAAACCCTAAACGACATAAAACTCGCAATAAAAGAGTCCTAAAATAATAAAAGACTAAAAGCTCGCTCAGCGAGGATTATAACTTCGGCGAAGGCTCGCAGACCTTTATTCTCCTCGCGGTTTGTATCCGTTTCTCCTCTGAGGCTGCGGTGCTCGGGCTTCCTCTACATTACTTTTGACGCCGAAAATTTGTTGTTGCCCCAAATCCAAGGCTCCTAAACTTGGCGTTCCCCGTCAGTTTCTTCCACTCAAAATGTTTCATCCTCGATGAAACACGCACGCCACGCTTCAGGGGCTCAATTCGTGGTTTGCCTTTCCACGTTGTGAGATACTTCTGATTTTTGCTTTTATTGGCATGGAAGTTTGGAAATTCTATGGCCTTCTCATTCGACCATTTCTCATATTGCACAGGTAAGGTACGAGATAGAAAATGGGACAATGGGTGCGGTTGGGTTGGGTGCTCAAAAAGGAATGGATCAAAGGGCGGGGTAGTGGGATCAAGAATAGGTGTAAGATCCGTTATGACAACTACCGGATGATTGCCCTTGTCTAGAAGAAGAACTAGACCTTCACCCTTACCTCTTTCCGAGATTGGGAAAGATTCCACATACTCAGAGCCATAAGAAATTAACACAAAACTGTTAGTATCAAATTCATTAAATATATCCAATGTGTTAGTCCGATCATGTGTATTTCCAGTGCTCAATAAATTCAGATTATTAATCCCATGCAAATTAGAATGATGATATGATCCTACCAACTCTAATGACACACTTGAGATGGACACGTTATCAACACCATCCTCGGCAATGGGAATTGTCCTAATGCAACCTATGGCTCGGACCGGACCGTCACCTTCCTTATCACTTGGAGTGCTACATGGTTCGAATACTTCTTCGGGTATCTCGTTGTCCTCTTTCTCAGTATGCTCCTGAATGATCAAAGTCTGACTCTTACTAAGGACACTGGGATGCAAAGCGGCCAAAACCTTGACACTTATAACATTGCTGCGGGGCACGCTTAGAACTTTTGACCATTGGTCTCTTTCCTTTGTCAACTTGGGGAATTATGGATTTTGAGGATTGACTAGAGGCATTATTACCCTTTTCGATAGGGTTAGATTGATGCTCAACTTTGGAAGACTTAGATCATCCATGACTGAGGGTGTCCAGGTACCGTTCTAATTCTTTGACCCTAGCAAAACATTCCTCGAGATCCGCAATGGGATAAGGAATGAGTTCCCTCTGTAACTCTGGTCGAAGACCCATTCGGAATCGAGAGAGGGTAACTTTTGTTGGTTCATCGACATCGGCCTGGGTCATCAGGTCCTCAAACCGATCGATGTACTCTGTGACTGGGGAGTCTCCTTGTTTGGTCAAAGAATCGTTAAATCATATGATACGAGGAGCGTATTTTTACGATGCGATTGGACTTTCATTTCAGCCCACGTGGAAATAGCACGAAGACCTTGGATTTGCTTACGACGCTCCACTCCCAACCAATAACGTCTAGCTTGACCCATAAGCTTGACTTTGGCAAATCTGACCTTGCGGTCTTCGGACATGGCATACCACTCAAAGTAGTTTTCCATGCTGGCGACCCATTCGAGAAAGACCTTAGGTTGTTTTTTCCCGTCAAAAATAGGGACGCCCATTTTCACAGATTTCATGACCTTATTATCCAGATTGGTTTGGACCTCACGTCGGGGAGGAACATCTCTCCTACGGTCACGGTTGTTGACTCTATTGTGATTCTCAGCGATTAGCTCATTGATCTCTTCGAAACGAGTCTCTAAAGCCTCATGTCGGGCTTGTTGATTAGCGATGTGCTCATCCATCCGGGTTTGACTAGCGGTCACCTTAGATGCAAGATCTCTAATCAGGGCCTCTAAGGTACTGGTATCCATGATGGAACAATGCAAGACAAAATATACTAAAATCAAGTGAACCCTAAGATCTCTATGACACGGACAACCCTAAACTAAAACTGTGCTCTGATACCAAAACTGACACGGGACAAACGCTAAAATCCTAATATGCGATGTGGGATTAACTTTTAGAATGAATTGAATAGCGGAAATATTCAAAATCATGCAACACATTAAAAGTAATTCAATGAAATTAATAAAACAATTAGATTAATCGTTTTAGCGTCTGAATGCGTGAAAATTTTTCTGATCTAGAAAAACGGCTCCGATGAGGGAACTCGAGATTCGTTCTAGTTTAGGGCATCATTCGACAATCGCAATATCGTCTCTCGACTCCTTGGGGATTTTAAATGAAATAGGGCTTCAAATAATTTTGATAAAAGGGAAAAAACTTGGGATTTTGGGTTTTTATTAACGGAATTAAAGAAGGATAATACCTGACAATAACTAGAGAAAAGATAAAATAAAAGGATAGATTCCAAGGCTTCACGCCAATGATTTTTCGAAGCTTCACACCACGGTTGTACGTCGGCTTCGCACCAAGTCACACGAGAAATGATTGCTCACTCCTCAAGGTTTGAAGGATTCACTCCCTCGGTTGAAAACTCTTCACAAGCTCTCTAGGGTTTGCACAAAAGTAACTCTCTTTTATTCAATAATAAAAAAAAACTTCTTAATAGAGTGTTTACAATGCCTTTATATAGGCTAAGAAAACCCTAAACGACATAAAACTCGCAATAAAAGAGTCCCAAAATAATAAAAGACTAAAAAGAAAATTTCCGTTACTGTAGCTCGCTCGAGCGAGGATTATAACCGCTCGAGCGAGCTTAAGTGATCGCTCCAGCGAGGCTACGGTGCTCGGGCTTCCTCTACATTTCTTCTGATGCCGAAAATTTGTTGTTGCCCCAAATCCAAGGCTCCTAAACTTGGCGTTCCCTGTCACCTTCTCTGTCTTATGTTCTCTATCTTTCTCTTCTTTTCTTTCTCTCTCCTCACCCAAGCAAGCAAACCCTGCGTGTCCCTTCCCATCTATCTTTCTTCTTTCTTTTTCTCTCTCCACCCACACAGTGACCCTCCTGCATGGGTCCCAACCCTCTCTTCTTTCTCTCTCAAACATGCAGGCTTGCGTGGGTCCCTTCCTCATTTCTCTCTCTCTCTCTCTCTCTCTCCACCTAAGCAGGGGATCCACCCGTGTGGGTTCCTTTTTATGTTCTCCTTTTTCTCCTCTTTCTTCACCTAAGCAGGGGACTCACCTACGTAGGTCCCAATTCTCTTCTCTTCACCTAAGCGAGGATCCACCCTTGTGGGTCCCAAGCTCCTCTCTATACGTGGGTCTTTTCTAGAGACTTTTTTCTCGATCCATGTGATGGTTAAGACCCACACAACTCTCTTTATCATAGATCGCATTAAGAGATACAGAGACCGTCAGATGGTAACTTCCAATAACCACACGGTAACTCTATAAATAAATGGCTCACAGATCATTTCTAAGGAACCAATTTTTTACCACGCAAGAGCCCTGCCGAAGAAATTTCCGACTTAGATTCATTCCGCTTAGATGCCTTATGGTATCTCTTCCACTTCTTCTCTCTTGATTTTCTTCTACTTAGAGAGTATGAGGGAAAATCCAGATTTAATTCTGGAAATTTAGATTGCTTCTGTTATGGGTGGCACTTAGGATATGGGTTATGACCTATACCTAAGTTTGAAATTAGGGGTTGCAAGTGAAGTTACGTGTTACGACCGATGCCTAATCCCTTGTATATTTGGAGTCGTGTTAGGTCATGTGGGTTACGTACCCCTAGCCTAATCCTTGACATACTCAGATTGCAACTACGAAATTTAATACCCTCGTATTGTTTGCAATCACGAATTTAGACGATGATTCTGGATGTTGACACCCAAAACACTCACAAATTGTTGTTATCATCTCTTTACACGACTACGACCATCGAGTCACATGATTTGGTCATACCCCGACATTGGTGTTTCCCTTGCGGTTCGGGTCGTCATCCCCTTAAATTAAGGGTTTGGACCTTAACCTCGAGATCGGATCACATGATTTTGATCATCCCCTTAAATTAAGGATTGTAATATGTCATACGTTGACCAAATCATAAGATTATGGTCCGATCCAACGGTGAATTTGTCATACATTGACCAAATCATAAGATTGTGGTCCGATTCAACGACTAATTTTCCATAGATTGGCCATATCATTGTGGTTCAATGACTTCAATCTGAAGGTAGATTTAGCATAAGGCTTATAATTTTCGAATTCTAAGGAATTCGATGGTATCTGATCAAGATAAGATATTCCTATAATTAGAAGAACTAATTCTAGTGATGATCAACTGTCAAAAGACATGGATCCTGTGTTTGAGGTTATTTTTGAGACCAGACATGAAGAATTTGTCATGAGGTTCATCCATGAGCTTCTCGCTCTCATAATGACCTATACCTACCTATCGGATGGATCTGACTTTCGGAGAAGGTGTTCTTTCATTCATTGTCCTCTATTTCATATCTCCCGAGTCTTAGATGACGATAGCATGTTGCGCATCTATCTTGTGCCCGACTGATGTTGAAGACGACGATGTTGATGAAGATTTAGATTATGATATTTTTATTCATTTTTCAGAGATGTAATTACCTTACTTTTCTTTAGAAGCTTTTAATCAGAGGTAGTCAATTTTTTATGTAATTTATGTTGCGTCAATTGCGATACCGGAAAGTGTAAAGTTCGCCATTTTCAATAAAACCCTCTCCTAGCGAGGGAAAATTTGTTATGATTTATTTATGACGAATTTACTTCCTACGCCAATTTGTTGTTTTCACTCATCAATTGAAAAAAAAAGGAAGACAACACTCGGTCTCTGTCTCTCATTGGTGCTCAGGGGCAATGCCAAAAGAAAAGACGAGAATGATCTGTGAATTAAGGGACACTGTTTAGCATAATATTTTTCAAGTATATTCTTTCAACTTGCAAATATAATAGATGAATATTTTGGATAAGTAGCATTCATTTTCATCAAATAGTGGGATTCTAGTCACTTTACCCAAACTGAACGGTGCACTTTTGTTTACTTTACGTGATCAAGTGCTATATGCTGAAACCGTTCATTTGTAAATTGTACGATGTTGGTTAAAATTGCATACCACCATGGCTGTGTGGACACTGTTTAGGATGAAGGCCTGTCCCCACTGAAGTAGTCAATGACTCTTCGAATTTGTAGACTCCAGAAGTTGTCTATAAGGTGCATGGGCATTTCACCAACTGTGGTACATGTGTCATCAAATTATGTACACACACTTGTCCATCAATTGAAATGTTAAATTGGCAAGCTGACATATAAATGAGACTCAACCCAAAGTTCATTTTTCTGAACATTTGATCTTTTGATCAGACAATAAAAATTATTTGAATCTTCTAACCTAAAATATGAACAAGTGTCATTTCATTATATTGGTTTATTGACACTATTTGTTACTTTTTTTTATTAATTATTCTAGTACATGATCATGGATCAAAATATCGTCCGATACCGATACGTATCGGTATTGGTATCGAACGATACATTGAATGTATCGTTCGATACATTCAACTGTATTGAATGTATTGAATGTATCGTTTGATACGGACCGGTACCGATACGTATCGTTTTGGAGCTCGGACGATACGTATCGGTAACCCGAGATTTTGACCCATGTACATGATCCATTGTACCATACAGACTACCATACAAATGCTAAATATGAATTGCCGCAAAAGAATCCACAATCCCCATGCAGCATATATCAACAATCATAAAAGAAGATTACAAACAAACAATAGAAAGTATAATTAAACAGTGAATCCAACTTCATAAGTCATAATATTCCAAAATTTTTGAAAATTTCGACGATTCTCCGAAATAGGCAAAATTTTGTTGAAAAGGAGGGACCTCCATTTCAGCGAAATTCGGAGAAATTTGTGACCATGATTTTCGCTAGTTGAAAATTTTCCAATTGCATTATCGTAAAAATTTGGATCTTCGTTGTGTCATTTTCGCCGTTTGAACCATGGGCAGTTGAATTTTTGTCAAAATTTGCCTTTTGCAGTCGAGATCCTCTTTTTAAAAAAAAATTAAAGATAATCTATGCAATGCCCCCTTGGCTCCAGATGGCACCTAATCGGGTGCCACGGGACTACTATTTAGGCTCGGTGGAACTATCATTGTAGAGCGCCAGCCTACCTTACTAGGGTCCTATATATATATGACAAGATTTGCCAAAAATCTATGTTTCAACCTCTATTGGTGTATAATAGATAGATAAATAAGATATATATTGTGCACGGGTATGTATGTGATTATACTTACTGTAAAGGGTGTTTTGGTTATTTGAGATTTATATAAAGGCCAGTAGGGACTCTAAACTGTAACTAAGTCAAGTTGGTATCATAGCCCTGTCACCTAGCTGAACCGATCACACCATCATTGTTGAAGCAGCATGATGTCAGCCAGGTCAACCCTTTGACCTCAAAATGGGACATAATCACTCTTTGTGAAATGTGTCCCATTCTTATTGGCATGTGGCCCTTCTCACAGCTACTCATTTGATTAATCTTACACGAGCTCGTATCTTAAATGATCAAACTCTTATGCATGTTTTCAATGTAGCACCACCTTATTTGACATTAAACCTAAAAATTTTAGTTGCACCTGTTTTGTTCAATGTTGTCAAAAGCGACAAGCAGGTTTGAGGCGGCGAACCCCTTGGATCCTAGGTGGAGCCTAGGCGTCAAGAAAAAGTAATGTTATTATATATATATATATATATATATATATATATTAAACTTTAAATAGATTAATATATCTCTATATTTTTCATAATTTATATTATTTTATATATATATATATATATATATATATATATATATATATATATATATATATATATATATTTGTATAATCCTCGAAAATTGCTTGAATTTTTCCCAATCTTTTCCAACTTTATCCGAATTGAATTGAAGCGACCCCCTCCCTAAATATTGCTGAAACTGAAGTTTGTTACTTTAGTGAAAATCATATGGTAGAGAGCATATATGAATAAAGGTAGCCTGGTACTAAGGACCAGGTAAGTTATCTGGTCCCGTGTTAGTTTGCTGCCACGTGGAACCCAATCGAATGATCGGCTGCCACGTAAAAGAGCGGCTCGATGATCATAACTATTGTGAGAATAATAATAATAGTAAAATATGTAAAACTGTACTGTCGATGCTGTCAACTGTATAGAAAATGAACAGTGAAACCAAATGTGATTTTACTGTTCATTTTCCATGCAGTTGACTCTGTTGACCGCACGGTTTTATATTACATGTTTTTTTTTTTAACAATATTTATGATTATCGAGCCTCTCCTTTATGTGGCACCTGATCATGTAAGGTGCCAGATTGCAGCAAACTAACCTGATCCTTAATACCAGGCTACCTATACCCTATATATATATGTATGAAGTTTTCTTTTCCAAGTTTTCTCTAGTCACCCAAATTTTATCCATTTAATCTTTATGTAGAAGTGTTATTTTTTTAGTGTTCTACAACTCAGACTGGATCAGCAGTTGATTGCAGCTCAACTAGAATCAGACCCTCTACTGGTTCAGTTTGTTTCAGCTACGAACCATAACTTAACCCAAGAACCACTTTGAGATCATTGAACCTTTTGGTCTGACCATTGGACCGCCCAAACCGTGTGGTTCCTAGTTACCCAAACGATACCAAGCGAAGTACGGGGTGCTGGGAGGGGTGGACGGAATACAAACTTTACCTCTCTCTCTCTCTCTCTCTATATATATATATATATATATATATATATAAAATACCAGTTTCAAATGAGGATTTATAGGGTGGTACCTCATTCTAGCCATAAAATGTAGCACCAACTCATTGATAGGGCCCCTCCAAGTGATGGTGATGCGAACTTTAGATCCGCTTGTTTGAATCATGGTGGAATAAAGAGGAGACGTCAAAAGAGAAAGCGGACCCACAAATGGGTTTTTAAAAAAAGGCCCGTTAAAGACCCGTGTGCACATTAATTTAGGTAATATTTTATCTAGGTTTAGTTTCCTTTCTTATTAGGATTATTTTAATAAGTGACTTGTTTTAGGACTCGTTTCTTTATTTGAATTATTTAGGGGTCAAGCACATATATGTGATATGTTACTGTTAATCCCATCACTTTCTGCGCAACCATCGGAAAAATGGTCATAAGTCTACCAATGTGTCAGAATTGTGTGATTCTTGTCTTGTTGGAAAGCTACTTCGATAAGCTTTCAAACAAGACTAATTTCACGTCAATCGGACATCGTTTGACCCTTCAAAAGTGATCGCATAATAAAAAAAGGGATTAATGGTGAAAATAATTGTGACCGTTATATTAGAAAGTTTTAATGATTGATTAGGAGTTTTATTTTAAGTAGTATTCCTAGTTTTTTTTTCCTTATAAATACACATTGTAATCTCTTATGAGAATGATTATTGATGATGAATGAAAATTATGAGTTTTGCTTTGTGCGAATTCTAGAGAACTTGAGATGAGTTTTCGATAGAAGAGTGATTCTTCTCCCGCTTGCGATTTGGTGTGAGGCCAACTTTCTTCCTTGGAGCAATTCCTTGGATCTTCTTCTTCTACCCATATTTTTCCTTTTATTTTTTTGTTTTAATTGAAGGGCGAGAACGCTAACCCCTATCTTGTAGGATTTACGCTATTTTAGGGTTAGCGTGTAATTTTTCCCGCATCAAATTAGTATCAAAGCCCAAGTTCAACACTCGGCACGTGAAGTCCATCATGAGTAAAGAACAATTTATCGAAGCCTTGCACGAGTTGAATGGATTCATGATGGCTAGAATGGGATCGTTCGTGGATCGGCGAAAGCTCCTTGATTTGTATTAGACAATTGGTACGATTAGACAAGCATGGGAGGCAGTGAAAACTAGATCGCAGAGTCTGAGGTATTTGAATTCAACACCTCGATATTGGCCAGCTTTATATGATCGAGCGCTTACTCTTGAGATTAGACGTGAGTTAACAAATACACGACGGAAAGCGGAGGCATTAAACAAGGGTCTCGTTCAAGAATTTCTTGAGGATTTTCTTTTCAAATTACAAGAGGAAATCATATCGGTGAGACATGAAGCTTTGAGATTTAAGCTTCCAAATCCCGTGTCCGTTAACCCAACCACATCACCAACCGCCCGTTCTAATCCCATAACAATTTCTCATCCCATAATTGTTGTGAAACCTACACCCGTTACGAAATCCATTAACGATGTAAACTCTATGCCGGTTGCAGCCCCCGTAACAACTTACAACCCAAAGCCCATTCAAGAAATCAAACCCGTCACTCTCGTTACCCTAGCCGACCTCATCTCACCTAAAATTGTTATCGATCCTCTTCTTGAACCCATGATAGCCCCAAAATTAGTCGAAGAGTCGGTACTGGTTGATGAGAACCCTCTTTCAGTCAATATCTGTACTAATCCCAACACCGTTGAGGAGCCCGAGACCATTGAAGAGCAAGTTGCCGCAACCAGTCCTCTCGAGCCCGAGATCGTCGAAGCACAATTATTTGAAATGAAGACTATCGCACTCACGACCCACAGGTCCCAAGATAGTGTTGGTTGCATGTTGACGTCCATTCCCGTTGGTGAGTCGAAGATCAAACAAATCGAGCCCGAGTGGAATCCTGTTTACTTGTTCAAGCTGCTTCCGATTGAGGTTCCCTATATATTATCTGTGATCGCAATCGTGAAGATCCATGCCAACCAAAGTTCGAGGTCGAACTTCTTCAAAGTAGAGGGGATTGATGCGAACTTTAGATCCGCTTGTTTGAATTATGGTCGGATAAAGAGGAGACGTCAAAAGAGAAAGTGGACCAACGAA
Source organism: Chloranthus sessilifolius (assembly GCA_021018995.1). Lineage (NCBI taxonomy): Eukaryota > Viridiplantae > Streptophyta > Magnoliopsida > Chloranthales > Chloranthaceae > Chloranthus > Chloranthus sessilifolius. The sequence continues at coordinate 292,841 of CM037584.1, forward strand.
TGAGTTTTTAAAAAAAGGCCCGTTAAAGACCCGTGTGCATATTAATTTAGGCAATATTTTATCTAGGTTTAGTTTCCTTTCTTATTAGGATTCTTTTAATAAGTGACTTATTTTAGGACTAGTTTCCTTATTTGAATTATTTAGGGGTCAAGCACATATATGTGATATGTTACTGTTAATTCCGTCACTTTCTGCGCAACCATTGAAAAAATGGTCATAAGTCTACCAATATGTGTCAGAATTGTGTGATTCATGTCTTGTTGGAAAGCTACTTCGCTAAGCTTTCAAACAAGACTAATTTCACGTTAATCGGACATCGTTTGACCCTTCAAAAGTGATCGTATAATAAAAAATGGGATTAATGGTGAAAGTAATTGTGACCGTTATATTAGAAATGATTGATTAGGAGTTTTATTTTAAGTAGTATTCCTAGTTTTTTTTTTCCTTATAAATACGCATTGTAATCTCTTATGAGAATGATTATTGATGATGAATGAAAATTATGAGTTTTGCTTTGTGCGAATTCTAGAGAACTTGAGATGAGTTTTCGATAGAAGAGTGATTCTTCTCCCGCTTACAGTTTGGTGTGAGGCCAACTTTCTTCCTTGGAGCGACTCCTTGGATCTTCTTCTTTTACCCATATTTTTCCTTTTATTTTTTTGTTTTAATTGAAGAGCGAGGACCCTAACCCCTATCTTGTGGGATTTACGCTATTTTAGGGTTAGCGTGCGATTTTTCCCGCATCCTATAGGCCACGTATTCAGTGGACCATATCAGATATAAATATTCCAAAGCATGATTCAAAAACTCGTCTAGGCAAATTGAAACTCATCCAATTTGAACCACGGATCTATGGTCGATTTGATGTAAGAGGTGTTGTGCTAACTGGCATTGGAGATTGACATTTAGAATGAAGTTTTAATATTGTTTACTTATTCTGAAAACTATATGGTTGGATTGTTTGGTTAAGAATTTGTGGTTCCTTATTTTGGTAGTAAATTTGGACTCTCGATGTTATTTTTTGCTTTTTAAGTAGCATGTAGAATCATGAATGTATTGTCTTTTAAGATTTTTTTTATGTAGCAAATTTAGAATGATTATAAGTTGTGGATGATATAGATTATATTGTTTTGTATGTAGAATGGTTAATCTTATATTCTACTTTTACATGGCATGACATCTTGCATTCTTATTTTTAGTTATGCATCAAATTAAATTCATCTTAGAGCTATTTGATACTTGATTCTTTACGGGATATGATTCATCGAATATTTTATTATTATTAATATATATATTTATTTATTTATTTTAATCTTCCATTTTAAAATAAATTTTCGTAATTTTAGAATATGTTATGTATTTTTAAATGTTTATTAAATTCGCTAGTGATGTCTCTACCCAGCTTGCAAATCGAGATGAGTTTTCAGGCTTTTGACCCATGTTCCAAATTTTAGAATAAATATCGGAGACTGACATGCCTATTACATTTTTAATTGAAGAAAATGTTAAATTCACCTATCCTTACGGAACAAGTGAGGAGTCCGGCACATGTTAACCCCTGGGGCCTGTGCTTGCTTGTAAATTGGCCATTTCAAGTGGCTCCTGAGTAATACTGTTTTTAACTACTTAGAGAATGAGATTTGACCATCCGAGAGCTTTCTTCTCTACTTTTACCAAGCTCTTGTCATTAAATATTAACTTTTTGTTTAGCTGGGTTTAAATATTTTCAGCCCCGTCCACTGGTGTGAGTGCTAAATAAGGATTTCTTTTTTTGTGGCTCAAGAGATGTTCAAGCAAGCAGTATTCTTCTCGATGATAAGTTTGAAGTGCGGCTTGGGAGCTTGTGTGAGATATGCACCCAAGAAGGGGATACTCACCAAAATGTCATCACCCGGTTGCTGCGGTTATCACAGTAAGTTTTCTGTTTGTAGTCATTTATCAATCAGTTCCACCTTCTGGATTTATTATTATTTTGCTCAATTTGTCTTTATTGACCTTTTAACTTCATGCCAGTTTGCTGTTGGAAAGTGAAATCCAAAACTATCTATGGTTGATCTTTTGATATTCTAATTTATCTTTTCTATATTCCGTCTTACAAGTGCTTAGAGGTAATTGTTTTAAGTTCTAACATTATCTCTGATGTTCAAATTCAAACCCTCTTGATATTCTCATTTCTCTAGACCACTAGACCAAAAATTCCCCCCAAAAGTATTCCCATATTTAAGTTGAAGGTTTTACCTTAAAATGGGTTTCCCACAAAAATATTCAATCTGATGTGAAGTAAAAAGAACAATTGAACTCCCTTAAAATGGCTCTACTTTAAAAGGGTTTAAATACGTTTTACCTTAAAATGGGTATAGATTGAAGGTTTACCATAAAATGTAACCCCCTTTAGCATCTTCCCTTGAATAAAAATATTCTTTTGCAATGTGGCTTCCAAATTTGCAATATTTGGTATAATATCTCTCCTCCTTGCTTGCAAGGGCTAGAGTTTCCAACTATGTTAAATAGCACATTTAAGTGCCTCGGTTGCCAAGATAAAGAGAATAATTGAACTTAGGGTCTCCCTGTCGGTGGGCCTTGTCACTTATGAGTTATTCATTCTGAAAAAATACTTGTTAACATCTTAAGAGGTACAATTCAATGCTCTTTTGACATGATTCATATGGAAAAATGATCCAGTGTTCAACTTGAGTCATATATAACAAAATGCTAATATGTTCACTCAAAGCTGGAATGATTTAGGATTGTATGGTTACTAATAAATTAAAGCTTCTCATAACATTGCAATAACTTATTTCTGGCATTGACAAAAAATTTGATGGGTCCTGTTCGAAGATTATTATTTTGAGATATCTTATTTTTTTCTAATTCTTCTTGTAATATCTTCATTTTCTTGTAAGTATTGTTTAATATATACATACGATCTAAATTTACAATTCAACTCGCCCCAATCCTGCGCAACACCTTAATTAGGGAGTCCCTTCTCACGGAGCAGTCATTTGGCGAGCAAATCTGCTCCATAAATATCTGCTTCCGATAAACTCATCGTGCTCTTCATATATATATATATATATATATATATATATATATAAAAAGAAAAGAAAACCTTGTTCATCTGGTACTGTAAGATATTTTACATAACCTTTTTTTTTTATCAGTAATGCAAAATATATTGAAAAACAGCTCATTGGCCCTTGATGATTCATGTGACAAGTATTATTACATTAATGTGAATCTAATTAAGAGATGTATATAGTATTTACACACTGAAGAGCTTCCGAAATTGTCTAGGCCCTGTTTCGCAACACTTTTATAAAGAGTAATTCTCAAGAGAAAAATGTTCTGTGAAAAGCACATTTCACTCAAAGACTTGAGTGACCACCTCTAGCTGAAAAAGGTATTGTCTTGAGAAGCTGCCTCTGGCTGTTTCTCACATAACACCATTTTCAACATGTGATAGACCTTTTGAGAAGCAACCTGTGACACACCTCTTTAAAGCACCTGAAAAGTGATTTTTAGAAAAGGGTTGCCAAACAGAGCCTTAGCTGTTTCACATCTCCTGCCGATACATTCCAAAAGGTGTGATATACTTGTCTACAAAGCCATCCTTATCAAGGTGACCGAAAGTGGAGTGAAGTCTGCCTGCTGGAGATCTATCCACCAGTATTGGTCTTGAAATTGTTTAGGCCCTGATCTGCATTCTGTCCTTCCAACATAGCGATTTTATTATTTCTGTGCCTGACCACGATTGAGGAGTGACTTTTTTGTTATTGCCATCATCTTCTCCTTTGCATTTGGTTCCTAGATTTCTGGCTCCAATGTCATCTCCATCTCAAGAGCATCATGTAAGTTCACTGCAGTGATACCTTCTCACCAATCATGGTTAGCTGATAAACCACACTATTCTATTTCCATGAGAACCTTGTTTTCCTGCATCCCTAGTTTTGAAATATATATATATATATATATATATATATATATATATATATATATATATATATATATATATATATATATATATGTTGATTGGTAACATAGTTCATTAATTGAGAAGGCCCACAAAATAGGGCAGCAAGCTATTGCCCACACCTAGCGAAACCGAAGAAGCCCCCCAAAAGCCTCCCCAACAGAGGAATCCATTATCCCCTACCCTTGACAAATGCTCTCCCAATAATTGAGAAGGCCCCTTGATGCGAACTTTAGATCTGCCTGTTTGAATTGTGGTCGGATAAAGAGGAGACGTCAAAAGAGAACGTGGACCCGCCAATGAGTTTTAAAAAAAGTCCCGTTAAAGATCTGTTTGATCAGAAAGAAGAAACTCCAAAATTTATTAGGGTTTTCAACTTTCAATCCCGTCACTTTTATATTTGAACTATTTTGAAGTGTCAAACAAAGTTGGATTGATGCGAAATTTGTCATATTTGAAAGTTTATCGAAGTAGCTTTCCAACGAGCCAAAAAATGTGCATTTCCGATAAGTATTGAAGAAGTTATGGTCAGTTTTCGGAAGCTGCACAGAAAGTGACGAATTTCAAGAATCCTAATTGAATTAGGATTAGTCTCTTTTATTATTTTATTTTAGAAAATAGGATTTGTTTCTTTTATTAGAAATATGATTAGTTTTTTTATTGTTTTAAGACTTTATTTTATTGTTTTAGAAGAATTAGGATATTTTTTTTATTTGAACTAGAAATTAGAGTTACACTAGGATTTCTAGTTTCATACATTAGTTAGCCTATTTAAAGGCTTGTAAACAATTTTATTATTAGTTTTTAGTTAATGAAAATTGTTTATGCAAAATTGAGAGTTCTAAACTTTCGTAAGGGTGTGATTCTCTCAAACGGAGAGCGATTTTTCGATTCCCCGCTTGTGGTTTGGTGCGAGGCCAACTCTTATTCCATCTTTATCTTTTTTAGATCTACGATTTGTGTAAGTAGCGTAATCCTAGTTATTTTATTTATTTCATAAAATTCAAAATCAACCTATTTGTTTGCCATAAATCATTATTAGCCTTCTAATTTTGTTCGGTATCGAGAGAGCCCGCTTGCGAATTCGTTCGACGCCCTAAAACTATCGGAGATCTAGCTGTTCAGAAGAACCCTAGTCTTCTAGATCTGCGATAGGGAACGTACACAAAAGTAACGCTATGTTGGGTCAAAATTAAAGCATCTAATTGGATTTCTAGAATTTTTCATAGGAATTTGTTATTTTTAATTGGTTAAATTAATTTTAATCCTAGTCTCAGCCCTAGCATTGCATTTAGTAAGTTCTCACATCAAATTGGTATCAGAGAATTGGTTTAGTTTTAGGGTTTTAGTGTTCATATAGGTTTTAAGGTTTATTTTGTTATTAATTTAGAATTGCATCATTTTAGATTTGTCTAGGGTCTATCTAGCTCGTGTCCGGCTTTTGTTTGATTTTTTTCTTCGTCTGTTTTTTGTCTGATTTTTTGTTTGGCTTTTGTTTGGTTTTTTCGTTGTCTTTCTTTTGTCTAGTTTTTCGTTTGGCTTTTGTCTATTTTTTGTCTAACTTTTGTCTTGCATCACTTAGTTTCATAATTGCATGTCATTTCAATCTTATTGCATTTTATTTCATTAGTGTGCACGTCTAGTGTTTGACAAAAGTTCTCATTTAGTATTGGTTCATAGTGTTTGCATTTTCTAATATTGTGTCTGAGTTGTGTTTGTGTCAAGTATCATGTATGAGTCACTTACACGTCATTGTGAATTTCTTGTTATGAAAGGGTACTAACCGAACAAGGAAACCACCGCTACACTCTAAATTCTTGGCAAAGTCTAAAAAATCGTGATGAGACTAGAGTTAGGGGATACCCTCATCATCATGAACTCGAGTACGACCCTGCCGAGAAGTTTCTCAAATCTATTCGGAATGAGGTTCCAAGTTTTGAGGGATGGTTAAACATCAAAACCTTCGTAAAGTGGTTGTCTAGTGTAGAGGAATATTTTGATTGGTACAAAATTAGGCTAGCAAAAACAAAGTTGGAGGGTAATGCCAAAATTTTTTGGACTCGCGTAGAACATCGTACTGAATCTCTTTGGAATAAACACATTCACGTGGGATGACATGTGACACAGGACGGGATCGCTAATCCTAAAATAACGTAAATCCTGCATGATAGGGGTTGATTAGGGTTGTTGAATCTTTTGATTAAAACAAAAAATAAAAGAAGAATAAGATAGAAGATCTCCGAATTCATTCCAGAGAGGCTTGTCGGCTTCGCACCAACGATAACTTTGAAGAATCACTCCCCAAAGGCGAAAACTTTTCGCAAGTTTTCTATGAAAGATTCACTCTTTCAAAAGATGCACAAAAGCAACTCAATTTCTATTTTCTCCTCCCTTATTACAATGTTATAAAGACCTTATATAGTAGGCCATAAGACAAAAGAAAACTCTAAAGCAAATAAATAATAAAAGACAAGTTTGTCCCTAAAACCTAAATTTCACTAAAACTCGCATCGTCAGTCGATCGATCGATACCTGGACTCGATCGAATCTATAAATATAAGATATAATTTATTCAAGTCTCTGTTTGAACCACAATCGATTGATCGATTGAGACACGCCCCAAATCTTTACTTCACGGGCCGTTTGAAAGCCCATTCATTGGTTCACTTCTTCCGTGTTGACTTTCCTCGATTGGCTCAACAACGATCCAAACATGCAGATCTAAGTTCCCCATCAATCCCCTCGACTTTGAAAAAGTTCGACCTCGAACTTTGGCCGACATCAATAGACGTTATTAAGTATATTGGCTCTTCATCGATCTCGGATTTTTAACGGTCTCAGGCTCAGTAGGGCCTATCACGGATGCTTGTGGTTCAACAACCTCAGATTTTCCCATGGCATCGGGCTTAGTAGGGCCTATCACGAAAGCTTGTGTCTCAACGATCTTGGGTTCTTCAACGACTTCGGGATCTGTGACGGTCTCATCAACTAATGTGGACTCTTCAACCAGATATTGTTCAAACACATGATCAATACGAATAACTGGATCTACTTGTGCAACGGGCTCCATCGGTAATTTCATAGGCATGGAGGTATTCGGATTCATCGTGGGTTCGGTATCTTCCACCGATGTAGGTACTACCACGGGTACGGGTAGAGGAACTATAACCTGTAGAAGACTTCTCACGGGTACGGGTATGGGGCTGAAGTTTGTAACCTTCGGCCTCAAAATTTGAATCACGTCTAACACCTCTTCGGATAAATCGTGAATAAAAGCCCTAATAGTGGTAGTACTGATATTCTGATGCCATGCATCCACTATCCGCCGTGACCTTAACAATTCACAATAAACGCTGTTAAGAAGTGTCATATGCTTGAATATGGACCCATGTTGATCGGATGATTTACCTCTCTCTCTTCGCATCATAGTTTTTCCACCATCACCATCTTTTGAAGCACGATCGAAATGTTCCACTGTTTCACGAACATTCTCATGGAAACCATGTAATCATTCAAATCACAAAGGGCTTCGAGAACTTGATCTTTACTCATGATTCGCTAATCCACTTGCTGAGGGTTTGAACTGCTTTGATACCAAAACTGACGCAGAACGGGATTGCTAACCCTAAAATAATGTAAATCCCGCATGATAGGGGTTGATCAGGGTTGTTGAATCTTCAATTAAAACAAAAATAAAAGAAGAATAAGATAGAAGATCTCCGGATTCACTCCAGAGAGGTTTGTCGGCTTCGCACCAACGATAACTTTGAAGAATCACTCCCTAAAGGCAAAAACTTTTCGCAAGTTTTCTTTGAAAGATTCACTCTTTCAGAAGATGCACGAAAGCAACTTAATTTTCATTTTCTCCTCCCTTGTTATAATGTTATAAAGACCTCATATAGGAGGTCATAAAACAAAAGAAAACCCTAAAGCAAATAAATAATAAAAGACAAGTTTGTCCCTAAAACCAAATTCCATTAAAACTCGCATCGTCAGTCGATCGATCGATACCTGGGCTCGATCAATCGAATCTATAAATATAAGATATAATTTATTCAAGTCTCTGTTCGAACCACAATCGATTGATTGAGGACTGGGGTCGATCGATCGACTGAGACAAGCCCCAAATCTTTACTTCACGGGTCGTTTGAAAGCCCATTCATGGGTCCACCTCTTCCACGTTGACTTTCCTCGATTGGCTCGGCCACGATCAAAACATGCAGATCTAAATTCCCCATCAACATGACAGTGAAACTTATCGAAAAGTATGTCCCTGTAACACACTGTCACCTTCTACAAAATTTGAAAACCAAGACAGATAGGTGTCCTGATTACTTTAAGTGTCGAGGGTTCGGGCACTTTGCATACCAAGGCCTCACAAAATTTTCCACTCCGAATTTATTGACTAAAAGAGTGAGTTCTAAGGAGCCGGAGAATCGGGAAGTGGAAGAAGTGTACGACCGGGTTGAGTGAAGAGGAGATAGAAGAAGTTGAAGAAAGTCTAGTTTGTGTTACAGAGACTTATATTTTCCTTATGAGTAGTGATGTTGAGTCACCCACACGTGAACCAATCGAGTCACTTGCCTATGAGTCATTGGTATCCGTAGAGTTGGGTACACGAGACTTGTTAATGCCCCTTAAAACGAGTACACGTGAGTCCATCGAACTTGGTATACAAAAACCATTAGGGTCAATTGAATCGAGTACCTCAGAGTCTTTGGTTTTGGTTGAAGCGAGTACACACGAGTTAATCGAGTCTAGTTTACATGAGTCATTAGTGCCCCTTGCGTCATTCACACATGAGTCATTAGTATCAGTTGAGTCGATTATACAAGAGTCGTTAGTGTTAGTAGTGTCACTTACACATGAGCCTATACAGTTTGTAGATGCACGTACACCTTTTTTAGGCCCAACAACAAACCTTCAGACTCATTCAAGCTTGATACCCATCCATCTGAGCCCAATCCTATCTACTCATTGATTTCCAAATACCCGCCTGAACAATATGTGAAGAGGTTAGATGGAAAAGTTTTGGGAGATCCATATTTTGTTATTAAGGTAAAAACACATCAAGCATATTAAGAGTATCTTCTTAAGTTGAAAGGTAAACCGAAAATTGACAATACTTGGACTGCAAGGAGAATGCAATATGAGAAACATCAGGCATACCTCATCCAGTGGAAGGGTAAGCCGAATACTAGAACACACAGATTTTCTCCCAATGTCCATTCATCAAAGGTCATCAGAGTCTGCATCCACTTTTGAATGTTGCATTCATGAGTTACATGCTAAGATTAAGAAAAGAATTAATGCGAACAATGAAAAATACAAGTTCTCTGCAGATTCTCCTAGACGGTTCAAAGAATTTCAAGAGGGTGATTTTGTAATGGTTCGGAATAGACCCGAGCGATTCGCGCAAGGAGTTGCAAAGAAGTTACAAGTTCACGGTGCTGGACCCTATCAGATCTTGAAGCGTGTCGGTTCTAATGCTTACATTTTAGATCTTCCGCCTGATTTGGGGATTAGCACAACTTTCAACGTGGAGGACCTTGTTCCATTCCATGACCCTTCAACCATCCTTACCAACCCATTTGAACCTTCTACATCTGATGAACCAATAATTCCCTTACCCACATTGCTACCCCCACCTACTTGGCAAACTCGTGAGATTATCGAAGATGTGCTGGACGATCAGATTGTTTCCACCAACCAAGGGGGACTTCATAAGCATTTGGTTAAGTGGAAGAACAAGAGCGATTCAAAGAATACTTGGATTACACAATAGTTTCAGTAGATTGACCCGGATCTCTTGGACCTCTATCACAACCAGTATTCATCGGGAATGCATCCTTCTAACCCGGGGAGAGTTGATGGGGACGTCCGATTCAAGCCGCTTCCGATTGAGGTTTCCTATATATTGTCTGTGATCGCAACCGTGAAAATTCATGCTAACCAAAGTTCGAGGTCGAACTTTTTCAAAGTAGAGGGGATTGATGTGAACTTTAAATCCGCCTGTTTGAATTGTGGTCGGATAAAGAGGAGACGTCAAAAGAGAAAGTGGACCCGCGAATGGGTTTTTAAAAAAGATCCGTTTGATCAGAAAGAAGAAAATCTAAAATTTATTAGGGTCTTCAACTTTCAATACCGTCACTTTTATGTTTGGACTATTTTGAAGTGTCAAATAAAGTCGAATTGATGCGAAATTGGTCATATTTGAAAGCTTATCGAAGTAGCTTTTCAATGAGCCAAAAAACGTGCAATTCTGACAAGTATTGAAGAAGTTATGGTCAGTTTTCGGAAGCTGCACAGAAAGTAACGAATTTCAAGAATCCTAATTGAATTAGGATTAGTCTCTTTTATTATTTTATTTTAGAAATTATGATTTATTTCTTTTATTAGAAATATGATTAGTTTCCTTATTATTTTAAGACTTTATTTTATTGTTTTAGAAGAATTAGGATATTTCTTTTATTTGAACTAGAAATTCGAGTTTCACTAAGATTTCAAGTTTCATGCATTGGTTAGCCTATTTAAAGGCTTGTAAATAACTTTATTTATTAGTTTTTGGTTAATGAAAATTGTTTATGCAAAATTGAGAGTTCTAAACTTTTGTGAGGGTGTGATCCTCTCAAATGGAGAGCGATTCTTCGATTTCTGCTTGTGGTTTGGTGCAAGGCCAACTCTTCTTCTATCTCTATTTTATTTAGATCTACGATTTGCGTAAGTAGCGTAACCCTAGTTATTTTATTTATTTCATAAAATTCAAGATTAGCTTATTTGTTCATCATAAATCATTATTATTCTTCTAATTTTGTTCGGTATTGAGAGAACCCGCTTGCAAGTTTGTTCGACGTCCTAAAACTATCGGAGATCTAACCGTTCATAAGAACCCTAGTCTTCTAGATCCGCGATAGGGAATGTACACGAAAGTAATGCTATGTTGAGTCGAAATTAAAGCATCTAATTGGATTTCTAGAATTTTCCATGGGAATTTGTTATGAGAAATTGTTATTTTTAATTGGTTAAATTAATTTTAATCCTAGTCTCAGCCCTAGAATTGCATTTAGTATGTTCTCGCATCACCCCTGCCCTCCCTCTCCTCCTTATTCATGGAGAGGTGAACCCAAGGAACTGCTAAACCCCTAAAAGCTTCCTGAAAATTTCCATATTCCAGTTCTTTTTTGTATATGATTATTATTCTCCTTCAGCATGCATTGTAATTGTCAATGTTTCCTTTCAAGGACAAACTCCATGCACTTTCTCTACCTTTTGATTCCCTGGAGGTTCATCCGCATCTCCTTGACACTGTGTGTTGATTCAAAATTGTCAAATGTCCAACCTTCATTGCAAAAATTTCTTGTCTCTAATATAGTGTTTGTTAGGTAATTATTAAAATATTGTTTGTTACATTGCAATTTATATTCTGTTTCACATGGTTTCATTTGTGGAGATTATGTGCAACATTCAGGCTTTAGCATGAGAGTGCATGCATCACATTGTAGAATTTATGGCTTCTGACATGCTGATAGCCACAAAATGCAATTGCAAATGTCCCCATAGTGCAGCTGTTCTTCATAATCCCTATAATTTTGATGCATGAACAACATATCTTCAAGTCAAAATTCGTGTACGCACTACCAATTATTCGTACCTGTTTATATAGTTGTGGGGAAAGTATGTAGTACCAGTATCTCATGTACTTTGGTACTTGATCTGACAGAATCTTTTTCTTTTCAATGATTTGCAGGACCTCTGAACAAGGCCTTTCTGGTATGTATGCCTTACTAGCATGAAAATGTCATTGAATATTCTTTTTATTGTTCTGATTAAATACTAGGGGTTTAGTTGATCTTGGCTGTTGATCTCTGACCCGGTTAAAAACTGAAGCAGATACCCCATGGAAATTCAGAGTCCTACTTCCGGGCATGGGTGTAAATTGCCAAATTTCCCTCAAGTTTCTTTACACTGTGACCTTTAAAAAATTGGCAGGTGTTTACTTCTGTGTCATCAGTTTATGTATCAATAAATTGACATTTAAAAAAGATACAAAATTATAAAAAAGCATACGAATGATGCGAATCAATTTCTTAATAATAAGAAATGGCCATCATGCAATAAATATCTTAAATAACTGAGAACAGTTAATATCGGGTGTTTCCTCACTAGGAGAGGAAGCTCTCTTAGTGCATCTCAAACTATCTAAAAAGGTTGAGATTTGTGTTTGGACCTTCTGAAAGATTCCAAAACTGCATAATTCCATATCCAAGCCTCTATTGGATGGAACATTACTATCGTCAAAAGGATCTCCTGAGGATAGAATATTCCCTGGACTCACAAGAAGCATAAATGTACCATACTTTGGCTTTGTATTAATTTATAGCAACAGAAATGATCTATAGGGGCATTTTTGGTATTTTCTATATAATTAACAGAGTATTATAAAATAATCAGATCTGGAATACCATTAGAAAGCTCCCGACTTGGCCAATTTTCAGGTGAATGGTGGTTAGTATGAGTTTTATAATTTTGAATTTTTTGATTTAAAAGTGGAGGCACAAATCTCGTCTTTAGATGGTTCGAGATGCACTAAGAAACCTACATATTTCAATATGAAATATAACAGTACAAGGACTCATGTCAGGATACCTCGAGTATTCCGCAAGCTATATGTAACTTTTCAACTACTAATTCTTCAGAAGTGTCGTGAAAAATCTCTTATACTTTGAAACTCTTTTTTGAGGATATCACCATGACATATTGTGTACATATCTAGAAGGTTATTTCAAGAACAGGGGTGTTCCTTTTTTTTTTGAAAATGTTGGGCCTGTTGGCTTGGTACAAATCATGTAGTTGTAGGAAGTCCAGGGTACATGGTTTGGGAGATAAACTAGAAAGTCTCGGAGGGCTTGCTTATTTGATGTATTCATTGTTTTAATTTATTTTTTTTTCGAATAGCTAGCGAAGAGGGCCCATAATGCTCTGTATATTTTTATATAATTTTGATCTGTAATTGGAAATAAATATTCAGGTTCATCGACGTCGACGGCAACATGTGCATATGATGTTTTCTGCTTGGGAAAGGTACTGCTTGAGTTGGTTACAGGTAAGATGGGCATTAGTGGGTCGTCCAATGACACAAGCATGAACGAATTGTTGGAGTATGTGTTGCCATGTATCAGCATATATGACAAAGAGTCAGTAACAAAGATTGTGGATCCATCTCTGATTGTTGACGAGGATCTTTTGGAGGAAGTGTGGGCCATGGCAATTGTTGCTAAGTCATGTTTGAACCCCAAGCCTTCCAAGCGCCCCCTCATGAGATACATCCTTAAGGCACTGGAGAACCCGCTAAAGGTTGTAAGAGAGGAGAATTCCAGCTCGGCCAGGTTGAGAACGATGTCATCTAGAGGGTCTTGGAACGCGGCAATATTTGGTAGTTGGCGTCACAGCTCATCTGACATTCCTGGCCCAAACAGGGAGGGTACGACCAGTAGCTTAAAACAGTCGGGAGATTCTCAAGGAAGCGGAGGCCAAGGTGTTGGTGACTTGTCCTCTTCAAACAAGAGAGTGTCCAAGGAGATCTTCCCTGAGCCACTGGCGTTTGGACGAGACGCGGAGGGGAGAGCTGAGGATGATTAATTTATGGAGGGATTTGGTGATTCTTTTGTTAATAACCCGGGAGGCTCCCTATTTGAGAGCCTGCTTGTTTGTATCCTGTATTTTCATTCTCCTTGGGAAATTGAGAGGCGAGAAAAGAGGGGAATTTTCTGAGTAATGCATTTGATGTCACATCATTCATGGGGACCGTTGTGATGGGGGAGGGTTTTGTTACTCCCATGGATGACCAGGCAAGAATGCACTGCTGCTGCTGCTGTGTGTGTAATGAATGCGGTTGTGCTTCTTCTTCTTTGTCTACGTCTACTCCGAGGAGAGAGAGAGAGAGAGAGAGAGAGAGAGAGAGAGAGAGAGAGAGAGGGGCAATAGTAGCAACACCACCACCCGATTCATATTGTTTGCAGGTTGTTACTCCACTAGTGAGCAAGTTGCAAATCAATCTACTAATGTAATTAATTGATGATCATGCTGCTCTTGTGCATTTATTTAAATTGCAAGGTTACTATATTGTTGAGGTTTTTTTTTTTTTTTTTCAAAACGAGGAAGAAAAAAGAAAGAAGAAAAGGAAAAGTGGGAGGGTGCCTTTATAAATTGAAAGATTTGCTTTTGTTTATATCTACGTAAAGTGTGTATGTGCATTACAATACAAATGGCACAGGTACAAAAATAATGGGTGTTGCTGTTGAGAAATCCACGCTCGTTACACATCACGTTCAAACAAGGCCACATTTTGGGATGTGTGCCACGCGGAATTAAAAACTGACCCTCTATATGGTATGCCTATGGTCTCAATACCATTTGTCTATGTGGAAGATTGGGACGAAAAATGATCTCCATCCTCTGATTTAAATTAATCTGATTACAGGCTACATTTTAGGATGTGAGGTGGAATAAAAAATTGCCGTCTATATGGTGCGCGCATGGTCTTAATATCCATTATGCGTTTGCAAGATTGGGACGAAAAATAATCTCCATCAGAGTAGGTGCTATTAATAATTTGATAGGTGCGAATAGAGTTAACCAAAGAAATGATCTTATTGCTTTTAAGGCTTTTTGCTCTGTGATTCCTTTCAAAACATATCAACATATCTGTTCCGGAGCGAATATATATATATATATATTATATGAGGCTCGGGAGAATGTGTTTGGGCATAGAAATATCTTTGCGCCTATTGATATAAGCGCGACATGTAGTGTCCTTTTGTGAAGTGATGAATGCTGGTTTATAATTATTTAATCATGTTTTAGTAAGGGTTATTTTTGTTTTAAAAAAAAGTAGATAATCTTTTTTAAATATCCTTTGCCTAATCACATCGGTGTCAGAACTTCACCAACTCACCTCTTTTCCACTAAAGGGGTGTTAATGCTTTACTATCGTAGTCCCAACGCTTCTCTTCTGAGGTGTAAATGTTTCGCTTCCGAGGTGTCAACGCCTTGCTATCGGGTTGCTAGCACTTCGCTATCAGGGTGCTAATGCTTTTCTCGCGGGGTGTCAGCGCCTTATTATCGGGGTGCCTGTTGTGACGGGGTCAATACTCGGCGTAGTAACAGGAAGGCGTGGAGGCTTTGGAGCTAGTTAGATTGTCTAGCAAGTAGGGCGTCAGGCCTTGGTGCTAGGTGTGTGATTCGCAAGCGCAAAGGCTTGTGGGGCCTTGCGTCGCGTGCGTCTTCCCTATGTATAACGTGGATCTAGTGTAGCGACTAGATGTGCGTGGAGCATGAAAGCTAGTCTCAATGGCGTTGTGACAACTCGAGTTTTCTTACCCAAAAATCTGTGTCGTTGGATTATGAGGAAGATCTGAAATACAGTGATGTTATAGTACCGAATGTAAGCATCATAATCAGATAACTCAATCTTTCTTCTCATTTAACTAAAGGAAAGATCGGGCTATCTCTCCAAATGGGTAAGCTTACAAGAGCGGAAAACAAAGTGCGCAGAATGGAAAAATAAATGTAGCGCATACGTCAATAACAAATGGCAACATAACCCACAAAACTAACTACCATATGCACAAAAATAAATATCCACCGATGAAGGCTGACCTCCATCTAAACAGTGGATCAAGCATACTTAGTATTTAATTACAAAATCCGAATATATACTGTCTATTCAAAATCTCGAAAAAAAATATCCAAATGCCCCAGCACTAAGTGCTCCTCCGGCAAGTCCTCCTCCTCGGTAGGATGGTAATTTGGGTCTTCTTCCTGCTCCGGATCACGCTCCAATCCAGCTCCTGCAGCTGTGACGTATAGTCGGGAGTGAGCTTTCATCTAAGCTCAATAGAGAAAATACATTGCTAAATAGCACTTTATCATTCTATTTCATGTTCTTGATGCATAATTAAAAACAAATGGAAAGTCACATTGTATTAAAATATATCGGGTGAGAGATCAATCATAAATATAATGCCTCAACGAGTCAAAACATGGTAGTGGATAAACATGTTGAAATAATGCAGAGAGAGAGAGACTGAATATGAGCACAACCCGACGTAACGAAATAAGTCATGAACACATATACTGAGAATGGAATCATAACCAAAACGGATCACATATCATGAATCATAGCATATCATAACACATGGCATTAGAGTAAGTATCTCGTATTAGGGAACAAAGCAGCTTGTATTAGGACATAGGGTTGCAACCCCAGGGACTCCAAACAGATCCCATGGCAAGGCATCCCGTATTAGGGAACTGAGCAACCCGTATTAAGACACATGTACAGGGCTGTAACCCCGGGGACTCCATCCCTCTCATGGAGGCTCCACTCCTCATTGCACATGATCTCTCTCATCACAGCACATATCGGATGCACGTAGACAAAGTAAGTCATAAGAACGGAACACGGCAAGGCAACAAAATGCGAGATCAAGATGCACGTTCATGAATAATCAAAATATATACGTAAAAATCATGTCTTAGTATTCAAGAATTTTGAAATATATATATAT
This sequence comes from Chloranthus sessilifolius, assembly GCA_021018995.1. Lineage (NCBI taxonomy): Eukaryota > Viridiplantae > Streptophyta > Magnoliopsida > Chloranthales > Chloranthaceae > Chloranthus > Chloranthus sessilifolius. The sequence goes on from CM037584.1 coordinate 309,380, forward strand.
ATATATATATATACACATTATTGTTGCAAAATATAGTTCAGTTGATACTTGCATCACATACATGATTTTCGAGACAACATATAATTGGCAAAGGCATTCTCCCTATCTTAAGTGTCGAATCTTGTGAGTAAATGCGTACTAATCGAAGCTAAACTCTTCGCAAATGTTCTTCATGTATAGCCTAAAATACGCATCACACGTGTCCTTAGGTACTACATAATTATGCTAGTCGTAGGTCACAACCTTGCGAGGTACACTGAGTCACATACGTTAAAATTCAGCAAAACAGAGCATCTCACCGCGACAAGATACAAGGTCGCTACGGCAAGCTGATCAGGTGCCACATGTAGCAAGAAGCTCGCTGCGGTGAGTTTCTCCAGCGGCGAATTTGCCTTGACTTCTCGCCACAACGAGTTTCTCCAGGGGCGAATTTGCCTTGACTTCTCGCCGCGGTGAGGCCTTCAAGTGATTTCTCGTCGCAACGAGGTTCCATGTCATCGCGGTGAGCCTGGCAGACTTGCCACACTTATGTTCTATACTCTGGCCTCGATTTTTGAAATTCGTGCACAGATATTGTTGAAAAATAAATCTCGTCATCTAATGTGAATCCTCACAGTTACTAGTTCCTTACAATAATTAATCCGCATGAGGTACGGTCCGAACCCCCTGGAAATCGTAGGATTCGACTCCCTAGTTGGTCATGAGCTCGATTTTGTGGGGTTTCGAGATATGCATTGCTAGAACATGATCCAATTGGTTCAGCCTAAGGTGGATTAAACATTTAGACACTAATGCGATTAATCGTGCACACAGCTCAAGGCATTGGAACCCACGATTTTGGCTACCCAGCCTCTCACGTGTCCGATTTTCCCCAACTCATGCATGGACTCCATTTACTCTACATAAACTAAAATTTGTAAGTAGGGTGGTGTGAGTTGAACTCTCGCATGCAGGGCTCCTGAGCTTCACGTGAGATTTCATCTGTAAGGATGGGTTTATCACTCCGCTCCCCGCTTGAATGAATCCTTGAATCGGTGGTTAGTGGTTGCGAAATAATCTTCTCGCCTCTACGGTCGATTTGCTCTGTCGGAGGGTTTCAAATCACAGGCTTAGAGCTTCTTGAAGTGGAGACGAGGAAAGGAAGAAGTTCTTTTCGTTGGTGTTACTTGACATTCAAATCCCACGCAAATAGCTTGCGTGCATGGGCTTTAAATGAGCTGGGCTGGCTCACATGTGAAGCTTATACATACACGTTGGTGTACTAGCTTAACTTAAAGGCCATAGATCATAGATCTGGTCTCTTATAAATTGTGGGCCAATTATCGAAGAGATGCAAACGGGTTTGGGCATGGGGTTTCTTCTATTGGGTCCAAGACATGGGCCTTGCGATCAAATGGGCCATACATTTGGGTTTCTAACTAATGGACCATTGCTTTTGATTGGTTCAATTGTGGAACCCCTATACTCGATAAGTATACCCACTTGGCTCAAGGGTCATAGATCTGGCCCTCTCACAGTTATGGGTCCGTTTCCTAACGAGTCCAACCCATGGGCTTCTTACACCAAGTCTTCCACTAATGGGCTTCCACTCTAGACCGTTGACTAATGGGTCTGATTGTTGGCGTTACCCATCGCCCTCACACACACAACCCATTCATCTACTGGCCTGCTTCCCCAAGGGTCCAGTTCGATTATCTGACCCGATATATCTAGTTTGCCAAACACATGATAATCGGACCAGTATGGTAACGAGTCGAAATTTGTCGGGTGTTATAGGTGTGGTTGGTGTTGCATGGGCCTTGTGTGCAATGGAAGGAGTTTGTGTGTCATAGTGGTATGTTAAACCAATACCTTCGAGGTTCTCCTGCTGGATGGCTTGAGGTGGTGCTTAAACCATTCTTAAGGGAAGGGAGCTGTAGAGCTATTCCCCTACACACGGGGCTATGCAACACTAAAGGGTGCGCAGTGATTTCCTAGGCCTGAAATGGTAGGCCTAGGACGTTGCTTCGGCAATGCCATGTGTCACCCAAGGTAAGGTTGCCATGTGGCTCTGGACTACGCATCGCGGTGCACTTGGACGGGCAACGAGGAAGGCACTCAGGGGCTATGTGGGACACTGTGGTGTACGGTAGCTAAGAGTCGGATTGTAACGTGTGTTAGTAACGAGGAACTCACACGAGGGTGGGCTTGGTTTGATATGCCAGCGAGTTATGTTAGAATGAGACGACATGAGGAGTTGCATGCCACTGTTGCCAAGCGAGGTACTGGTGTAGGGCACGCGAGGGTGAAGCCTGAGCAGGCCAAGCGAGGCACAAACATGCAAGTATGAGTGTCATAAGGGGCACAATGCGATGAATGGTTGGCCTCGAGAGAAGGCAACCGTGAACGAAAGTTCTCGTCTTCTAGGCGGGTGGTATCAGAGTTTGATGGTTGGGTAGGCTGGCCTCGTTATATGCAGCATCGAGGCGACACGCGGGTGTGATAGTCGGTATCGGGCTGCGCCCCGATGACAGATTGTATCAGAGTCAAGTTCGATCTGGATGAGGCGATGTAGTGTCAATAGGGCACGCAACATATTGGTGTCAAGAGGACACTTGATGTGGTGCCAAGATGTCACGCGACATCTTGGTGCCAGCGGGACACGCGATGTGGTGTCAAGAGGGCACGCGACATCTCAGAGCTAGTTAAGAGGTGAGGGCCTTGAGACTAAAGAATCTGGTGAATTTGGGATGGGTGACACTGGGGAGGTAGTGGAAAGGTGAGGACCTAAGAACTAGGGTAAATTGAAGGAGAGATTGAGGAACATAGTGGTGAAGGTAGAGTCAAGGTATCGAGGTGTTTCGGAAGCTGAATTTGGTGAAGCCGAATGCTTGGTGAACGATATGGTGATAAATAACACTGGTATGGGACAACAGCGTGAAGAATCAGTGTGTCTGGGGCAAGGTTTGAGATAGAGGGGAGGTGCCAAACCTCAGGATTAGATATTGAGTGTCAGCATGGTGGTGTATTGACGTTAACAGGTTGGGAGGAGTTGGTAGGGTCATTCCACTGTGATGATGGTGTCAACGAGAACATTAACATTATGGAGTGGTGGAGGATGTGACGGGGTCAATACTCGGGGTAGTAGCAGGAAGGTGTGGGGGCCTTGGTTGGATTGGCTAGTAGGTAGGGCGTCAGGCTTTGGTGTTAGGTGTGTGAGGCCTTGTGTCGCATGCGTCTTCCCTATGTATGGTGTGGATGGCTACTCAAGCTAGGTGAGAATCTAGTGTGGCGACTAGACGCGCGTGGGGCGTAGAAGTTGGTCTCAAGGGTGTGGTTGGTGTTGCATGGGCCTTGTGTGCCACGGAAGGAGTCCGTGTGCCATGGTGGTATGTCAAACTAATACATTTGAGGTTCTATTGCTAGATGGCTTGAGGTGGTGTTTAAACCATTCTTGCTAGAAGGGAACTGTGGAGCTATTCCCCTACACACGGGGGTCATGTGGCACTAAAGGGTGCACAGCGGTTTCCTAGGCTTGAAAGGGTGGGCCTAGGACGTTGCTTCGGCAATGCCGTGGGTCATCCAAGGTGACGTTGCCATGTGGCCCCGGACTACGCGTCGCGGTGCACTTGGATGTGCAACGAAGGAGGCACTCAAGGGCTACGTGGGACACTGTGGTGCATGGTAGCTGAGGGCCGGATGCTGACGTGTGTTGGTAACGAGGAACGCACACGAGGGTGGGCTTGGTTTTATATGTCGGCGATTTATGTTGGAATGAGACGATATGAGGAGCTGGATGTCACTATTGCGAAGAGAGGTACTAGTGCAGGGTACGCGAGGGTGAAGCTTGAGTAGGCCAAGCAAGGCACATAGGTGCAAGGATGGATGTCGTAAGGGGAACAATGCGATGAATGGTTGACCTTGAGAGAAGGCAACCATGAACAGGAGTTTCCGTCCTCTAGGTGGGTGGTATCAGAGTCTGATGTTGGGTAGGCTGGCCTCGTTGCATGCGACATGGAGGTGTCGCACGGGTGTGATACCCAGTGTCAGGCTACGCCCCCGTGATACATCGCTCCACTATCAGGGTGTTAGTGCCTTGCTATCGAGGTGCCAATGCTTCTCTCCCTGGGTGCCAACGCCTCGCTAACGGGGTGTCAGCGCTTTACTACCGAGGTGCCAATAAAAAATAAAAATCAGGGTGCCAGCACTTCACTACTGGGGTATAAAAAAAATAGCTTGGGTGCTAGCGCTTCGCTACCGTGTTGAAAAAAAAAATCGGGGTGTCATCACCTAGCTATCGAGGTGTCAGATGTGACGACCTCAAAGGTGTTTTGAGGGTCGAATTGGTAGGCGAACTCTTGGGTGAAGACAAGTGGGGTCGAGATACTAGAGCGAGCCGTGGTCACAAATGCTTGTGCATGACATAGTGACAATTAGCGCTGATGCGGAGCCACGCAGAGGATAAATGTGTTGCTCGTTCGTAGACGCGACATGGACTCGACATGAGACCACTTGAACTAGCGATGAGGAGTTAAACTCGGGGCTAGGTATCTGTGGAGACTTTGCATGGGGTGAAGACGGAAGTCAAGGAACTGATGCGGGTCTTAGTGTCAACATGGATGTTGACACAGCCAGATTGGTAGATGTGGCATGGTCATTCCCTTGAGAGATTGTGTCAACGAGGACGTTGACCTTATTGAGTCGGGGAGGATGTGACGATCTCATTAATCTAGGCGTCAGCATGAAGGTATGACGACCTTGGAGCTTGGCATTTGGCTAGCAGGAAGGCGGGCAGACCTTGTAGCTAGTTATATGGCGCGTGAGTGTTGAAGCACGTGGCCTTACGGCGCGTGCTTGTTCCCCTTATATATGCTGTGACAGTGACTTGAGCTAAGTGTCGATCTAGTGTGGTGACTAGTCACATGTGGGGCATAGATGCGGTGCTCCGCGCAGGGGCACGTGATGTGGTGCCCTGAAGGCACGAGACATCCTAGTGCCACAAGGCACGTGAGGCGGTGCCATGACGGCACGCGATGTGGTGTCATGAGGCACACGACATCTGGTGTCAAGAGGCACGCGATGTGGTGCCAAGAGGGCACACGACATCTAACTTGGATGGCATGTAATGTGGTGCCAAGACGGCACGTAACATTCTGGTGTCATAAGGGTACGCCATGTGGTGCCAAGAGGGCACGCGACATGAGGCCATGAGGGCCTTACGACATCGTCACGACCCGAACGTGACGTGATGCCTGGAAGGCACACGACGTCTTGGTGCCATGAAGGCACGTCATGTGGTGCCAAGAGGGCAAGCGACATGAGGCCATGAAGGCCTTGCGATGCGGACCTCGCGACATAGTCGTGACACGGTGCGACATGGTCGCATGAGCAGATGACGCGAGACCTTAAGGGCATGTTGGTGTAGAGGACGACACTGTGTGCCATGAGTAGAGATCTGTGTACCATAGTGGTATGTCAAACCAATAGGTTTGAGGTTCTTCTATTGGATGTCCCAAGTCGGTGTTTAGACCATACTTAGGAGAAGGGAGCTCGGGAGCTATTTCCCTACACATGGGGCCATGAGTTGCTGGAGGGGCACATAGGTCTTCTAGGTCTTGAGGGGTGGGCCTAGAACATCACTGCGGCGATGTTGTGTGTCACCTTAAGCGAGGTTACCAAATGACCCGAGCTACGCGTCGTGGTATATATGGGTTGGCAACTTCACCTGAGCACTCGAGGGCTATGTAGGACATTATAGTGCACGTTAGCTGAGGGCCTGAAGCGGATGTGTGCTGGTCGCATGGACCACACAAGATGGTGGGCTTGGTTCAGTATGTCTGCGAGACATGTATGGAATGGGACATCATGTAGAGCTGCATGCTACTGTCGCGAGTGATGAACTAGTGTCGGACATAGGGTGAAACTAGGTAGGCCAAGTAAGGCACTGAAGTACTGGCATGCATGTCGCGAGTAAACACGATGCGTTGAGATGGTTTACCTCAGGTGAAGGAAACCATAAACTAGAGTTCCCGTCCTTTAGGCGGGTGGTATCAGAGTGATGGTTCGCTAGGCTGACCTCGTTGTAGCGGCAACGAGACGCCGCACGGGTGTCAAAAAAGTTACCCCGTGACACAACGCTTCACCACCGGGGTGTAAAAAAATAATAATAATAAAATTGGGGAGTCAACACCTTACTATCGAGGTACTAGTGCTATGCCATCAGGGTGCCAAATTTTTTTTAAAAAAATTGGGGTGCCAGTGCCTCGCTATCGAGGTGAAGCATTTCTCTCCCGGGGTGTCAGCGCTTCATTATCGGGGTGCCAGCGCTTCGCTATCAAGGCGCCCAATGCTTTGCTTCCAAGGCCCACATTTTGAATATTTATCCTAGAAAAGTAAGCCAGATATTTTCTTGGAAAAAGGGATAGAAGAGAGAAAAGAAAGAGACTTCTAAAAAAGTCAAGTATAACGACTGAGAGATAATATAACTCTTAAAATATTTTAAAAGTTTTAACCTTAGTTAGTAAAGTGTGCCCCAAGACACCTATCACTTCACAAAAAAATGCTATGTGTCACGGCCATATCAATAGGCGTAGAGATATCTCTACGCGTGAGCGCATTCTCCCCTCAGCCTATATATATATATATATATATATATATATATATATATATATATATATATATATATATATATATATAGGGAGCTAGTTATGTCCTCCAATGGAGGACAATGTCCGTCCTCCAAGAAACATGTGAAGCTCCATGTTGTTGGTGCGCGCTTTTTCTGGATTCCTCTCAGTCCTCGTTGAATCAGTGGCCTAATTCTGTCCAAGTGGACTCTAGCGATACAACATTTGGAATGCTAGAAATAAAATAAAAAAGGAGATTTCTAGGAAGGTTACTAATTTGTTGCAATCGCTAGCTGTAGATATTTAACGACGCTACAACACATCAGTGATCACGCTTTAGAGCGGGTGTATGTCACTTCTTTACTGAATCGTCTTCCTACGAATATTAGCAGTTATGACTCTTCCTTATAGTTTAGATAGTTCAGTTTTCCTTTTCTTCCCTGTTATTATTGTAATTTGAATCGGTTCAGATTTCCTAATTCTATTATGAATCTAGTAGTGTGGGTTTATTATAGTGATTTGATCTAATATTATAATTCTATTAGGAGTCTAACTAATTTAGTGTCCTAATCCTATTAGAATTCTAATTAATTTAGTGTCCTAATACTACTAGAAGTCCAATTAATATCCGTCTCCTAATTATACTAGGAATGCAAATATATCAATTCTGATAAAACTCTAATTAAATCAAGCATGCTGATTGTGCTAGAATTCTAAGTAAAGCAATTATAATAATTCTACTGTAACTCTGATTGAAATAGAGAACTAATTTTACTAGAACTTTAATTAAAGCAATGAATTAATTTTTTTAAATTTTAATTAAAACAAATAAACTAATTTTATTAAAAATCTAATTAAAACAAATAAACTAACTATACTAAAATCTAATTAAAATAAAGGAACTAGTTTTATTAGAATTCTAATCAAAGCAATTATTCTAAGGATCTAATCAAAATAAAGCATGTAAATTAATTATACTAAAAATTTAAGAAAATTATGTACTTGATTTTCTAATTCTAATTAAAGTGATAAAATAATCCTAAAAAAAAAGAGTTTTGGACCCGCTATGCTAAAGAGGATTGGCCTCGTTCCCGAGTACCCTCCGTAAGCTCCCTTGGGCAAATCGGGTGACTAAGATTAAAGCTAAATTGGATTTTTGAATTATAAAATAGTATTTTTGGATTTTTCGGAGTCGTTTTCAGGATTATAATTAAGAATTAAATTATGAAACTAGGATTATAGAAGACTAAACTAATATTTGAGATTTTATAAATATTAAACTAATGAATTAAAACTAGAATTTAAAGTTTTAGGACTGAATTCGGGTCCGAAATCAGAAAATTAGGCTGTATGATTAAGGACTAGTTCTAGAAATTATGAACTAGAATCAGAGATTAATGATAGGACCGAAGATCAAGATTTTAGAACGAAATTGAGTCTATGGTTGGTGAATTGGGCCATCAGATTAAGGACTTGTTCTAAAAAAACTGAGAACTAGAACTATATATTAAAATTACGGTCCGAAAAAGGGTGCTACAGTCTAAGACTGAATTAATATTAATAATTTAAACTAAGAAAAAAAAAATCCTAAGTCTAAGAACTAAGAACTACAGTTGGAAATTAAAATTAAATTCTTACCTAAGGTCAAGGCTGCGGAGAGAAATCTCGAAGATTCGAAGCTTGAATCTCGAAATCATGGCTATGTTCCTCTATGGGTTCGTTCTTGGAGTTCTCTGATTTCGAAATCCCAAAAAATTTCGTTCTCCTAAAATTCCAGCCTCTCCCCGGGTGAATTGGAAAAAAATCTTTTATAGGTTTTTCTCCAATTAAGCGCCCTATTTCAGGCGTTTAACTGGATTGCACGCCGATTTTTCGATGCGTAATCACTTTGAGTCGGTCACCAACTCAGTGAGCGACCGGCTGACTTGCTCAGTGAGTTTCCTAGTTTTAATCACATTAGAACTAATTGTGCGCCCAGTGTGGAGTGCGCAATCCAATTTAGTGTATCTTTCGAAGCGCATAATCGATGAAGCTTAGGGGTCAAGGACGGTAAGACTAGGTCGGGTGTAGGCCAATTGCACGCTGGTGGTGAGGCGCTCAATCCGATCGCGCGTGCCATGTGGCGCGCATAATCGAGTCTCGAAGTGGTATGGGAAAGGAAGTCTGGTCTGAAAAGGGACGGATTGCACATTTGTGGTTTTGCATGTGATCGAATTGCGCGTGTGATTTCAGGCGTGTAATTCGAGGTTGCCTGGGTTCGGGTCGGGTCTGAAATGCGAGATTATTATTTCAAACTGTATTCCGACTATATACTATTATTTCAGTATATAGTCTCCCTACGTTGGGATCTGAGCCACAGAGCTATTGTTTCAGCATGTGTCCAGTCATATACTATTATTTCAGTGCATGGTCCCCAGGTTAGGATTAAGGGGCCTGAGCCACAGAGCTATTGTTTCAGCCTGTGTTCAGTCATATACTATTGTTTCAGTATATGGTCTCACATTAGGGTTAAGGGTCTGAAATGTAAGACTATTGTTTCAGTCTGCATTCTGACTATATACTATTGTTTCAGTATATAGTCTCCCTATGTTGGGATCTAAGCCACAAAGCTATTTTAGCCTGTGTTCGGTCATATACTATTGTTTCAGTATATGGTTCTACATTAGGGTCATGGGGCCTGAGCCACAGAGCTATTGTTTCAACATGTGTCCAGCCATATACTATTGTTTCAGTATATGATCCCACATTAGGGTCATGGGGCATGAGCCACAGAGCTATTGTTTCAGCCTATGTCCAGCAATATACTATTATTTCAGTATATGGTCCAAATTAGGGTTATGAGGTCAAATGTTGACCGAACAGATTTATATATTCCGAGAGGGCAAAATGAGAGTGTCTACACATGTGACATTCAAAACACATTTTGGGTGCCACGTGGAGTACGGGTGCATCGTTTAGATCAAATTTTAAAAAAATAGTTTCAAAAAAATATTTTTAAAACACAAATCAATTTTGGACTAGTTTCAAAGGTCTAAATTTTATTGCTAAAGAAATATATGGTAAAGATGAACTTTCAATTTTATTTTTTTTCAAAGATGATCTAAGCAATGTACCTGTGCTCCATGAGGCATCAAAATAGTGATATAAGTGTCACATGGAGCTACATGTAGGATCTTTGAGGACACTCACCGTCCTCCATTGGAAGAGGGAACCCTTTTCTATATATATAGAGGCCCGGGAGAATGCCCTAAGGAGTAGAGATATCTCTGCGCCTATTGAAATAAGCGTGACACGTAGCACCTTTTTGTGAAGTGATGGGTGGCATGAGGCCACTTTACTAACTAGGGTTAAACTTTTAAAATATTTTAAAAGTTATATTCCCTTTCAGCCATCATTCTTAACTTTTTTAGAAGTACCTTTCTTTTCTATCTCTTCACTTCCTTTTTTAAAGAAAGTGTCAGACTTAATTTTTCAGATATATTTTACTCAAAAAATGTGAGTACCCGATAGCGAAGTGTCGACACTCTTGTAGAGAAGCATCAGCACCTCGGGAGAGGAGCACTGGCACCGCTGGCGCCTCGATATCAAGGTGCAGGTGCTTCGCTACCGAGGTGCCAACACCCCATTTAAAATTTTTTATTTTTATTACACCTCGGTAGCAAAGCATCGACACCTCGATATCAAGGCATTAGAGCCACGGCGGTTAGGTGCTTCTCTCAGGGGTGTCCCGTTAGCTTCTATATTGGGGGCGCAACGCTTCTCTACTGCAGCGCTCTACATTTTTGAGGTAAAATATACTTAAAAAAGTAAGTCTGACACTTTCTTAAAAAAATGGAGAAGAGAGAGAGAAAAGAAAGAGACTTCTAAAAAATTCAAGAATGACGGTTGAAAGGGACGAAGCGCCGACACCCCGACAGAAAAGCGCTAACAATGCTGGGGCACTGGCGCCTCGATATCGAGGTGTCGGTGCTTCACTACTGAGGTGCAAAAAAAAAAAGATTTTTTGTTAAAAATTTTTGGGCACCTCATGTTGGCCGACATCTTGTGAAACACCTTTTATTACACCTCATTGTAGCGTCAAATGACATCGATATCGAGGTCTTGCGGTCTTGGGAGGTGTCAGTTTGTGTGAGCCCTTAGCGTATTACAGGCCATTTGCAACACCACTCATTCCCCTTGTGCTCCGCACAGGGGCATTGGTTGGCTACAATCGAGGCCTCGTAGACACGTCACCAAGCCATAAGGGCTTCGCCGTAGAGACTCTGAGAATTTAGTCATGGGCCACGTGGGCACGCAGCATGGTGATGAGAGGGTTCCCGACAAGGTCACATGAAGAGATGATGTGGGGGGTTATGGGCATATTGGTGTGGGGCATGATTCAGTATGCCATGGACCGGGGAAGTGTGCCATGGGGGTATGTCAAATCAATACCTTTGAGGTTCTTCTGTTATTTTCTCATGGATGGTGTTCGAACCATGATTTGAAAGGTAAAAAAGTTACAAAAATTAATTTTTTTTTTATTTATAAATCCCATACCCTACGAGTGTATTATGCAAAACATGTGTTGTTTTGTTGATCACGTACTACATTGCATATGATCTAAGTTATGTGAGAAGGACTCCATCCATTTAGAAGATATCAATTTCACCAGACGAAGATACAATGCCTCCTTATCTCCTCATTCAATTCTTTCCAAGTAATTAAATTTTTTTCCTCTTTCGAGTATCATCTCCCTTTCCCCCACTCGGCAGGTTGCACTGCCTCCTTAGCTATAATTTTTGTTTTTTTGATAAGGACTTAACTATAATGAATAAGTTAGAAGATTGCAAATACCCTGGCTACCATGCATGCCTTCTCTTTGTACGCATGAGCAACTAGCAATATTGTTAATCATCACTGCACTAAACTTATGAGTTATATTATAAAATTAAGGGATAAAATAAACAACTAAGAAAATAATCAAATATTTGTGAGAGCCAAAGTAGGTTCCAATAGAAAAATTAATTTGTTGAGGTAACTAATGAAAATGTTAAGATGAGAACAAGTTTACAAATGGTTTGCCAATCGGGAAGATACCTATCATAGGATTTCGAGAGGGTCAATTTGAGACACAGGAAATACATTTTGAATGCATATATGAAGATTATTCAAGATATGTATGAATAGATAATAATTGGTATTCTCTTCCCTTATAAAAGTAATAAGTCTTGAGTTCTAATCTTTACGCTTGCTTTTTTTCTTTATGTGGGTGTTCTTCCAGTGTACTCTACCGAAACGGATTCTCTTTACATGCAAATATATGAATTCTATTGGTGTATGCTAGTTGTGGACAATGTGGTGCCATTTGGCCACACAAGAAACTAAATTAATAATTTATTGGAATTGTGAAGGAAGGCCTTAGAACTACAAAGTTTTAAAATTAGTAGAAAAATATAGAATATGAGTGGAAGGTTAACCAATATGAGAGATTAAAAAAAGATTTGATCAAAATAAAAAATCATTTAGTGTCATACTGTCAAGTTTAAATATTTGGTCTCTACCATGTTGGTGATAGCTTTAAAGAGGATATCTAAAACATGACTATGTAGAGGTGGGCGAAAGTGGAGATAGTCAAGTAAGTAGTGTTTTGTGCATTTAACGAGTACCACTTTGATTGATGACACATTTTCATAAAACAATGGTAAGAGGTGGGAGAACAAAAATAGATGTCATTTTTTTTAAAATATTGGAGAGGGAGCCACTATTTGCACACGAATGCTTGGCCTTTGCATCCAAAATTCTAAATTTTTTTCCTTGCAAAGGCCCTATTTTCATGTGCAAAAGGCCACTTTCTTATGTGCAAGTAGTGGCTTCATTTTTGAATCATTTCATTGTGAATCATTTCTCCTAAGGGTCCTTCTGTTCGTGCCTACAGGATTTCGAGGTTGCCTACACTCGAAACCTATTGAACCCATTGAATGCTTGGAGTCAGAGGATGGAGATTGTCTTTCACTCCAATATTTGACATAATGGAGATTGAGACCATGAGCGTACCATCAAACAATCATATTTTATTTCATGTGGCACTAAGGGTGTATTCGGTTCGGTTTAATCGGTTTTGGACCAAAATCATAAACCAAATTGGTCCTAATCGGTTTCTAGATTTTCAAACCAAACCAAACTAAATCGTCTAACTCTTAAACCAAACCAACCCGATTCAATTTGGTTCAGTTTGGTTCGATCGGTTTCGGTTTTCCTATAAGTTCTACTTGCACATCAAAATTTCTCAACTTCTCAACTAGTTTTCCTATGAGATTAATTTCCTTTTGAGCTCCTAAAAGCTCTTCTCACATGACTCGGTCAACTCAAACTTTATGTTCTTTTTTGTAAGTTGCGTGAGCGGTCCCGAAATCTTGGAGAACTTTTCAACAAACCTCCTGTAGTATCCAACTAAACCAAAAAAACTGTGGATTTCTGTCAAGGGTTAAAATATCGGATTTTCGATACGTATCGTCTTGAAGTTCAGGATGATACGTATCGAGTATCGTCCGATACATTTAATGTATTGGCGATACATTGAATGTATCGGTTCAATACAATTTTTTTTTTCAAAAAATCAAAAAAATCAATACGGACGATATGTATCGTCCGTATCGTTCGATACGTATCGCGTATTGTTCGATATGTATCGCGTATCGGTGATACATTGAATGTATAGTTTTGATACATTTTTTTTCTTCAAAAAATTAAAAATTAAATTATCGGACGATAATTTGAAATTATCGCCCGATAATTTTAAAGTATCGTCCGTATCATCCGATGCGGGCAATACATTGCTCGTATCGACCCGATAATTACATCATCTATTTTTAGGGGGTAATTACGTGCGATAGATGAGGCAACGTATTGTGACGCTTCAGATCCAAAACCGAAATGCATTGTCAGGCGATCACGTGTCGCAGATTGTCGAACGGACCATTACGACCCATGATTTTACATTATGATCTTCGGTTGTTCTACTTTATTATTGCTTGATCTTTCTTTGGATCTTCGTGACACTTTCGCTTTCGTAGAACAACATGTCCCAAGAAGCTTACGCTTCTAGTCGTGAACTCACGCTTGATCGCCGACACAGCATAGGGTTGATGTTTTTAGAGTGTCTGAAGAGCAATTTGTAGGTATTGCACGTGCTCTTCCTTTGACTTCGAGTAGATGAGAATGTCATCCAAACTACTTTTAACATTAGGTAACTCTATTCGCGCCTACCGTATTGCTGAGGGTGCATACATTTGAAAACCTTTAACTTATTTAAATTAGACGATGGAGATTATTTTTCACCCCTATCTTTAACGCAAGGGATCTTGAGACCATGGGCGTACCATTAGACGATTAGTTTTTGATTCCACATGGCACAAATTCCAAAAAGTGATCTTAAAAACATGTGCAACACATCATTACTCAAAAGTGATTTTAGGGTTATTTTTTGGAATCTATGCCATATGAAATAAAAAATTGACCAACTAATGATACACTCATGGTCTTCTCATCCATTGTCTGGAAGATTAGGGTAAAAATGATCTTGATTGTCTAATTAAAATCAATTAACGAGTAATAGATAGGTACGAATAGAGGTACCCTCAGCATTTGTTTTCGATAGGGTTGTGGAATAATGTGGGGGAGTCACTGCTTGCACATGAAAAGTTGGCCCACGCACACAATTAAAAAGTGGTTTGATTTGAAGGCCATAATCTGGAGATATTTAGTTTGAAAGATTAACGCTAAACACGCTCTCTATCGTAAGAATAAAAGTAGTCGATGGCCTTTGGCTCCTTTAATTCATATGATACCAATCAATGTTGGGTGTCAAATCCTTTCACTAAAGATCTTTCACTAAAGTAAGATGGTTTCTGAGATAAATTCGTGCTTGTCAGAACTCAGAAATTTACTTGGCTATAGCCCCTGGAAAGGTGGAAGCGCGAGGAGGATCTGAGGAGGGATGAAAAGGAAAGGGGTAAAATTGTTGTGTATCATGTCTTAATCTGAAGAGGAGAGAGGAAGGAAAGAGTCATCTCTTGTTCTCTTGTGACTCAAAAGGCCAAAAAGATGTTTGGAATTGATACGCAACACAGGTGTTGTTGGCGGGCAAAATGGGTCCCGACACCACGGCAATCGATGATCATAATTGGCTGGCTCATCTAGCGGCTACCGTTGCCCGAGAAAGGGGCGGCTGATCCACAGTGACAGGGGATCCATATCGAAGTCACTGACCACAAGTTGTTGAATGGAATACGAATGTTATATGCTACTAGTAGACGTAGTTAGGGGGGGGGGCGCTGTAAGTTGTAACTCACTCCCTCTATTATATATTTATTTGTTTGCCTAAACAATAAAAAATAATAATTATAGAGAGGTGACATGGTAGATTGAAGATGAATTGTGGAAAAAAGCAGTAGTAGTAGGTCGTAATTGAAATTGAGAGAGAGAGAGAGAGAGAGAGAGAGAGAGAGAGAGAGAGAGAGAGAGAGAGAGAGAGATGGGAGCTGACGTTCCATGTTGCGGTACCCAGTTCATTCTGTACATATTGGTGATCATAGGGTTGGTGTTCTTCGCGGGTCTGATGGCAGGTCTGACACTGGGTCTCATGTCTCTCGGCCTCGTCGATCTCGAAGTACTCATCAAGTCTGGTCGCCCTCAAGACCGCCTACACGCCTGTATGTAATCCCTTCCTCTTCTTTATTTATTGTTTTTCTTTTAGTTTTATTATAATTGTATTAGATCATGGTCAACCACCCCGCCTTTGGAATTTGAATTGCCTCTCTCTCTCTCTCTCACAATCCCCAATTCGCACATATTATTTACTTTTATTTTAAGCATAAGGAGTTGAGGAGGGAACACCAATGACCAACCCAATTAAGTTTTGGAGAGTAACACCGAGAAGCAAAATGAGTTGATCTATAGGACACATGGTAAAGTGATTGTTCTGTTAGAATTCAAGACACCGAACTCTATCACGATGAATATGGCAAAATAAGAACACACAAAAAGCAATCACACAACACAAAGGAGTTTACTTGGTTCACCCAATCTAGGGCTACATCCACAGAGTATATGCACTATATTTCAGAACGTTTACAACGCATACTCTCTTCTCTCTAGTGCACTCTCAATCAAGATCCAAAATGATCTTCAACAACCAACACGTTGAATAAAGAAGGACGTAGTCCTTCGATACAGAGAAGAGATCTGCTGGAATATAATAACGATTCCAACACAAGAACGACTTCAATCCCCAAACTATTCTTCAATACCTTGCCTCCTCCCGTAGGTATTCTTTGGTTTTCACTCTCTAGAAAACTCTACCTTGGAACCCTAGAGAAACATTGTATTGATAGGTCCCAACTTTCATTAGGAAGCTTTGACCAAAAACTTATCTTAATAACCAAAGCGTCCAAATTCACGGAACTTGTCCGCCCAGAATTGATTGATCGCTCTCCAAATTTGATTGATCGCTTTCAACCCGAGAGTTGCCAAACAATTGTCACTCAGAATCAATCGATTGATTTCGACCAGAGAGTTGTCAATAAATTGTCGCCCAGGATCGATCGATCTCTTCAAGAATCGATTGATCGGTTTCGACCCAAGACCACTCCTCAAGGTGTCTCAATTTACACGTTGGGATTAAACCTAACCAACAATTCTTCACCTAGGTTCAATCCACAACCATGTCACCGCCCCAACGAGTATCCACATTTGCGACAAGTGTTGATCAAGTATAGACAATGCCTAAACTTATTCTGTATAACCGGCTTAGTCAGCATGTCCACTGCGTTTTCTTTTGTATCAATCTTCTTGACCAATATTTCTCCATCTTCTATCATATCTTTGATAAAATGATGCCAGACATCTATATGCTTTGTTTTAGCATGAAAAACTTGGTTCTTTACTAGGTGAATGACACTCTAATTGTCGTAGAAGATATCACTGCTCTCATCAACTTTACCAAATTTACTAACCAAACCCTTAAGCGATGAGGCTTCCTTAGCAGCTTCTATAGCCACTATATATTCGGCCTTTGTAGTTGACAACGCAACTATCCCTTGAAGCATAGACTTCCAACTGATCGCTCCACCTGCCAAAACGAACACGTATCCCATGGTAGACCTTCTTCTGTCAAGGTCACTAGCATAGTCGGAATCAACGTAACCGTAGAGATCCAACTCACATGTATCTCCACCTTCAAACATCAATCTATTTTCAGCTGCACCTTATAGATATCTCAATATCCATTTAACCGCAAGCTAATGCTCTCTTCTCGGATTAGACATATACTTGCAAACCATACTCAAGGCCTGTGGTAAATCTGGTCGTGTACTCACCATGACATACATCAAACTCCCAACAGTATTTTCATACAAAACATTCTTCATGTCTTCCCTTTCTACATGTGTGGACGAACTCATTTTCTTTATGAGTTTAAAGTGCTATGCTAGAGGAGTTGATACCGGCTTAGCATCACTCATGTTATACTTCTCAAAGAGCTTTTGGATAAAAGTCCTTTGAGTTAAACTACAAATTTTTATTTACACGATCTCTTGTGATTTTCATAGCTAGGATCTTATTTGCAGAACTAAGATCCTTCATCTCAAACTTCCGGCTCAATGATCGCTCCAACTTGTTAATTTTAACCTTGCTTTTTGCTGCTATCAACATATTATATACATAGAGAATTAAAAAGATTATCTTCCCTTCACAATACTCTTTTCAGTAGACACAACAATCATACTACCCCTGTGATTCCCTATGCTCAACATATATATGAATCAAACTTCTTGTACCATTGCCTGGGTGCCTGTTTGAGACCGTATAAAGATTTCTTCAATTTGCAAACGAGTGTTTCTGACCATTCTGTTTCAAATCCTTCTGGCTGTCTCATATAAATTTCTTCCTGAAGATCTCCATGAAGGAAAACTGTTTTCACATCCATTTGTTCTAGTTCTAGATCTTTGTGAGCAACCATGACCAATAACTTACGAATAGATGTGTGCTTCGCAACTAGAGAGAATATCTCATTATAATCGATACCCTCTTGCTAAGAGAACCCCTTTGCAACCAACCTTGCTTTGAATTTCAGAGTTTGTCTCTTATCACCTTCTTTCTTTCGAGAGACCTATTTACAACCGATGACTCTTTTCACTGTAGGAAGTTCCATGAGATCCCAAGTCTCATTTTTTAGAAGTGACTGCCACTCTTCTTCCATAGCTAATTGCCACTTTATAACATCCGTATCTGCCTGAGCTTTTGGAGCTGTGCTTGGTTCCCCATTCTCTGTGACAAGTACTAGTGTTAAAGACGTCATATCTTTAAACTTTTCAGGACGTTTCTTTGTCCTTTCTGACCTTCTCAAGGTAGCTTGAACCAGAACCAGTACCTGGGATTGCAAGTTTTGAGAAACTGTGCCATCAAGTTCTATCTCAGAGTCTTTGTTATTTTTCTCATCTTGCTCATGTCTTTCAACATCAACTTGTACCTATGGTTCATCAGATGACTAAGGTTTGTCTTCTATCATTTTCATCGAAAACTCATTTTCACTGATAGTAACATCTCTTTCAATTATCACTTTGTAAGCTTGTGTATCCCACAAATGATTACATTTTATTCCTTGCCCATAGCCAATTAAGACACTTTTGGGATTTAGGATCCAACTTGGATAGTGCACTTCTCTGAAGTAATGCATTTGCGACACATCCAAACACCCTTAAGTGAGAGTAACTTTCGTGTCTTCTATACCAAACCTCATTTGCAGTTTTTGAGTTCAATGCCGCTGAAGGCGACCAATTGACCAAGTTACATATTGTGCTCACTGCCTCTGCCCATAACTTATGACTCAAGCTGGAATGATTCAACATACACCGCACTTTTTCTAATAGTGTTCTATTCATCATTTCGGCTTCGCCGTTTTGTTGAGGATTTCTAGGAATTGTCATGTGCTTAACAATCCCTTGATTTTCATAGTAAGCTTTGAAATCTGATGACTAGTATTCCCTACCATTATCTGATATGAGAATTTTTACCTTTTTGCCTGTTTGATTTTCAACTATACTCTACCACTGCTTGAATTTCTGAAACACATCCGACTTATTCTTAATCGGATACACCCAAACTTTTCTGGAATAGTCATCTATGAATGACATAAAGTAGTTGGCTCCATCCATTGAAGTGACTTTAACCGGTCCCTATACATCTGAATGTATGTAATCAATCAGCTCCTTTGAAGTATGTTTTCCAGTGGAAAAATTAGCTTTCTTTTGCTTCCCGAAGATGCAATCTTCACAAAATTTCAGATTATAAGTTTGAATATTAGAAATCACCTTATTCTTTATGAGTTATGTTAACTCATGTTCACTCATGTGACCAAGCCTCTTGTGACATGAATATGAGAGATCTTTGAAATCTTTCGTAGCTGCAACATCACTGCCGCTGATTATTTCGCCTACTAAAATGTAAAGATTCCCCACATTCTCACCGTTCATCAAGGTCATAGCACCTCGTGCAACCTTCAGTTTTTCGGATTCTAGGATGACTCAACATCCTATCTCATCCAATGCCCCTAACGAGATCAGATTTTTCTTCAGATCAGGCACATGTCTAACATCAGTAAGAGTGTGAACACAACCATCAAACATCTTTATTCTGATTGAACCAATACCCACTGCTTTACATACACTGTCATTTCCCATCAAAATCGTCCCACCATTGGCTACCTTATACTTGTCAAACCAATTCCGGTATGGACACATGTGATACGATGCTCTTGAATCTAGGATCCATCTACCATCAACCTGACTGGAGCCTAATAGTGCACACAGTAGATCTTCACCGTAATCTGACTTAGCAACACTAGCCTGTTGCGAAGTCCCTTCATCACTTTTATCTTGATTCAATCTTTGTTTGCAATATTTGCGAATATGTCCAGATTGCTTATAAAAGTAATAAATAATATCCTTTCTGTCACCCCTGGATTTGAACCTGTTGTTTCCTCTCATTGATTTATCATCTTCTCTGGACTTATCTCTTTTGCGATCTTGGTTTTGACCCCTTTTGCTAAAGAGACTAGTTCCTTTGGACTTAGATTTAAGCCGTTTTTTTAATTCGTCTGAAAGAAGTGCAGTAGTCACTTCTTGGACAGCTTTTGTATCCTTACCATAAATTAATGTGGTCATAAAGTGCTCATAAAATGCAGGCAATGAGGTGAGCAAGAGAAATGCAAGATCTTCAAGTTTCACCTCAATGCTCAATAGTTCACTAACTATTTTATTAAACGAATTCAAATGATCATGAATACGCGTACCAACCTTCATACGAAGTGTGTAGAGTTGTTTCTTCATGAAGAGCTTATTTAACAATGACTTTGTCATGTAGAAAGATTTCATCTTCTTTCACAGATTTATAGTCGTTTTTTCGTGAAGAACATTATACAGAACTTCATTGGACAAGCACAATCGGATAATGCTTACGACTCTCTTATCAAGAGAAGTCCACTCTTCATCAGACGTCCCTGCCTTCTTCCCTATCTCCTTCCCAAGTAGAGCATCATCAATGCCTTGTTGGACAAGGAGATCTGTGACCTTGACTTGCCATAGAGCAAAGTTATTCTTCCCTGAAAACTTCTCCACCTTGAATTGTGCATTCTAGACCTTCATCGCCATTATAGCCTAAACTTGGCTTTGATACCACTTGTTAGAATTCAAGATACCGAATTCTATCACGATGAATATGGCAAAATAAGAAGATGCAAAAAGCAATCACACACAACACAAAGGAGTTTAAGTGGTTCACCCAATCTAGGGCTATGTCTACGGAGTATATGCACTATATTTCGGAACAATTACAACGCACACTCTCAATCAAGATCTCACACGATTTTCAACAACCAACACACTGAATAAACAAGGATGTAGTCCTTCGATACAGAGAAGAGATCTGCTGGAATATAATAATGATTCCAACACAAGAACGACTTCAATCGGATGCTTCAATCCCCAAGCTATTCTTCAATACCTTGTCTCCCTTAGGTATTCCGTGGTTCTCACTCTCTAGAAAACTCTATCTTGGAACCCTAGAAAAACCTTCTATTGGTTGGTTCCAACTTTTATTAGGAAGCTTTGACTAAAAACTTCTCTTAATAGCTAAAGCATCCAAATTTGAGAAACTTGTCCACCTAGAATTGATTGATCACTCTCCAAATTCGATCGATCGCTTTCAACTCGAGAGTTGCCAAACAATTATCGCCCAGAATCGATCGATCGATTTCGACCAGAGAGTTGTCAATAAATTGTGGCCTAGAATCAATAGATCTCTTCTAGAATCGATCGATCGGTTTCGACCCGAGACCACTCCTCAAAGTGTCTCTATTTACACGTTGGGATTAAACCTAACCAACGTGTTCCCTTTATATTATGGCGTTGAAAATGAATCAATTGGTGCAGGGGACCAAATGATTATCGGCCCTCCATTAAGCATTTGGCCTTATTTTTGTTTTCCAAATTCATGATTCGACTTTGTGTTCGGAGCTGGCCCTACTCACTGAATTCCAAGCCAGTAAATGTCACGCCCCGAAATTTTACCCTTTTACGAGGGCACTGATTTTGTTGTGACCTGCACACATCCCGATGTGGTAAGCCAAACAAAAAAAACTCATACAAGTTTCACATAAATCAGAGTAAGGGCCAGCTCTTATAGAAGAGCCGATGACGGCTCTTCTATGAGGTGGGGGATTATGATAGTCCCACATCGGATAGGGAAAAGTCCCGACCCTTGGCTATATGTGATTGCAGACGCTACATGTTGTGGAGACTTAAGCCCATGCTAGAAACAAAACGATGGGTGGGGGGGACCTAAGCTGACCCAGGACGGTACCCTAAACTACGTGAATGATATGATTGATTTTGCCGGAATTAAATTAGAATTAAATTAAGCAATAAAATTCACAAAATATAACGAATACCTCAAGTTTTCGTAGTATTCCATGGAGAGGATCATGTATGCTTCAGGTAGGGTTCAGTCCAGGCGCTAGATCCGTTAGGTTACAGCGTAGATCGATCCTAGAGATAGAACTCTAGGTTTTTCCAGATTAGGGCGCTCACAATTCAATGATAGGATCACTGATTTTCTCTGAATATTTGGTGCGGAAGGGTTTAATAATTCTACTGGGATCTACGGTTGTTGAATCGGGTCGATTCAATGGCTTAGGATAAAACTAGGGTTTTAGGATTTCAAAAGGGATGGTGATTGATTTAGGATTGCAAGGATCAACACACAAGCAGAGGAGATGAAGATAGATAGATAGAATTGCGGGCTTCACACCCTTAGCTTTGCACCAAACCTTGAAGAAGAATCACTCTTCATAGAGGCTCATCTCAAGCATACAAGCAAAAGCTCTTTTCATTAATCATCAATAACTAATTACATTGTTCAACTTAAGGACCTTATATAGGAGTCCTTTCAATAAAGAAAACCCTAAAACAATTAGTGAATAAAAGACAGATAAACCCTCAAAACAGAAGTTCGAACTTAGCCTTCAAAATTAACTAAACATCCTGGCGCGATTTCGATTGATCGAAATTGAAATTCGATCGATTGAAAGTGAAAATCGATTGATAAAAAATTTTACATATAAAATATCGCCGTCGACATTCGATCGACCAAATTGAAGTTTCGATCGATCGAATAGTTCATTCGATTGGTCGAAATTTCACTTCTGAACTATATAACTCTGTCGATGTCATTCGATCGATCGAAATGGGACTTCGATCGATCGAAAATTTTGATCGATCGAAACTTCAATTCGATCGATCGAATTGGCTGATTCCTTCAATTTTCTTCTTTCGCCAATTTTCGCCTCATTCGCCTATTTTTGATTTCCATTCCGTTTCTTCCGACGTCGGTATACACGAAACGGTCTATATCCAATGTCTACGACGTCGGTGTCCCCGTCATAAGCCCATAACTGGACTATATTGTGGCATGTGGGTCTGGGTTGTCACAGTAAACCAGTTTGTTTTCAAACAGTCTTTTCTTACATAAGTGGCACAGGTGCACATGTGTATATGTTGATAAATATATCATATTTGTTGAGGAAGTTGAGGTTTGATGACATTCTGGAATAATTCATCCATTCATTACATTAGTTCATACATCAAACTTCTATCCTAAAAGTAATGTATAAAGTTTACTCCAGCCAACTAATCTGACCACATACAATTGTTAGACTTAAAAATAGAATTCCACTTTCAATGTCCAATCCTACCGTCCCACTTGTTAGACTCTGGCTTAAACCAGTTGCCAATCCTCCTCCTTTTTCGGCAGAGTTACATTGATTTTTAGTTTTTATTTTTCTTTTTTCTTGGAAGGCTATATGTCCTTTATTGTTTTTACATTTATCACGCCTGTGAAGTGCATCGTTTTCTTGGTTTTGTTGTTTAATTTGCAATATTCGATATGTTGCCATACTAATTTGTCTCAGAATATCATTCACTGTTCTCTTTATTGAAATAAAAAGGCCTCTAACAATTCAGGTGGTTGGTTGTGGCAGCGAAGATATTTCCAGTGGTAAAAAATCAGCATCTGTTACTATGTACTCTTTTGATTGGGAACGCTCTAGCAATGGAGGTGTGTACTATCTCCATATATGAATTTGCAGTGCTGATCACATGTAAAAATTATTATTTTTTTACTTCTCACATTAGTTGACTATTTTTTCATTATCCTTTGTTGTGTTGTTTGTATATGCTTTTCTTAGTCTCTTCCGGTTTTCCTGGACAAGCTTGTGCCTCCGTGGGCTGCCGTAGTGATCTCTGTGACTTTGATACTCATGTTCGGAGAGGTACTTGAAAAACTTTTCATATGGTATATTCTACTTATGCATGGCTAGCTAACCTCTTCGTTTGCTTGCATTATAAATTATAGATTTTGCCACAAGCTATATGTACTCGCTATGGCATGACTGTGGGAGCAGCAATGGCACCCCTTGTCCGCATTCTTCTGTTGTTGTTTTTCCCAGTTGCCTATCCCATTAGTAAGGTATGCTGTTTAATGCTGTCTTTGTTTTGTGACCCTTTGATTGTCTGTTATAATAACAAGTTTATGAGATGATAATGAATAATGGTTAAAACTACTTTCTACTTGTTGAAAAAAAATGTTTGAAACATCTTTTTTCCTGTAAACAATGCAGTTTGCCAATATATGGTGCAAAGATATTACTTTCCATCAAACAAATCCTTGTGAAAATGCTCAAGGTTCAATATGTGTTTTGTGCCTGCATGCATGCTGATGCGTGTGTAGTAGCCATCCTACTAAATTAAATTTCTTATCATTTGTGGTTTGTAAATGCAGGCACATCCATGTCTGTAGGCGTGATGCTAAACTAAACCTCTTGTCGTTTGTGGTTTTTTATATCTCCCATAGTTGAAATTCATTATTGCGTTGTGAGGCAGATAATTTCTAATGTTTACACACTTATATTTTTCCGTGAATGGAATCTATGTATTGAGTCTTTGTTTGGGATTTGTATTTTGGACATTTTGTATAACTTTTCTTTGTTCTTTTACAATAGCATACGCTTGGGAGAATTTCTCTTTCCTAGGCCATGCAAAATAATTTTCTACCTCACAATATTTGATTGACATGGTATTAGAGCCCTTGAATTTTTTTTATTTTTTTGAAATATAATTATAGCCATAATTTCATTAGAAGAAAATGAAATTCCTGTGAATCAAAGAAGGTGCAGCGAGATGCTTTGCTGAAGAGAAAACGACACCCAAGGAAAAAAAAATACAAGAATGCGAAAGGCAACAAAAAACAATAACTACAAACACTGCACTGCACCCATGATGAGGGTGACGGACCAGGAAAGAGCCTCTAGAATGGTACAATTTACTCCCACTCCAGCAGGATGTTGGCAACCGTCTTAGTCTATCTAGAAATTTGCATGAACTACTCACCACCTGACATAGGCCCTAAAAAGTTGCATAAACTACAATTCGTATCGTTTGAAATGTATTTTCGAAAATCCGTTTGTTTCTTTCCTTCTAGATTTCCCAAAAGACTATCACTGGCAATGAAATCCAAATGATGGCACAATCCCATGCAATGGATTCTCTGGCCATCCAGCTAAAACGAAGACACATGATTCCCAAAGCATCCGCTGAAACCAATTCAAGAACACACCCCAAACTCGCAAACATGCATTGTAACAATAGATAGACTCATCCTCTAAGCCTCAAAACCTGCACTGACCAAGTACATCAATAATCCATTCCTCTCTTACATATTTGAACACACATTGATACTCTCATTCACGTTACCTCCCGAGCGAACATCTTAACTTTAAGTAGGCCAACTTTTTCCACATTATCATCCATGGTTGATTCATCAATGGTCTCGTATTAAAACATTTATAAAAGGATGTGATTATAAACTCGGATTTTTTCTCCCTATACCATACCCGAGCATCCAACCTATTTTGATAGCCTTCCAAGGAGTTCAATTCCTCCGGTAACCTTGAGAATTCCTCAATCTCTTAATTATCGCAATACCTTAGAATTTTGTAGATTTCCGTTTGACTGATCGTGCGAGTTTCGGCTAGAGTCCAGTCCAATGCGCAAGTCCTGTTAGTTTTACGAAAGGGGCGATCCTAGAGATAGAACTCTAGATTAGGGTGTCCACTCGTAGGTTCAATGTGAAATCACTAGATTCACTAGGGTTTGTTGAATCAGATCGATTTAATGGCTCAAATGAAATTTAGGGTTTGGGTTTTCAGAATGATCAAATAAAAATTGGCTGAAATAATTTTAATGTATCAGAAAGAAAGCAGAAAAATAGAGAAACAGAGATAAAGATAGACAAAGAGTAGAAAATTGTGGGCATCACACCCTTGGCCTCACACCAAATCCTCCTGGAAAAGAAGAATCACTCTCCTTGAAAGTCCATCTCAAGCTTAAAGCAAATAGCTCTTTTCATTAATAATCAACTGCCTCCAAAAGGCTTACAAAAGATGTTTTATAATAAGCATAAATAGACAAAACCCTAAAACAAAAAAATTACGAAACTACCCTAAAATGATTATATTCGACTCAAAAGAAAACCTAGGAAAAGTACTAAAATTGTCAAAGCTTGACGTCGATTCGCTCTAGCGACAACCGATGCTCACTCGAGCGACTTGTTACAGAGAAAAATCTTCTGCGCTCTTTGATGTTTCACTCGAGTGACAACCGATGCTCGCTCGAGTGACTTTGGGCAAAAAATTAGGCCTTATTTCTGAAGCCTTCTCGCTCGAGCAGGAAGTGAGGTCACTTGAGCGAGTTTGGCAGTGTGTCCTCTAGGCCTGGTTTTGGTTCCCTTTCCTTTTCCTCCGACACCGATATATGCGATATGGTCTGAAACCGATGTCCATAGTGTCGACGTCCCTGTCAATTCCCTCGGACCAAAAGGACTTCATCACCGATGAAGTGGAGGCATGGTAGTGCACTAGCATGTCGGGGTCTAGGCGACGAACCTTGTTTTCATTGATCCATGTGTTTTTAGATTCCGGCTTACCCATCCACTTTACTAAATACTTCTGAAACCCTCCGCCATGGGTGGATACGATAAGATCATCTAATATTTCCTCAATTACCTCTTTTCTCTGTCTGCTTGAGAAAGGAAGGGGTATCGACTGCAACGTTAGGTTGGGATCAGGAATAGGAGAGCTGTGGAATGAGTTGGAAGGGGGTGGGGTTGAGCCTAGATAAGGAACTAGGTCTTCCACATTGAACGTTGAACTAACTCCTGTATCTGGAGGAAGCTCAAAAACATATGCATTAGGACCACTCCTTGCGACAATCCTAAAAGGTCCAGCGTCGTGGGCTTGGAGCTTCTTTTCGACTCTCGTTGGGAATCGTTCAGGCCTAATCTGAACCATCACATGATCGCTGATTGGAATTCTTTGAAACGCTTATGCACATCCGCTGATAATTTGTATTGATCATTGCTTGAATTAATCTTTTGTCTAATTTCGGCATGCAAGCTATGAATATGCTGTGCAAATGCATCTGCGGACTCGGACACTCGATGTGATGCAGACATGGGGACCAAATCTAAGGGTGTTCCAGGCCTATGACCATGTACGACCTCAAATGGACTCATGCCTATGGACCTATTGACTAAATTGTTATATACGAACTCTGCCATTGGCAAGATAGAATCTCAAGTCCTAATGTGATCACCGACAAGACTACGAAGAAGATTGCCGAAGCTTCTATTGGTGACTTCGGTTTGGTCATCAGTTTGAGGATGATAGGCCGAAGAGAATTGCAACATGGTATCCATCCTGTGCCACAGGGTCCCATGGAGACACACTACCTCCCCGAAAAACAATTGAGCAATATGAGCTGCATCGGAGGTTTTAGAGCACGGTATAAAGTAGGCCATTTTTGAGAAGCGGTCCACTACCACAAAAATGGAATCATGTTTTCGTAGAGTCTTGGGGAGTCCAAGCACGAAATTCTTCGAGATGTCTTGCCACGATGTGTGTGTCACCGGTAGTGGGGTGTACAGGCCAATATTTTGTTTACTCTATTTGGACACTTGGCATGTACGATATTGTTTCACAACTCGAGAAATATCTCTCATTAGGCTAGGCCAATAAACCTATCCTCCACGAGCGCAACAGTCTTATTACGCCCGAAATGTCCGGCAATCCCTTCAGCATGTAACTCCCAAGTGAGTCACGCAATGAAGTGCGAGGGATGCATAGGTAGTTGCATGGGTTAAAATATCGGGTTACTGATACGTATCGTTCGAGCTCCAAAACGATACGTATCGGACGATACGTATCGGTACCAGTCTGTATCGGACGATACATTGAATGTATCGTTCGATACATTCAATACATTTGAATGTATCGAACGATACATTCAATGTATCGTTCGAGTCCAATACCGATACGTATCGTCCGATACGTATCAGGATCGGACGATATTTTGATCCATGGGTGGTTGCCTTTAAACAAATACCTGTCCTGTAGGGTATAGTTGGAGTTAGTGTTGGTCGGATTACTAAGGAGAGCATTATACTTCATCTTGAAATCTAGGCACTCGGGATACTCTTCCCTCAACCATTCGAATCCGAAACCTTGGTGCTCATGATTTGTAAAGTCACTACTCGACGACTAAGCGCATCTACTGGTTTGTTTTCAACACCGGTCTTATGCTTCAACACGAATGTGAACCCTTGGAGGTATTCGACCTATGTCGACTTATTTTGGGAAGCAAGGAAGCGCAAGGCTTTGTGGTTGGAAAATAGCATAAACTCTTGCGGTCTAAGGTACTAATGCGGAATTGAAGCCTACACGTTGAGATCGTGGCCGGATAAAGAGGAGATCTTGAAAGAGAAAGTGGACCCACGAATGAGGTTTTAAAAAGGGTCCTTTAAAGACCCGTGTGCACGTTATTTTAAGCATTATTTTTATCTAGGTTTAGTTTCCTTTTTTATTAGGATTCTTTTAATAAATAGTTTATTTTAGGATTAGTTTCCTCATTTGAATTGTTCAAGGGTCAGACACGTATATGTGATATGTAACTGTTAATTTCGTCACTTTCTGCGCAATCATCGAAAAAGTGGTCATAAGTCCACCAATATGTGTCGGAATTGTGTGATTATTGTCTTGCTGGAATGCTACTTCGACAAGCTTTCAAACAAGACCAATTTCACGTCAATCGGACTTCGTTTGACCTTTCAAAAGTGGTCGCGTAATAAAACAAGGGATTAATGGTGAAATTAATTATGACCGTTAGATTAAAATGTTTTAATTGCTGATTAGGAGTTTTATTTTAAGTAGTATTCCTACGGTTTCTTTTCTTTATAAATGCACAGTATAATCTCTTATGAGAATTAGTGTTGATGAATAAAAAAATTTGAGTTTTTATTTGTGCGAATTCTAGAGAACTTGAGATGAGTTTTCGTTAAAAGAGTGATTCTTCTCCCGCGTGCGGTTTGGTGTGAGGCCAACTTTTCTTTCTTGGAGTGATTCCTTGAATCTTCGTCTACCCCTATTTTCCTTTTTATTTTGTTTTAATTGAAGAACGAGAACCTTAACCCCTATCGTGCGGGATTTACGCTATTTTAGGGTTAGCGTGCGATTTTTTCCGCATCAAATTGGTATCAAAGCAAGTTCAATACTCGACACGTGAAATTCATCATGAGTAAAGAACAACTTATCGAAGCTTTTCACGAGTTGAATGGATACATGATGGCTAGCATGGGATCGTTTGTGGATCGGCAGAAGTGCCGTAATTTGCATCAGACGATTAGTAAGATTGGACATGTATGGGAGGCAGTAAAAACTAGATCGCGGAGTCTGAGGTATTTAATTTAACACCTCAATATTGGCCAGTTTTATATAATTGAGCGTTTACTTTTGAGATTCTACGTGAGTTAAAAAATTCACGTCGGATAGCGGAGGCGTTAAGCAGGAGTTTCGTTAAAGAATTTCTTAAGGATTTTCTTCTCAAACTACAAGAGGAAATCATATCGGAGAGACTTGAAGCTTTGAAATTTAAACTTTCAAACTCCGCGTCCGTTAACCCAACCTCATCTGTGGTCGTTTTAACCCTATAACGGTTCTCATCCCTGCTTGTAATATTGTAATACCTACACCCATTCGATTCCATTATCGTGGAAAATCTATATGCGATTCTGCGACTCGTAACAACTTACACTCGGCTTGGATTCAAGAAATCAAGCCATAGCGTAGTTACCCTAATGAGCCTTATTTCACCCAAAATTATTATCGATCATCTACTCGAACCCGTGATAGCACCAAAATCGGTCGAAGATTCAGTACCGGTTGATGAAAACCTTCTTCCGATCAATATCACTACTGATCCCGACACCGTTGAAGAGCCCAAAACCGTTGAAGAGCAAGTTTCCGCAACAAGTCCTACAAAGCCCGAGTCCACAGTGAAGTCTATCGGCCCCATGACCCACAGGTCCCAGAATTGTATTGGTTGTGTGTTGACGTCGATTCCCGTAGGCGTATCAAAAATAAATCGGATTCCGCTCGAGTTGAATCCAATTTACTTATTCAAGTCGCTTCCGATCGAGGTTCCCTATATGTTGTTTGTGATCATGGCTGTGAAAATCCATGTCAACCAAAGTTCGAGGTCGAACTTCTTCAAAGTAGGGGGGAATAATGCAGAATTGAAGCCTACATGCCGAGATCGTGGCCGGATAAAGAGGAGATATTGAAAGAGAAAGTGGACCTACGAATGGATTTTTAAAAAGTGCCTGTTAAAGACCCGTGTGCACGTTATTTTAGGCAATATTTTTATTTAGGTTTAGTTTCTTTTTTTATTAGGATTCTTTTAATAAATGGTTTATTTTAGGATTAGTTTCCTTATTTGAATTATTTAGGGGTCAGACACATATGTGACTGTTAATTTTGTCACTTTTTGTGCAACCATTGAAAAAGTGGTCATAAGTCTAGCAACATGTGTCAGAATTGTGCGATTCTTATCTTGTTGGAAAGCTACTTCGATAAGCTTTCAAACAAAACCAATTTCACGTCAATTGGACATCGTTTGACCCTTTAAAAGTAATCGTGTAATAAAAAAAATGATTAATGGTGAAATTAATTATGATCGTTAGATTAGAAAGTTTTAATGGTTGATTAGGAGTTTTATTGATGATGAATAAAAAAATTTGAGTTTTGCTTTGATGATGAATTCTAGAGAACTTAAGATGAATTTTTGTTAGAAGAGTGAATCTTCTCCTGTGTGCTGTTTGGTATGAGGCCAACTTTTCTTCCTTGGAGCAATTCTACCCCTAGTTTCCTTTTTATTTTTGTTTTAATTGAAGAGCGAGTACCCTAACCCCTATCGTACGAGATTTATGCTATTTTAGGGTTAACGTGCGATTCTTTTCGCATCAGGTAGTGTTTTCAATACCAAAGTGATCGAACGATTGTATAAAACTCTTTATCATAGGTGGAATACTTTTGCTTTGTCTCTTTAGGATTTTCGATAATGCAGGCCACTGGGTGGCCCTCTTGGCTAAGCACTTCGCCCATACCTACACCCTATGCATCACATGCAACTTCAAAGACTTTAGAAAAATCCAGTAGATGCATGACGGGTGCACAAGTCATTTTCTCCTTAATCTCGGCAAAGGCTTTCGTCGCGACTTTACTCCATTGAAATTCTCCCTTTCTCATGCAATCGGTGATGAGAGCCATAATGGTGCTAAAACTTCGAATGAAGCAATGATAGAATGTAGCCAAGTCATGAAAGCTACGGGCATCATGAATATTCTTAGGTTCGGGCCACTCCACAATAGCCTTAACTTTTTTTGGTATGCAACCGTCCCGTCGGCCGAGACAATGAATCCAAAGAAGACAACGGATCGTTGCATGAATGTGCACTTATTGAAATTCCCATACAAATTTTCTCCCTTCAAGGTCTCACAAACCAACCTAAGGTGGGTCAAGTGTTGTTCCTTGTCATGACTATAAATCAAGATTCGTCAAAATACACCACAAGGAATTTGCCTAGAAACGACCTTAACACTTGGGTCATGAGCCTCATAAATGTGCTTGGGGCATGCCCATCCACTCATAAGGTCCATCTTTGGTCTTGAAGGCAATTTTCCACTCATCACCGGGGTAGATACGGACTTGATGGTAGCCACTTTTAAGGTCTATTTTGGAGAAGATGGTGGCACCAACCATCATATCCAACATGTCGTCGAGCCTCAGTATAGGAAACCGATGCTTGACCGTAATCTTATTGATGGCTCTACTATCCACACACATTCGCCAAGTACCATCTTTCTTGGGTGTGAGTAGTGCGGGTATGACACAAGGGTTCAAGCTCTTTTGGATGAACCCCTTCTGAAAGAGCTCATCGACTTGCCGCGTTAACTCAATATGTTCAACCAGATTCAACCTATAATGGGGCAGGTTCGGTAGAGTAGATCAAGGAACTAATGTTGAATGTCACGCATTAGAGGGAGTTCATTAGGTAAGTCTTTTGGGAAGACATCCGCAAATTCTTTCATAATTGGCTCAACCTCTTTAGGGTGTTCACTCATAGACTCGAGAGCACGCTCAACGGTGATGACAACATACACCATGTTCTCATCCAAAGATGCTCTTCCAAACTCCGAGGGACTCGTGATGTTAATGGCCTTAGACTGACCTCCCTTCTTCTCAACTTTGTTGGTCGATGGTGTTTTGGGAGGCAAGAGGCGTAACTTGATATTCTTGCCCTTATACATGAACGTGCACATGTTAGATCGACCAAGAAGGCTCACGTCCATGTCATAGAGCCACGACTTTCCCAAAATGATGTGGCCTACATCCATCGGCACCACATCGCACCACAAGGTGTTTGAATACGAAGCCAATTGAATCGACACACGACACCTTTGGGACACGGGAATAGATGAAGAGTCGATCCATGCGACTTTGTATGGTCTCTGGTGAGCTTCGGGTGTAAGCCCCAAGCGGTTGATGGTATGAGTTGACACCACATTGGTGCAACTCCCACCATTTACGATAACCCTACAACTTTTTTCTCCACATTTGGTGAAGGTGTGGAAGATATTCTCCCTACGCCAATCCTCTTTTTCATCTTGCTGAGGTTGTACAAGGGCACACCTTTCAACTAAGGCACTACCACTACCATCACTAGGTATGACGTCCGCCTTGTACACTTCTTCCTCAACACCTCCATCATCCTCGTCTTCCTCTCCCTCAATCAAGAGATTCCTTTGGGGGTCTCTTGTAGGATATTGGGCGGCAAAGTGCCCCAGGCCATGACACTTATAGCACTTAGTTTGAGAATCCCCCTTCGAGGATTCTCTAACCACACCTTTTCCTTTGTCAAACATCACATTGGTAGGAGTGGGTTTTGAAGGTTTGGGAGGTGGATTTTGGGCACTAGGCCTTCCCTCACTGGTACGATGACCACTGGTTCGTGGTCCAATTTGCCTCACCACCGTCGTTTTCAAATATCGCTCAAGGTCTTGCACAATGACGTAACACTCTTCAAGAGTTTGAACGGGGTGAAAGATCAACTCCTTTTGCAATTCCAATTGCAACCCTGTGCAGAATCTAGAGAGAGTGACTCGATGAACTTTCGACACATTGGATCTCATCATGAACTCTTCAAATTTGCCAATGTATTCGGTCACGGGCATACTACTTTGGAATAAATTTTGCCATTGATCAAACAGGCGATTGTAGTATGATAAAGGGATGTTCTTCTCTGTAAGTCGTTCCTTCATGTCCTCCCAATGGGTAATCGGAGCTCGACCCACATTCACTCTCACGCGCTCGATGTTGACCCAAAAGAGTCGAGCTTGACTAATGAGTTTCATTTTGGCGAGCCTAACACATCACTCTCTACTCATGCCATACCACGCAAAATGATGATCCATATCAGAGATTCAATCGAAGAAGACTTTAGGGTTCATTCTCCCATCGAAGGTTGGAAACTCAACTCTAATATTTTTTAGTTTTCCATCCGGATCGTAGTCGTCTCCACGATGAACTACATACCTATGGTTTAGATTCTGATCATTCTGATGACCACTGCGTTCAAAGCATGGACCATCATGCTCACGACGTTGACTCGGTCAAGCAGTCTACCATTCGAAGCGTCAAGGATTGTTTGGGCTTGCTCCATGGCAGTCATCCTATCATTGATCGCACACAATTCGGCTCGGATGATGCCCCTAAGAGCATCTACAACCTCACTCATGTCCATGGTGACCACAACTTTTTTGTACAAGACTTTTGTCAAACACTAGACATGCACACTGATGAACACAGATGAAATAAAATGCGATAAAATTGAAATGACATGCAGTTGTGCCCTAACCTAGAACCTAGACTTTGATACCAAAACTGAGGCTGGACAACGACCCTAAAACTCGTGAATGGTGATGAAATGATGATTAGCCGAAATTAAACTGATTAATTAAGCAAAAATCTCAGAATTATTGTGATACCTTAGAATTTCATAGATTTTCGTTTAACTGATCATGCGCGTTTCGACTAGAGTCCAGTCCAATGCGCAAGTCCTGTTAGTTTCGCGGAAGGGGCGATCCTAGAGATAAAACTCTAGCATCTTCTAGATTAGGGCGTCCGCTCGTAGGTTCAATGTGAAATCACTAGATCTCACTGGGATTTGTTGAATCAGATTGATTTAATGGCTCAGATGAAATCTAGGGTTTGGGTTTTCAGAATGATCAAATAGAAATTGGCTGAAATAAGTTTAATGTATTGGAAAGAAAGCAGAAAGATAGAGAAATAGAGATAAAGATAGAAAAAGATTAGAAAATTGTGGGCATCGCACCCTCGGCCTCACTCCAAACCCTCCCGAAAAAGAAGAATCACTCTCCTTGAAAGCCCATCTCAAGCTTAAAGCAAATAGCTCTTTTCATTAATAATCAACTGCCTCTAAAAGGCTTACAAAAGATGTTTTATAATAAGCATAAACAAACAAAACCCTAAGACAGAAAAATTACGAAACTACCCTAAAATGATTATATTCGAGTCAAAAGAAAGCCTAGGAAAAATATTAAAATTGTCAAAGGTCGACGTTGATTCGCTCAAGCAACTTGTTCCAGAGAAAAATCTTCTGCGCTCTTCGATGTCTCGCTCGAGCAACTTTTGGCCGAAAGTTAGGTCTTATTTCTGAAGCCCTCTCGCTCGAGCGGGAAGAGAGGTCGCTTGAGCGAGTTTGATAGTGTGTCCTCCTTTAGGCCTGGTTCTGATTCCCTTTCCATTTCCTCCGACGCCAGTATACGCGATATGGTCCGAAACCGATGTCCATAGTGTCGGCGTCCCCGTCACTTCCTCTCTCAAATTCCTATGCAATTGAATATTCTGTGTGACATTACTCGCATTTCTTTCCCATACATGTCCCACTGTTGCCGCTTTCTTAACTGCCTAATTAAGATCAACCTACATCACTTACCCAAAGCCTTCTCTCTATACCACCTCTCCTGCCAGATCTTACTATAAGATTCAATATCTACAATGAAACTAATCCCTTCTTCAAATTTCCTTCTAACTTTAGGCACACCTTTCCACCACTCGGATCCTAGGTTCCCTTTCAAGCCTCTAATGGACCATCCACACCTATTCCTCAAGTACTTTTGGGCGATGCCTGAAGCCCACTGGGCTTCCCTCCCCTCTCCCATGACCATTTTGCCAATGAAGCCAAATTAATTTTTCTTAGCAGTTGAATTCCCATGCCTCCATCTTCCTAAAAGAATCACACTACATCTTAATGCTGTTTTTATTTTCTTTCGCCTTTCTTCCACTCCATAAATCATTCTCTTGAATCTTCTCCAATTTCTTCATAGCCATAATGGGGCACTCATACATTGACATGAAGTACATTGGCAAGTTGGCAAGGCTAGCCTTAATAAATGTAATTCTACCACCCCCTTTAGATAACAGTGCCCCGTGCGCCTTTCCAACCGATCAACTTATTGTCAGATCTTTCAACCACCAAATCAAATTTTCAATCATCGAACTATTGTTTTATCCACATATTGTAGATGCATATTGAGAGGGCAGTTCCTACCAAGTTTTGAAAACTTTAATCAAACCCACCCTAACCGCCTTTCCCTGCAATTTTCTCAACATTTCTCCCACTATGTCGAATAATAAAGGCGACAAAGGACCCTCTGCCAGATTCCCTTGATCTCTTAAAAAATACTTGCACTTCTCCATTCCCCTCAAACTCTCTAAATTCTTTGAAGAGGATCATCATTTGCAACTCTTGATTGTTTACCAAAGTGGTCATTTCTTGTGTTTATAACTAGCAAGCATTATATGTCATTTGTACAAGCTGAAATTTCGGAATTTTTTTATTTGATTTAGGGCACTTGGATCTTGGTCAATGTTGCCAAAAATCTGATTTCTTCCTTCATATATATATATATATATATATATCTATCTCATATCAGGAAACCTTTCTCGTAACCAATCTTAGGTAACATATTATCTGTTATGCTGCTTATCAACTTGCCTTGGTCCTTTTAATGCAAACACAACTTGCCTTTAATTCTCTTCAATCAATTAAAGATAAAAAAAATATAAGAGAAATAACTTCTTTCTGGACATCCGATAATAAGATAATATCCTATATACTAGTTTCACGCCTGTTCCATTGAACTAGGTATGTGGACACGCTCCATTCCATGTTCTTGTTTTGATGCGGATAATTTGCTGAATTTCATCCTGCTTTGATACCCTGTAAACTTGGTGATAAACAACTTCAATTCTTTTGAAAAGGGTCAAAGGGACTTAAAAATAGGTGTCGACTCGATTTAGGTCACAAGAGGTTCTCAACCGTCCTTGTAATAAGTGTTGTATTCTTTCACCACTTTAGAAATGTGACATGCATCCATAGGTATGACAACGCTGCACCTTATCTTTGTAATTTTTCTCAGTGGAAAGAATATTAAATTTGAGTAATAACTAGAACCTCACCTCGCTTACTGAACCAATGAATCTTGAAGAGGAATAAATGTTACTCTCTCTTTAACTCCAGTTTGTCCACGATCTTTCATACCATGATGTTTACTCTACTTCCACCATTGTTGACAATGTTACATCCTTTGTACATAATGTGTATACTAGCAGACATCAATCTTCATCAAGTTGTTTTGGCTAGGAGAGCATTACCTTTCAAATTAGTGGACTTTTTGTGTCCTCATCTGCTTCGACTTCAACTTCTACCACTTCATCTTCACCGTGAAACATACGTTCTACTATTATTGCCTTATCTTTTTCATATAGGTTCTTCATTTAAATTATCATCAGATGGATATAATTTTTGGACTTTTGGGATTCCTACATGTATTGTTGTGTTGAATGTCATTGAAATTTTATGTGTTGCATTTTTCTTATTTTTTCGGATTTTTAATAATTCCAAACTCTGTTCGAGTTTTTCAAAAAGCCCAATCGAATCTTACATTTTATGATACGATTTACGATATGATACACAATGTGAGAACCGTGGGGGCTACATGTTTGACTTTCCTATGGTCTAATGGATCTTTCTATTCAAATAAAATCATCTAACTTGTCTAACCATTCAATGAAGTCATTTGTGTTCAATTGTCCATAGAATTCAAGCATTTCTGTTAAATTTTGCTAACATGATTGCTTTTGAGGGTGTTAAGAACCCTATCTTTGACCATCTCTCGCACTAGATTCCCTAATCAACGATAGGAGTTGATGAGACTTGAGAGTATGCCCCAATCACTTCTAATCCGATATGAATCATGTGCAATTTTCAGATTGGTCTTACAATATGCAAAAACTAAAAAAAGCTATGACCAACTTTTGGAAGTCTTGCTAGATTGATATTAAGTAGTTTCAGAAACATTGACATACCACAATATGATGATCATGCAGAATTTATTGGCAGTGTTCAAATATGCACAACATTCCAATGTGTCATTGTGTGCTATTTCATTTCTAATACAAACAATTTTAGCAGCTATGTACTTATTTTTAGGATCTGGTATGCATAAAAATAATGCATGCTACATGTGATATGATCAAGATATATGACTGATGACATGAGTAGATTAGTAATAAATTTAGAGGCTAACTAAACCAGAAACTGAAAATATGTTAAAAAAGATTTCAAAAAATATATGAACATATAGTGCAGACATATTACTTCTAAGGTCTTATTTGGTAGATTCCTAGCAATTCTTGAAAATGCTAGGTATCTGAGTGATTCCTAGCAATTCCTAGTTGACTAGGAAAACAAATTTTTTGTTTTTGATTGAGATGTAGGAAAGCATGGTTTCCTAGGAAACCATGCTTTTTGTTGTTATTTGATAACCCGGAATCCGTTTAAATGTTGTTAGTAAGGAATATGATATCACCCATCAATATGATAACATTCATCGTGGACCACAAGTGAGGCGTATTGTGCTATGTTTTTTAATACACAATCCACGCTAAGAGGATCGACCACAATGGTTACGTTTTCAACTCAATCGACCCGTTTGTAGAGTTTTACTCACTGTAATGCTTTGCATCATCCTCATCATTATCATCAATTTCATGGTTGTCAAATCGAATGATTCACGATTTGAATCGTACGATTCAAATCGAATCGTACCATTCAAATTGATTCGTTCCTATATTGATTTGAATCGGAATATGCTTGAAATTGGTCAAATCGTTTGAATTGTAAGATTCAAATTGAATCGTACGATTTGAGTATGCTTCAATCAAATTATACGATTTGAATCGGAATATGAGATAGAATAGGGTCTTATTCTATCTCATTTTATACTAAATACACATCTTTTTAGATTTTGAAACTCTTGTTAGAGTTCGGGCAAGCTCTATATTTTAAATATCCCCATGATCATTGGATTGAACCAGATTTGAGTTATTTGTTGCTTTACATTCAATGGGACAAAAAAAATACTTTTATTCTAAGGCTTAGTGTCTAACAAAATCCAAAAGCGAGGGGTGACTTTTAAAAATTTTTAAATGAACTTTTATTTCATCTTATATATTTTAGGTCATAGGAATGATTGTTCTTTATGGATTTTATTTTTTATTTTTTTATTTTGCTGGTCACATTCATAGAGTCATACTCATGCTATCAAAGTGTCATTCACTCATACATATTCATCTTATATACGTAGATGTTATACACTCTTACAAAATTACAGGAGAACTTATATGTATGAACTACGATAGGTCAAATGATAAAATTAATACGCTTTTTGGCTGTTTGGGATTCAAATGTGTTGGAAATGATTGATTTTTTCTAATTTTATATATATTGCAATTTTCTAATTTTCTAAATTTTAAAATATTTTTTCAAAAAATCGATTAAATCTTACGATTTACGATTCAATTCAAGATTCGATTCATTTTCTAGAGAAATCGATTTACGATCCGATTCAAGAGTTAACAACCTTGATCGTCATAACTTTATCCCATCTATTTGGGGTCGGCTTTGCGAATCCTTTCCCCACTCGTTTTCGATCAACGCTAAGCTCTCCCTAACATTGCAATCTTTCATGTCTCTTCTCACTGTTTTTCCTCATGTTTTCACTGGCCTT
The DNA here is from genome assembly GCA_021018995.1 of Chloranthus sessilifolius. Lineage (NCBI taxonomy): Eukaryota > Viridiplantae > Streptophyta > Magnoliopsida > Chloranthales > Chloranthaceae > Chloranthus > Chloranthus sessilifolius. The sequence goes on from CM037584.1 coordinate 348,118, forward strand.
CCTCTTCTCCTACTTCCTTTTTCTTGTAACGTGTCAACCCTACCTATAGGGTCTGCTTCTGGCCTTCGATAGACTGTGTTCAGTGACTTCAAGACAGCAGTGTTGCTGCGGGTTTGTGTCGTGTTGGCTATTGTGTAGACAATATTCCTTTATCATCCGTGGTTAATTATTGATTGGTTGATATTCCTTTTTGTAGTAATGGAAGATTCGAAGGTTGATGTGCGTTGTGTTGATGTTGAAAATTGATTGTATAATGAGGACAATGCTCTGATGCAACCTAACCACATAAATGAAGACATGTTGTTCCTTTATTAGGCCTCAACGTCAGTCCTCTGTGCAGGGAGATCCAGTCGAGAGTTCTACACCCGTGCATCATTCTGTTGATTCTCCTGCCACTCCTAGTCCTACGCCTCCTGATACTTCTGATCTTCATTTCCCTATTGCACTTCGCAAGGGGGTTCATTCATGTGTTACACCGTATCCTGTTGCTAAGTTTGTATGCTATTAGGTTGTGTTCATGTGTTACACTGTATCCTCTTACTGAGTTTGTATGTAATTTTCAGTAAAACATATTTTCAAGATTTTTTGTTCCGTCATTTTATTTCTTAAACTATATTGGCCAGCAACAAATTTCTGGATTAAAAAAAATATTTCTGTGGCTTTGAAGTGCTACCTTCTTTCTATATCACACGCAGATTCTGGATTGGTTGTTGGGTAAGGGGCATGCTGTCCTTTTACGGAGAGCGGAGCTTAAGACATTTGTTGATTTTCATGGGAATGAGGTATTTTTTTCAGTATAGAATTGTGTACAGTTGCCTTTTCCGAAAGTTTATTTGAAATGTATTTAGAATTGATTTTATTTAAAATGTTTCTGATACTTGATTGAGGATGTATCTTTGCTGAAATATTCTTGTATGCATATTGAATTTCACAAGTGGCAAAAAAACTGGATATGAGAAAGCTTTACAGGAAAGTCGAAGCTTCTACATGATCAAAGCATCTTCATTTTAGAGTATGTATTTCCTTAATGCCATTAACTTGACTAACCTGCAGGGAGCTGCTTTAGAGTATAAAACACTGACCCCCAACTTTCTTGTGATGCTCTAAGGGAGTCATTGTCTAGTGAGATGGAGATCTCATCATGTTCATGCATGCATATCTTTTCCTTCTTCAAATTGTATGAAGAAAGGACAACCAGATTGTCAAGTTCAAGAAGTCCCTTCCCTCTATTGCAGGGTGAGGAGTTGATTGTTCCTTATTAGGGCTTTTTGGTGCTAGAGCCATGGACCATGGATTGTAGAAAGCAGGACTCCATCTTGCATCTTGATAACAGCTTACCACATAAAGGATGAAATAGAAGGGAATACTAAGCAAATGGCTAGGAACAACAAGAAGATTGGAATTAGAGATCTCATCCAATAAAATTAATGGCACGGTATTGCTAGCGAGGATTATCAGCGGGAAGTGACAGTGTGTGGCAATAAATTCATGGTGGTGAAAGAAATTCAATAGAGGAATAATCTTGAGATAGATATTTTAATGTGAGAAACTAAAGTTTGTATTGAAAGTTAATTTAAAACATAGGAGATTGAAAGTTTTTAGGAGCTTTAATAGTGAGAATTGTTGTGTTTAGTCCCACATCGAACAATTATAGCCTTGTCTCTCCTCTTATAAAATCTTGGGCCCCTCCACTCATAAGCAATTGATTTTAAGTTGGATGTCCAAATTTGTAAAAGATAAGGGTGAGCTAATATAAGTTGGGGTGTACATTAAGACCAAAAACTAAAAAACGAGGCCTCCGAACTGGATCGAAACCGACTGAAAACCGACACTGAACCAAACCGATTCGGACCAGTTTGGTTTCAATGTTGGTGGCCGAAAACTGAAAACCAGGTCAGTAGGGTGAGGAAACTGACCTCAAAACCGACCCAAATCGACTAAAAACTGAACCCTGTAATCGATACCCGAACCGTTGCCAAACCAACTGAACTGTAAAGTACATGAACCGAGAACTGACCTGACTCGACCGCTACCCCCAAAATCAAACTGAAAACCGACCCGACCCGCTACTTTACGGCTAATCCCCCACCCAATGCAACGGCTACTTGCAGGCGCTGCAATCCCAAGGGCTATAGTTTCAGCTGTTGTCGGGTGGGTGTTTTTTTTTTTTTTAAATTTCTTTTCCATTGCTATATATATCCCCTACTATCTCCTAAATCTCTATACTCTCTCTCTTTCTATACTATACATCTATACTCTCTAGTCTCTACATCACTTTAATTTTTATTTTTTTTTAAAAAACTATATAAATATTTAATTGTATATACCAATATATCATCATACTGCAAGTACAAGTGTTCAAGGCTTCTACAAAAAAGGCTTTTCAGGACTTCTATAAGGCTTCTACTAGTTTTGGTTTGAGTAAAGTATTTTCAAATTCTTAAAAAGTTTTTTGAACTCTTTAAAATTTATTTTAAGTTTTATAAAAAGTAAATGGACTCCCCGTCTTCATCCATGCGAGACATCGATGAACACAATCTCGCAGTACATTTGCGAGAAGGTGCTGACAATCATAATGTAGTTGAAGATGATCAACTCATACCTTCACCACGTCCGTCACCGGGAAACCGTACATGTACGTAATGACACATTTTGTTGATAGTAATTGAACTTTAAATAAGCACATTATTTCATTTTTCCCCACTTCGAGCCCCACATTTGGGTGTTGATATAGCTAATGCTATTAATACTGTATTAAAAAATTTTGAAGTAGAAAATAAAGTATTTTCAATAAGTTTTGGTAATGCTGCGAATAATAAAGCCGCCATTGATGAATGATCAGACAAATATTTAAGAGTTATAGGTTCAATACTTTTAAAGGAAATATTTCATGTGCCTTGTTGTGCACATGTATTAGCATTAATCGTAAATGATGGACTAAAATATTTTAAAGACCTTATCGATAATATTAGGAAATTTGTAAAACCAATAAAATAGTCACCCGCTAAATTACCATAATTTGAAGAAAATTATAAAAATTAAAAATTAATATTAGATTGCACAACTTGATGGAGTTTAACATTTGACATGTTGGACACCATCATACTCTTATGTGCACCAGCAAATGACACAATTAGAGAATTAGGAATAACGAAAATTGACGATTGAGAAGAGTTAAAATTATAAGAAACTTTTTTGAAACTTTTAAAAATGCTACAACTTTATTTTCCGGTACTTCATATGTAACATCTAACCTTTGGTTATTTCAAAATATGGATATTAGTGGAATTTAGAATTAAATTAAACACACCCCACCGTTATAGAAATGAGAGCAAAATATGATATTGGAAACCATTTCCTACAAATAAAAGTATTAGCTAGTATGATGGAACCCTATTATAAATCTCTTTGTAATGACTTTTCCAACTTTATAAGAGAAAGTTAAATAAAAATACTAGTAGTGGATCAACTAATATTTTGGATATTCATCTATGTTAAAAAAAATTGGAACCTTAATAAAAAATGTTAATAACAATCAATTTGTCTTCTTCTACTGATGAATGACAATTTTATTTTGAAAGCGGTGATCTTGAATGGAATGAAGTGATCACACTAAATTTAAAATATTAGAATTGTGGAACAACTACTCTTCCCACTATCCCGTGCTATCCGTAATGGCACAGGATCTACTGACTATTCTTGTCTCCACAATTGCGTTGAAATCGTCGTTTAGTACAGGTGGAAGAATCTTAAGGACATACCGTAGCCGATTGAAGGAAACAACGATTCAGTCCCTTGCTTGTTTAAAGGATTGGCTAGTAGCGGGTTGTGGCCAATGCAAAATCGAAGGAGAAGACCTGGACTTAAGGATGTTGGAAGAAACCGTGGGAGTTTTTGATGGAGAATTAGATCTATAGTGTGAAATAGTGAATTTTAAATAGTTATTATAATATATTTAATTTTTTTCGTTACATGTATTTTTTAAATTTGTTTATAATATTTCTAATTTTTAAAATTTTATGTAATTATTTATATTTTAATAATTAATAATTTTTTTTATATTTTATTATCTTTAACTTTTGTTTGTAGAGCTTTATTTAAAATAATTTGATGATGAAGGAAAAACAGGGGAAAAAAAAATGATGCAAAATAATTTGGTACAAAATCACAAAAAAGGGGGAAAAATTATAAGTATTATCTATGCAATTGGTGTCAGGTTCAAGGTTTGTTAGTCACAGAATGAAAAAAAGGGGGAGAAATTACTTTTGTCAGTGATATTGTATCTATCAAATTTGCATGTGTGTGTGTATGTGTGTGTGTGTGTGTGTGTGTGAGAGAGAGAGAGAGAGAGAGAGAGAGAGAGAGAGAGAGAATTTAACAAATCAGTTGCTTTCGTAAAAAATAGCATGCCATTATTGTTATCTATTACATAGAAATTGGTCTATGTCTATTTAACAATACTTTCTTTTTTGAGCTGGTACAGGTCATCAATTCTGCATACATGGCACCGTTTTGGCACCATGTGATGCCATATAGTGTGCATGGCCAACATATAGATCAGATCAACCCCAATATTGCATCCAAATAACTATCTCAACCATATCATTAAGAACCTAAAAACACCAAAATTGAACAGCTACAATGTGCTTGTTGAGACTTGTTTTTGCTGTTCATTTTTATGGCACTTGTAGGTAGGTAATCACATGATAGAGTTGAGTTTTCAATGCAATCTTGCATCTGATCTAGATGATGGCCCCATGGGTCACATGGCGCCACATGATGCCAAAATTGTGCACCAAAATGGTGCCACATGGACAAAATTGATGACTCAGTTACCACCGTTTTTAATGACTTGGTCAATCACCTGGTACCAGCTGTCTTCAACACTACGCCAAAATATCAAGCTCTTCCATGAGTTGCGATTTAATTTCTACCGTGCAAAGGACTCAAGCCTTTTTTGTTCTGGATTCATTTCCAATTTTCTTTGAGATGGTTGTTAATGATTTAGCCTCCTGATTGACATGTAGTCAAGGAATCATGATTTTTGTAGAATGTTTAATAGGCTGGAAAAGGTGGAGATCTAACACATGATGAGACAACCATAATTGCTGGTGCACTTGAACTAACTGAGAAGACTGCAAAAGATGCCATGACCCCCATATCCAAAGCATTCTCTCTTGATCTTGATGGCACCCTTGATGTGTAGGTTTTTCTGGTTCCCTTCCGTAAGCTTATGGTAACACAATTTGATTTTAGTCATGCATTAACTGAATCTTTTTTCCGTCTCAGGAAGACATTGGATTCCATAATGACAAATGGTCATAGTAGAGTTCCTATTTATCTAGGAAACCCAAATAATATAATTGGACTCATCCTGGTAAGTACATCCCTGTTTAGAAACAGAAATGTAGTGCTCAATTACCAATTTCTTTACTTAGGTTAATATAAGAGTAGTTTTTGTGATGAATGCTAAAAATTGTCCAATTTATTAATTCCTTTCCAGCATCCTGTAGGCTAACCTTTTGATCTGCTTGTTTGCCTAACATTTTAGCTATGAGAATTAGTTGTCAAACTTGAACTTATATTTTGTGTGAACGGGTTACCAAGGAAGATTAAAATTTTGGGTAATGTACCTGGATCAGCCTGAACGAAGATCAGTATGTCTCGCGTATCAGCAAGACATGTCACCGATACATTGTGTATGGGCTCGATATGTCTCACCCTATTAAAAAAATTATCTAAAAATTAAAATAAAGATGGTAAAATTTGTTTTATAATATATAAATTAATAACCTTGTTGGAGATGTTATTTCTATTGTATAGGTGTGTAGTCAGTAACTTTGGGTGTGTGTGTGTAGTTAAGTGAATTATAAGTTGTATAATTCACTTAACTCGGGAACCATGTAATACGTGAACATGCTAAGATGATATAAATAATATTTTGCATTGGGATTTGAGTCACATTGACTCAACCCTAATATCTCTACTTTTTTCTTTCTCTCTTCTTCCTCTTGCCTATTACTAAACCCTAACCCTAAATTACAGTTTTGTCTTGGTATCAGAGCCAATAAAATTCTAACACTAGAAATTTTTACAGCCTATTGAAGCCATCCACGTCATCGCTGACGTCAGCATTACGTCATCATACTGACGTCAGCAGGGTCAACTCACTAACCTTTTATCTCAAAGATTTTTGGGGGGTTTTGATCAATTTTTTCCCTTTTCTATTTTCTTCTTCTTGCTCAAAGTGATTTGAGGCTGGAAACATGGAGTTTCGAAGGTGTTTCCAAAGAAAAGTGTGTTTTTCGTTTTTTGGATCCCTGAGATCCGTGAAGGCTTAAAGGAACTCGGGATTGGACTAGGTTAGACCGGAATCACCAAACAAGATTGATGGTGTACTCCTTTTTTATTTTGGAATCTATGTTGGTGTTGTTTAATCATTTCTCGTAAATCCTTCTTTTATCGCCCAATCACATAAATCTCCTCTGTTCGATTACTGATCGCTTTTTCGTTTGGCAAGGTATAGCTTGTTTGAAAGCTCGCTTCATTTATAGACTGATGGTTCAAGTTTCGTTGAATTCGGAGTTCATTTGAAGTTATGGATATTTTAGTGGCTGCCATAGGCTATGTTCCAGCTGTTTTGTCGATTTTTTTTATGAATGTTAAGAAAACTGCTGCCCAACGTTTTTGAATGTTGTTTTGGGATTAATTAGTGGACTGTGTAGACATTCTCCCTGTTTTGAAGTTGTGAGCCTTCTATTTTTTGAATTGTTTTGATATCGATATCTCTAGATCATGGACAAGAATAAATCCAGAATCGTTGGTGAGGGAGATATTTCTCATAACTTACAAATTACTATGAAGAAATTGAATGGGATCAATTATCTTTCGTGGTCACAGTCTGCTGCTATGTACTTAGGGATGAAGAAAAAATTGGGTTACATTTATGAGACTCCCAAAACTCAAAGAAGATGACCCTAAGAGCATGTTTGATTGCTCATGCATTTCACGGTTATAGGCAACGTGACAACGCATAACAACGAGATGATTCGAGGGTAGATCTTCGTATGCAATTTTCGTAATCATAAGCTAAAGCTAAAATGCGTTGTGTCTTTGGTCTATCAAACGACCGCTCACAGTGAACCTACCAGTTATAATCGTGAAACGCGTTTCATTTTGCAATCAAACGTACCCTAAGTATGTTGATTGGGAAAGTGAGAATCTAACCGTCATGACATGGCTGCTACACTCATTGCAACCAGACATTAGTGATTCTTTTATATATGCCAATGATGCAAAACAATTATGGGAGGCTGTGAGGGATGCGTTCTCGCAGAAATAAAATCACGCAAAAATGTTTCAAGTTAGTGATAAAATTAACGCTATGAAGCAAGGTGATAAGACTATTGGAGAGTATTACTCTCAAATGAGGAGTTTGTGAGATGAACTAGCCCAGTATCAAGAAGAAGAATTGTGCAGCTCGTGTGCCAGCAAGGCTAGTAAAAATACTGAAAGGAGGAGAGTGTTTGACTTCCTAAAAGCGGTTAGACCTGAATATGAGAATGCTAAATCAAACATTCAAGGTAGACAGGAGTGTCCTCCACTTGGTACCATGTATGCCCTCCTTCAGCATGAGGAGAGCTGATAACAGTTTATGCAGATTCCTGGTGGTGATGTATCTGAGAGATCTGCCCTACCATCCTTCACTTCTTTTGGTCATGGTGGAGGTAAATCTAGTGATAGAGGTGGTGGTCGTGGAGGTCGTAGGGGCCTCTCACATGAAGAGAGAAAAATTATTGTGTTCTCATTGTGGCAAGAAGGGTCATACCAGAGAAAGATGTTGAGAATTACATAGAAAACCGAAATTCCTTCCAGGTCGTGCATTCCAGTCCTCCACTGAGGAAGCTTCTAATCCAGTTGATGGTCAGAGTATCCCTATTGCTTCAGCTCTATCTCCCCCTCCATCTGATTTTCAAAGCTTACAGAGAGAGTTTCAGGATCTCTAGGGCCACCTCCAGCGCATGATGGTAACACAAGGAAAAACATCTTCCTCTCACATAGCTGAGTCATGTACCTATGGGTTTGCAAAAGTGAGCTCCTCTCAGTCCCCATGGATCATCGATTCTGGGGCTACGGATCACATGTCTGGTATGACAGATGCATTTTCATCTGTCTAGTCTTTTTGATTCTATTCATATTTGCATTGTTGATGAATCCCTTATTCCTGTAAAGGGCAAAGGGAGTGTTCAATTAGGCACCTTATCTCTTGACTTCACCCTTTTGATTCCTAACATGTCTATGAATATATTATCTGTCAGTAAAATTATCAATTCCTTACATTGTAGTGTGACATTCATTCTGTCATATTGTGTTTTCCAGGACCTGGAATCGGGGAAGATCCTTGGTCATGGTACTGAAGAGAAGGGACTCTATGACGGGACGCTGAGTACATGGACATCGGTTTTGGATCACATCGCTTCTACCGGCGTCGGAAGAAACGAAGAGGAAGCCCGAGTACTACGGCTTCAAGGGAGAAAATGAGGCACAAGTCATCATCAGGTGACGGACGTCCGTAAATAAGTGGTCGCTGTTTTTGCACAACGGACATCCGTGACTATCATGGACGTCCGTAGGTTCTGGACTCTGTAGGTGACGGACGTCCGTGACCTCCAAGACGGACATTCGTGGAGACATCCGCCCAGCTATGAAGATTTTTATTTTTCTGCGAAAACTTACCTTTTTTAGTCTTTTATTATTTTAAGACTCTTTTAATTTGAGTTATTGGTTAATTTCCTATTTAAGAGGCTTGTAAACACAATTTAATTAGTTTTTGAATATATTGAATAAGCTTTTGCTTGAATAGAGAGAGCTTCTTCTTCCCCGTGATGGGTTTGGTGCGAGGCCAAGGGAGTAATTCTCATCTATTTATCTTCTTCTTTATATTTGATTATCTTTTCCATCTGCCTATCTCTACTCTGTTTTACGAACCTTGATCTATTTTATTCATCTATTCTGAAACCCTAGTTTACGCCTGAACCTTAAATCTATCCAATTCCACAACCCTGGTGAGAACTAGCAACCCCACAACGGATTAACAAGAAACGCTCATGCTTAGAAAAGCTAGAGTTCTATCTCTAGGCCCGATCTTGCCGTAAAGCTAACGAGACTCGCGCATCGGACTGGTCCCTATTCAGATCTCGCGTGATTTGCCTACCAGAATTCTCAGAACCCTAAGGTATTGAGATAATTTTGCGATTAAGATTGAATTACTTTATTTAATTTCGGCAAAATTTCATTAAATCATTATTCACGCATTTTAGGGTTCCCGTCCCACGTCACTCTACCTCTTTCAAGATTTACGTGGTGCATCTCCTCCTGCAACTATGGTGGTTTCTGTTGATGAAGTAAGATTGTGGCACTACCGCTGTGACCATCCTCATAATAGTCGTTTAAAACTTTTATTTCCAGAAAAATTTCATGTATTTGATAGTAGTTTGTTTAATTGTGAGACTTGTTAGTTCTCTAAATATGTTCGCAATTCTTATCCCTTGAATCGTAATAAATGTGCTATTCCTTTTGAAGTTATTCACTCTGATGTGTGGGGGCCTTCCCTTGTTACTGCTTTGAATGGTTATCGGTATTTTGTTACTTTTATTGATGACTGTACTAGACTCACTATGCTCTTTCTTATGCACACCAAAGATGAAGTTGCCTATATTTTTCCTATGTTTCACAGACAAGTTAGCACACAATTTCATGGGCATGTTAAGGTTCTTCGATCGGATAGTGGTGGGGAATATTCCTCTCACGTTCTCCAGTCTTATCTTCACTCTCATAGAATTGTGTGGCAAACTACTTGTCCTTATACCCCCAATAGAATGGGGTTGCTGAGAGGGAAAAAAGGCATCTTCTTGTGGTTGCTCGATCTCTGATGTTTGATATGAAGGTTCCTAAACATCTCTGCGGTGAAGTTGTTCTCACCGCTACCTACCTCATCAATCGAATGCCTACATTTATTCTGGAAGGATATTCTCCCTTCCAACTTGTGTCCTCTCATCAACCTCTGTTCTTGATGCCACCATGTATCTTTGGGTCCTTGTGTTTTACTCATATCCCCAATATTCAGCGAAGTAAACTTGATCCCAAGGCTACCAAGTGTATTTTTATTGGGTATCACTCTTTTCAGAAAGGATACAAGTGCTTTAACCTTCTCACTCGTCGTGTGATCGTCACCGTGGATGTCGCATTCTTTGAGGGCACTCCTTTTTCCAGTCTGAGTCCTCTTTAGGAGGAGAACCAACTTAAAAATGAAGAGTACTCTGAGATGTTTAGAGCTTTACCTATGGGAGATGATGAAAATTGTGAAGAAGTGGATGATGAAGTTGTTGAGCCACAGAAAAACGAACAACCCACCTTTGATAAATATGGAAAGGGAAAGATGTATGTGCGAAGGAACAAGAAAAGCATTGTTGAAGCCAATGCGCATGAGAATGTAGATGAGTCACATTCTCAAAATACCGACCAGGATCCCTTACCCGAAGAGGGTTCTCTTGTTTCTGATCTTCATCTACCCATTGCTCACAAGAAACTTCCTAGATCGTGTACTCGTCATCCCATCGCATGTGTCATATCACAATCTCTCATCATCTCATTATGGTTTTATTTGTTCTCTTGATTCTATCACCCTTCTACTATTTCCAATGCCTTATTGCAGCCAAAATGGAAGGATGCTATGATTCAGGAGATGAATGCTCTGGAACATAATCAAACTTGGGAAATTGTTGAACTCCTAGAAGAAAAGAGTTGTTGGTTGCAAATGAGTGTATACAGTTAAGTATAGACCTGATGGTACTGTTGAAAGATATAAAGCAAGGCTTGTAGCAAAGGGGTACACTGAAACACAAGGAGTTGATTATCAGGACACTTTTGCACTTGTATCCGAGTCCAACACAATCAGGGTATTGTTATCTCTAGCTGCCCACAAAGATTTACCACTCTCTCAACTTGACGTGAAGAATGCATTTCTTCATAGTGATCTCAAGGAAGAAGTTTACATGGACCTTCCACTTGGATTTGTAAAAGGGGAGAGGGGAAAAGTGTGTTGATTGATGAAATATATCTATGGATTAAAACAATCTCCAAGGGCCTGGTTTCAAAAATTTAGTGATGCTATTATGAGATTCGAGTACCGAAGAAGTCACTATGATTATACTCTATTTGTATAAAGGGGAATCAAGATGACTGTCATACTAGTCTATGTTGATGATATCATCATTACTAGTGATGATAGTCATGAGATTCTTTAACTGAAGGAGTATTTGGGCAAAGTGTTTGAAATTAAAGACTTGGGAGGCTTGAAATATTTCCTTGGCATTGAAGTGGCGAGATCTAAGAAGGGCATCTCCTTATCCCAACGAAAGTGTGTCATAGACCTTGTTCATGATACAGGGTTTTTGGGGTGTAGGCCTGTTGTGATTCCTATTGAACAAACTCACCGATTAAATAGTGAAGAAGGTGATCTTCTCAAGAATTCACATACCTATCAGAGATTAGTTGGTAAGCTGATATATCTAACCATGACCCACCCAGACATTGCTTATGCAGTAAGCGTGGAGAGTCAATATATGCACTCACCAAGGACAGTACATTCGGAGGCTATTCACAAGATCCTGAAGTATTTGAAAGAAAGTCCTGACAAAGGGCTTTTCTATAAAAATCGTGGTCATTGGATGTAGAGATATTTACTAATGTCGATTTGGCCGAGTCTCTGGATGCTAGAAGATCAACTATCGGATATTGCACATTCTTGGGGGGTAATTTGGTCACATGGAAATCTAAGAAGCAACATGTAGTATCAAACTCCAGTGCCGAGGGGGAGTACCGCGCCATATCCCAAGATGCAAGAGAAGGCATGTGGCTTAAATTCATCTTGTCAGACTTGGGAGTTGCTGTATCCTCTCCAATTATCTTGTATGGTGACAATGAAGTCGCCCATCATATTACAGAAAATCCTATCTTTCATGAAAGAACAAAACACATTGAAGTGGACTGTCACTATATTCGCGAGAAGATCGAGTCTAAAGAAATTAGTATTCCTCAAGTTAGAACTGAGGATCAACTTACCGACATCTTGACTAAAGGTGTTGGTGGCAAGACACTTTATGATATCTCCTTCAAGTTGGGTATGATCGTGACGCGGGACGGTAACCCTAAAATGCGGAATATGATTTTATGCAGATTTTGTCGAAATTAAATAAAGTAATTCAAGTTTAATCGCAAAATTATCTTAAGATACCTTAGGGTTTGCAGAATTTTGATGAATAGATCACACGAGATGCAGGTAGGGTCCAGTCCGATGCGCAAGTACTTTTAGAGTCGAGGCAAGATCGGGCTAGAGATAGGACTCTAGCTTTTCCAGGATTAGGCGCTCGTCTTCGGTCCGATGTAGATTCGTGGACTCCAAATTGGGTTGTGAAAGGGATTTACGGTTTGTAAAGGCCTATGGCGTTTAGATCGGTTTATGATTTTGGAAAAGGTATTGGCTTTGTGTGGTTTAAGGTTTCAAAAGGGTTTAGGGTTTTGGGGATTACAAAGAAGAAATTAGGCTATGATTTAGAGAAGCACGCAGAGATTTAGAGATATCAAATATAAGCAAACCACGCAAATCAACAACAACAGTAAGGAAAATATAGGGGAATCGCTCCCTTGGTCTCACACCAAACTCATCTCAGGCACAGATTACTCAAGCATAAAAGCATTCAATAATCAATCAACTAATTAAAGTCTTTATAAGCCTCTATATATAGGCCACCAATAATTAAGTTCGAAATAAAGAGTTCTAATACTAATAAAACACAAAAATGAAGTTTTCATATAAAATCCCGTCTTACGGGCTCGCTTGAGCGAGTTTAAGTGCTCGCTCGCGCGAGAGTACTCGCTCACACGAGGGTTTTCTGCAGCGTCGTTCTCCTCGCGTGCAGCGTTGCTCTCATCGCGGTTTGTATCCATTCCTCCTCTGAGGCTACGGTACTCGGGCTTCCTCTACGCTTCTTCCGACGCCGATAGAACCGGTGTGGTTCGAATCCAATGTCCATGTAAGTGGCGTCCCCGTCAATTCCCTTGGACCAAAAAGGTTTCATCACCGATGAAACACGCTCGTGGTAGATATCTAGCAAGTCGGGGTTCAAATGCCGAACTTCATTCTCGTGGACCCACGTGTTTTCGGACTCTGGTTGTCGACTCATTTGACCAAGTACTTCGGGAATCCCCCATCATGTGTAGAGATGGCATGATCGTTGATTATATCCTCTATCTCATCTGATCTCTGTCTGCTTGGGGAAGGAAGAAGTATAGGTTGCAAGGGTGGATTGGGGCTGAGGCTGGGGCTAGGAGGTGGCTGGAGTTGGTTTTCAGGAGGTGGGGTGAAACCCAAGTAAGGAACCAAATCCTCCACATTGAACGTTGAACTAACCCCCGTACCTGGAGGAAGTTCAAGTACGATGCATTAGGATCATTCTTAGCCAAAATTCTAAAAGGCCCAGTGCCTCGAGATTGGAGCTTCTTTGCGGATCCCGATGGGAACCGCTCAGGCCTAACCCGGACCATCATATAATCTCCCACGTTAAATTCTTTAGAACGCCTGTGAGTATCTGCAAATAATTTATATTGATTGTTGCTTGAATTGAATTTCTATTTAATTTCGGCATGCAAGCTATAAGTATATTGTGCAAATGCATCGGCAGACTCTGACACTCTATGGGATGCAGACATGGGGATCAAATCTAATAGGGTCCTAGGCCTATGACCATGCACTACCTCAAAAGGACTCATGCCTAAGGACCTATTGACAGAATTATTATATGCAAACTCAGTTGTGGGTAATATGGCATCCTAGGTCCTAACATGATCACCGACAAGACTACGAAGGAAATTCCCAAGGCTCTTATTGGTGCTTTCGGTTTGGCCATCCGTTTGAGGGTGGTAAGCAGTTGAGAATTGGAGCAATGTGCCCATCATGTGCCAAAGGGTTTTCCAAAAATAACTCGTAAATTTAACATCCCTATCAGACACAATGGTTTTGGGCAACCCATGAAGACGTACTACCTCCGCGAAAAACAGTTTAGCAATGTGAGATGCGTCGGAGGTTTTGGAACAAGGAATGAAGTGGGCCATTTTGGAAAATCGGTCAACTACGACATAGATGGAGTCGTGCTTCCTAGGGGTCTTAGGAAGTCCCAACACGAAATCCATAGAGAGGTCTTGCCACGGTGTGTGGCACGGGTAATGGGGTGTACAAGCCGGTATTTTGTTTGGTCTGTTTCGACACTTGGCAAGTACGACAATGTTTAACAACCCGAGCGACATCTCTCATTAGGCTAGGTCAAAAGAACCTATCCTCTAAGAGCGCAACAGTTTTATTTCGCCCGAAATGTCCAGCCATCCCTCAAGCATGTAACTCCCAAATGAGAAAGTCACGCAATGAAGTGCGAGGGATGCAAAGGCGATTGCCTTTAAACAAGTACCCATCCTAGATGGTGTACACGGAGTATGTGCTGGTCGGGTTACTAAGGAGAGTAGTGTACTCAACCCCCAACCCCAAAATCTGGGCAGTCGGGGTACTCATCCTTTAGTCGTTCGAACCCAACGACCTCGGTGCTCATGGAGTGCAAAGTCACCACTCGACTAAGTGCATCAGCAGCTCTATTTTTAGCACCGGCCTTGTGCTTTAACACAAACGTGAACCCTTGAAGGTACTCAACCCACTTCGCGTGCCTTGGGTTCAACTTCTTCTGTGAAGCAAGAAAGCGTAAGGCTTCATGGTCAGAGAACAACACAAATTCTTGTGGTCTAAGGTAATGTTTCCAATACCAAAGAGATCGGACGACCGCATAAAATTCTTTGTCATAGGTGGAGTATTTTGCTTACCGTTGTTTTTTCATAAAATAGGCCACGAGGTGACCCTCTTGGCTAAGCACTCCTCCTATGCCTACACCCGATGCGTCGCATGCGACTTCAAAGACTTTAGAAAAGTCCGGCAATCGGATGACGAGTGCACTACTCATTCGTTGTTTGATCTCAACGAAGGCTTTTATCACCGTTTTGCCCCATTTAAAGTCCCCCTTTTTCATGCAATCTGTAATTGGGGTCATTATGGTGCTAAAACTTTTGATGAAGCGACAATAAAAAGTAGCCAAGCCATGGAAGCTGCGGACATCGTATATGTTCTTAGGTTTGGGCCACTCCACAATGGCTTTAACCTTTTCGGGGTCCGTGACCATTCCATTGGCCGAGATAATGAATCCCAAGAAGACAACGAAAGGTTGCATGAAAGTGCACTTCTTGAGATTGGCAAACAACTTCTCGCCCTTGAGGGTTTCACAAACCAGCCTAAGGTGGGTCAAGTGTTGATCCTTGTCGTGACTATAGATCAAGATGTCATCGAAATAAACAACAAGGAATTTGCCTAGAAACGGCCTCAACACTTGGGTCATGAGTCGCATGAAAGTACTCGGGGCATTAGAAAGCCCAAATGGCATGACCATCCACGCATAAAGATCATCCTTAGTCTTAAAGGCGGTTTTCCACTCATCACAGAGGCGGATGCGGACTTGATGGCAGCCACTCTTAAGGTCTATCTTTGAAAAGTTTGTGGCACCAACCATCATATCAAGCATGTCATCGAGCCTTGGTATGGGAAACCGATATTTAACAGTAATCTTATTGATCGCACGGCTATCCACACACATGCGCCACGTACCATCTTTCTTAAAAGTGAGTAAGGCAGGTACAACACACGGGCTCAAACTCTCTTGGATGAACCCCTTTTGAAGGAGCTCATTGACTTGCCAAGTCAGCTCGGCGTGCTCAACCGGATTCAACCTATAATGGGGTAGGTTCGGTAAGGTAGATCTAGGAACCAAGTCTATTGCGTGTTGGATATCACGCAGGGGAGGAAATTCGTTTGGTAAGTCTTCAAGGAAAACTTCTGTAAACTCTTTTAAAATCGGTTCAACCTCCTTGGGACACTCGCTCACTGACTCGGGAGCACTCTCTACGGTGACAACTACATACACCACACTCTCTTCTATCGATGCTTTCTCGAACTCAGAAGGGCTCATAATATTAATGGATTTAGAAGACTCGCCCTTCTTTTCAACAGTGTTGGTCGAGGATGTTTTGGGAGGCAAAGGGTGTAAAGTGATCTTTTTGCCCTTATGCATGAGCGTGCATATGTTTGATCGACCAGAAAGAGTCACGTCCATGTCGTAAAGCCACGACCTTCCCAAAATGATATGGCCCACATCCATCGGCACCACATCGCACCATAAGGTGTCCGAATAAGAACTTAACTGAATCGGAAATGGATGAAGAATTGACCCATGCGACTTTATAAGGTCGCGGGTGGGCTTCAGGTGTAAGCCCTAAGCGGCGCACAACATGAGTTGAAATTACGTTAGTACAACTACCGCTATCCACGATGACCCTACAATTCTTTTCACCAAATCTGGCGTAGGTGTGGAAGATGTTCTCCCTACGCCAGTCATCTTTTTCATCCCGTTGAGGCTGTGCAAGGGCACACCTCACAACTAAAGCATGACCAAAAGCATCACCCTCTTCATCACTGGGTGTGCTAACCGGTTCAAATACTTCCTCTTCAACCACTACCTCATCATCATCCTCCTCTCTCTCAATGAAGAGTCCTTTGGGGTTCTTTTGTAGGGCATTGGGCGGCAAAGTGTCCCATCCCATGACATTTATAGCATTTTACTTGAGAATTAACCCTTGAGGATTCTCCAACTACACTTTTTCCCTTTTCAAGCCTAGAATTGGTAGGGGCGGGTTGTGTAGGTTTGGGAGGAGGATTGAATCGTCCCTCACCGGATCGTTGATTATTGTATTGTGGCTCGGTTCACTTCACCACCGTAGTTTTCAAATACCGTTCAAGATCTTACACAACGGCATAGCATCTTTCAAGAGTTTCTACGGGGTGAGAAATCAATTCTTTTTGCAAATCCAGCCGCAATCCGGTGCGAAATCTAGAGAGAGTGATTTCAGGGTCTTCCTATACTTTTGCCCTCATCATGAACTCTTCAAATTTGGCAATGTAATCGGTCACGGGCATACCACCTTGGCGTAAATTTTGCCACTGGTCAACGAGGCGTTGGTGGTATGATAAAGGAACATACTTCTCAATAAGTCGTTCCTTCATGTCGTCCCAACGGGTAATGGGAGGACAACTCGCTTTCACCCTAATGCGCTCAACATTGAGCCAGAAAAGTCGAGCTTGACCAACCAACTTCATTTTAGCGAGGCTAACGCAACGGTCATCATTCATGGCATACCAATCAAAGTGTTGGTCCATGTCAGAAAGCCAATCGAGGAAGACGGTAGGGTCCATTCTCCCATCGAAAGTCGGAATCTCAACTCGGACGTTCTTAAGGAGTTGAACTTCGGGGTCATAGTCATCTCTACGATGATCCCTACGGTTCCGGTTGTCTTGGCGACCATTACGTTCAAAGTGTGGACATTCACGCTCTTGGTGTTGATTTTTCAGCCCACCCATCGCTTCCAGTTGGTTGATTCGATCACGTAATCTATCATTACCAACTCCTAGGGATGTTTGGGCTTGCTCAATGGTATTCAGACGTGCACTAATTGCACCCAACTCTTCTCGCATACCGTTAAGGGCATTGAGAATCGCACTCGAGTCCATGGTAATCACAAGGTCTATTAGGGTTCTAATATGGAATGCAATATGGACTCACAAAAACAATGCAATAAAATAAATATAACAAGCAAAGATGCTCTAACCTAGAAAACCTAGGGCTTTGATACCAAAACTGACACGGGACGGTAACCCTAAAATGCGGAATATGATTTTATGCAGATTTTGCCGAAATTAAATAAAGTAATTCAAGTTTAATCGCAAAATTATCTTAAGATACCGTAGAGTTTGCAGAATTTTGATGAATAGATCGCACGAGATTCAGGTAGGGTTCAGTTCGATGCGCAAGTACTTTTAGAGTCAAGGCAAGATCGGCCTAGAGATAGGACTCTAGCTTTTCCAGGATTAGGCGCTCGTCTTCGGTCTGATGTAGATTCGCGGACTCCAAATTGGATTGTGAAAGGGATTTACGGTTTGTAAAGGCCTATGACTTTTAGATCGGTTTATGATTTTGGAAAAGGTATTGGCTTTGTGTGGTTTAGGGTTTCAAAAGGGTTTAGGGTTTTGAGGATCACAAAGAAGAAATTAGGCTATGATTTAGAGAAGCACGCAGAGATTTAGAGATATCAAATATAAGCAAACCACGCAAATCAACAACAACAATAAGGAAAATATAGGGGAATCACTCCCTTGGTCTCACACCAAACCCATCTCAGGCACAGATTGCTCAAGCATAAAAGCATTCAATAATCAATCAACTAATTAAAAGTCTTTACAAACCTCTATATATAGGCCACCAATAATTAAGTTCGAAATAAAGAGTTCTAATACTAATAAAACACAAAAAGGAAGTTTTCGCATAAAATCCCGTCTTACAGGCTCGCTCGCGCGAGATTTATCATCGCTCGAGCGAGTTTAAGTGCTCGCTCGCTCGAGGCTCGCTCGAGCGAGTTTAAGTACTCGCTCGTGCGAGGGTTCTTTGCAGTGTCGTTCTCCTCGCGTGCAGCGTTGCTCTTCTCGCGGTTTGTGTCCGTTCTCCTCGCGGATTGTGTCCGTTCTTCCTATGAGGCTACGGTACTCGAGCTTCCTCTACGCTTCTTCTGACACCGATAGAATCGGTACGGTCCGAATCCAATGTCCATGTAAGTGGCGTCCCCGTCAGATCGACATCTATACTTCAACTTGAGGGGGAGTGCTGAAGATGTTATTTCTATTGTATAGGTGCGTAGTAAGTAACTTTGGGTGTGTATAGTTAAGTGAATTATAAGTTGTATAATTCACTTAACTCGAGAACTAGGTAATACGTGAATATGCTAAAAGATGATATAAATAATATTTTGTATTGGGATTTGAGTCACATTGACTCAACCCTAATATGTCTACTTTTCTCTTCCTCTCTCTTCTTCTTCCTCCTGCCTATTATTAAACCCTAACCCTAAATTACAGTTTTGCCTAACCTTTGGTAGCAGTTTATTGTCAATAGATACTATATTAATTGTGTATAGTAATGAATTTATGATATGACATAATTTATATGATAACAATGCTATGCATTTTTTATTTAATTCTTATTTAACTAATATACTGAAATGAACTAACATGTAATAATGAAAATTTTGAACTTAAAACACATATCCTAAACATTTAACAATCAATATTAAACATCCTAACAACTATAAAAAATGTATCACCCGGTGAATAAAATGTACTAAATAATGTACCATTCTATGTAATTTATACTAAATAAACCAGGACAGATAGTGATAAGTACCTCCTTCGGCCTGAGGTCGGGGGTAGCAGTAATGAAATGAATCCAGGTATTGTGAGTAGTGATCGCCTACATCTTAGTCAATTGTTTGAGGATCGTATAGTACGCTTCTTCACTAGCGCTAAGGCTGCAATCACCAAAACTAATGATATTCTGAGGGACACTAACATCTTGATCAATCAGCCCAGTTGTGCCTAGTCCACCTTCATTGCTCCCACCAACATCTTTAACATCATCATCACTCTAATCCTCAACCTGCCTGTTAGACAGACTATGGCCATCATCATGCATGTCATCATCATCACAACCTTATATCTATTTGGGGTCGGCTTATCAGAGCTAGGCTCTCTATAACTTCACAATCCTTCATGTACCTTCTCATTGCTTCCCTCCAGGTCTTCACTTGTCTTCCTTTTCTCCTACTTCCTCGTGCTTGTAACATCTCAACCTTTGGTACTGGATCTGTTTCTGGCCTCCGATGGACTTGTTCAAACCATCTTAGGAGACATTCCTTAATTTTTTTCCTTTATAGGTGCCACTCTTAAATTTCCTCTTATGGCGAAATTTATCCTTTCTTGTTACGCCACACCATAGTTATCCATAAACCCTTTTTACCCCACCGTACCGGTCCCCATCCATACGAGTACCCGGACTGGTATGAGATCTTTTCAAAACGTTCCAGAAACCATTTTAGAAACACGTTCCAATATATAATTGATACCTGTTTCATTTCAAACCGAAACAGATTTCTATCTTAGCAGAAACTCGCTTCACTTTCTTGTTTCCTATTTAATTGATATTTCATCACTTAAATATGAAATTAGTTTCGTCCTTCTATACAATAGTTTTTTAGGGCCATTAGATTATGTCAAAATCCGATTTTACAGATTCTATAGACATTGAAATCATTTTTTTAATAAATCATGAAATCGTGGAATGAGCTTCATGTGCATATGACTGCAAATTATATGTGCATTTTAACTATATATCTAGTAAATAGTAATATAAACTTGTTTACTATTTAATTGATTCTTCATCTCTTAAATATGAAATTAGTTTCGTCCTTCTATACAATAATTTTTTAGGGCCATTAGAATATTTCAAAATCCGACTTTTACAGATTCTATAGACATTGAAATCATTTTTTTAATAAATCATGAAATCGTAGAATGAGCTTCAAGTGCATATGATTGAAAATTATACGTGCATTTTAACTATATATCTAGTAAATAGTAATATGCTTTAATTAGTAATTTGGATTATATATTATATTATATATGCTACTAATTGATGAATTTAACAATATTGTTTTCCCATTGATAGATGAGTGCAATGAATTATGTGTCTAAACTCTACAATTTAAGAATATAATTCTCCTACGTAGATAAACAAAAGTTTAAGTACCACTGTTATATGAATATCATACATAAGTTGCATCTTTTCACCTCTATGTTGCACTACTAGTGTTTCTATAAAGAATCCATCTCGTGTTTATGTTGTACCAATGTCGTATATATTTCATACTTATAAAGAATCTATTTCGTACCAATAAAGTATCAATTACGTTTCGATGTTGTACTAATATCGTATCAAATGCATATAAAGAAAAAAGTACCCAGAACTTTTTCCACCAAAACGTTCCAGCCCCGTACCAACTCCTGATAACTATTCTCCACACATCCATCTTAATATATGCATCTCAGCCCGTGGCAGACCCAAGATTTTCCACCAAAATGAATAAATCACGTTTTAATCGTGACTTTTTCAAAAAAAGTTCATTTGTTTCAAAAGTCGCTAATTTCGTGATTAAATTTTCAATAAATTGTGACTTGTTCAATATTTTTTCATATTTTTTAATCTTATTTATAAATTTTTTGTATTTCTCTTCTCGATTTTTCTCAACATTTTTTAAGAAATTCTGATTTTTATCAAAATTTTCAGAATTTCATCGTGCAGATTCCCCAAACCGGTGACTGTATTATGGGATGGCCTGCAATAATCATTATACATGTTTGACACATGCGCTCCAAAATTTGGGTAAAATTCAATGTATAATGTACTTGGTACAAGAGATCGAAGCACCTATTTTGTACTTCTCAAATTTTATACAAGATCTGATAAGAGACCTTTTAGTAGAGACATCGTTTTGGACGAAGCTAGGGTTTCAAAAATGGAGATCAAATAATACCTTGTCCTAAGAAGAAACGAGGAGGTGATCACTGTGATTGGAGAATCGAAAGTTGGAAATGCCATCCAACGATGGATTTGCAAGCTACTTGCCTGTGACCGGATTAGGGGTTTAGGATTTAGGATTAGGGATTTAGGGATTTGGGATTAGCGCTTTATGGATTTAGGGATTTAAAATT
The DNA here is from genome assembly GCA_021018995.1 of Chloranthus sessilifolius. NCBI lineage: Eukaryota > Viridiplantae > Streptophyta > Magnoliopsida > Chloranthales > Chloranthaceae > Chloranthus > Chloranthus sessilifolius. The sequence goes on from CM037584.1 coordinate 369,917, forward strand.
TAGGAATTAAGATTTAGAGAGTAGGGATTTAAAGATTTAAGATATAGCCGTAGGGATTTGAGAGAGAGAGAGAGAGAGAGAGAGTAGACATGAGAGAGAAATAGAGAGGCGTATGCGGGAGAGGGAAATAGAGAGTTGAGAGAGAGATATAGAGAGGCATTTGGGAGGGAGAGATAGAGAGAGAAATAAAGAGAGCTAAGAGAGTGAGGCTGGGAGGGAGGGAGGGGGAGAGAGAGAAGCATCTGAGAGAGAGCGGGGGTGATGGCCCACGCTCACCCCAATATGGGCCTGTCACTGACCTCAACCACATGTATTCCTATCTTCTTGTCGCTTTTTTGTAGCCCAACATTCTGCACCATATAATATGGCAGGTCAACCACGTCTTATAAAATCGTTCCTTCAATCTAAGTGGAACTCGTGGGTCGCATAATACTCTGCTTGCTTGTCTCCATATCATCCAGTCTGCATTAATCCTAGTTGAGATGTTTTCTTCAAATGCACCATCTGATTGTAAAGTTGAGCCAAAATAACATTTTTATGGTAATGTGCCACTAGATTTTTTTTGTTTCAACTAAATCCTCCTCCAAGCCATCATGCTCACTAAATTGGCACTCAATATATTCTGTCTTTTTTATGCTAATTTTCAAACCTCTTGACTTCAAGGCTTTGCTCCATAATTTCAATTAATTAATTATTTTTTTCCTTGTTTGAGCAATTGGTACCACCTCATCCGCAAATTACATGCGCCATGGAATCTCTTCTTGAATTTCTATAGTTAACGCATCCATGATTAGGGGAAAAAAATGGGGGCTCAAGCCAGATCTGTGATGCAGTCCACTTCTGACAGGGAACTCACTCATCTCTCCACACGTCATTCTTCCATTAGTTACCGCCCCTTCATACATGTCTTGAATAATCTAATATATTAGGTTAAATGTCTTTCTTCCTCAGTGTCCACTTGATTATCTTTCTTGGTACTCTATTATAAGCACTCTCCAAATCAATAAAAACCATATGCAAGTTCTTCCTTCTCTCTCTGAACTTCTCCATATGTTGCTTCCATAGGATTGTTGATCTTCCCAACATAAATCTAAACTAGATCTCTGATACACTTGATTCTTGCCTTAGTCGTTGTTCTACTATTCTCTTAGAGAGTTTCATAGTCTGACTCATAAGTTTAATGCCTCGATAGTTGGCACAATTTTAGATGTCGCCTTTATTCTTATAAAAAGGGACCACAACGCTCTTCCTCCAATCCCCAAGCATTTTCTTTTTGTAAGTATGGCTTTGAACAAGTTAGTTAACTAGTTCAATTCATTTTCTCCCATTACAATCTAAATTTGTATAAGTATTAGATCTCTTGGTAATTACTATGGTTCTGTTAGGAATGTGAGAAGGGTTTTATTCATTGTACTTTTTTTATCAGTATTTTTTTCCTTGTACTTCGTATGCATATATGCATATAAATAGGATGTTTGAGTTATTTGTTAAGTCAAGATTCAAAGTATGAATGCATTGGAGTTAAGATTCTTGGATGAGAGTGATGCGTGACAAATGCTAAAACCCTAATGATGCAAATTTGGGATCAACTTTAGATTGAATTGAATAGCGGAAATATTCAAAATCACCCAACACATAAAATTAATTTGATGAAATCAATAAAACAATTAAATTAATCCATTTTAGCGTTCGCATGCATGAAGATTTCCTGATCTAGAAAAACGGCTCCGATGAAGGAACTCGAGTTTCGCTCTAGTTAGGGCACCAAGCGACAATCACAATATCATCTCTTGACTCCTCGGGATCTTAAATAAAATAAGACTTGAAAAAATGGTTTAACAAAAAAAGGGAAAATCAAAAGATACCAAGAAATAGGGTTTTGGAATTTTGATTTTTATCAACGGAAATAAAAAGATATTACCTGACAATAATTCTAGAAAGACAGAAATAAAAGGATAGAGTTCCAAGGCTTCACAACAATGATTCCGAGGCTTCACACCAAGGCTGTACTTCAGCTTCGCACCAAGTCGTACGAGAAATGATTGCTCACTCCTCAGGTTTGAAGGATTCACTCCCTCGATTGAAAACTCTTCACAAGCCTTCTAGGGTTTGCACAAAAGCAAGCTCTCTTTTCATTCAATAATCAATCATTTAATTAATAATGTCTTTACAAGCCTTTATATAGGCTAAAAACCCTAAACAACATAAAACTCGAAAATAGAAGTCCTAAAACAAATAATGGTAAGTTTTCACCACAAAATTCGTTATTTCGTCAAATCTCATATGTATCTCACTGATGTCCGCAGACGTCTGTCGTCTACGCTGTGCACTAACCAACGAGTGGTTCTCTCCACAGACGTCCGTCAATGGGCCACGGATGTCCTTCATGTGCAGACGGCGCTGCTTCTTTTCTTCTTTCTTTCTTGTTTTCTCTTTGCGCTTTCCTTTATTTTGTCTTGTGGGATGTCCCCATCAATACTCCCCGGGTGGGAAAAACTCATCTCTGATGAGTTAGAGAACCCATGGATGGTACACTTCGGAAGCTCAATTCATGACTTACCTTCCACGTTGTGAGATACTCATGATGTTTACCTACATTGGCATTGAAGCTTGGAAATTCTACAACCTCCTCATTCGTCCTTTTCTCATATTGCACAGGTAAGGTATGGTATATAAACTGGGTAGGTGGGTGTGGTTCGATTGGTTGCTTAATAAGGAAGGGATCAACGGGTATGGCTGATGGATCTAGAATAGGCGTAAGATCCGATATGGCAACTATTGGATGGTCGCCCTTGTCTAGAGGAAGATCTAGACCTGCATCATTACCCCTTTTCGAGATTGGAAATGATTCCACATGCTCGAAACTATCAGAACTTAATGTAAAACTGTTAATATCAAATTCATTAAACATATTCAATGTGTCAGTACGATTAGGCATAGTTCCAATGTTCAATAAATTCTGATTGTTAATCCCATGCAAGTAAGAATGATGATACGCTCCTACCAACTCTAATGACTCATATGGTACGAGCACACTACCAACACTGTCTCTGGTAAGAGGAGCCTTCCTAAGACAACCTACGGTTTTCACGAGAGTTTCATCCTCCTCATCGATGGGCATTTCAGCGGGTTCATAAACTTCTTTTAATTCATTGTCCTCTTTATCGACATGCTTCTGAATAATCAAGGTTTGGCCTTTACTGGGGCATTGAGATGCAAAGTGACCAAAGCGTTGACACTTATAACATTGTTGTGGTGCACGCCTAGAACTCTCAATCAATTGTCCTTTACCCTTGTCAATCTGAGGATTCCCGGGTTTTGAGGATTGACTAAAGGCAGTATTGACCTTTTCCTTAGGATTAGATCGAGTTTCGAACTTAGAGGATTTATATCAGTCATTACTGGGGTGTCGAGATACCTCTCTAATTCTTTAACCCTAGCGAAACATTTCTCAAAATCAGTAACGGGATAATGAATGAGTTCCCTCTATAGTTCTGGGAGGAAACCCATTCGGAATTGAGATAGGGTAACTCATTCTGGTTCTTCCACATAGCCTGGGACATTAAGTCTTCAAACTCATCGATGTATTGTGAGACCGGTTGACGCGAGACAATGACCCTGAAATCCGTGAATGCCCATGATATGATGATTTGCTGAAATTAAACTAATTAATTGAGCAATTAAATCACAAATTAAAGTGATACCTTGGGGTTTCGTGGGATTTTGCTCGGGTGACCATGCTTTGGTTCACGTAGGGTTCAATCCGACGCGTGGGATCCGTTAGGATGGCGAAAGAGGCGATCCGAGAGCTACAACTCTTGCTTCCTCTAGGTTGGGGTGTTAGATCGTAGTTCTTCGTGAAATCGGTAGCTCCTAGCTAGGGCTTTGGAATCGAAACGGCTAACGACTCAAATCGAACAAGCTCGAGTCTAACAACGGTTATGGATCGACGAGCTAGGATTGGAGTCGATCCGTAAGGATGGACATCAAGGTTACTCTAGATCTAGGGTTGGGAAATGGGAAAATCAATTGAGCGAGGGAAAAGAGAATGCAAAAGATTCAAAGAGAAAATAGGGGATCAAATAAGAACACAATGCAAAGTGAAAAATCCAAGTAACATGGGCCTCATACCTTTGGCCTCACACCAAACCCACATGGGGAAGAAGACTATCTCTTCAAGCTCATCTCAAGCCAAATGCAAAGCATAAGTTTCATTCAATCAACAAGTGTCAAAATTGGCTTACAAATTGGGCTTTATAGCCATTACAAGGGAATAAACCTAAAATAGAAAAGTACTAAGTTACCCTAAGTGGTAATTTACAAAAGGACAAAATCTAAAGACAATTACGTCACTTAAGACGCAGGGGCACGAATTTTCACGGACGTCCGTCCTGCGACTCACGGACGTCCGTAGTGCACTACGGACATCCATGCTCACTAAAACAGTGAGCATTCCAAAACACGGACGTCCGTCGCCTAGTGCTCCCAAGCTGATTCCTAGGGCCCTCCTTTGGTGGTTCTTAACGCTCCTTGACCCTTCAATCGCTTCTTTTGTCATTGATACACCTTGTACGGCCTGAACCCTAGGTCTTTGTTGGTGGCATCCCCGTCAATTCCCCCAGACCGAAAGGGCTTCATCACTGATGAAGAACGGTCATGGTAGTGATCCAATATGTCGGGGTCTAGGCGGCAGACTTCTTCCTCAGTGATCCACGTATTTTCGGATTTCGGCTTTTGGACCCACTTCACCAAGTTATCATTGCTCGAATTAATTTTACATCTAATTTCGTCATGCAAGTTATGAATATGTTGTGCAAATGTATCCGCAGACTCGGACGTGCGGTGAGATGCAGACATTGGAATCAAATAGAGTTCTTGGCTTATGACCATGCACCACTTCAAACGAACTCTTACCTGTGGACCTATTGACGGAGTTATTATAAGCAAACTTGGCTAATGGCAAAATGGAGTCCCAAGTCCTAATGTGGTCACCGACAAGACATTGAAGTAGATTGCCTAGGCTCCTATTGGTATCTTCCGTTTGGCCATTGGTTTGCAGGTGATATACCGAAGAAAATTGGAGCATTGTACTCATCATATGCCATAGGGTTTTCCAAAAGTAACTTGTAAACTTGACATCCCTATCCAACACAATGGTCTTGGGTAACCCATGGAGGCGCACTACCTCATTGAAAAATAACTTTGCCACATGGGTTGCATCCGTGGACTTGTGGCACGGTATGAAGTGGGCCATCTTGGAAAAGCAGTTCACGATAACAAAAATGGAGTCGTGCTTGCGGAGGGTCTTGGGAAGACCCGACAGAAAGTCCATAGAGACATCTTGCCAAGGCGTGTGTGGCATCGGCAATGGAGTGTACAGGCCGGTATTTTGCCTTTGCTGTTTGGAAACTTGGCAAGTACGACATAGGCGCACAATCCGGGCGACATCAGGCGTAAGACCCGGCCAAAAGAATCGATCCTCAACGAGCGCGATGGTCTTGTTGCGCCCAAAATGACTGACAATCCCTCTGGCGTGCAACTCCCAAGTGAGGAAGTCGCGCAATGGCGTGCGAGGGATGCATAGACGGTTTCCCATAAACAAATACCCATCTTAGAGGGTATACTTGGAATTAGCATTGGGCGGATTGTCCCGTAGAGCAGTATATTCCGCCCCAAAATCTGGGCACTCGGGATAATCTTGGATCAATTGCTCAAATCCTACGACCTCGATGCTCATGACTTGTAAAGTCGTTACCTGGCGACTAAGAGCATCTACCACTTTGTTCTCAGCACCGGCCTTGTGCTTCAATACAAATGTGAACCCTTGAAGGTACTCGACCCACGTCGCGTGCCTTGGGTTCAACTTCTTTTGGGAAGCAAGGAAGCGTAAGGCTTCATGGTCGGAAAATAGGACAAATTCCTGCGATCTAAAGTAATGTTTTCAATACCAAAGAGATCGGACGACCGCATAGAACTCCTTATCATAGGTGGAGTATTTTTGCTTTGCCTCGTTGAGTTTTTCACTAAAATAGGCCACGGGGTGGCCCTCTTGGCTAAGCACTCCGCCTATTCCTACGCCCGAAGCGTCACAAGCGACCTCAAAAACCTTTGAAAAGTTCGGTAAGCGCATGACGGGTGCACTAAACATTTTCCCCTTTATCTCAGCAAAGGCATTCGTCGCAGCTTTGCTCCATTGAAACTCCCCCTTCATACAATCAGTGATGAGAGCCATAATGGTGCTAAAGCTTCGAATGAAGCGACGATAGAAGGTGACCAATCCATGGAAGCTACGGACCTCATGTATGTTCCTAGGCTTGGGCCATTCTACAATAGCCTTTACCTTTTCTGGGTCTAGCAACCATACCATCGGCCGAGACAATGAACCCCAAGAAGACAACGGATCGTTGCATGAATGTACACTTCTTGAAGTTCGCATACAATTTCTCTCCTCTCAATGTTTCACAAACTAACCGAAGGTGGACCAAGTGTTGCTCCTTGTCGTGACTATAGATCAAAATGTCATCAAAATACACTACAAGGAACTTCCCTATAAATGGTCGCAACACTTGGGTCATGAGCCTCATGAAGGTGCTTGGGGCATTTGAAAGCCGAAAAGGCATGACCATCCACTCATAAAGACCATCCTTGGTCTTGAAAGCGGTTTTCCATTCATCACCAGGGCGGATTCGGACTTAATGGTAGCCACTCTTGAGATCTATCTTAGAGAAGATAGTGACCCCAACCATCATATCCAACATATCATCGAGCCTCGGTATTGGAAACCGATATTTGACCGTAATTTTTTTAATGTCCCGACTATCCACACACATCCGCCACGTGCCATCTTTCTTGGGTGTGAGTAGTGCGGGTACGGCACATGGGCTTAAGCTCTCTTGGATGAACCCCTTCCGAAGGAGCTCATCAACTTGCCGTGATAACTCGACATGTTCCACCGGGTTCAACCTATAGTGAGGTAGGTTTGGTAGGGTAGATTCGGGAACCAAGTCTATTGTGTGTTGAATGTCACGCATGGGAGGGAGCTCATTGGGTAAGTCTTCCGGGAAGACATCCACAAACTCTTTTAAAACTGGCTCAACCTCCTTGGGGTAGTCACCCATAGACTCGAGAGCACGCTCAACGGTGCTGACAACATATACCACACTCTCTTCTAACGACCTCTCAAACTCCGAAGGGCTCACGATATTGATGGTCTTAAATTGACCGCCCTTCTTCTCAACTTTCTTGTCCGATAGTGTCTTGGGAGGCAAGGGGTTTAATTTTATCTTCTTGCCCCCGTGCATGAACATGCACACATTTGACCGCCCAAGGAGGGTCACGTCCATGTCATAGAGCCAAGGCCTCCCCAAGATGATATGGCCCACATCCATCGACACCACATCACACCATAAGGTGTCCGAATACGAGGCTAATTGTATCGGCACACGACACCTTTGGGACATGGGGATGGAAGAGGAGTCGACCCATGCGACTTTGTACGGTCTCAGGTGGGGCTTGGGTGTAAGTCCTAAGCGGGTAATGGTGTGTGTAGACACAACATTTGTGCAACTCCTGCTATCCACAATGACTCTACAACTCTTCTCCCCACACTTGGCGAAAGTATTAAAAATTTTATCTCTACGCCAATCAACCTTCTCTTCACGTTGAGGTTGTGCAAGGGCACACCTCACAGCCAAACACTCTTGGGTACAAACTAGTGCTCGGTTACCGTCGTCACCCTCCTCATCACTAGGCGTGACTTCCGGTTCATATACTTCCTCTTCTTCACCTTCTCCCTCATCAACTTCTCCTTCAACCAAGAGAGTCCTTTGTGGGTCTCAGGTAGGGCATTGGGCGGCAAAGTGGCCGAACCCATGACATTTATAGCACTTGGTTTGAGTGCTACCCTTTGAGGACTCACTTATCACACCTTTCCCTTTGTCAACCCGAACATTTGTAGGAGTGGGTTGGGTCGGTTTGAGAGGTGGATTTCTAACACTAGGCCTCCCTTCTCCAACTCTATGGTTAACGGCATGCGACTCAAATCGTCTCACCACCGTCGTTTTCAAGTGCCTTTCAAGGTCTTGCACAATGGCGTAGCACTCTTCAAGAGTGTCGGCGGGGTGAGAGATCAACTCTTTTTGGAGGTCTAATCGCAACCCGGTGCGAAACCTTGAAAGAGTGATTTGAGGATCCTCCGATACATTGGCTCTCATCATGAACTCCTCAAACTTGCCAATGTACTCGGCTACGGGCATACTACCTTGGCGCAGATTTTGTCATTGGTCAAGTAGGCAGTGGTAGTATGATAAAGGAACGCACTTCTCCGTGAGACGCTCCTTCATGTCCTCCCAACAGATAATGGGAGCACGACCCGCATGCGCTCGACGTTGACCCAAAAGAGTCGAGCTTGACCAATGAGCTTCATTTTCGCAAGTCTAATGCACCGCTCATTGTCCATATCATACCACTCAAAATGATGATCCATATCGGAGACCCAATCAAGGAAGACTTTAGGGTCCATTCTTCCATCGAAGGTCGGAGACTCAACTCGAACATTCTTGAGGAGTCTCTGATCCGGGTCGTAGTCATCTCCGCGATGAACTAGTTCCCTATGATTCCGATGTCGCCCCCCGGGCTGTTCGCCACGCTTAAAGCGCAGACCATTACGCTCATTGCGTCGGTCATGATGCCCATCATCACCTTCCAACCGATCCAAGCGGTTGAGAAGCATCTCGTTAGAGGCAATCATAGCCGTTTAGGCTTCCTCCATGGCATCCTTCCTATCCTTCATAGTGATCAACATGGCTTGGATGCCTTTAAGAGCTTCGGCAATCATATTCGGGTCCATGGCGACCACAACACACTAACACGGGTTCTAAAATGTCACACAACTATGAACACAAGTGAGTGAGGAATTTTATCAAACACACGGTGTGCGCACAAGTGAGCACACTAATATTGACACACAAATGAGTGGGTGATTTTGTCAAACACGTGACGTGCATGCAATGAAACACAAATGGAATGAAATTTAAAGAAATTAAAATGACATGCAAAGATGCCCTAACCTAGAACTTAGGCTCTGATACCAAAACTGACGCGGAACAACGACCCTGAAATCCGTGAATGCCCTTGATATGATGATTTGCCGAAATTAAACTAATTAATTGAGCAATTAAATCACAAATTAAAGCGATACCTTGAGGTTTCGTGGGATTCCGCTTGGGTGACCATGCTTTGGTTCACGTAGGGTCCAATCCGACACGTGGGATCCGTTAGGATGGCGGAAGAGGCGATCCGAGAGCTAGAACTCTCGCTTCGTCTAGGTTGGGGCGTTAGATCGTAGTTCTTCGTGAAATCGGTAGCTCCTTGCTAGGGCTTTGGAATCGAAACGGCTAACGGCTCAAATCGAGCAAGCTCGAGTCCAACAACGGTTATGGATCGACGGGCTAGGATTGGAGTCGATCCATAAGGATGAGCATCAAGGTTACTCTAGATCTAGGGTTAGGAAATGGGAAAATCAATTGAGAGAGGGAAAAGAGAATGCAAAAGATTCAAAGAGAAATAGGGGATCAAATAAGAACAAAATGCAAAGTGAAAAATCAAAGTAACATGGGCCTCACACCCTTGGCCTCACACCAAACCCACATGGGGAAGAAGACTCTCTTCAAGCTCATCTCAAGCCAAATGCAAAGCACAATTTTCATTCAATCAACAAATGCTAAAAATGGCTTACAAATTAGGCTTTATAGCTATTACAAGGGAATAAACCTAAAATAGAAAAGTACTAAGTTGCCCTAAGTGGTAACTTACAAAAGAACAAAATCTAAGGACAATTACGTCACTTAAGACACAGGGGCACAGATTTTCACGGACGTCCGTCCGTGCTCACTAAAACCGTGAGCACTCCAAAACACGAAGGTCCGTCCTAAAGCCACGGACGTTCGTCGCCTGGAGCTCCCAAGCTGATTCCTAGGGCCCTCCTTTGGTAGTTCTTGACGCTTCTTAACCCTTCAATCGCTTCTTTCGTCTTTGATACACCTTATACGGCCTGAACCCTAGGTCTTTGTTGGGGGCGTTCCCGTCACCGGTGAATCGCCCTGGCGCAATGATTGCCACTGATTGAGAACACGTTCATCATAGGACATTGAACATATTTCTCGTTCAACTGGACGGTCATTTTTCCCTAAGTAGAAATGGGACAAAGATTCCGGATCTGCCTACGACATTCTACTCCCAACCAATAAAGTCTAGCATGACCCATAAGCTTGACTTTGACAAACTTGACTTTGCGCTCTTCGGACATGGCATATCACTCGAAGTAGTTTTCCATGTTGGCGACCCATTCAACAAAGACCTTAGGTTGTCTTTTCCCGTCAAAAGTAGGGCGTCCATTTTCACCGATTTCATGATTTTATCGTCCTGATTGGTTTGAGCTTCACGACGATGATGACCTTCCCTCTTATGATCATTGGTATTAACTCTATTATGATTTTCAGCCATGAACTCATTGATCTCTTCAGCACGGGTTTCTAAAGCCTCATGTTGGGCTTGTTAGTCACGCAACTGTTGTTGCACTTGATCAAGGCATCCATCCGGGTTTGACTCGCGGTCATCTTAGATGCAAGATCTCTAATCAGAGCTTCTAATTTACTAGTATCCACGACGAAACAATCCAAGACTAAATGGTGCAAGACAAAATAGAATAAAAATTAAATGAACCCTTTAAATTCTAGCTGACACCGACAACCCTAAACTACCAAAATTGATGCGGGACAAACGCTAAAACCCTAATGATGTGAATTTGGGATCAACTTTAGATTGAATTGAATAGCGGGAATATTCAAAATCACCCAACACATAAAATTAATTTAATGAAATCAATAAAACAATTAGATTAATTCATTTTAGCATTCGCATGCATAAAGATTTCCCGATCTAGAAAAACGGCTCCGATGTAGGAACTCGAGTTTCGCTCTAGTTTAGGGCCCCAAGCGACAATCACAGTATCGTCTCTTGACTCCTCGGGGATCTTAAATAAAATAAGACTTGAAGAAATGGTTCAACAAAAAAGGGGAAAATCAAAAGATACCAAGAAATAGGGTTTTGGGATTTTGATTTTTATTAATGGAAATAAAGGAAGATATTATCTGACAATAATTCTAGAAAAGACAGAAATAAAAGGATAGAGTTCTAAGGCTTCACGTCATGGTTGTATGTCAGCTTCGCACCAAGTCGTACGAGAAACGATTGCCCACTCCTCAGGTTTGAAGGATTCACTCCCTCGGTTGAAAACTCTTCACAAGCCTTCTAGGGTTTACACAAAAGCATGCTCTCTTTTCATTCAATAATCAATCATCTAATTAATAATGTCTTTACAAGCCTTTATATAAGCTAAAAACTCTAAACAACATAAAACTCTAAAATAGAAGAGTTCTAAAACAAATAAAATTCAAAATGGTAAGTTTTCGCCACAAAATTCGTTATTCCGTCAAATCTCAGATGTATCTCACGGATGTCCATCAAGTATCCACGGATGTCTGTCGTCTACGTTGTGCACTAAACTAGCAAGTGGTTCTTTCCACGGACGTCCATCAATGGGCCACGGATGTTCTTCATGTGCTGACGCCGCTGCTTCTTTTTCTTCTTTCTTTCTTGTTTTCTCTTTGCACTTTCCTCTGTTTTGTCTTGGAGGATGTCCCCATCAGAGAGGTTTTCCTTTCCCCGAACATGATGTGCACTCGTCTATACTATGAAAAAAGTTGTAGGTCAGTTATGCAGGTTAGTGCTTTTCTTGTGAGAGATATGCATTGGCCACTAACACATTGTCTCAAAGAGGAAGCAAGTTCTGCCCATGGTAGAAGCCATGGACATGGATTTGATGAAAACAAGAAATGCACCTATTGTGGGTGCAATAAAAATATGAGCAATTTTTCCTAGCATCTGAATGGACAGTTTGCTTCCTCTTTTGTGCCACTACGCATTTAGTTACTATTATTAAAAGTGACTCGTCAGATCAAAGTACATGTAATACCAAGGAGAAAGGTTCGAAAACTCGGTATCGATGGCTGCATTGGCCACTGTTCGGACTGATACGGTATCGCTAATGCCAATACATATCGGTCGATATGGGCCAGTACAGAATTTTTTTTAACTCTTTCTAATGAAAGAATTAAAAATAAAATGATAAAGAGCTGACACCCTCACAGATACAAGTTGGCTGACACTCTCTACTTATATGGTAGTATCAGCCTTTTTTTTATAGTTAGGCATAGGCCGATGCCTACGCGATCCTGATACAAGTATTGGTATCAGTGTCTATACGGCCAGATACCAATACGTATACCGGTCGATACTTTTAACCATGCCGTGGAGACTCCTTCCTCGTTTACTTTTGGTGCCATGTTTCAACCCTGCCATGGGAGCCTTCCTTGTTTACTTTAGGTGCTTTAACTCAAATTCCCATGAAAGATTTAGATGAGGTTAATTCGAAGGTGAATCATCCTATGCTTTCTTCTTCCTCTCTTTTCCAAAAGGCACTTCCTGATCAGTGAGGTACCTCTATCAGTTCATATTAGTTCCTTATCTTCACATAATTATCTTTGTAGATGCAGAACTATTTTTGTTACCGATACTTAAGCGGTCTCGAGGTTGTAGGGTCCTCACCTTTCCATTAAAGCACAATTAGGTTATATTTGAAAGTATATACTGTACAAATCATGATTTAACAACGGGGAGAGGTTCAAAGGCTGTGTCTCTCAGTTAGGCCAACTAATAACCAAGCTCGTATCCACACGCTAATTTGCAAGGGTGACGACAATTTCTTCTAGATGCAAGACTATAAGTCTGCTTCATTTTTATATTTTGCTTTCTGAACTGTGAGGTCGTCTCCCAATTGCTTTGTTTTTTATTTGGATATTTTTCTATGTTGTTATTTTAGGACTACATTGTTATATTTGATGAAGTCGAGAGAGAAAATGTCCTATATTTTCAATATGTTACATAAGATGATTAAAGAAACAATTTGGTGTACCTGTTAAGAGTTTCAATATATTATAATTATGGTACACATTTTTTCTCAAGAATTTAAGCAGTGATTACATGATCTTGTTGCTGATTCTGAAATCTCTCGCTCTTTGACTCCAAAACAAAATAAAGTATTAGAAAAAACGGTAGAAGTGTCAGCTTATTGAAGTTACAAGAGCTTTGCTCATTGAAATGTCGAATGTTGTCCAGGTGAAAAGTCTGTTAACAATCGATCCAAACAATGCTGTTCCCCTAAGAAAAATGTCCATAAGGAAAATTCCACGGTGAGAATGATAGCATCTCTTTTTAATCTGTTGCATCTTGGAATATTCCACTAATATACTGCATTATATTTGATTATTTTGAATTGTTTGACTGGATGAAATTGTTTTAGTAGTTTTAAATGATTAATATGGTTGTTGTGAATGTCACTCCAAACGTAGTTGCTTTACCCCCCATTATGCTGGTATGTGAGTGCATGCCATATATTTTAAAATACCCCATCTTACATGATCCAAGGTTAAACTCACACATCTGGGATTCAGATGCTAACTCTTCCAATAAGTTGTACACTGTTTGGTAGTAAACATGTAGCAGCTCCATATTTTCGTGCAATCTGGATGCTGTTATTTGTATGTTAGAAATCTAAACTTCCATCAAGAAAACAAGTTTTGATGTCCCCAGCATATATCAGAATCTTCTCTTTGGTTCTATTTTATATCGACAGCCCATCATTCCCGTCAAAGTTATCAGAACTGAAATTCAAAAGCAACGTTGTTAGGCCAAGAGGAAGAAAAACTGATGCCAAAATGCATACAGATTGAATTCTTCAATATTACAAAGCATTGAAAACTAAAAATATTAAGGTGTGTGAGCCATTGCAATTTTTTGTCGTTTTACATTTTCTGCAACACCGCTAATTTAATAGAGAATGAAGGAAAGAAGAGCTGCTATATTTTATGGTTCTTATTGTCACATTTTTTCAACAACACTAATAGAATACCTGATCAAGGAATTGAGAGTTTCCATACCTTGCAATATTGATTATTTTCATATATTGATTATTGTTAATGCCATGTTTATTGATATATATATATATATATATATATATTGAAAAACTGATGCACTTTTGTTGTATGCTGATTTGTGAGAACGTAAATATGAAGTTTCAAAACAAATTAGATTATCTGTGGAGTGAATCTAGTGCGATACAAGGCCTAATAAATCAATGGAAGTCACAAATATTTTTGGGACCGATGATCAACATATAATAAATGCAGCAGAAAATAAATGAATCAACAAATGAATTTTTATAAAAGATGGTCAAGAGGGGTCCCTGGTCGAGTTGATGATTGATAGTTGCCCCTCGATCCTAGCCGTTTGATCGCCAAGTTTGGAGAAGTCGTCGATCGTTGACGAAACCAATGGGCGGGGATGTGATGGACGGGTACTGTGGGTGTGTGAAGGTCGGTGAGACAATGGATGCCTAGAGCCAATTGCCACTCATGTGTTGATTGCAAATATATATATATATATATATATATATATATATATATATATATATATATATATATATATATATATATGATAAATTTGTGGTTGCAAAGCTGATAGAATCAAAATGAGAGCTTATTTTTTTAGAGAAGGAGAAGAAGATGAGAGATTGTGTGGAAAATTGTTTGGTTTCGTACCTTTTTTTATAGAGAGAAGATGACAGAGCTGTTTAAAATTTTGGAGTGCAGGATTTGGCGCGAGATTTGGGAGAGAGAAAGTTTTAGGCGAGAGGGAGAAGGAAGAGAATAGAAAGGGCTTTTTCTTTTTGGGCAAGATGTGTATTTGGTAACTCGTGGGTTTGGGTTTCAAAAGGGGAAAGAGGGGTAAGATAGGGTGTTAGGCATAGGTAAGTTTAGTTATGTGCATTTTATTTTTTATTTTTTAAAAAATATGGTGCTTATAATTGGCCCTCGTTGTTGCTTGTTGCATGTGACAGGCAATCAAGAAGCAAAATTGAAAAATGGTTATCCAAGTTTTAATTACGATGAGATTTTAAAAGGAAGTCATCAATAGGTTGTCCCTCTAGGATGCCCCATGAGAAGGCATGGGGAAACCAAGAAAAGGATTTGAAAATAATGAAGGTGGATGGAGGTTAAACATAAAAATTGAAATAATTAAAGCAATGAGAAAGAGTTAAACAACGGCAATCATTACCAGGCATCCAAAAAGATCTTCAAGTTGATATAGCTAGTACACAGTAGAGAACAATTATGAGAATTGTCTCCCAGTGTGTGATTTGCAAAATCGAAGGCGACATGGTAGTTATGGTCGTACCGGACCTTTTCGAAAGGTAATAGTGGTAGTTATAGTCATACCAATTACGGTCATATTTATGACAGTTGGAGTAGTATGCGATAGCATAATCGCATACTTTGCGCTTATGCTATCGCATACTTTCGAGAATCGACATAAGCCATGTGGTTTATGCGATTTTGGACCCAGTGTTGGCTTATGCGATCACATAAGCGATTATGCGATTACATATGACAACACTACAAGGCACGCAATCGAGGTATGAGTATGTGACTTGAAACATGAATGCAAGTCTCTTTGACTTCAAATACGTAGATCCCTCTCTTCTCATTACTGTGACAAAATCTTCCTCGTCAAGTC
Organism: Chloranthus sessilifolius; assembly: GCA_021018995.1. Taxonomy (NCBI): domain Eukaryota; kingdom Viridiplantae; phylum Streptophyta; class Magnoliopsida; order Chloranthales; family Chloranthaceae; genus Chloranthus; species Chloranthus sessilifolius. The sequence goes on from CM037584.1 coordinate 385,610, forward strand.
CCGAAAACACAATAAGAAGGAAAAGGTCTCCTCTTTCTTGGCGCTTATTCCGAAGTGGGTAGTGGTCTGGTCCATCAGTGATTATCGCTCGATAAGCTTGATCCAGTGTGTCTACAAGATTATTGCAGAAGTGTTGGCAAATCGGTTAAAAAGGGTTATTGATTCTCTTATCTCAAACGTCCAAGGAGCTTTCATTCCGGGAAGGCAACTTGTGGACATTGTCGTGGCGGCTGCTGAAACCATCCATTCGGCTAAAAAACGCAAGGATAAAGGATGGGCTTTCAAGATTGATATGGAAAAGGCTTATGATAGAGTGCAGTGAGACTTCTTGGAATACGTGCTTCAGAGAATGGATTTCGGAATAAAGTGGAGGATGTGGATGAGAGGTTGTTATGCGTCTGTTCGCTTCTCGGTGCTCGTCAACGGAGCTCCTTACGGCTATTTCAGAAGAAAGCAAGGTCTCTAGCAAGGCGACTCTCTATCTCTTCTTTTTAACTACGTGGGGGAGGCTCTCCATAACCTCTTTAAAAGGGCGGAAGAAAGTAACTTGGTTAAGGGATTTAGTACGGCGGAGTCGGGTCCCTCGGTCTCCCATCTCCAGTACGCGGATGACACCCTATTTTTCTGTAACTGAAATAATGGGGATAGGGAAATAAGGGTTACTACGGATATCCTAACCATCTATGAAGCCATTTCGGGTCAGAGAGTGAACTTGCACAAGTCTAGTATAACTGGAATTAATATGCCATAGGAGGAAACCGAGTGGGTGGCGAGGACAGTCGGATGCACTACAAATAGTTTCCCCATGAATTACCTTGGGATCCCTTTGGGTTTTGGTAGGACTAGACTTCGTTTATGGGAGACGGTGATTCAACGATTTCAGAAGAGATTGGCGACTTGGAAAAGCAAGTTTCTCAGCTATGGGGGAAGAATTACGCTAATTAAATCTATGTTTGCCTCAATTCCGATATTCATGATGTCTTTCCTAAGGGCTCCGGCTGGAATTATAAAAAAAGTGGAGCGTATAGTCAAGGATTTTCTTTGGGAAGGAGCAGGAGAAAAGAAAAAGATGCATCTTGTCTGATGGGAGCAGTGTTGCGAAATGAAACAATATGGGGGACTCGGAATTAGGGACCTGAACTTGGTGAACAAAGCCCTCCCTCCTGGCAAAATGGATATGGAGATTAGGAGAGGACAAGGAAAGAAGCAATCTGCGGAATCAAATTGTCACAGCCAAATATGGGACTTTAGCTGGGGAATCCCCCAATCCCAATCGGGGATCGAATTGGTGGAAGGCAATTAATGGCAGCACTAAAGATATTTTGAAAGGAACTGTTTTCAGCTGGGGGATGGTCGAAGAATCAGGTTTTGGAGGATGCGTGGATGGGGGAGCAACCTCTTTACAGGAGGTTCCCTATGATCTTTAATTTGTCCAACGATAAGGAGGCAGTGGTGCAACACTTTGGTCACATTACTGAGGGGAGTGTGCAATGGAACATTCCTTTAAGACGATCTATGAGAATGGGAAAGAGTGGAATTCCAAAATCTGATGAACCTTTTGGGGGAAGCCAGCCCAAACGCTTCAAGTACTGACAAGAGTCTGTGGAAATATTTAGGTAAGGGGATCTTTTCGGTGCGCTCTTTTTATAGCTTTCTCAAGATGAGGGAAAGAAGAAACGAGGTGACAAGGAGCTTGATGGGAATGTGGAAGGCCAAAATTCCGTCAAAGATCAAATTCTTTGCCTGGCTAGTGGCCAGAAATAAAGTTCTGACCAGGTATCAACTAATTCGAAGAAATTTACTGATAATTAACAAGTGCATGGTGTGTGTGAGGGGGAGAGAATCTGCAGCCCATATCTTTCTTCATTGCCCTTTTGCAAAGCTCATCTGGAATAAGATCTTTACGATCTTCAAGGTGGAATGGGTTAGACCTTACTAGCCGGGACAAATGATGGAAATGTGGAGAGACCTTCGTTTTGAGGACCCGCGGATCTGTGGCCCCTTACCATCTATGCAGTCTTATGGGCTATTTGGGTGGAAAGAAACAACATGATATTTAGGCGAAAGGCAAAGCCTTTTTCGCTAGTGATTTGCGATGCCAGAGACCTGGTCATCAGTTGGAATGCTAGTAAAATGGAGATTTTCAACGAAAGGGTTACTTCAATTCCTCACGATCTGGGAGGATCTCGGCACCTCTTCTGTGTGTATCGATGGGGACTCAGCTTCTTCCTTTGGACCTGATGCCGGCCCAGGGGAGTTTGTGAGGTTTTCAGGCTTTGTTTCTTTCTACTACCTCGCTTGGGTAGTTCCTTACTACCCACCAAGGTATGCTGTCTCTTTTCTTTTTTGTACTTTTTATTTCTGTTTTTAATATATCTTTTATTACCGCCTCAAAAAAAAAATTAAGATAATTGATTATACTATTAACTGATAGAAGATTAGTGGGAAGTGAACAAATTGCGGAACGCCTTAAACAAGTTGCTAAGGAGGTGCTCGGGGAATCTAAAGGAAGAAAAGGTGTACAAAAAGAAACATGGTGGTCAAAAATCAATTTTCGTAACCCAACATTCCGCACCGTATAATATGGCAGGCCTAACAGCCGTCTTATAAAAATGTCCCCTCAATCTAAGTGGAACTCTTGGGTTGCACAATACTCTACTTGCTTGCCTCCATTTCATCCAACCTGCATTAATCCTATTTGAGGCGCCCTCTTCAAATCTACCATTAGATTGTAAAGTAGAGCTTAAATAGCGAAATCCATGGAAAATTAAATGATTTTCTATTTTAACTAAATCGTCCTCTAAGCTATCATGTTCACTCAATTTGCACTCCATATATTTTGTCCTTGCTCTACTAATTTCAAACGCCTCGATGCCAAAGCTTTTCTCCATAATTTCAGCTTATCATTTGTTTCATTCCTTCTTTGGGAATTAATATTATGTCAACCGCAAATAACATGCAATAGATCTCTCTTGTATGTCTATGGTTAATGCATCCATGAACAAAGCAAACAAATAAGGGCTCAAGGAAAATCCTTGATGCAGACTAACTTCAACAGGGGACTCACTCATCTCTCCACACATCATCCATACACTAGTTGCCGCCCTCTCATACATGTCTTGGATAATCTCAATATACAAGTTCAGGATGCATTTCTTCCTTAGCATCCACCAGATTATTTGTCTTGGCTATCATAAGCCTTTTCTAAATCAATAAAGACCATATATATGTTTTTCCTTCTCACTCTAAATTTCTCCATAAGTTGTCTCAATATTAAAATAGCTTCTATTGTTAATCTTCCCGACATAAATGTAAATTGTTTATTTAATAAATTTGTTTCTTGGCTTAATTGCTGTTCTATTATTCTCTCTCAAAGTTTCATAGTCAAGCTCATTGGTTTAGTGCCTCGATAGTTGGCATAGTATTAGATGTCTCCGTTGCTCTAATAGAAAGGGACCACAATGCTCTTCCTCCATTCCTCATACATTATCTTTGTTTTTATTGTTGTATTGAATAATTGGGTCAACTAATTCAGTCCATTCTATCCCAACACAAACCAAACTGCTATCAGTATTCCATAAGGTCCTAATGCTCTTATTTTCTTCATCTTTGCTAAGGCCGCTTTACTTCAGCTTCCGATATTTTGTTGATCATCCCTTAATTTGGTTCTTCTTCTACTTCCACATATTCCGTGTTTAATAGATCGTTAAAGTATTCTTGTTATTTATTTTTTTATCTCATCCTATTTTACTGAGGCCCTTTGATCCTTGTCTCTAATGAACCTACCTCGTCGAAATCTCTAGTTTACTTTTCTCTAATCTTCGCAAGTTTATAGATTTATTTCTCTCATTTCATTCTCAGCCAAGTATATAATTGACGTATGCCTCATACTTAAGTTTTGTGGAGTTACAAGAAAGGATAAAATTCGGAACGAGTTCATAAGAGAAAATCTGAGTGGCATCTATAAAGGAAAAAAAAATGGACTGTTGCTTGAGGTGGTTTGAACATGTTCATCAAAGCACGAGACCCTATATGAAGGATTGAGAAGCTCCAAGCACAAGGGAGTAGAAGAGGAAGACCTGTGAAGACTTTGAGGGAAGCTTTGAGAAAGGATATAAGGATTGCGAGGTTACATAGAACTTAAACCTAATCAGAGACAAAGTGGAGAAATAGGATTCACAGCCGACCCCAATAGGGCATAAGGCTTTAATGACGACAACGATGACATTGCTTTGACAAAGGAGAAATAAAATCAAAGTGAGTAGGTATACCAGACATTTGATCAGTTGCTCCCGATTCAATGGCCCGCGGAGTCTTTCCGACAATACCTCAGCCAAGCAGGATCAAGAAGCAAGAGACAAATCTTCACAATAGTAGGAAAATTGCATCAAGGCATTGTACCCACTGGGTCCTTGTTTTTCCGCACTAACACTGCGAGTAACAGCCTTCAATTCTCAGATCATGAAAGGATATAATCAAGTAGATAGAACTAACCACTTTTCACACAAATGGTGCTGCACAACTCACACAACACTGCACTCCTTGCAGGAAATAGGGATGAATGCGAGCTGTTCAGCTGTGGAAATCAGGTCACTATCTGTCTGCACAACTGCAGTCAGCATAAATAAATCAAAGATTTACTTTACACTCTGTAATACTGCAGAACATACCTCTGAATATGGCTACTAAACAGCCACAATAGCAAATACTACATGCCACAACACTGCAACTAGTATCTCCACAGGTTAAACTAAACCTTATACACTGCTCTTATTGTCATACGTCATCCAGGTCATAAAAGTCAGACAAAACACCATTAAAAATACTAGTTTGCTACTATAAACCACTGCAGACAAATAACAGCATCTAGAATGTAATCAGCTCACGAGGACAGCCAACCCCTTTCCCTTTTTTCCCCTGGATGATTTTGGAACAGAATAAGTCAAGTAGGGCACAAATAGGAAATAACCGAGTGGTTCGTTAAGATGCTGGTCAACTAGCAGACACATAGATCTCTAGGACGAGCAGGTAGAAAAGGAAGATAATAGCATATAGGATGTGCTGTTAATTAGTCATCATAGTAGATGAAAAACAAGTGAACTAGGACTCTCTGGCACATAGAAAAAACATTATAAAACTCTTAATACTTCTCCAAATCACATGAAAACCATTAAGAGCTACAGGAGTTCCAAGTGATATGTTGTACCAGAAACCAGGTTTTCCAACAGCAAAGAAATTTAAAATTTTAAAAATCCCCGAACTGTGAAACTATGCAGTTTTCAAATCATTCAAAAAATTCTGAATTCTCCATCAATGGTCTCCAAATCATATGAGAGTGCGTCCATTAGACGGATAACTGAATTCCAATCCAGCCCCTATGCATCAACTTGAGTTTTCTATCTCAGAGAAAATAACAGCTCAACAAAATGTTAATAACCAACTTTATATATAACTGATCGAAAACCAGTTAAAAGCTCATCAAATCAAGCAGGTCCTTCTATAAAGTGGAATCTACATATAAAAACGATTCAGAGCATACCTTTTTTCTTCTGAACTGAGGTCAACACTTTGATCTGACTAATGTCAGCAATGAAGGCGTGACAATGGGGTCTGAGCAAGCCTGCTGTGGTACCAAATTAGATTTGATAAATGACCATGGGTTAGAAGCTTAGAAAAGATGAAAGTTAGGGTTAGGATATGGAGAGAGAGCAAGATGGGGAGAAAATTAGGGTAGTGAATTAGATTCACTCAGCGTATTTCACTATCTTATATACTTATATAAAACATGCTTACATACAGGACACGAACACATAATACAAGTATTATAAGCTACTAGATTCATACCAACTCATAACTAAGGATGCACCAACAATTTCTAATTATAAAAGGTTTAGTGAATAAACAAAATTTGCTTGCTTTGGTGTTGTTGCTTTCTATTTCATGGGTTTGTGAAATAGCAAGCCATAACATAACCAACAATTTTATCTTTATGGTCCTCTCGATCTTCACCTTTTGGCTATGTTTGCTTGCTGTTTCATCGATTTGTGATGCCATTGCACTGCTATCTAGCTGAATGAATTGCTTGTTTCTTGACACTTAGGCTGTGTTTGAATGTTCAGCAAAGTCGCGATTTTTTGTGACTTCTAAGAAAATATTTTTTTATATTTTTTAGTTTCAAGTAAAACTTGAAACTTTAATAAACACAGCCTTATAAGTTCCTTAAGGTTACGCTTTTTGAAGTTTCAAGTTTTACTTGAAAGTTTAACAAATGCGATTTGTTTATTTGTTCGAAAGCCACAAAAACCGGGACAAGTGGTGGACATCCAAATGCAGCCTTACACTTTACTCTCAGTTGAGTAACATAATGTTTGATTCAAGTAAAAATGGAGAAAAAAGATACCATATCTCTGTATCATACTTGTAATATCGTATTGTATCTCGACAAACATACCTATAGCTGGACCCTGTGTGGGTACCCAAAATAACACTTCCCTTCATTCCCAAGATACATTGGCTCATGGGAAATACTTTTATGGAATCCTTGAATTATGTTTGTAGTCTTTCCCCCACAACACCGTTCTTGAATTAACTTCTTGTAATTTTTGTATACTATGTTAAATCATGTGGTTATTTTGCATGTTTTGGCTGTAAGGTCCCTTTATTTAAATTGAGTATACCTCATGGTTGATAATGGCAGTCCCAAGTACAGCTCTGCTACTTTCTAGTAATATCTGCGAAGCAATTTCACATAAACCAGAACCCATATTTTCCTATTTTATCACTTATAATTACATTTGATGTTGTTATAACTTCTTTTGGCCTATTGCAGTTTTTTATGAATCCACATTAAAAGATTCGACTCATCAAAGTATTTAACTTTGAACTTTGTGTCTCATCTAAATATTTTTTTATATATTTAAATTGTCACATACACTTTCATTGGTCAAAGATGGTGATATTGTCATCCGTTTTAGAATTTTATTTTAGCAATTAAAGGGTTAACTCCATTTATGCCCAAGGTTTCTTTTCTTCATTAATCCATCTTAGCTATCTGTCTCAACTTGTGTTTTACATAATTGTTATACTGAACCATGAAGGATTCAAGAGTGCTTTAAGTTTGCAAATTGTATTTGTGATCAGTAACTTTTATATGTAACTAGCTGATATTTTTATATTCCATTTCTTGATTTTTCATGTCTATTGTTCAGGGTATCAGAAAACATGCCTCTTTATGATATCCTGAATGAATTTCAGAAGGGCAATAGCCACATAGCTGTTGTAATAAAGGACCGGAATGAGAGAAAAGATTTGGCGAAGAAAACTAAGGAAGTCAAACACATTGAGATTGTGCTGGAAAGTGAGAAGAAGAGACCATTAAACGAAGGTGAGCATTAAAAACTAGCCATTAAATATATTTTCAGTTTCGCAGTAGTAATGAGCATAGTGACAGTTGGATTTTGGAAATAAATTGGAGGGAAAATCAGCAAAGTCAGGAAAAAATCCGAAACGAATTAGGAAAATAAGTATATTAGTAATTATGAAATTTATAATATATATATATATATGTGTGTGTGTGTGTGTGTGTGTTTTTTAAATATCGAGACTTCTTTATGAAGTCGTAATCTATTCGTGATATTCGTTTCATGAATAAATCGTGATTAAAACGTGAGTTTTGCAATTGGAGTCTTTTGTCACTATTACTATTGAAACTAATGTTGTCAATTGCTTCTACTTATCAGTGTGATATATCTTTGAAGCTAGCTAAATTTTCGTGGATGTTAGTTAAAGAACTGGGTGGTATTTACTGTGTGATCATTGTATCTACATAGGGAGGTTTATGTGATATCATTTCTCGCTCTAGCTTGCAGACTAGTGAACTGCGACAATCGTTTAACAGTGTGTGTAAACAAGGTTTGCTAACAAACTAGTAAAATCTGTCCAAATTTCAAATAATCACACAAAAGGAATATAAAACAAATCTTATATGTTATAGACATAGTTTTAAAACTTGGCGAGTCATCGAATAACTTGGCCAAGTTACTCGACCCACCAGGATTTCAATTTGAGTCTGAATCGAGTTGAGACTTCGCTAGATGATGCAACCAAGGTTCATGAAGTACCGTTATATATAAAACATTTTCATGGAATAAGGTTTTAGTAACCTTATCTTTATTAAAAAGTATTAAACTATCCATTTTACCAACAGATCTTTCCATCTTTTTCCATGTAAGTTTTAAAAATATTTACTAAATTACCGAGTTCGAGTGAGTCGAGTTTATCCGAGTCTTTGAGTTAACTCAACCCAGCTGACTTTCGAGACAATTGGAGTTTTCAGGTTTTCGAACCCTGGTTATAGAAGGTGTAACAATTTATTAGATTTTTTTAGTGTTTTGTTTTTACATTTTTATTGAAATAATAGATCATGTGTCAATGATCCCACCCTTATGTTTTTACATTTTTATTTACTTTTTTTTTCTAGGACGTCTTCCAACCTCAAATAGATAGGGCAAGGTGATAATGATGATGATGATTGTTGTTATTTTTCTAGGGTGTTGCAGTTGATGATGTTAATGTGATTATGTCTATACCCCAAGGAATTGTGCAAACAACTTTTATGTTATGATGCTTGTAGAAATTAATAAAATAAAGAAAAATAAGAAAGAATATGAGCGAGAGAGAAGAGAAATATCACGAGGGACTACATTGTGGAATATCATGATGTGTTTTTATTCAAAAGATCATCCCTATAAATAGAGATGTTTACGAGAGTAATAAAAGATAAGCAGAATCTTAACAGATATCTTAAATTTTAAGATCCTAAATCTTAACCATCTTATCCTTCTTATCATCGGTAACCTACAAATACTCTAATATTCTTTAATACCCTCCTGCAATCACATGTTCCTTTGAAAAGGTGTGTGCAATTGGTTAAAAAGAAAATGAGCCCTTAGACCTTCGCGATGATATGGCCGGCAAACGCCTCGATTGTGCTTGTTGGTGGTCACCGCCTATCTATGAAGTCCATCACTGTCTCATCCCTCTCATCTTGGAGTCTGTCGGAGCCGATGGCCCACTAGATCAAGTCTGTCATGATCTCTCCCAAGAGAAATTGCAGATGAATCATACATCACAAATCTCTTTAAAGATATCTTAAACAATGATGATGAGTGTTTATTGGAGGTATAAACTCTAAAAATTATTTTAGAAAAAAAGAGTGGATCAAGGAAAGCGTGAGCCATTAAGGCTCTGATACCATGTAGAAATTAATAAAATAAAATAAATGAAAAAAAAAAGATGAGAGAGAGAAGAGAGAGATATCATGAGGGACTACATTATGGAATATCATGATGTGTTTTTATTCAAAAAATCATCCCTATAAATAGAGATGTTTACACGAATAATCTTAACACACATCTTAAATCTTAAGATCCTAATCTTAACCATCTTATCCTACTAATCCAGCAAGCATCATAACACCATTGAAAATTTTTTGCAACTAAGAGTGAGCCACAGTAGCACAAACGAATCATTGGATTGATAAGCAACAACAAATCAAGTCAGTCATTTCATCAAACAGCTGGTTGGCAGATCAATAGTGCAGGAAATCAAGTCAGTCATTTCATCAAACCGCTGCTCAGCAGATCGACAATGCAGGAAATCAAGTCAATCTTTTCATGAAGCAGTTGGTCAGCAGATCAACAATGCAGCAGAGAAAGTCAGTGATTTCATCAAACAACTGCTCAGCAACTTAAAGTTTCTTTACATGGCCATGAATAGTCACAAGATAAAGCATTGGCAACTCTAGATTTACACTGTTACTCAACCTAAGTGCAATAGAATCAAATGAAATTTCAGCCACAAAATTTCTGAAGCAAAACTGATCCACTAGCACCCAACTCTTTGAAGAAAAATAAGCCAGCAATGCCTTCAAATAGCAACCAACTCTTAGAAGAAATAAGCCAGTAATGCCTTTAAACCCTGAAAACAATGAATATCTTGTTTCACAAGTAGAAACTGGTTTGCGAAAAAAAAAAATATGACTCCCACTAGACTTGCAGATCATCCAAGTCTGATAGAACATTATGAGAGCTCTCAAAAAGGCCTCTCTCACAGCAAACCCATGACACTTTTATTGGGCTGCTAACGTAAACATAAACCATGATGACATCAACGGCAGGAGGCTCGAACCTGCTCTGATACCAAGTTAAAGTTAAAGATTCTAAACTAGGGTTAGGGTTAGGTGAGGAAGAAGAAGAAAGAGGAGGAAGAAAAGAGATGGAGAAAAATAATATTGTGTATTATTCACACATCCCAATGCATTAGTAGTATTTATATGAAAACAAGTAACTGCTACTTACTACACACACACCCAATATAGCTTCTAACACAACCACTAATATGATTACATAACTCAAGAATGCTAACTTCTATGCCCCTGAGAAAATGCTATCAACTTATTGTTGTTATGTTGCTTTTCTATTTATAGTAATGAGCTTCCTCCTGTCAATAAAAGATTATCTTCTATTAGATAAGATGTTTAATTTCTTGTAAAGGTGTACAAAATTTTTTTAACCAAATTATTCTTTTAAAGGTTCAGTGGTTTGGTGCTGACTTTTCATCCCAAAATCGAAATTTTACAATATGTATATATATGCATATGGAATCCAGATACTGGTTGTCCAACTCTTAAGGTGATTTTATAATGCACCCGTTTTCAATTAGTTTCCTAGCTGGCCTCTGATTTAAGGCCTAATCATGTGGTTATATAGATACATCCCTTGGGAGAAGAATTGCCCCCATATTGACATCTAGGATAAAATGCTTGATGAGAAATTTGCACCTATGTGATATGATAATAGGAGTGCTGATATATGGAAAAAATACACGTTCTCTAACATGCTCAAGGTTTCTATACCATTTTCTTTTTGAAGGTTTCTATATCAGGTTGCCCTTATAGAATTTGTTCTATGATTTCTTAAATCACAGAATTGATCTTCTTGGTGGAAATTGCAGAGCATGAAGGTACAAGTGTGCCTGCTCGTGACGAAATTACATGTGGTAAATCGGGAGTGAAGTCAGACCTCAGTGGTTCTTACTCTTCACTCCTAAAGAAGGATGGAGATCGACTGTTAAGAAATCGACCTTCAGCTCCTTTGGTAAAGAAGCGACACAGAAGTTCGTCAGATTGTATTTTAGATCTTGAGCGTACTCCTATTCCAGAGTTTCCGCACTGTGAGGAGGTTGTGGGTGTAATTACCATGGAGGATGTGATTGAAGAACTTCTACAGGTAAGATACAAACAAAAGATAGCAGACCATGGACATGTAGAGTTTTATGCTGAAAGGTGGTTATTGTTTCCAGTAACATATTGAAATAAATCAATATCTTCACGTCCTTTTGTTCTCATATTAAGATTTTTGGATTTACATAGTATGCTGGTAACATAAATACCTTGATGTTTTATTTCTTAATTAGCTTTTTGAGTGGATACTTTCCTTGAAATTTGTCTTTTATATCAGTAAATTTTGCAAATTAAAGCATGATGTTAGAAACTGGGTAAAAGTTAACAAAATAATGAAAGGTTGATTTCAAAATAGTAAATTACTTATTTCAAAATAAGAAATAATATTTGAAAACCAACAGATGATTTCATTTGCGGTGAGAGCCATCCACATGTCCAACCTGGGTACGGCTGCATATTAGATCATCAGTGAAAAATCAGTGCTTTTGAAGCTAGATTCGAGCCAGACCTTAATACGTAGCATATGTTACCTATTTAATGTGATCATGCATAAGTGTATAGTGTTAATATGATTGCGGAGGTCTAGGTTTCCTTTGAAGAACATATATTAAAAAATAAGATTATAGTTGAAAATGTCTCCAGTGTTAACTAAGAGGGACAGTTTAGTAACTCCAATTATTTTTTGTGGGTTTGTAAACAGTGGAAACATCCAGTTTAACATGAATTGGAGTATTACAAGGGATGATATGGTAATTATGTGGCTGATGGCTGAATGCTCTGAGTCAGCAAGAAACAGAGAACTGCAAATGGATAGGGTTTTATTGCAGATACATCCTACTGATGTATCTAGAAGCACTATAATTCAGTTTTGGAGTGGAATTAAAATGAAGATGCACCAAAAAAGGGTTTCAAATGTTGCTCCATCACAAGTTTGGAGAATAAGGCAGAGAACAACCAGTGCACAAAGATCGGTGAATGTGGAACAGGTAAAGGAAACAATCAGTGCTTATCCAGGTATTCAAGAGTCTGCTTCCAAGATTCATACCCTTTAAGAGAATGACAGTCTCACTAGGGGAATGGGGGCATGGAGTAGACAAGATGTGATCCTCGGAGGTGGAATGTTAATCACAAACACCCTTTTGCATGGGTCAACCAACAAGTTTCTAGGCACCACGCCCTTTGCCACAACCACGACGATTCGAACTATCGGAAGCAAGCGCAATCCTTTTGGAAGTGTTACTGGGCATGGAAAATCATGAGCTGGGAAAGAAACACTAGCTTGAATCATCTCATATTCTGAGGTAACTTCCCTAAGCGACTTAAATCTTCTTTTACTCCATGTGAGTTTGTTGCTCATTACAACACACCAGCTCATAGTGACTTAACACTTCCCACAATCCTCGTAACTCAGAGTAATACTCACTAAGGGGCCTATCTCCCTTACGAAGAGTGGCTATCTGGTTCATCAACTCATACGCTTTGGTAAATTCTGCTGATGAGAGGAGTCAGCCACAGCGTTCCATACTTCTTTGGTTGTGTCCATAAACATGAATGTCTTGCTAACATGTGGATGCATAGTGTGTATTAGACATGATAGAACAGTCATTCTCCGACTCCCAGTCAACATAAGTTGGATTGTCAACTGCTGGTTGCTTGATCCCATTGACGTAGCCCCATTTCTTTTTTCCTGCCAAAACGATTTTGGTTGATCAAGACCACTCAAATAATTTGTCCCAACGAATCGAACAGTGGTAATAACTAATAAGAGATATCTTGGGTCATACTAGGGCTGCCTGAAACATCCATCGTAAAAAAAAATACAAAGTAGAAAATGTTACACGATTGATACACACCATGATCACACTATTAGATCGAATCAAAGAGAGGATCAATAACTTAATACTAGTCGAAAAAGGAGTTAATATCATACTGTGAATCACATCCACAAAATATCACAATCACATCCCAAAATGCAAGAAAATGCAATGCAACAAATGCAAGTTGGCAGCTATGGGAACCTTTGGAGATCAGAGAGCATATGAAAAAAAAAAACCCCAAATACCTCACTGCAGGTCAACCAACTGCTTCAGATGCATCAAATACCAGCACAGTAATGCAAACTATGAAGAACCGAGACCCAAAAGCACAAAATCAGAGAAAAACACTAAATCCCAAAAGCACAAAATCAGTCCGTGTATTAAAATAAATATTGTCCAGATCAGAGAAAAACACAAAATCAATGTAACAGGGAGCAAGAATGGGTAAAATTGATAAACCCTTGTTAAGCTGACATGGATATGTCGCCTCTTGACCATTTGGGACCAAAAAAAGTGTGAAAACGTCAATTTTTAGCAAACTTAAAGAAAAATCTGAAACTTGTCCCAAACATCACCAATAAATCTGGAAAAATCATCATTGTACTGAGAAAAAATTGCTCCCAAAAAACACATTTTCTTCCCCAAATCGAGTCAACGGGGTTGACCTTTACTAACATTAGCATGACGTCAGCAAGTGACGTGGACAGGAACAAGGTGGATCGATATGCTCTCATACCAACGTAACTTTTTAGATTGATTAGCAGTTAGAGAGTGATTGAGAAAGGAGAAGGATGCTGAAAGGAAGAGGAGAAAATTAGGGTATAGTTGAGTTGCGATTATCCCTTAATCTATTATATATATATTACATAGTTACAGCATACCCTTAAAAACGGTTACAAATGACCCACTAAATCGTATACCTATAAATTACCAAAATACCCCCGACAGGGGCATACCCATTCACAGAACTCTACTAACATTTTCCTCCCATCATGTTTTACAGCTAACTCATATTCCCATGCCCGAGTAGTAATTGACATGCATCCGTATGGTGCACATCACACTGATGATTCCTACAATTTCTAATGGTTAGCAAGTATTGCCAGGTGTGTCATTACCTTTTTGAACCATGTAATGTTGTAAGGCTTTGGGTGCTTGTCTAATTTGAGTCGGAGCTTGTCAACCATCTCTTCGACAATGAGATTGATGCAACTCCTGCTATCGATGATGAACTTGTTTCTCTTTTCTAACTAGAAGTAGTAAAAGGAGAGGAGGATGAAAGAATAAGAAAAAGAGGAGAGAGAGAGAGAGAGAGAGAGAAGTGGAGGGAGAGAAAAGATTAAGGGAAAAATAGTAGCTTAGGGTCAATGAGACACTAGCGCACTAATATGTTAAACCTTATAGACAAGTTCAAAATATTGCCCTTGTAAAATAGGGAACACACCAAAATAGAAAAGTTACTCTGATGGGGACATCAAGCGGAAGAAAATGTCTAAAGCATTGAAACCTCTTAGAAACACCTTTGAGAGGACCATGAAGACCCATGTGCACATATGTGTCATGTGAGAAGACCCCATTCTGGGAATACATGTATATGGGGAGCAAAGGGAGAGAGAATGGAGCTGAAAAGAAGGGGAACATACATAGAAACAGGGTTTTATGCAATCTCGTGCGCGCGAGATCCAACTTCCAACCTCGCTCCGGCGAGATCAAGCAGAGCAGGATATCGTGACGGCGATCCCCACGAGCCTAGTTTCCACGCGCATGAGATTGGACCTAGTTATGTCGACAACTCCAGTTTGAGTAGAAAATTTTCTTTTTTTTCGTTTAGTTAGATTAGGAGTTTTCTAATTTCGGTAGTTTATGTTTAGACTAGGCTTATAAGCTTATATAAGGCATAGTAAAGCCAATTTTAGAACAGAACTTGATGATTAATGAAATTGAATGAGTTTGCGTTGAGGGAGACCTGGAGAACTTATGAAGAGTTTTCCTTTGAAGAGAAATTCTTCAAATTCCCCGAGTTTAGGTTTGGTGCGAGGCCAATAGTTTCGCTGGTGAAATTCGAGAGATTTTCCTTTCTTCTTTATTATTGTCAGGTAATATTTAGCCTTTTTATTTTTTTATTAAAACCACTAAACAAAATAAATTCTTTAGTTTATGTTGTTGGAATTAATTTTGCTTTAACTATATTTTATTTTTAATCTTTTATTCCAAACCTTTATTTTCCCTTTAATTAATTTAATCACGCCGAGCCTTCGATTCTTCAAAACCTAGAGAGGAGTCCAGAGTCATCATCTTGATTATCGCTTGGTTGCCCTAGACTAGAGTTAAAATTGGGTTCTATCATTAGCACCCTATTTTCTAGATCGAGAAAGTAACGAATGTAGATGCAGCATTAAATCTGATCGACTTAATTGCCTAATTGAATTTATTAAATATTTATGTGCTTTAGGGATAATTTTAATAATTCCACTGCTCAATTAAATCCCAATTTGATTTCACATTGCATAATTATGGTTTAGTGTTTTTGTCCTGCATCAATTTGGTATTAGAGAATAGTTTTAGTTTAGGGTGTTTGCATCTTAAGTCGAATTAGCGCTTCATATTTTGTGGTTGCATTCTAGATTGACTTTAGGTTTCATATAGTGTTTGTGTTGTGTCAATCACCAATGAGTGAGTTCAATGCGAGTGAAGATGGAGCTTTCTCTAATACCAAATGATGCAAATTAACTACATAATAACAAGAAGAGTCATTAATGGAGAAGGATGGTTGTTATATTATAAACCATGAACCAATTATGCTTCAATACTGGGGACGTCCAAACCCTTTGTGAGTTTACAACCCCAAAGTCAACATTAACTAATCAAAAGTATACCTCTAATCTTACTCCCATGTCCTTTTATATGGAAAGGTAAAGCTAGAAATGGAAACTATGCCTATATAGCAAGTGACTAATCAATCAAACCATGATATCTGCGAAAACAATTAAAGAAAACCCTTAATTCAGATCCTCTTTTAAAATATTTCTTAATATGGTTGGGCACCAATTACATGTGATTTGACTTGGGCGAAGATATTGGTAAGGTTTCAAATTATTCCCCATTTTGCTCCTCTTTGTTAATCATTTCATCTAATAACTCTCTTCCAGCCCTTCGTTTTATTCTTTCCAAGTTCTCCTGAGTGTTAATTAATCCATGGATTGGTTGACTATTATGAACATGGGTCAAAATCTCGGTTTTCCGATACCCTCAGAACCGAGACGATACATATCAGGATTGCTGATACATTGAATGTATCGGCAATGCAATGAAAAAAAAAATTTGGTACAGGCCAGCAATACAAACGATACATATCGTGTACCGCTGGGCACCGATACCGGTACGTATTGGACGATACGTACCGGTGTCGCCCGAGATTTTGACCAATGATTTTGAAGAGGTACCAACCACATTTGCTAATTGACGCTTACCCCTTCTTTCCTTTCTTATAGTGCAGTGACATGGATACCATATCATCCGCTTGGAAAGTACACTTGAATTCCGTCATTCTTATGCTTCCTCAATTGTTGACTTGTTCCAAGCAAGTCTAACTTGGGAGCATTCCACCCCAGTCCAAATTCTAGAAAGAGAGGGAGGAGAGAAAGAAAGAGAGAAGAAAAGAAAAGAGGAAGAGGGAGAGCGACTCGGGTCCAAACAAGTCAGATTTTGTGCAGCGCGTCCAACCCGGTCTAGCTTAGGTCGTTAATCAAGAAAGTCCTTCCTTAAGCCTAGTTAATTTATTTAAATAAGTTTAGAGGTAGTTAAGTATGATTAGGGATAGTTAGAGTAGTTAATCCTAATTAGGACTAATTTATTTTGATTAGCCCAACTAATCCTGATTAGGGTTAATTAATTCCAATTAGCCTAAGTAAATATGATTAAATTGGTTAACCAAGACTAAACTAATTAAGTAAGCATGTTAAGCATGATTAAGCTTTTTAAGCAAGTTCAATTAAGTAAGCATGATTAAGCTTGTTAAGCCAGATTAAGCCAATTCAGTATGTTAATCATGATTACACTTGTTAAGTGTGATTAAGCTAACTAAAGCAAGATACAACATGTCAAGCATGATTAAGTCTGCTTAATAAGATTAAACTAGTCAATATGCTGAAACCTAACAAAATATGATTAAGAATGTTAAATACGACTAAGCAAGATAAGCATGGTTAAGTTAAGCATGATTAAGATGTTAAAGCAATTAAGTTAAGCCTGACTAAGCTGTTTAAGCAAAGAAGTTTAGCCCGGTTAAGTTGTTTAAGCAAATAAATTAAGCTGATTAAGCTGTTTAAGCAAGGAAGTTAAGCCTAACAAATAAGCTAATAAGTTAAACATGGTTAAGATGTTTAAGTAAATGAGATAAGTTTTGTTAAACACGATCAAGAAAGTCAAGCATAAATTTTATGAAGATACTTATGAAGCTTTATGAACAAAAATGGTTGGCAAAAGCCTACGATTTCTATGATTCTAGTAAAGCAAGTAAAGTTTCAAAATTTGTATTTGCGTTTGATCTCCTCATGTTATGAATCATGCTATTGCCACTGCAAAATGAAAGCAGTATCCATGAAAATGATTTTTAAAGTATTTGTGAATCTTGGAAGACAGTTTAAAGTTTTATCTGATTTGAAAAGTGTAGAATCATGAGAATTGATTCTATTTTAGCAACCATATCAGAAATGGTATGATTTTACGTTTATATATGTTATGTGGAATGTCTATGTCATGGGAAAGCCACGATGTGCAAGAAATGGACTGGCCAGCAACAGGTAGAGAAAGCCTGCAATGTTATGTGCATGTGCATGCAAGGGGTCAAAATCGGTATCGGTCCATGGAGAACCGATACGACTTGGCTGATACCGATACCAATACGTATCGGCCTATTTGAAAAAAAAAATAGAGTATCGGCCGTAACCGATACCGATACCAAGTACAGATATGTATCAGTTTGCCGAGAAACCGATACGTATCGCCGACGCATATCAGTATCGGCCGATTTTTTATACCATGTGTGCATGTGCATATGTGAAGAAGATGAGCACCTGGTATTCATGCTATTAGTTATGGGGTAGCTGTGCCGAAAGCTATATAATAGCTTGTGTTATCACTACGTGGTTTTATAATTAACCCAGCCGCTCTAAGACGGTTCAGTATTTAATTTATGCTACTCTAAGGAACAAAGTATTGATTTCGACTGAAAGAAGATGAAACAAAGGAAAATATGGTCCTCTAAATAAACATTTAAAAATTCGAAAGAAAAGGAAATATGAGTTTTAAAGTGAACTGAAAGAAAAAATGGTTTTCCAATTGATTCTATTTTGGCAACCATATCAGATATGGTGTGATTTTACATTTATATATGTTATGTGGAATATATATGTCATGGGAGAGCTACAATGTGCAAAAACTGGACTGGCCAGCAACAGGTAGAGAGAACCCGGAAAGTTACGTGTGTGTGCATGTATCCATGTATTTGTAAAACTTTTACAGTAGTGAAACGAAGTTTTAGTTTCTCCATTGTTTATTTTATATATATATTGCATTTTATTTCATTTATATTGTCTCTAGTCTCATTATTGTCAGGTGCGTCTGTTATTATGTGAGTGACCCCTGAAATCCATGTACATGGATTTGAGGCATTACATTGTTGTTGTCTCTTAAGTGATGGAACTTGGAACCAGCTCCCAGCATCGCATTATTCATTCCATTGCATTAGTTGAAGGGTCTTCCATATTACCATGGTTATCCAGGCACTGACCCTGCATGCAGTGGTTTGATCACAAGGTATTTGCGGTAGGTTGCTTACTGGTTTCACGAAATCACTTTGAGGTTTTGTTCCATGTAAAGGTCAGTGCGCCTGACTAAACCAGTTTATATTTCCATGTTGCATGTAATTCATCCATTAGTCTTCCGAACCAATTCGCCTTTTATCACCAGTTTTTTTTATAACCTGGGTGCCCAGGCCTTTTAGAGCGCCCGACTAATCCAAGGGGCACATGGGCTTCCCAAGTTAGCATGTGTCGGGTCAGGCAGCACGGGATATAAATCCTTAGGGTGGCCTCAAAGGGGGGATTCGAACTCAAGTCTCCAATCTCATTGCACGCACTCTCGCTCCACATGATGTTTGGGTGGTCTTAGATGGACCCATGAATGAGGAGTTGTTGAGGGAGATTCAATTAATGTGATTAGATGGGCCCATTACAGGAAACTTTTTCCTCGGAGTTCTTTATAAAATTGGTGATCTTTGTTGTTCGGGGTGTTTAACTTTTTTTCCTCGGAGTTCTTCATAAAATTGGTGATCTTTGTTGTTCGGGTTGTTTAACTTAAGGGATGCCAATGGCTCAGCGGATTACTTAACCAAAGATGGGTTTTCAAATGGAAAGCATTATGATCGGAACCCTGGCTCTCGAAGGCATAATTTACTTTTCTTCTATTTGCGTTCTTTACATACAGCCTTGGCTGCTTTACCAATTTTTCTTTGGCTTAGGGCATTTTGTTTTTTTTAATTTTTTTTGCTTTTTGTATTCGTTATTCTTTATCAATTAAAGAAAGAGTTCTGTATTGCAGTTTGTGGAGTTGTTTTTTTCTTTTCTTCTATTGCGTAGCGATTAAACATGGGTTCTGTTGCAAGTTTTTTCTCTTTGTTCTTATTGACATCTTCTAGCGGAATTTTTTATGATATTCACCTTTGCTTTAAAAATAATTGTACAATGAGCTAGGAGAGCAGACAGAATCTGATAGCTCTTTTCTGTCTTGGGAAATCAAAATTGATGGACATCAGTTGTTATCATAGAGAACCAAAATGTCCAGAACCTCGGTTTATTTTCCTTATGAAGAGCTAATTTAAAGAAGAAATACATCTTTTTTTCAGGTTTATGTTGATGACTATTTATTTTTAAAGGAGCATAAGTCAGTCAAATAATTAATGTTGCATGAATTTCATGTTCGATTAATTTGAAATTTTGCACTTATTAGTTATACTATTTTTGCAATTATGATCTCTGACAATTATCATTTCTCTGTATTTTTGAGATATGTTCACTTTGAGATGATGAGATTTTTTCTGATCCAAATGTCTGTTCTTCCCATTCAGGAGGAAATATTGGATGAAACTGATGAATACATAAATATCCACAACAGGTAAGGGTTGAAATATATTCTTATCCCTTTGTAATTTGTATGACTGATACCTCTTGGGAATACAGGATAAAGGTCAACATGCAAGCATCTCATGGAAGGTCTCCCCAGTCAAAATCATCCGTAGTTTCTACAGCAGACAACTTCACTCAGCATTCACCTGTTTCCCCGAATCTGGCAGCTCTAGGGCCCACACCAACAAACTAAGTTTGTTTCTATTCTTCAGTAACAGGCTCACCTGTTACAACACATTTCCAAATCTCTGAAGGAGCTTTACAGAATTCGTTGAGACTTAAAGAAATTGGTAATGGAATTTTTCCTGTGTCCTGGAGTTTGGACTGCTTTCAAGTAGGGAATAAAACATATAACCATCAACATGTAAGTTTGTGGAGGATGTAGTATTATCTTTGTACATCATGGAATTACTCATGGATGATGTAGTATTTGTATTTGTAGATGATAAAAGTCATGGGCGATAAGTTATGGTAACCAAGTACACAATGCCATATGTTGTTGTAGATGAATAGAATCCCATGCTTACATCTGTCTATATGTATTGATTGCATTTAAATGATAGCTACAAATTTCACAGGATGTAACGAATCCAGAGTTTATTATTTTGAATTCTGGCTGGTTGGTGATTGAACATGTAACAAAGCAGGTAAAGAGATAAGAGTTGGTATGGTATAAGGTACCCGACCCGAGTGCCACCCGTCTTGGCACTCGGGTCTCTCCTTATCAAATGGTCAAGCCTTGGGAAATGCCCGGTTATTTATGAGCATGCAGATAAATGAAAGTACAATTTTCGACCTTTCACTAATGTGGTGCTCACTTAACAATATCAGCTCATTCCCCAAGGTTCTCGGAGGGAGAGATTGACCCGAGTGCCAAGGATCCACTCTGTCGGGTTCCTTAAATAGGAGGTTGTATGAAATCCCTGGTATGCTTTCAAGTGGAACTTGCATGGACCGAAATCGAATCTCTCATACTTAATTATCTCTCTGAAATATTATATTTTTGGTTACCCTTATTTTCAACTTAAGATTCATTCTTCTTAACTCGGGTTTCAGACTGCTTTGAATTAGATGATGAAAATCGACCATGGAATCATACTTATTCGATATGGATCGTTCCAAGGGCTTAAAAAGAGTACATCATCGTGGAGAACTCATGAGCATCAGCTGTTGGGTATATATTGCTCACGTCCAGCAAATGTGCTTTCTAAAGTATATATATACACCCACTCATAACATCGTTGGTTTAGCAAAACTCATACACGTGAGCGTACATTGTGCAGCGCAGGTGCGGGCACACACATATATATTTGGAGGCGGGAAGGTACTCCAAGTGGACTACCCTCACCGTATTCAAACATTCACATAGAGATTCACGTGACAGTTAACATATTTTGGGTGTCACGTGGAGCAAGATAGCGTTCTTTAGATCATTTTTGAAAAAGGAAAATCTGAAAAAACATCTCCCCATTGTACTTTTTAAGCCATAAAATCTAAATCCTTAATTCACAGTCAAAATTTTACTTCTAATTTTAAAACTCAATTTTAAATTCTTTTATTTTTAAATTGATGGGAAAGTTTCTAAAATTTCTTCCCTTGAAACTTTCTTTTCAAAATTTGAAAAATCTATTACATAAAACATTTTTTTTTAATCTAAATGCCTCCTTAACCTAAACATGAAAATGTAATTAAAAAATACACTCTTTTATGTAGCGCTATAAAAGTCGGGAAAACACAAAGGTACCTCTATTGACAATACAAAATTTTTCCTTCTCAACTCAAGTTTCATCTGCTGAGGTTGTTGACTGCTTTAAATTAGATGATGGAGGTTATTTTCAGCTCCAATCCTACACATAATGAATCTTGAGATCATGGGCCTACCATCATATGGTAAGATTTTAATTCATGATGATACACCCAAAAATTGAACATGATCAGTGGTGTACTTATAAAATGTCACTCTTAGATCATTTTTCGAGAAGCATGTCATGTGAAATAAAAAAATCTGACTATTTGATAATAGTCTCATGATCTCAAGATCAATTGTGTCGAAGGTTGGGGTGAAAAAAGATTTCCATCATCTGCTTCAAAGCAGTCAACGATTTAAGCACGTTAAACTATGTTGTAAAGGACGAATATTCTGTTGTAAATATAGGAACACATACACAGAATCTGCCTAGTGAATCTTCACTGGAAATGCAAAGGGTAGCGATTTTGGCAACCCCTGATTTTTGCGGTACAACTGATGGTTCCACCCCTCACGCCATTGATTACCTTGAATCAGATGTTGGAAGTAGTTTTTCATCTTAACCTTACACACATTCCATCAAATGTTGATTCCACGCGTCATACATCTATCATCACAGTGCACTTTGGGAAGTGTGCCACATGTAATCAACATCTAGCTGTCTGATATGCAGGCCATTATCGTTAGATCTAATTTATATAAGTCTGGGACGAATAATAACCTCTATCATCATATTCAAGGCAGTCAACGGTGTGAGCTGTAAACCTTCAATTGGGCCCCAAGAATCTTTAGTTGCCAACAAGATTTGATTAACGGAAATGAAATGGAAAAGGATAGGGATATTTTTTATATTAAGTTAAATCTTTAAGATTAAGGGGAATTTAGATAAAAAAGTTTTAAGCATTGGGTTTGTCGGATATTACAAAAACTTAGGGAAAATTTAGCAAAGAAAGTTTAACCGGAGGAGATTTTAGAAATTTCCCCTAAATTGATCCATACTGGCTGGTGAAGCTAAACGTCACACCAAAACTGTATTTGAGCGACCACGTGGAGCGTAGAGCTCCATGTGAACGTTAGAATACGGATAGGGTATTTCACCAATGGCACCTTATATATATATATATATATAAATAGGTTCACCATTAGTATCAGTCTTAACCTTTAATTGAGTACATAAAGGAAAAAAAAAAAAAAATAAACCCTAAAGACAAATAAGTGATTTATCATGTGACCAACGGGTATCACTTCAATTGAAGAGACATTTATGTAAGGTGGCTTTGCATTCCCTCATGTTATTGTTTGGCTACAAAGAAAATAAGATAAGACTATATATTAAGATAAATGACTTAGGCTTTGTTTGGGTTAACTCTTATAAGACTAGAAGCAGTTCTTTGTCTGCTCTCTGTCAGAGCAGATAAAATCTGCTCTGGAATAAAGAAGACAGAGAACAATTTTATCACTTAAAACAGTTCCCCGCCAGAACAATTAGGGTGAGGACCTGTGTTACTAAATAAGAAAGAAGTTCTCTACCGGAGCCAAAGAACAAAAGAGTTGCTCTTTGCTCTAAAAGAGCTAACCCAAACGCCGCCTTAGATTAATAAGGAAAAATATAAATAGGAATGAGTGTAAGAGAGACTTGAGGGTACCCTCAATAAAAGAAAGCAAAAATTGCATATAAACCCTTGAATTTTTAACTCAATGCTTGAGAGACACTTGAACTTTACTAAATATAACATAACCCCCTCGATGAATCAAAACTCCCCAAATTAGACCCCTATCATCAACGTCCGTCCCCTCCCCTACTCGACTATCACCGACGGTTCCAAACCCTTTAAAACTTGTGGGAGACGCCCATCTCTCTCTCTCGTTTAGATTTTTGGTGCCAACAACTCTTCTTCTTCTTCTTCTTCTCCTCTCATGTTCAGCCGAGCATACATTTGATCCTTCAATTTATCATCTTCTTCTCTGTTCTTCAACGCCAGCATCGTCTCTGCAATGACTTCGATCAAGCGTGATTGAGGGCGTCCAACTCCTCACTACGGCAATGAGTAATCCTTGTAACTTATTTTAAAGTGGTAACTGACTTCAATACATTCTAAGTAATATTTCTTATTGCAATGTAGGTTTTATTTTATTTTTTGCTTTTTATTGGATGGATTTTACAGATATAGATTATTACGGATGGATTTTTTAGGATGGTGAAATTAGGAATTTAAAAGTTAGAGAACTTTCTTTTATGGTTACTTAAGATTTCAAGTAGGATACTGGATTAAGATAGAAAATTGTCTATTTATTTTAATATATCAAAAATTAGAGATTGATTGAGGTGTGAAAATTTTATGAAAGTTCCCTTAGAAGATTGAGAATTTGGTTCTAACACTATTGCATATTTGTATGTGCAATTAGGGATTAGAGTTTACCATGATCGTTGTTGTTTATGGATTGCACAATAACTATATGTGAAAATGCTTGTTTGTTGTGTTGTTTATGAAACTAGAGAACCGATAAACTCTCAATGTAGTAGCAATACAAATTTTAGTTAGTTCATTTTAAAAATTAGGAAATTCATATTAGGATTATGCTTATTAATTCAAGCATTTTCTAAAATAATATTTGATTACAAAGAACAAGAAGTTGCTAATAAAAGTAAAAATTTGTTCACAAATGAGTCATTTCCTAATAAATGTCAAAGAAGAATATATTTATTGCTCAAACCTATATTACAATACAACTCAAATAACAGAGTTTGCAGTTCTGAAGTAGGTGTGGCAATTAAGAATAGATCATCAGATCCAAGAATAGTTGTGGTTGCTGCCGATGGGTGTTTTGTTGTTGCTGCCCTCTATGTATTTGTTGTATGCTGTGATGTTGATGGTATTGATGGTGTATTACATTATATTCATCAGTAGGGCCAATTGTGGACCTGTTTATGTTATTGTTTTTGCTGTTAAGAGACAGTGTGATGTTGTAGTTGTGCTTGTAAAGGTGCTGCTAGTTGTGGTGGTCACTTTGGTGGCTTGCAATGGTGGTATATTCAATGTTTATGGCTATTAATTGTCTAAAGTTTTATACCTTGAATATTCGTGTGCTTTTTGTTATTGAACATCAGTTTTATACCTTTATCAGTAGCCTTTTTCTATTTATGTTGTTGAATATTCTTAGTTATGTATATTTCTTTTAATTTTGCAAATCCTTCTGATGGGTTCTTAACTATACAACTAAACTACGGGGGTGCCTTTTTGGGTACACCGAGAGAAGGGTGCAACAGAGGGGGTTGTGTGGGAAGCTTTAATTATTGTCATGAAGACGAAATGTCTTTCTTCGAGCTCCTAAATATGTGTTCTGAATTGGATTGCATAGTCGGCGAAGACATTCACTTTTATGACACCATTGATATGCATTTCAATGTAATCAGATCAGACAACGACTTAATGACGCTCTGCAGAAATATAAACCAACATGGAGTGGTTCACGTATACACAATGGGGACTACTTGCCTGAAAGATAGTGGTTCTCAGGCTTCTGAAAAGTCGAAGTTGCATGCCAGGGCAACAACTATGAGTGGACAGATGGCTGATTCTAAGGACAAGGGGAAAGAGAAGAAGATGGGGGATGAAGAGGATTCAGATAATTATAACCCTCTATCATGCTCTTCGTCTTTAGATGGTGGCTCATAGTATGACAGTGACTACGAGTTGGATGACGATGATGCATTGTTTGATGCTAACGTAGATGACGATTGTGAGCAATTGGGGTTGGAAAGTGATCTCCAAGATATTACCTCCACAGCCGAGAAAGATGGTGGAATGGAGATGGGTGACGATGTTCTTTCTTCGGAGTTTGATTTGAAGAGCATTGATAATGACTCGAATGATGACGATAAAATTAAAAGGCCGAAGTACCCTATCTTTAGCGAGAAATCAGATATGGAGAACCCCACATTTTTGCGTTGGAACGGAATTTAAGAGTCATGCGTTGTTCAGGAAATTTGTGAAAGAATATGCCATTAAGTGGGGGAAGGAGATCTGATTTGTAAAAAATGATTGAAAGAAAATTCGGATTGTTTGTAAAGATGGTTGCCCTTGGGTGATTTACTGCTCATGTGTACAAAACGATGCAGTGTATTGGGTGAAAACGTTTAAAGACGAGCATGTGTGTGGTAGGGCCTTCAAAGTCAAGTGGGTCACTGCCGGTTGGATCGCTAAGCGGTATGGTGATAGGATTAGGATGAATCCATCATGGCCCACGTCCTCGCTTGCCGAGACCGTAGAGAGTGAACGAAATGTGAAAGTCGATATCAGGAAAGCCTATAGAGCAAGGAAGATGGCTTTATAAATGATAGACGACAATGCAGTTGCACAATTCCGACTCCTCTATGGGTACATAGATGAGCTTCTAAACACAAATTCGGGGATACGATAAAACTGAAGGTGAAGGCTGTGAGTGAGCTTCAAAGAGAAGAGAAATTTAAAAGATTCTATATTTGTTGGGGAGCATTGAAGAAAGGTTTTTTAGAGGGATGTAAGTCAGTGATTGGTTTAGATGGCTGCCACATGAAGGGGCCACATGGGAGCATTTTGTTGACAGCTATTGGGATAGATGTAAATAATTGCATCTATCCTTTTGCTTATGTCATAGTCAAGAAGGAGAAAAAGGAGACGTGGAGTTGATTTCTCGAGTTTCTAGGTGTCGATCTAGCCATAGAGAATGCGTCAGCATATACCTGTATGAGCGATAAATAAAAATGTTTGATCGATGCCATTCAAGACTTGTTTCCTACAGCTTCTCACCGTTTTTGTGTGAGACACCTCTACAACAACTTCAAGAAAGACTTTAAAGGTCAGGTTATGAAGGAGTTGTTGTGGAAGGCAGCAAGAGCAACCACCCCTACCGAGTTCAAAAATGTGATAAATGAAATGAATGACAAAGACGAAAAGGCCTAGATTTGGCTAAGTGAAATACCAACAGTGCATTGGAGCCGCTCACAATTCGATACGTTCTCAAAGTGTGATATTTTATTGAATAATTTATGTGAGAGCTTCAATTCTTCGATCCTACCAGCTAGGGACAAGTCGATAATCACGATGCTGGAGAAAATTAGGGTAATATTAATGGAAACAGTGCATAAGAAGCGATATGCGATAAAGAATTACAGCCATCTTATTTGCCCATGATAGTGAAGCTTATCGAGAGGACAAAGAGCGGGGCAACGAGGTGGATTGCTAGAAGGGTGGGGATTCTGTATTTGAAGTTGTTGGCCCACATGGTGAACAATATCGAGTTGATTTATAGATGAAGATGTGTGGCTATTGAAGGTGGGATCTATCAGGGATCTAGTGTACCCATGTCGTTGTAGCTAACAATTTCATCGAGGGAGACCCACACGTACATGTTCACAACTGCTACAGCAAAGAGACCTACTTCAGAACATATGCTCATTGCCTCCCCTATCAACGGAAGAGCCCTCTAGCTAGTGAAAGATATTCTTGTTCTATTACCTCCCGACATCAAGAAGAGGAGTGGGAGGCCTAAGAAGGCTAGGAGAAGGGAACTTGATGAACCTGCTGATCCCTCCAAACTATCGAAGCGTAGAGTGAGGATGAGATGTAAGATATGTGGGAATCTTGGTCATAACAAAAGGGGCTGCAAACAGGTGTATATATATACTGCTAATGCAAATTAAATATTGTTGTTGATGTATATATATATTTAAAAAGAATAAATGAAACAAAAATAAATAATAGAAAAATTGCAGATAAAAGAACTCGTAATCAGTTTTAGCTCGATATGGGCTCTATGGCCAGGCTTGGACAGATCCAGTGACTGTCCCAATAGATTCCATGTGTGTGTGTGTGTGTGTGTGTGTGTAGAAGATGACTAGATGAGTCTCACACCTCAAACTGCCTTGGTTATTGTAGCTTCCTAATTGTGATTATCATCATCACCTTGTCCCACCTATTTGGGGTAGCTTCAGTTTCCTAGCTATTTAGGCTTTGATTATCCTCCAAGAATATGTGATTAATCCAGATTGTAGTAGAACCTCTTTGACTCACTTCCAGATTCAGCTTGGACTATTTTCAAGTTTATTACAGAACTTTTTAAACATTGAAAGAAGGATCTGTTTTTCAGAGTTGCGATATAGCATTCCTTAAACTCTATTTCCACATTAGATCGGTATCCTGTTACAATATAAGAGCTTGTTTTTTCCAAAGTGGAACAGTTACAGGTGTATTTAAAATTGACTACCAAATTGAATGAGTAGAGGCTTTGGAAATGAATTGTGTTTTTGTTTTGTGAGAACCATGGTTTAATAGAAATCTTCTAGCAAATTTCTGCGCATGCTCCTGTGTCCAAACCCACTCTCCCTTTTACTACCAATTTTTGCTATTATAATTCCACCAAGACCAATTTAACTCAATCAACTAGTATCATAAGTACTTCAACGCATCCAATTTTTAGTTCAGGTCATATTAAAATGATGTATTTTTTCGACTGAATATAAGCTAACCCAACTTCAGTAGCAGTGCAACACTCAAGTCAATCTTCAGTAGCAGGGCAACACTTGTGTCTACAGGATTTAACTTTGGGATGATGCAATTTAATAATATATTGTAGTACTAACCTAAAGAGTATACAGTGAAACTCTTAGAATGAGTAGTGGAGCAATGTTTAAAACAAGAATATAGCTCTCTTTCACACCCCTACTCTCTAAAAGGCACACAACTTCAATTCTATTTCCATTATGTTCTTATGCTTTTTTTTCGCATCAGCAGTATATATATATATATACCATGTTATATTTCTCATGAATTGGGAAGATGTTGTGAATGATGAAGTTCATGTTGACATTTGGACCATCCCCAAACTATTGCTCAAGTGCAGAGTTGGAAACCAACAATGCATCCTTTAAAAGATTATGTTAAGAAGACAAGGCTCCCATATGTGATTAGCCCTCCAAAGTTGGAGCTGAAACAACTCCTCAAGACACTTAAATATGCTTTTTTAGAAGATAACAATCAACTCCCCGCGATCATATCT
This sequence comes from Chloranthus sessilifolius, assembly GCA_021018995.1. Taxonomy (NCBI): domain Eukaryota; kingdom Viridiplantae; phylum Streptophyta; class Magnoliopsida; order Chloranthales; family Chloranthaceae; genus Chloranthus; species Chloranthus sessilifolius. Next base: position 414,638 of record CM037584.1, read on the forward strand.
GTTGCATTAACACCATGCAGACAAAGAGGCAAATGAATCCAATATCAGAGTAGCAATACTCCAAAATCTGGGAATCTACAACTTTCAGCTTTAGCTCTATTTCTTTACTTCTATTATGTAAAATTGAATCCAACTACAACAGTATCTAACTTCTCAAAAATCTAATGAAAATGCCACTGAAATTAAGTTAAAGTAAAACAGATTCAACCATAGTACAAGGAATTCCATATGGTTTCCCATCTGCTTTACAATTATGTCCTTATGCTACGTTTTTTCATTTGCTTTACAATGAATTTCGCAGGTTTTGGTTAGTACCTTCTAACAAGTTGGTGATATTCGTCTGTTGTAGGGGGCAAGTGGGGGTCAATCAAGTAGTGCTCAAACAGGTGTAATTGGGGCTTGAGTTGACGCAAGTGGTGCCCGATCAGAAGGTGCAGCTGGCATGCCTCTCCATGAAAGTTGTTCACCATCAAAGAGGGTCAAGCTGACTAAACTTCAGGTGAAGAAGCAGCAACTATCAAATCGATTTTCAACCAAAGAATTAGTGAATAATACCACATTGCCACGTCACATGAAAGGAGGATTGAGTTCGAGACAATCACCAACCAAAGGTGTATCCTAAGGCATAGTTACGAGAAGTTCAACTGCTCGAACCGAGAAGAGCATCTAAGTCAAGAGATTTGAAACACCTATGCTGTCCATATCATATTTTATTTTTTTGGGAGTTATATATGTAGTCTATATGATATTTTAATTTTTGGGAACTGTATATGTAGTTCATATGATACTTTATTTTTCTTGGGAGGTGCATGATTTATCTATATCATACTTTAGTTCTTTGAGAGGTGTATATTTTGGGTAAACAGTATGTTAGGAATCGGTCAAGTGAACAATTTGTTGGATAATCGGCGTTTAATGTTCAAATGAATTTTGTTAACAAATGCAGTCATGTTTAAAGGTCATGCTCTGAATTCTTTGTCTACTATTGGAAATAATTATTTGCAAGTGATATGCAGGTGATATGCAAGTGATATGTAGGTGTGTCATACAAAAAAATTTGTTGGTGTTTGCCATGTCAAAACAGTTATGCAATATATAATTAACATATACATCAACAACCCTAACCAATAGCATCAACAGATAGGCCGAGGCAATGACATGGCAAAACAATTATGAAAGAGAGGATCATAGACAGCTATTTCACAAGATCTGCTGATGATGATAAAAATCTGCTGATGTTGTTGGTGTTTGTCATGGTTCATTTCTAAACCATCACCAACTCTAACCAAATTTATTTTGTTATGATCTTCATTTATTTCATTCATACCATTAACCATTTCGAAACAATTTGTTGAACAAAATAGTTTTATTTCATTTCCATTTACAAACGAAAACTGGCCATTGTTATAGACCATAGTATAAACTCCAATTCTGATAACACATAAATACCACGATACATACTTTAGACCATAAACCATATAAACATAAAGACTCTAAACCCTAAATCCTAAAAACTTTAACATTTCGACCATGAATATACAAAAAATATCCAACTGGCAGTCAATGCAAGCCACAAAAATTTCTCTTTCAGCTTCCATCTCGAAATCGCCGCCTTCAATCTGTTAGATCTTTGAAGCAAACCCAAAATTATTTATACCGATCTTGCGCACATCGGTGGATCAACCTAGTCGAAGTCTCGACAAGCACGATTCAGACAACTAACGAACCTCCTCCTGGGATTGGGCTCTGTCCATGACATCTGCATCGGCCTTCAATATCCTCAGGTGCGACAAGGCTTCTCTTCCAACAACCGCAAGATCTCTGGTGTACTTTGAATCGCGGATGATGTACTGTCAAAGGTTGTCGATAGCGATGTCATTACAGATTTGGTGGAAAAGATGATGATACACTTAAGGATCGGATGTTTGCTCGGCTGAAGAGGAGAAGAGAAGAGGAAGAAGAGTTGTTGGCGCCAAAAATCTGAACGAGAGAGAGAGATGGGTGTCTCCCACAAGTTTTAAAGGGTTCAGTGCCACGTTGGCAAGGCCACGTAGGCAGATAATGCCCATTAACTGTTTCTTCAGCAGTTTCCATCAAGTAAGGGGACAGATATTGACAGTAGGGGTAGGGGTTTTGATTCATTGAGGGATTATGTTGTATTTAATAAAGTTTAAAGTGTCTCTCAGACATTGAGTTAAAAGTTGAGGAGTTTTTATGCAATTTTCTCAAAAGAGCATTAAGTAATAAAGTTTTGGAGGGAAATATTAAGAAGTGAGATGAAAGATTGCAAACCTAATGAGAAATGAGGGGCACCCCGAAAACAAGGGTTCCAAGCGAAGGCGCGTGCCAACTTGGGTGATATAACTATGTTCGGTGTTTGGACCTTTGTGAGTGAACTATATAGTAAGGTGGAGGCAGTATTAGAAGGCAGAGAGGAGAGGGAAAAGGAAATGGGTGGAGCATGCAGATTGGGTGCAATCGTGGTTCGATCGAAAACGTTGGGTGGGAACCCAATGCCCTCTTTTTCCTTCCTTGCTTCTTCTTCTTCTTCTTCTTCTATAGGAACAAGGAAGCAAAACCTCCACCCAACTACTGTTACTAGCTCTGAAAGTGAAACCCTACTAGTAGATGCTCTGAAACCACCCACAGAATCTCTGATGCCTCTCCACAGCGTCATAGCGTCTGCTCGCCTCAAATCCATGATCGCCGCCGACTCTGCCTACTGGACGTGCCTCTCTCAAGGTATGCCCATCCATCCCTCATTTCACTCTCTCTCTCTCTCTCTCTCTCTCTTATCCCTAGTAATGTAACTAATTATTGGATCTACTAGTGAGCTAGCTTTTAGTCATTCCTTCTACTTATTTTTGTATGGATAATTAGTTACTACTTGTTCAGTATTGCATCTGTTGAAAATCCTGAGCATAGGGTTCCAGAAAGGCCGCTGAATTCCTAGAGGGAAGGGACTTGTTATGATTCACTTGTGGAAGCTGTTTGAGTATCAATATTATTGAATTCTCAATCATGCCTATAGGTTTAAAAATTAATATTATAGTATCAACAATTTCAATTACTTGTGTTGTTGCCATCATGCCATGTACTTCGCATATTGCTAATATTCTCTCCTTATCCACCTATCACCAACATTTAACCAACACTAATTCACTGGTAGGGCTGGATCTCGATTTTTATTATCTTGTTTGAGTCCAAAGTTAATAAACATATTAGATGTAGCTTATTATTATACTATTATGTTTCGTCCTCTTCACCTTCCGCACAATGTCCATACTAGAGGGGGGTTAGCAAGCTCTCAGGTCTGATTCTTTTGAAGAGCCTCCATCTTTCATGCATCTCTATGGACGAAGGAGAGTGGAGGGTCTCAACAACCGAGCAAGGAATAGATATGAATAAAGCAGTAGCTAAGGAAGTTCAGTATAAGGAGATAGAGCCTGATATGAAGAGCAGTAACATAACTCCTTTTCCTTTGTGAAGAGCAGTAGATGAGAAGCCATTAGGTGTAAAAATATCAAGAGCAACAGCATTAGAAGAAGTAGAAAGCATTAAGGGAGAAGGTGCAGGTATACCTAAAAGGCCTTATGTTGGGGGATCCAATGGAAATACAATACGAGCAGGAGGCACCAACTGACCTCCTGATGATTGTAGGTATACTTAAGGAGCCTGAGTGCCTGACCACTTGCAGGGGAAGATGTGGCAAGTGCAGACCCTGCAGGTAGAGAGGAAAGAGGAACAAGAAGTACACATGAAGACTTGTAAGGATGGACAAAGGCATAAAGAGGCCATATTTTATGACTCGCACAAAGGTCATAAGAGGTTCTGTCACTTGTATAACTTGGATGAGTGAAAGTGTGTGGTATATGGCACCATTATAACGTAAAAGTAAGGTTAGGGTTTTATCATAGGTCTAAATTTAGCAGAGTCTATTCTGAATGAACATGGTATTGAATATCGATAGGCAAGGTTTGGGCATACATTTTTGTAATTTACTATTAAGAACAGCCCGGTCTGTTTATAAGAGGTTTCCGGCCTGGCTCTTGATATTTTAGAAACCTTTATATATACATATATCCCAATAAGAAGGTGACCTTGATATTTAAGGAACCTTTAGTTAAGTGTAGTACAATTTATCCATCTATTGTATGACAACCTTGTCATAGGCTAAAATAGAAAGAGTTGGCCTGTAGGGATCTGCATAGACCAAATCCTTGGTGCATCATACGAACTTATAGATTATCTCCTTGCCAACATTACAAGGTTATCAAGCTTTTGAAGCACCTTTGCTAGTTGCTACCATCCCCCACTGAATAATGTTAAAAGCTATCTTTCACAATTTCAGGGCCCTTGGAATATGTGGTAGCTTTCGGTGGCATTCAGTGGCTAGAATGGCTTCATAAGCTGGATAATTTTATGGTGTTGATGACACCTCCATTTAAACCATGAATCTATAGGTTTCAAGCTAATGAGTAATAATGTTGATGACGCCTCATTAATCCATTAATCTATGTCGGTTACCCATTCTGCAAGCTGCTTGAGTTTTGGCACCTTTCATCGATTGACTGTAGGTTGCTCATGTTTTAATCCTCTTCCTTCCATGATTTACATTGACAAAAGATTTCCGGGAAAATAAATAAATAAAAAGAAATGGTGATCTTACAGGTGGAAGGCGATATATTTTCGGTTGGTGTTCCGATGGTGTTGTTTTGTGTCGGGTGACAATGGCTTTTCAGCTAGAAACGATGGTTTGAGACAGAGGAGAGAGGATAGCGTGCAACGAAAAAACAATATTGGTGTGCAAATAGAAAAATACAGTGTGGAAGTAGCAGCGCGCGCACACACACACACACACACACACACACACACACACATATATATATATATATATATATAGAGAGAGAGAGAGAGAGAGAGAGAGAGAGAGAGAGTCTTAAGGTAGCTAAATGCCTTAATCCAAATAATTACGCACATGAATGAATTAAGATGGTTGTAAGACCTGCACTATTTTATAGTGCATAATGTTGAGCTATGAAGAAGCGACAAGAAACAAGTACATGTGACTGAAATGCATATGTAAGATGTATGAGTGGAGTAACAAGAAAGGGTAAAATTAGGAATGAGTACAAAAATGTAAATTAGGGGTGATTCTCCAATGAAGGAGAAAATTATATGATGTTGTTTTAGATGGTTTGGGCATGTCCATTGTACGACAGGAACACACACAAGGAAGTAAGAGAACGGGAAGTCCAATGAAGATCTGGAGGGAAACAATGAGAAGCGAAATGAAGGATTGTGGAGTAAGAGAGAGTTAGCCATGAATAAAAATGAAGGGAGAAATAAGACTCTCAAAGCCGATTCCAATATGTGGGATAAGGTTATGATGATGATGCTGTGGACGGCGATGAATGGATTGTTGCCTTGGTGTATAGGTGTCCCTCGTGTGCCCTTTCTTTGCCCATTGGTTAAATTTTGATTTTTAACTTCTAAAGCACTATAGTGCCTTGGAGATTCCCCCACGGTTGCTCCTTCAATGGTTCTATGATGGTATCACGGATGTTCCTGACAATGGTCCCTCGGAAGGTTCAACAATTGTCTCGCTAATAGTCTCGAAGTTTTCCCCATTGATAGCCCCAACGTATACTGTGCAATATCCTCTGTGTCAATTCTCCTCGGCTCACTCTGCTAATGTCGGGGCCCAAGTCTAGATGAAAAGTGAGTGGGGTAGTGTCAAGTACATAGCCGATTGTAAAAAACCTATTAATAGCTTTATTAAGAAGACATATCTGCAAAGCTCCTCCCCCCCTCCAAACACACATAACCATATTTGTGTGGGTGGGTGTCTGTGTGTGCGGTTGATGTTGAGCTCCACCTGGCACCCAAACATGTTTGGCGTTTTGGGTGTACGTGGAGCAAGGTGACATCTTTTTTATTCATCTCTAAAATTAAAATTTTCAAAATGCATGTGGAATGTGTTGTTTTGAGGCTTGAAAGTTGGACGTTGAAGTTCAGTTTTTGACTTTCACTATCAAAATTTAGTTTTGATTTTTTTTGTTTAAAATTGATCCATAGAACCTGCCCATTCTCCACATGACACCAAAACAGCGTTTTGAGTGGTACATGGAGCTCTAAGTGAGAATGTAGCACCTAGGATGCATGCTCCACCGAAGCACGCATTATATATAGAGGCCCGAGACTATGCGTCCGAGTGCAGCCCAAAGCTCTGAACTTGTTCTATCTAGGCACCATGTGGCATCCATCACAACGACCGGGTGCCACGGTAGCTTGGGCAAGATTGATCAGGTACCACTCAAAAAATTGGGCATGATCCGATACATATCTACCATTGAAAATGTGGTCAAAGGTCCACAAAATCAATGCACCAAGTTTGAAGGGCGTCACCTTATCTTGAACTCATTAAATGAAGGCCAAAATAGTTTTTTTTTTTAATCGTATATGACATGACTGATCCACCCAAAATGGGAGTTGTTTTGGGTTGATCATGCTGCGTGGCGTGTGATTTGATGTCCATGTGCATCCCCCCAAAGCTGCATCCGGATGCATATCCCCTACTCTTATATATATATATATATATATATATATATAAATGGGAAAAGGGCATATGGGTTGGAATGCATGGATGAATTCGTGCATTCCAATCCCGGATCACGTGCTACGTGGCAGGTGATCCCAAAACAACACCCGTTTTCGGATCATGTGCCATCTAGCATGTGATATAGAATTTTTTTTTTTTAATTTTTAGTTCTTTTAGTGATCAAAGTTTGGGTACCGCCCTACATATATTGGTGTATTGAATGTTTCTCCCTTTGACCCTAAACCCTAAACCCTAAACCACATTTTGGACGGTGGATATGCATCAAATTATACCCAACTTTTTTGAGTGATTTTTGATCATGTGTTGAGAAGGTTCCATCTCACTCGATCCCCTTGATTGTTTCCACATGGACCCCACCTGATTGGAATGCATGGATCCACCATGCATTCTAACCCATATCCCCGGGCCTATATATATATATACACACACACACACACACATGCATTCTTGTTTTTTTGTTTTGTTTGTTTCCTGGTTTCCCCTAATCTCTTGCATCCATTTTCCCCTTTCCATTGATTGTTCTAATCCCCAAACCCTAAGTCTAAAACACCCTCAATGTTCATCCTCGTGGATCGAATCTGACCTTAACCCGTCGATCCACGACCGTTGTTGGGCTTGAGCGTGTTCGATTTGTGCCGTTGATCTCTTCCCTTTAAAGTCCTAGTGAGGAGCTATCAATTCCACCGCGAACTTCGATCGAACGGCTCGACCTAGACGAAGCTAGAGTTCTGTCTCTAGGATCGTCTCTTTCGTATCTCTTGATGGATCTCGCTCTTTGGATTGGACCCTACTTGAGCCTAGCATGGTCATTTAAGCGGAATCCCGAGAAACCCCAAGGTATCGCTTTAATTTGTAGTTAATTACTCAATTAATTAGTTTAATTTCAGCAAATTGGCATATCATGGGTATTCACGGATTTTAGGGTTGTTGTCCCGCGTCAGTTTTGGATCAAAGCCTAGGTTCTAGGTTAGGGCATCTTTTGCATGTCATTTTAATTTCTTTAAATTTTATTTCATTTGCATTCATTAGTGTGCACGTCTTGTGTTTGATAAAATTCCTCATGTTTGGTTCATAGTTGCATTTCATTTCATAGTGTGTGTCATTTTAGAACCCGTACTAGTGAGTCGTGGTCACCATGGACACGAGTGTGCTTGCTGATGCTCTTAAGGGCATCCAAGCCTTGATGATTACCATGAATGAAAGGTTGAATGCGATGGAGGAAGCCCAAACGGCTATGGCTGCCTCTAATGAGTTGCTTCTCGACTGCTTGGGTCAATTGGAAGGAGATGAAGGGCAACACGACGGTCTGCGTTTTGAGCGCGGCGGTCGGCCTGAGGGCCAGAATCGGAACCAAAGGGAAGTAGTTTATCGCGGAGATGACTACGATCCGGATGAGAAACTCCTCAAAAATATTCGAGTCGAGTTTCACCTTCGATGGAAGAATGGACTCTAAAGTCTTCCTCGATTGGTTCTCCAACATGGATCACCACTTTGAGTGGTACGGCATGGATAATGAACGATGTGTTAGACTAGCCAAAATGAAGCTCATTAGTCAAACTCGACTCTTTTGGGTCAACGTCAAGTGGATGCGAGCAAATGCAGGTCGTGCTCCCATTACCCGTTGGGAGGACATGAAAGAGCGGCTTACGGAGAAGTACGTTCCTTTATCATACTACCACCGCCTACTTGATCAATGGAAAAATCTACGCCAAGGTAGTGTGCCCGTAGCCGAATACATTGGCAAGTTTGAGGAGTTCATGATGAGGGCTAATGTATCGGAGGATCCTCAAGTCTCTTTCTAGGTTTCGCACCGGATTACGAATGGAGCTCTAAAAAGAGTTGATCTCCCACCCCGTCGACACTCTTGAGGAGTGTTACGCCATTGTGCAAGACCTCGAACGGTATTTGAAAACGACGGTGGTGAGAAGATTTGAGCCGCATGCCGGTGGCCATAGAGTCGGAGAAGGACAAGCTAGTGCTGGAAATCCACCTCCCAAACTGACACAACCCACTTGTACAAATGTTCGGTTTAACAAAGGGAAGGGCATGGTAGGAGAGTCCTCAAGGGGTGGCACTCAAACCAAGTGCTATAAATGTCATGGGTTTGGCCACTTTGCCGCCCAATGCCCTACGAGAGACCCCCAACAGACTCTCTTGGTTGAAGAAGAAGTCGATGAAGGAGAAGGTGAAGAGGAAGTGTATGAACCGGAAGTCACACCTAGCTATGAGGGTGGTGATACCTGTAACCGGGCACTAGCTTGCATCCAAGAGTGCTTGGTCGTGAGGTGTGCTCTTGCACAACCTCAACTTGACGAAAAGGATGATTGACATTTTCTATACATACGCCATGTGTGGAGAGAAGAGTTGTAAGGTCATCGTGGAAAGCGGGAGTTGCACGAACGTTATGTCGACACGCACCATAACCCGCTTAGGGCTTACACCCGAGCCCCACTCGAGACGGTACAAAATCGTATGGGTCGACTCCTCTTCTATTCCTGTGTCTCAAAGGTGTCGTGTGCAGATACAATTAGCCTCGTATTCAGACATCTTGTGGTGCGATGTAGTGCCGATGGATGTGGGCCACATCATCTTGGGGAGACCTCGGCTTTATGACATGGGCGTGACCGTCCTTGGGCGGTCTAATGTGTGCACATTCATACCCGAGGGTAGGAAGATAAAATTAAACCCCTTGCCCCCCAAGGCACCATTGGACAAAAAGGTTAATATGAAGGGTGGTCCATCTAAGACTATTAACATTGTGAGCCCTTCGAAATTTGAAAAGGCATATTTGGATGAGAGCGTGGTGTATGTTGTCATCACCGTTGAGCGTGCTCTCGAGTCTATGGGTGAGTACCCCAAGGAGGTTGAGCCAATTTTAAAAGAATTTATGGATGTCTTCTTGGAAGATTTACCAAATGAGCTCACTCCAATGCGTGACCATCCAACATGCAGTAGACTTGGTTCCCGGATCTACCCTATCGAACTTACCCCACTATAGGTTGAATTCGGTTGAACACGCTGAATTAACTCGGCAAGTCAATGAGCTCCTCCAAAAGGGATTCGTCAGAGAGATCTTGAGCCCTTGTGTCGTTCTCGCACTACTCACACCCAAGAAGGATGACACTTGGCGAATGTGTGTGGATAGTTGGGCCATCAACAAAATAACGGTCAAGTATCGGTTCCCTATACCGTGGATCGACGATATGTTGGATATAATGGTTAGGGCCACTATCTTCTACAAGATAGACCTTAAGAGTGGCTACCATCAAGTTCGAATTTGTCCCGGTGATAAGTGAAAAACCGCCTTTAAGACCAAAGATGGTCTTTATGAGTGGTTGGCCATGCCTTTCAGGCTTTCAAATGCCTCGAGCACCTTCATGAGGCTCATGACCCAAGTGTTGCGACCATTTAGGGGTAAATTCCTTGTGTATTTCGATGACATCTTGATCTATAGTCGCGACAAGGAGCAACACTTGGTCCACCTTCGGTTAGTTTGTGAAATCTTGAGGGGAGAGAAACTGTATGCGAATCTCAAGAAGTGCACGTTCATGCAACGATCCGTTGTCTTCTTGGGGTTCATTGTCTCGGCCGATGGGATGGTCGCGAACCCGGAAAAGGTAAAGGCTATCGTAGAATGGCCCGAGCCTAAAAACATCCACGATGTCCGCAGCTTTCACTGGTTGGCCACATTTTATCGTCACTTCATTCAAAGCTCTAACACCATTATGGCTACCACCACCGACTGCATGAAGAAAGGGGAGTTTCAATGAAGCAAAACAGCGATGAAGGCCTTTGCCGAGATAAAGGATAAAATGACAAGTGCACTTGTTATGCGTCTACCGGACTTTTCTAAAGTTTTTTATGTCGCATGTGATGCGTTGGGTGTAGGTATAGGTGGAGTACTTAGCCAAGAAGGCCACCCTATGGCCTACTTAAGTGAAAAACAAAAACTCAATAAGGCAAAGCAAAAACACTCCACCTACGATAAGGAGTTCTATGTGGTCGTCTAATCTCTTTGGTATTGGAAACATTACCGTAAACCGCAAGAATTTGTGCTATTCTCCGACCATGTAGCCTTACGCTTCCTTGCTTCTCAAAAGAAGTTGAACCCAAGGCACGCGGCATGGGTCGAGTTCCTTCAAGAGTTCACATTCGTGTTGAAGCACAAGGCTGGTGCATAGAACAAAGCTGCTGATGCGCTTATTCGTCGGGTAGCGACTTTGCAAGCCATGAGCACCGAGGTCGTGGGATTTGAGCAATTGATCCAAGAATATCCCGAGTGCCTAGATTTCAGGGAGGAGTATGTTGCTTTTCGGGACAATTCATCGAGCACTAACGCCAAATATACCCTGCAAGACGGGTATTTGTTCATGGGCAATCGCCTATGCATCCCTCGCACTTCATTGCGTGACTTCCTCATTTTGGAGTTGCATGCCAGAGGGATTGCCAGACATTTCGGGCGCAACAAGACCATTGCGCCCCTGGAAGATAGGTTCTTTTGGCCTAGTCTCATGGAGGATGTCGCCCGGATTGTGCGACAATGTCGCACTTGCCAAGTCTCCAAGCAAAGAAGGTAAAATACCGGCTTGTACACTCCTTTGCTGGTACCGCATACGCCTTGGCAAGACGTTTCGATGGACTTCATGCTTGGGCTTTCTAAGGCTTTGAGAAAACACGACTCTATTTTTGTTGTTGTGGACCGTTTTTCTAAAATGGCCCACTTTATACTATGCAACATGACCTCCGATGCGACCCATATTGCGAAGTTGTTCTTCGGAGAGGTGGTCCACCTCCATGGGTTACCCAAGACCATTGTGTCGGATTGGGATGTCAAGTTCACCAGTTACTTTTAGAAAGCCCTATGGCACATGATGGGTACTATGCTCTAATTTTCATCGGCATATCACCCTCAAACTGATGGTCAAACGGAGGCTACCAATAGGAGTTTAGGCAATCTCCTTCGTTGTCTTATCGGTGATCACATTAGGACCTGAGACTCCATTCTACCTTAGTTGAGTTTGCATACAATAATTCCGTAAATAGGTCCACAGGTAGGAGCCCATTTGAAGTGGTGCATGGTCACAAACCAAGGACACCCCTAAAATTTGATCCCCATGTCTGCATCTCACCGTACATCCGAGTCTGCGGATACTTTTGCACATCATATTCATAACTTGCATTCTGAAATTAGACGTAAAATTAATTCGAGCAATGAAAATTACATCGGCAGATTCCCACAAGCGTTTCAAGGAATTCCAAATTGGTGAGCATGTGATGGTTCAGGTTACGCCTGAAAGATTCCCATCGGGGATCGCGAAGAAGCTCCAAGCCCGCGGCGTCGGACCTTTCAGGATTGTGACAAGTTGTGGTCTGAATGCATATGTTCTCGAGCTTCCTCAAGATATGAGGGTTAGTTTAACATTCAACGCGGATGACCTAGTTCCTTATCTAGGCTCAACCCCACCCCCTTGCAATCCTTTCCGAATGTTTTCTAATCCCGAACCGACCCAAGCCTCGCAGCCGATACCACCTCCTCCAAGTAAGCCAAAGCGAGACGTAATCGAGAAGATCTTAGATGACCATGTGGTCTCCACCCATGACAGAGGATTTCAGAGATATTTAGTGAAGTGGTCTCAAAAGCCAGAATCTGAGAATACATGGATCAACGAAGACGACGTCTGTCGCCTTGATCCCGACATGCTCGACTAATACCATGACCGCTCTTCATCAGTGATGAAGCCCTTTCGGTCTGGGGGAATTGACAGGGACTCCACGAACAAGGACCTAGGTTTTAGGCCATAGCAGGTGTACCGACGGAAGAAAAAGAGACGTAAAGGCCAACAGGTGTCAAGATCCACCGAGGAAAGACCCTAGAAGATCAGCCCAAGAGAAGATCCCCTGCCCAGGTTTTACTCGAGCAAGGTTCAGATTCGCTCCAACGTGTTGCTTCAAAAAGTCGATCAAAACTCTCAGGTTTTGGTCACTCGAGCAAAAATATGTCCAAAATAAAGCCAAAACTTTCGGGTTTTGGTCGCTCGAGTGATTTTTTATTTTCGCTCGAGCGACCTTTGGATGTTATAGATTCCCGCTCGAGCGACAACCAATGGTCGCTCGAGCGAGTGTAGTGACGCACTTGCCCGATTTGGGCTTGTTTATTCTTTTGTTTTTGAGAACTTTTAGGTTACCTTTTAGGGTAACTTTGTAATTTTCTATTTTAGGGTTAGAACTTTGAACACTTGATATAAATCACATTTTGTAAGCTATTTTCGAATTGGTTATTGATTAATGAAAATGCATTGCATTTGAGCTTGTGAGGAGCTTTGAAGAGTGAGTCTTCTTCCCCATTTGGGGTTTGGTGTGAGGCCAAGGGTGAGATGCCCATTTATCTTTGATCTTCTTGATTTCTTGTTTTGTTTATTTCCTACTTTCCCCTAATCTCTTGCATTTATTTTTCCCTTTCCATTGATTGTTCTAATCCCCAAACCCCAAGTCTAGAACACCCTCAATGTTCATCCTCGTGGATCGAATCCGACCCTAACAATCGATCCACGAACGTTGTTAGGCTTGAGCGTGTTCGGTTCATGCCGTTGATTGCTTCCCTTCAAAGTCCTAGCGAGGAGCTATCGATTCCACCGTGAACTTCAATCGAACACCCCGACCTAGACGAAGCTAGAGTTCTATCTGTAGGATCGCCTCTTCCGCACCTCTTGACGGATCTCACGCGTTGGATTGGACCCTACTTGGGCCTAGCATGGTCATTTAAGCGGAATCCCGAGAACCCCAAGGTATCGCTTTAATTTAGAGTTAATTACTCAATTAATTAGTTTAATTTCGGCAAATTGGCATGTCATGGGCATTCGCGGATTTTAGGGTCATTGTCCCGCATCACCTATCCTCTCTCTCTCTCCATACAAAATCTCTCTCCTATCTTCTCTCTCTCTCCTCTCTCTTCATACAAATCTCTTTCCTCTCTCCTCTCTCTTCATCCAAAATCTCTCTCTCTCTCTCTCTCTCTCTTCACTTCTTGGTGGAGAAAATATGTTTTTGATTTTGTGTGTATCGTGCATACTAAATGATTGTGCTTCCATTCTATTTTTAACGTGTTTATTACACAATCCAAACACTAAAAAAAGGATAAATTGCTGTTGATTCCAAAAGGGTTGGAATTCATGGGATTTTTAAATCCATTTCCACCCTTTTGCTGAAAAATATCCAAACAGAGCCTTAATGAAGTGTGAATAGCAAAGATTGAATCCTTGTGAAATACCATATGATGTAAAATGGACTGTTGTGATAATTTAGCACTGGACAGGGCTGAGCATGGATAAGTCTGGGAGGAGTCTAGGAAATCTAGGGAAAGGTTTTCCAAGGCTGTAAGAGCTACCTATTCCGTTGTCGCAATGAAAGAATGGCATATTAATTCACCCCGATTTGTATACTTAGGTATTAAAGCCCGATATTGGATCGGGTGTCAGCCAATCTTTGGACCGATACAGTATTGGCTGGTATGGGAATATTTTTTTTTTCCTTGTAACAATGTTATACATTTAAATGTATATACTGGTATAGACTTCATATGTATGTTAATACACCAATGATAAATGAATATCACCTCTTAGCCATACTTATTAATATGATAACATGTTACACACTTAAACATATCTGTTACGTATCAGTATCAGCTGATGCTTGATATGCTTAGGACCTGTCACCTGTGTATTGATCAATGTCCAGGGGTTATGCACATAGCCCATTTTTAAGGTCTGCAGTTCGATCCATTTTACCTACCAAAAAAATTTAAGAAATATTTAGTCAAACTGTGAAATCAGCCTTTGGATTATGCAAATTTCACTTGTACAAGTCCTCCCCTCTCCCGTATACAAAAGTGGTATTTTAAAATTTTGGACTCTGTTGTAGAACAGCCAATCGTTGGCTGAGTTTTACTTTATGAGCATTTATGTTGGCTATGTAGTGTAGTGATTTGAGCAGTGTGGTACTAAACCGCATACTTTATAAAGGGATATCACAAACTTTTGTATTTGACATGATCTTTGTGTTCCTTCAATTTAACTCTACATTTTTGTCATTGTAAGAGTCGATCTGCAGGATGGGATCATTGATATGAAGCTACAATCTTTGGAAATCATGTTTTTCCATTTGATTGTATGACTAATCATGCTCAGTATAATGTATTGCTTGTTCTCTTCATACCCAAAGGATTATATAATTTAAATTTGATAAAATTACATCTGTTTCCAGCAGCACTTTCTGGCAAAAATCTATCAGTTCCTCACCTGGAAAATAGTGGTTTTTCTCATCATCATCTTTTACTTTTTAGAGGTTTGTGTGGCTGGTATATGGGGTTGGGCCTGTACCTCAACTGGAACGTGCACAGTGACACAACCTTGAGTTCAGAGGTTCAATCCGAGCTTACGTAACAAAAAGAAAATTGATTTTAATGGTTTTTCTTGCATTATCTTTTGTTTTCCCAATATGCTCTTGTTTGCTCATCAGCATTTTATTCTCATCTTTTTTATTTCTTTTATATGATAATCTGTATATATTCTGTACGTTACGTAGCTTTTGCAGTGCCTCGGTAGCGGAGATTTGAGTACAATCAATCATTTCCACTAAATTGCCGTGATCCTGACCAGTTCCTTTTCTTCTGGTTCCTTTGTCCCAATACATTCTTCACAAATTGAGGAGTTACTTTTTTTTTTGTCCTTACATTTCTAATTTTGTTTAGATCTTTTATTTATAGAAATTTCATCCGTGAAACTAATACTTTATTATAATGGAACAATTAAGATTGTTGAGCACTGAGATCCAGAATCGTTCTCTTTCTACGTAATTTTAAGGCAAATAGACATTTAAATCTGTACAATGCATGGAGAGAAAACAAAATGAAACAAAAAAACCAGGTTGGACTTTGACATCCTAAAAATCTAACCATTAGAACCTAAAAACAATAATTTTAATCGACTTCTCTAGTCTCTTCTCAGGGTTGGGATTTGATGAGAGTAACTGAAGAAACCACTACAAAAATGAACATTAAATAAAAAGTAAATAAAAAATGAAGAACATGCCTTGAAATGTTTTGCAGGATTCATTTTGTTTTGAAATGATGATTGACCAATCCCTGTTCTCGATGAACATATACTTCCTTATTGTACTGATCAATAGTCAACATCAAGATCAATGCCTTAAATTGTAAAAAAAAAAAATGGAAAGAAAGGAAGAACAAAAAAATAACAGAAGGAAACACTAAGTGATAGCAAACTAAATAATTAAGAAAAGAGCATTAGGCTGCAGGGCATGCACTATAGACGCCAGATGGTATCACCGTGTTGAACACTTATTCCACGGATGATGTGACTATGCTATAATGACCAAAATATCAACGTTAGGACAAAGTCTCTGAACACAAGTACCTGCTCATAGTAATGACGTTTAAATTTGTTCATCTTATTGATAGTTGTACTGAAGACCCTGCAGTTGAGTTTAATAAATGATGTTTAAACACCTTTTAACCATAATTTGATTAAAAAATGAAATGTCAATTTTTCTCTTGTATTAAAAAAGGACAAAAATCCAGTTCTAAGTTATTCTGTGAAAATGCTTATTCTGCTACATACTTGTTCCTCTTCAAACCTTATTCCTCTAAACCTTCACTTCTTCAATAGCAATACACCCTCCAAGAGCAAGAGCATTTTATGAAGCCACCCAATTTGAGTAGGGTTTCTTAGAAACCATCAACTCCAAGCCCTCTCATTGTCCAAAAGGGTTTCTTAGAAATCACCTGTTCAATCACCAGAAGAGCAACACCTGCTCTTACCCTCAAATATCATGTCAATCTCAGCACCTTTCATATGAATATATTGTTAAGTATGTGTGCAAAATTTGATGAAGTAGATGCTGCCCTCCATATGTTTGATAAAAATCCTACGAAAGTGAGGTTTCTTGGAATACCATGACCGCTGGTTACACTCGAACGGGTTCCTTCAAAGAAGCAACTAGATTGTTTGACGAAATGTGAAAGGTTGGTATTGAACTGAATGGGTTTTGTTCTTGCCGGTCTTTTAACTGCATGCAATCGGTCGGATGGCTATGATTTCTGAAGGTATTTAAATTCATGCTTTTTGTTGCTAAAATTTGGCTATTGGTAGACGTGTACTTTGGATGCCTAGATGCTTTTTATCCAATCTATTGCTTTGGAAGTGGGAGAAGTGGTTATGTGATGCTTTTTATCCAATCTATTTCAGATGTTCTCGTACCCCAGCAATAACACTGACTGCCATATGGCACTTGATTTTATGATCAGGTGCCAGATGGATGTGCGGCTGATGATTAGGATTATTAAAAAAGTTTGTAAAAGAGTTATGTATCTCCTTATAGTCAATGGTGTCAACTGTGCAGAAAATGAATGAAGTTATATTTGGTCTCAACCCTCCATTTTCGATACAGTTGACACTTTTGACTGCATGATTTTTTATTAATTTTTTTAAAATCTTCTCCAATGATCTTTTAATTATTTGACCTCCCCTTTATGAGGCATCGATCATGGATTTGAGTGTTTTATACGAGATCAGTGAAGGGTCAAAATTATACTTTTACTAATTTGGGTGGTTATAAATTTGTGTGCATCTATTACATCTATTAAGGTTTAAAGAGTGTTATGGAGAGATTCACTCGTGCACTGGCCTTGGTTCACGAATCAGATGCCTAACACTAACTAGCTCATCATTAAAATGTTTGTGGCTGGCCATAACTTTATGCTTAGTAGAGGTTTTTAACCATCAAATCAAAGCATTATCATTTAGATGTTCATTTGAAGTTCCTACAGTCACTTGATCAAACTGAAAAATTGTTCGAGGGCACAACTTTGGGGTTAATGTAATCTAAACCATGGCCTCAGATTATAAAATTGAGAAGGTATTCCATATGTTTAGAATATAAACAACTCATAATCAACAAAACTATGGAGAATGCATTCCATATATATAGATTATGAACAACCTAATAGTGCAGTTAATAACAACTCTAAAAATTAAAATAATGATGCAAAGTAAACGAAGATACAGTTAATACCAACTCCAAGAGTTAAAATGATAATTCACAACCTTATCAAATGTATTTGGGTCAGCTTTGCGAGTCCTGTATCTCCATTACTTTTTTTATTAGGGCTAAGGTAAACTTTCTATAACTTTGCAATCCTTGATACCTTTTCTCACAGCTTCTCTCTAAGTCTTCATCCTTGTGCTTGAAGCTTTTGAACCCTTCGTACAATATTTGTTTCGTGGCCCCTCATGTGAGATCTCATAATTCTTTTGTTGATAGGTGTCACTCTCAGATTTTCTCTTATGGTATCGTTCGTCCACGAACAAAAGAAAAACTAAGTAATAGTTCATGAGACCCCGAATTCTTACGTTCCAGTGTGCATTGTGTCAGTTGTTCCCCACCCCTAATGGATTGAGTCACCCTTTATGATGGTTGCAACAAGTCAGTTGCGATGCGCACCAGACTTGTTCGGACATGAGTTGAGCTTCCAACAAGAAGATCCTACTACTGCTCATTCCAAAGGACAAACCACTCCTCCTAGCTTTTGAGAATCACGGACTTCTTTTTCTTACAAAAATGCATGTAAATCAACTAACTGTTCGGTCGGTGATTTTGGTTCTATCTGCACTTGATCCTAGTTTCAATTTCCTTTTATTCAGAAGCATCTCGATCACATGTACTCTATCTTCTTGTATTTTTGTAGTCTAACTTTTTACATTATGTAATATGACAAGTTTAACATTCGTCTTATAAAACCGTTTGTCTAATCTAAGTTGAACTCTTGGTTCACACAATTTTCCGTTTGGTTACTTTCATCTCATCTCGCCTACATTAATCTAATTTGAGATGCCTTCATATCCATCATTTGATTGTAAAGTAGAGCTTAAGTAACAAAATCTATGGCAATATGACACTAAGTGATTTTCTATTTTAAAAATCATCCTTCAAGCTATTTTCTTCACTAAATTTACGCTATGTATTCCATCTTTATTCTACTAAATTATCAAACCTCTCGACGCCAAAGTTTTTCTTAATAATTTTAGTTTATCATTATTTTTTTCTTTGTTTGGACAATTAATACTATATCATTTGTAAATAGCATGCATCGAGGAATCTCTTCTTATAGTCTATTATTAACATGTTAGATTTTTGTGGTCAATACCTTAACCCATCTTTGGGTTTCCATTAAAACCTGAGTTGGACCTTTGACCACACGTATCTCGTGGCGATAGGAAGTAGTTTCTTAATATAAGTGATATGTCTCCACTCTCTTTCCTTGAATAGTTAGGAAGGAGAGGTGACTATATAAGGAGACCATTGTCTCATCTTCCTCTAACCCTAGCTCATTCCTATCTAGAGGCTAAACTTAGAGAAGACGAGAGGTAACGTGGGCTCGGATTCTCTGGTGCAGATCATCGATTTTTATCAAGGAGATCGCTAACGCGGCGATCCGATAATAAATACAAGGTACGCATATTCTTGTAAAAGTATATTTTGATCGTGTGATTCGAGTTTAGATCCGTAGAAAATTCTAACATAACAAATATATAATCAAGAAAAACAAGGGATCAAAATAGATCTTTGATGCAGTCCAACTCTGACATAGAACTGCATATGTCATTTGTACACTTGTGACCGCCCTCTCAATATATGTCTTGGGCAATCTCAATATATAAGTTCGAGATGCATTTGATCCTTAGTGTCGACCATATTATTTGTCTAGACGCTCTATCATAAGTCTTCTTTTAATCAATAAAGATTATATGTAGATTTTTCCTTCTCTCTTTGAATTTCTTTATAAGTTGTCTTAACTGGAAAATAGTTATTGTTATAGATACATTTAATTCTTATCTTAACTAGTAATCTATAATTCTCTCTCAAAATGTTTAATTTAATGCATTTCATAGTGTGAGTCATTAATTTAATGCCTTAATAGGTGCACAAGTTTTGATATCTCCTTTGTTTTGAAGTAAACAAAAATCTCACACGACCACTAGGATTTGTGCCTCTATATCACCGCATCCTGGTCGCCTTCATGACCAACGTGACCACTCCATCCCGATCCCGATCGCCTTCATGAGCAACATGTCTTAATCGAGGAACCATCATCATTTGTTACAAAGAATCAATTTGACATGGCACAAAAGACCAATTTATTATTCCTTGGAAAATCCCTATTTGCCAAAGTGACTAGCTTTTTAGATTCTATGGATCTTGAGGTTACAGGCAAAACAAGCATTTGTGCAAATGAAATGAAGTAGACCCATTACTTAGCAATAAGAAAGTTAATGTCACGACTCAAAATTCTTATCCGATCTCGAGAGTCTAGAATTTTGTGTTATGATATCGCACGCTTGTTAAAGCGATAAGCGGATATACATATAATTCTTAAATCGATTTAACATATGAATGAAAGCATTTAATAGTATCATTTAAAAATAAATGGCTCAAGAAATAAACAGCAGAAAACATAGATGACATTAATTAAGTGATAAATTCTAACCAAGCATCTATAATCGAAAGCAAACAGAGGTTTTACGTAAGATAAAATGGCTCCAAACGTAAACCCAAAAGTGATACTGATAAATAAAGTAACAAGTCTCCCCCGAAAATGATAACAACTATAATTAAAGAATCTCTCAATGCTCAAAGTAGTCTGTCGGATCTACTCCCTCGTCCAGATGGTAGCCGACGTCCTCACCCTCATGAGTCGCATAAAGTACAGCAGCGTCTCCATTCTCAGTGATAGAATAATCAGTGTTCTCACCTGCAACTGTTAGTTTTGGGGAGGGGGGTGAGTTTACTCACTCACGTAAACTCAGCGGGTTGCATAATATATCCACCCTAAAGGTGATCGTGTATGAAATCGTTTGAGTTGTGGTGTAATTTGAAATAACTAAGCAGCTATACACGATTACAATCATACTAAGATCATGTAGCTTATCATATCAAAATTGAAATTTAGAATAAAATGAAAAGACATAGCATAGAATGAAAAGACCTGACATAAAATGAAATGAATATGATGTATCAAGTTCTGATCTTTTTTTGTGTCTACTTTGTCGACTTATCCTATGTGGTCATATCTTAAAACTTAATATTGCTTCATACGCCTACACAACGTATTTCGCATTTTTCTTAATTTTCGTATACGACCTGTACCAGGGCTGTTGCTCGAGCCTATCACGCAAGGTCCACATGTAGATAATCACCTAACCTCCATATCATAACGTATACCATCATTCAGTCCGATGAGGTTGTATGCATTTAAATCAGTGTCCCCTTACGTTCGAGACACTGTCGTAGCGTATTGTCCTTAAGATCCGTCATGGCTGCAGACGTTGGATCTTGTGGTGGCACGCAAGACGTGACACGTGTAGAAACTTAATTCGTATTTTCTTGACCTTCACAACGTAACTTATCCGTAATCGTCACTTACATTATCTTACATATCATTCCTTATCATTTACTTATAACTTAGTTTGGAGTGAGTCACGGTGCGATAAGATTCACAAAATCACGCTTTCCAAGGGGCGTGTTCCGTAGTAACTTGGATGTACTTCGTGTGACAGTTCATACTCTCATAGAGGTGTTGCATCCGTATATGGATACCTACATTTCAAGTTTCACGTGACCGTGAAGGGAACTTCACCATGACGAAGGCTTAAGAGTCATGTGACATAGCTTATTCCTTTTTAATGATGCGTATGTCCTATCGTGATTTTTCTATGTGATGCATGTTATATGATGGAAGGTCTTACCTGATTAAACGAACTAGTGCATACGCGTTACATACTTGTGACCATAGTATAATAATTAAAATTTGATAAGAACAGATATTTCATACAAATTTTTTGAATAAAAACTTTTATGGGCTGTTAGATTGCTTAGAGAGCGATCAGACATTTTATTTTTAAAGTTTTCTAAGATCTATGTAGTTTGTGTGTCGATACTTTTTTCTAGTTTTAACCCAAGAGGGGGTCAACATTGCGAGTCCAACGATTCTCTTAGTTATACAAGGGTTCATATCTTTTATCAAATCTTTCAAACTTGTGGGTCTCAAAACACGTCCTCAAAATTTTAATGGCACTTTTCTAATCCATTCGATTATATTGTGTTACTATCGAGGTTGTTTTGAAGTTGGTCTTATGGGTCAGTTGGGCCTTGATTCTCAAAAATTAAGGGTCAAAGGGAACTCATGGCGTTATTCTATGTGACACCTAAAGTTAAAATAAAAAGACATGAATTTTGAATCATCTATCATCTAATTTGAACCATTAGATAGTTAAACAATAAAATTTTACTTAAGGTTGGCTTTTTTGTCCCGATCCTGATTCGAACTCTAGCCCATTAGATCTTCCAGTCAACATTCTACAAGATCTAAGAGTCACGTGCACACTTAGTGTACCTGCTATGTGACGATCCGGTTGAATGGGCCTGAACCATCAGATACTTAAGAAGGATAATTTTAAGGTGTTAGGTCTTTGGGCCCAAATTATTTCAGCCTCTAAGGCCTCAAATCCAACGGTCAATCCTTACATGATTGCTAGTGTCCAAAAGGAGGTCAAATTGCTTGATTTGTGTGTCGATTTCTCGAGTTCTGAATCGTTAGATGTCTCGAGAATTTCATTTTGCGGAGATGGTCCATCTTGGCTCTATTTATTGGGTTGGGCCCACAAGGTCCAACTTGAACCTATTTTATTTAAATCTAATTGTGCCAAGGGGGTGGTTGCACCAAATTAATCATATCAGGTAAAATTCTTCAAAGTAACCAACTACAATAGTTGGCACGGGCAAGCTATCACCGGCATTGTCGGCATTTGGTTGGGCCGATCCCCGAAATTTATTTTATCTCAGCCCGAAGTATCATATATATATATAGCCCCAACAGATGGATCCACCAATCACCACCTAGTTTCCTTCCATACCTGAGATACTCCAACGACATAGCTGTCTACATAGCACCAAACGACCACTAATTTCAGCCCAAAAGGAAAAATCAGCCGTCACCCTAACTACAATACCAATTTCCAGCAATCTCACAACATCATTAGACAATAAACCGTGTTGAACCTGCCGTCAATATCCAATAGCAATAACTCGTACATCACAAACTGTTGTATACACAACATTGCCCTACTACCTTCAACAGTAGTGCCGACTATAAACAATTCTATTTCCAGCAAAGTGCCAAGCCAATACATATGTATATATGTATATAAAGGAAAAAAAATTTAAAACAAGTTGTGAAGACAAGTCCCCACACTGCCGACCATCTGTTAGAAAAGTTTTCTCCCTCTCAGTAGAGTAGTGGACTATAATCAATGGGTGGTTTGTAATATTTATAGTACATTGACTTATCAATTTTATTATATAAACAAATGGTGTCAAGAGGGGAAGGGAGACGTGCAGAGAGGACGTGCAGAGAGGATAAGGGGGGGGGCTTGATCTAGTGTAGTGTAGTGTATATATATATATATATATATATATATATATATATATATATATATATATATATATATATATATATAAATGATAGAGATCAATAAATATAGAGTACTTTTATATCATAAATAGGGATTTATTTATTTTACTTTTATTTTTCATCTTCTTCGAAGTTAAAACAGCCATTATTGGAACAAGGAAAATAAATTATATTTTTCTTCTATATTCAAAAGAGAACTGAATATTTTAAGATCGATCGAGGGGCACCCACCTGTTGGAGCGTGCACGGGTTGATTTCAATCAATTTGGCGACACGGCAGCCTACGCGTCGATTCGGCGATGCGGGCGATGCTGCAGCCTATCGCTTTAGTGATGTGTTTTCGATCTAGGTTGGTTGGATGCGAGAAGAAGATGCTCCGCGTGAGCGATCTAATCCGGGAGGAGCGAGGTGCGAGGTAGGGAGAGTTTAGAAGGAAGATAGTCGTGAGAGAATGAGGTCCCGAGAAGAGAGATTTAAACATTAAGGTGAGATCCTTAGAGAGGGATCAAAGGGATCGGTGGAGGCATCATTGGGAAAGTTTCTATTTTTTGTTTCCTATTATATGAAAAACTTTTATTTTCTAATGCAATAAATTGCTAGCGTAATCAGGTTGAATTTTAAAATTGTAAAGTTTCCTTTAATTGATTGGGCTGGGGTAATGTGTGGGCATGCGTACAGAGTTTGGTGTTCCATTGCATCTCACGCCATCGGATGACCTTCCTAGGGTCCGATTCATAACAGTTAACCCTTGTACTGAATTCAAAGAAAGACTTGGTATTTTAAGGACACGTGACATGTGGAAACGCAATTTGGGTTGTCTAATTTGAAGTTCCTGATCTATAGATCTTCAGTACATAAGATTGAACCAAAACACAATATTTAATCATATGATCTATTGTAATCAACTGTTGAATCAGATAATTGTCTTTAACTATATTTAATCACATAATGAAAATTATATTTCGTGCTACGCTCAATATCTTTTAATTGTAGCCTTCAAATCAAACATGTTAGATGGTGTTTTCAAACTCAAGTCATTCTTTTAAATTTGGTGAAAGCGCAGACTTTCTAAATGCAAGGAATGACACCCTTTTTTAAATAATACTTTATTCTAAATAGCATAGGATATCCTAAAGGTCATCCAATCTAATTAGATTTTCTATTTAAAGAGGTCCTTATCATCAATGGAAAAGGACCTATTTAAATACATGCACACGAGAAATTGACCCTCGCCCATAGTTTAGCATTCTAGTTGGTCATGCTAGTTTATAGTAATTACAAAATTACATGCACACGAGAAATTGACCCTTGCCCATAGTTTATTGGAAAGATATGGTATTTTGGAGACCTAAAATAAGAGTACCTTGAAATTCACTCACCAAATATGAGTTCACTCAAGCTAAAACACATTGATTATATTAAATCGAACGATGGAGATTGTTTTTCGTCCATCTTATTTTACAAGTAAATGCGTTTTAGCGTGGGGGAACTCAAATATTTGGTTGGTAGATTTAAAGGCAATCTTAAAACATCTGCTATTAAAAGATTTTTGCTACACTTCCCTTAATTTGGAATATAAAGGTTGAGAACATCCAACTTGGATTTGAAATGGTGATATGTATCCTTATATCACCATAAAAATCCTATATAAATTTTTAAAAAATATAAGAAAAGACATTCACGTGAATTATAAAGGCCATAGAAGGAAAAGATGTCTACAGGCAAAAAAAAAAATATGGGAAAAGACATCTACAAAAAAGAAAATATGAAAAAAGACATCCACGTAAATTATTAAAAGCCAAAGAAATTATAAGAAAAGAGATTTCACACGAAAATAAAAGGCCAAAGAAAAAAAGACATCCACATGAATTGTAAAAGGCCAACAAAGATCATAGTGGAAAAAAAGACATCTACGTGAATGGTTAAAGGCCAATGAAGATCATAGTGGAAAATACATCCATGAAACAAATCAATGTAAAAAATACATTTTACATTAAAAAAAAAATACATTTTTTACTAAATGTAAAAGAGATGAAGAGAAACAAATGAAAATTACATGAATCAATTCTTTTTTATAAAAGAGATGCAAAAAATATGAAAATTACATGAGTTAATTCTTTCATGTAGAAGAGATATAAAAATAAAAAAAATATGAGCCTATCGTGACTTAGAAATATAGAAAACACAAATTGCTTTGATTTAGATAACTGATAGTTATTAAAATAAGGTTCACCCTAACAATAAATTATTCAACCCAATCATGTCCTTTTAAGTAAAATGTTCTTACATAACAAAGCTGGTTAATAAAACAGAGAAATGGATCCTGGTGGATTCGAACCACCACCCTCTCAACAAGAATTGAGTGCTCTTACCATTTTGAGCTTAAAGATCCTAGACAAAATAATTAAACGAGCAGCCGCAATCTAATATAAAATTACAAGAGCGTTGGTTATGATACGTAAAATATCATCCAATTAGAAATAAAAATAAAGAGTGCCATTAGGTTAAGGATTTGATTACAAGAGCGTTGGTTATGAAACGTAAAATATCATCTAATTAGAAATAAAAATAAAGAGTGCCATTAGGTCAAGGGTTTGGCTGAAATGCAAGGAAGAAAACAATAGCTCATATATTATTAAAAAGCTCGGTGAAGTGAAGGCTGATAAATTGGTAACAGTTAAAACTCATTTGCATCCATTGCGTGTTAAAGCTGGTGATATATTGGTGAAGAACAGAACAGGGCACTCATAAGGTGTAGGCCTACCAGATAGAATTGGATTTCCAGTCCTACCCTATCTGCTGCCCTTGATTAGAGAATCTCGACATTCTCCTATTTACAAGGGCAAGGGCAAGGGCAGAGGATGGGGTAGGACTGGTAGGACCTGACCATTACCCTTAACATTAAAAATCACATTTACATCAATTGCATGTTGCTGTCTAATTTATAAATCTTAAATTACAATGTGAGGAATCATTTGAAATCAGTTTAGAAGTGAATCAAAAGAGGGTAATGGGTTTTTACAGAATCCGGTTCAACAGGTTCGCCCTGATCATTGCCATCAGAGGTTATGTTTAAAACTACAACAGCTTTTTTAGACAAGGTACAATTGTGGATCAAAATAAATGTTTAAAACTACAACAGCTTTTCTAAACGAGGTACAATTGTGGATCAAAATAATATGCAGTAGTGCCTATCCAATTAACATGGGTGCATAGAATGAAAACCCATTGACTGTATTTAATCAAACAATGGAGTTGGATTTTCACCCAAATCTTCCACACGATCGATCTTATGTGTACTTTCATGATATGCACAAGGTCTCAAGATCGACCATGTGCAAATTCAGTGACAACTATTTGAAAACAAACGATAGGGATCGTTTTTACCCCAATCTTCGACACAAAAGATCTTAAGACCAAGGATCAAAATTTCGGCCGAAATTTTCGGTTTCAATCCCCACCGAAACAATAATTTGGGACCGAGATTTCAGTCATCAAATGTATGGGGTTGAAATTATCATCCAAAATTTTGGTTTTGGCCCCCTCCAAAACCAAAACCAAAACCAAAACCGAAATTTTGGTCCTTGCTTAAGACCATAACCTTACCATCATACACTCAGTTGTTTATTCAAGCAGTCAATAAGTCTTGAATCAGTTTCAAATGTAGGTGCTTTTGTAATCCCGTACCCATGACCATAGGTACCTTACTTCCAATAATATAAAAGGATCACGATACTTTGGACTCATGCCAAGTTAAAACAGTCTGATTTGTAAGCTATGCATGATTCAAGGCAATGATCTGCTGATTTAAATAATAACCCCTTTGATGACATTGAATCATATGATAAAAGATCACATTTTCTCCCTAATCGTGTTGATGGAAAAAAGTTTTCTTTTTTTCATCTTCTTCCAATGGAAAAATTAAATTAAATTAAATAATAAAAATTGATGAATGAAACTAAAGAAATGTGCTACTCTTCAAATTTTGCCACAATTTGGACTCCTCAAAATTATAGCCGAATCAGTATGGCATCTCCAACATCGCTATAACATCTCCAACTCTCAACGAGAATTTGTAGAACCTGATGGGCAACTCTCTTGTACCAACCAAATAAATGCTACTTTCTAATTATTCCTTCCTAGATTGGGAAAAAAAGATACTAATTTAGCTATTAGAAATGCTGATGTGACTAAAGTTTGAAGAACCTAAATTGTGTGAAAAAATATTTAGGGTCTTTCAATCACTTCAATTTCCGTTATTTATACTCTCTTATAAATAATTAAAAGCCGATACAAAAAACAAAAGATAGCTCAAAATTTTTAAAATAAAATAATAATTTTTGTACTTTCAAAGAATAAATATGTTACGACCCAAAATCCTTACCCGATATCGAGAGCCTAGAATTCCGTATTATGACACCGCACGCTGATTAAGGCGATGAGCGAACATACACATAATCTATAAATTGACTTAACATATGGATCGAGGCATTTAAGATAGCATTAAAAATAATTTTCTCATAAATTATTTTTAAGAAAAACGTAGACAATAATAATGAAGTACTTAATTCTAACCATGCATTTAAGATATCAAATCAAAATCAGTTTCAGATAGGGTAAAACGGTCTCAAATGTAAACTCACACAATATATCAAGGCTAAAACAAGTCTCTCAAAAAATAATGAAAACTAGAGTAAAAGGGTTCTCAATGCTGATAAAAATCTGCTGAATCTACGCTCTCATCAAGGTGGTAGCCGACATCCTTGTTTATATGAGCCATCTCCGGATCAGCAGCTTTCAAATCATCAAGGACGGGATAAGGTAATCTTCAATTAAATCGTTAGATTTTGGGAGGGGGGTGAGTTTACTCAATCACAGAACTCAATGTGTTTCACAATCGATCCACCATAACTTACTCGGTGGGCGTGTAATCGCTTGAATCATATGCATTTTTAAAATATAACCAACATCTTAAATAAATAAAATAAACTTATCCATAATTCATATACTATCATAATCAAGACTGAAAAATATACTAATATAACATGAAGAGTGTATGATGCTTCTATTTTCTTATCTCTTTTCCTATTTGTCTCATCAACTTAGCATACGTAACATATCGTAAGTCTTATTAATTACTCCATACGCCTACACAACGCATTTCGATCTTATCTTATTTAAGCGATGCATGCGGGATCATTGCTCGAGCCTACCACGCGAGATCCACGTGTAGATAACCACCTAACCTCTATATCATAACATAAACCACCATTCAGCCAGATGAGGTTGCCGACATAATAACCACGATGTCCCCTTAATTCGAGACAAGGCTATAATGTCCTTAAGACCCATCTTGACTGCAAACGTTAAGCCCTTACGATGGCTCGTAAGGTATGACACGTGTAATAACTTAATTTATATTTAGCTGGCCTTCATAGCGTATCTTAGCATATCATAACATTATTCGATTCTGGGCTTAGGTCCCCGCCCCGATTTTATATTTGCGTAGGCTTAAGTCCCCACTTTCTTAATATATATGTGTCTTAACATATTCTTTTCTCATTTTTTCTTAAAACTTAGTTAGAATAGGCCACGGTGCGATATGCTTCACTAAACCACGTTTTCGAAGGGACGGGTTCCGTAGTAACCTAGATGTACTTCGTGTGGTATCCCATACTACCATAGAGGGGTTGCATCCGTACATGGATGCCTACATTCTAAGTTCCACGTGACCGTGAAAGAAACTCCACCGTGACGAAGACTTAAGTCATATGTCATATTTTATTCTTAACTTATATGCGTATGCCCTATCGTGATTTTCTATATGATGTCATATGATAATGGTGAACATATATAAGAATGAATTATAACATAAACCTTAAACATTTCATATTTTTTGAAGTAAAATAATAAAGAGCATAACATACGAAATATTAAAATAAAACAGAAAATAAGAAATATTTAACTATATTTATTTTACAATAGTGTTGAAACTATACTTCATTAAGATTAATTATATTCATGGAATTTGGTGATTGACTGGTATAGCGAACCAACATATTTTAAAATTCTAAAGGAGCGCATGTGTCAATTCAAGAATTGTATGAGGCTTAGAAGAGATAATAGAATGATAAGTATTAAAAAACGTCTATATTTAACCCCTTAAACTTATAGATTGTTATTCGATGCAAGCTATTTAATGTATTTTATTTAATCTTAGCGATTTATAAGTCTAGAAATAAGTTTAGCGTAAAGTAGTCCAAGAGTTAAAAAAATAATGTCAAACCCGTGTAACCTTGAATCATCTAAAACGTATTCCGACTTGCAGCTAAATTTTAACCTTAAAAATATTAAATTCGTGAAATTGCTATTTCAGACAAAGTTGTAAATCTCATTGTCTTCTTTCCAATGCCGTAAGAATCACGTCAATCCGAGTTCGGGGTAAAAAGTTATGGTCAAAATACCGAAGTTGTGTCTGTTAAAGGGTTTGGCCGAATTTCACGAAAATCTGGGAAAAACGATCCTATCGATTTTGGGCCTAATTTCTATGTTTTTTAAACCCGAAATTTATCAAAATTTTAGGAAAAATTAAGATTTTCTTTTTAAGAAATAACTGAATAATTTAAGATGGATTTAGAGATTTGGGTTGATGGAGATCGGATTCGAGAGACGATATGCCCGAGTCTTTTCGCGAGAATTCCTTTCTTACGATAAATTGATCGCGGCGATGAGAAACTTTGATGGTGTAAGATTCTCTGATAAGATCGAAAATCGATGAAGATCCGACGAGAAAATATGAAAGATGATACAGTTAGAGCCTTTACAGAAAAGAGGAAATAAAGAGAGACAACTGAGAGAAGAAGTAAATATATATCTAATTCCCTGTATAGGTTAACTCTAATTAAGACTTTTCGTATAAAATTTAATAAAATAATAATTTTTACACGCAAGTAGAATTCATACGGGGACTTGAAAAGCTTGAGAAGAGATTTTGCTCCAACGCTTTGTGCAAGCACCAAGGTAAATGGTGATTCTCTCCCGAATTTACAATTGTGCCCTTTAACCCGCTTCACTCTTCAAACGGGCATAACTTTTTATATTCTTATCGAAAATCGACAAATTATATATCGTTGGAATCGTATCGACAAGTACTCCGCAATGAGTCTAATATTGATATATATATATATAAAAAATTAAACTATTTCTAAAATGGGTATATTCCGGTATAGAGCGTTAGCACCACGCACTGTGTGGTACATCATCTAATACCATTAAATAAAATTCAAAAATCTGGGTTATTACAAGAAAGATGCTTTAAAGAGCGTCTTTCAATCACTTCAATTTCCGTTATTTATACTTTCTTATAAATAATTAAAAGCCGATGCTAAAAACAAAAAATAGGCCAAAATTTTTTTAAGTAAAATAATATTTTTTTTTAGATGCTCTTCCAATTTTAAAGAGCAATAAGGCTCTACAAATTCCAATCCCAGATCACTGACAAGGGCTTGAAGAGATGCCCTGTACATTGTACATTCCAATCCCAAATCACTAACAAGGGCTTGAAGAGATCTTATTTCACCCCAATCTTCCATTCAAGAGGTATAGAGATTATGGTGCACCCACCGGACGGTTATGGTGCACCCATGTGCCAGTCAATTTTGACAGATCCCCCAGAACATGGTTCTTCAATCATCCAGAAAACGTTACCACTCAAACGTGATTTTAGAGTTTTTTTTTTTTTTTTTTTTTTTGACTTGGGACACATTGAATTCAAAACGGACCGACTAATAAGTGCACCATAATCTCAAATCCATTTTGTAAAAGATTTGGTCAAAAGTTCAAGAGAATTGTGTGGTGCGAGTAAAGGTACCCAAAACAAATTTAATCGGACCCAAACAAGTTCCCATTTTCACCCAATCCCCTTGATATGTGGTTTCCACATGGACACCACCTAATTGGAATAATGGATCCAACCCCATATCCCCGAGGCTTTCTACGCTTTAATTTTCAGGTCGATAATCCTTATTAGGACCGATAGGGTTTGACGGAGTTTCTTTAGATTAAAGATAGAAATTAATAGAAAGATTTGGGAATAAAAAAAAAAAAACCAATATTTAATGATAAATTACTATATTTATTTAAAAGAAGTGACTAATATAAACTCAAAAATGATAACATGAAACACTTACCCACATGTATCATAAATTCAAAATCACAAAAGCAAAAATATAAAACATGACTAAAGAATTATTATAAATATGAAAACAAAAATTCAATGCATAAAAACTTAGTAAGTAGTAGCCAAATGCTGTATGCTACAAATAAGATAAAAGGAGACGCATCCATTGATTAATAGCAGCTATACAAAAATGAAATGAATAAAAGAAATATTCACTGGTAATACTTGTCACTTGAAGTGAATACAAGGCACCACTAACTTTGAAGGCACCACTAATCGACCCCAATCACCAACATATTGGTTATATATAAAATATTAACAAAGTAAACAAACACTTGTTATAGCTTATGCTATAATCTAACAACTTAAATTTGAAACCGAGTATAAATTGATTTGATTACCAACATAGAAACAGGCTTGGTGTGGCTGCTCTTCGTCATTAAAGAAGATCATCATCAGAAATCGCCAACAGCTCCATCCCGGAATAAGATGCTATTTCCACGCCAAATATATAATCTCAGAAAATAAAACAACAACAACATATCCGATGGTAGTACCCATCATACAACTTGTTTACAATTTGTCGCTATAACTCAATAACCCAAAATAACAAAAAACAAAAAAAATAAAATAAAATAAAATAAAATTTGACGACTCTTCCTTATGATTTTTCATATATAACCACCATGCATCTACGGGATGTCCTGCTTAATTCATTATATTAGATTTATTGAAGTGATATGAATTTGGAAGCCGGTAACTGTAGCTCTGATAACATATTTTTCGCTTGAAAAGAAAAGATGATATGATCAAATTAAAGAGGAGTATGGAAGACAATCGACTGTGTACCTTTGGCTATTTTGTGGCTGCTGCATACATCATGTAATTATCCTTAGATAAAGCGACGAGATATTGGCAAGTGAAACAAATCGCAGAACGAACCAACCAACCGAGATAGGGGACGATACACGAGGGAGGAGATCCCGAGAGCAAGAAAGCCCCGTGCGATCTCCCCCAAAAAAATATAAAGATTTTTATTAGGGCTTTCGACCTGCCATGCAAGCGCACCTGACATGGCAAAGGTCTTAACTCACAAGACAGAGCTCTTACAATAACATCTTTCTCTCTCTCTCTCTCTCTCTGAATAACATCTCTCCGTTGAGTGCTGACTGAATCCACAATCGATGTTTACAACCGAATACAAGAGATCCATCTTCAGATATCCAAAACAAGTTTGCCACGAACGTTCCGCCGTTCAACAACGATAACTGCTACGCTCCATCCGATTCTCCCACTCTCCTCATCATCCAAGCAATCTCCAACACTCTGCTGACCTAAGGTTGATGCAACAGCAACACCCTGCAAAGGCACAGACAAGAGAAACAAAAAAATATGCAAGCAATATCTATAAGTCACAACAGAAGCAATTCATCCGATCCCAACAGATCTGGCTGAAACCTTGATCCACCCAACCATTTCAACAAGATTACATCCCCTTCGCAGTACGAAAGATGGAAACATGAGGAAAAAAACACCTGCAAAAGTGACAATTATAAGGCAAAACACAAACGAGAAAGCACAAACTGGTATAAAGCGGAGATCAGAGACCCATCTAATCTTGCCTAAGGAAAAAACCAGAAAGGCAATTTGTCAGAAAGAGGGAGAAAGACGAAGAGAGTATGAGAGGAGACCATAATTTATTGAAACCCTAGACGAAATCAACGGCTAGTGTTAAGTTTATTGTAGAGATCAACGGAAGATATACCTCCACGTTGATGCGTTGAAAGCCTTACAGATAGATAAGATACTTTTAGTATGGCCAATAGCTGTAAACCACGTGCCCCGCCGACCTTAACGTTAGTTGGCCTTTCTTGTTCACATTAGCTGGAGGTGATAAGATAACATTATGCCCTCTAAATGATTAAAAAGTGAGTTATGACATTATGCCCTCTGAAAAAAATTAAAAAGTTGTCATTATGTGCAACACTTCCGTCGTCCATCTAAATTCTCCAATTAGCAATCTTTCATTGAAATATTTCTAACGCCCATGAAAAATGTCGATCAGTGGAAAATCTGTTGAATCCTTTTTTGATTTTTATGGTTACCCATATTCGAGATCGAATATTTTGCATCTGTAAGCATGCTTTGGCCACATTTAAAAATATTGTTCTCCTAAATTAGACAATATGGAGATTATTTTTCGGTCCGATCTCTTGAGCATCGATATTTAGATCATAAATCACCTATCAAACCATCATATATTGATTGTATATCATCTACAACCTAATTTTCATCAGAAAGATGTATTGCGTCAGGATCCATTGATCAAACCGGATCACGCCATTAGGGAGATCAATAAACCATCCCTAAGCTAGCTCCTTGCCCGGTCCAACTTCCAGCACACTTACCAAACTCTCCAATCAGTCAGCTCCCTTAATCCTACTTAATGCACACTCATTAGCCCAACTGCCATTTCAGAGTCAACAGGTCAATCATTGTAGCTCGCATCTAGCAGCGGAGGCATGTTATGATCGATTCAGAAAATCAGTCAGTTATAGATAAGCAACACGGGCCGCATGTGACTTGATACTTGAATCACTTTTTAGGATGCATAGCATGTGAGACTAGCATATTTATCGTTTGATTGATGCTCCATAATCTAATGATCTTTGTTAAAAAAGATTGGGATGAAAAAGATTTCGGTCACCTACTCGATTTAAAGTCATTAAATATCATTTAAAATTAATAATTACCATATAAAGCTAATGCATCATTAATTTTAGATGATGCTTGATTGCATTGAATGCCACAAGGGAGATTGTTTCTCATTTCAAATCTGGAAGACATAATGATTCTAGCAAATATCTCAAAAAGTGACTTAAGAGCCGTAGCACTCAGACTTACCTACCTGATTCTTTCGCATCCATTGTGGTGAAAAAGGAAACTACCCGTATAACAACAGTTACTAAATATATAAACCTTAACAATGATGTGTCGTGCCAAGTGCCAAGTATCATTAGGTTTTTAGTGTCAAGTATCTGCGTTCAAAAGCAAGATACCTGAGATTCAATCCCGTCCCCTCCTGAGGCAACCCCCCTCCTAAGGCAACCCGAGGGATTTATATTCTGTGTCGACCTGATATGTGCTGAATTTGGAGTGTGCATGTCTCCCTGGCATTAGGCGGGTGCTCTAAGAGGCTTGGATATCGAGGTTATCAAAAAACAAATTAGTGCCCGCATTGATTCCTTGATGCAAGCAACCAAATATATATATATATATATATATATATATATATATATATATATGGGAGCCGGTTAGGTCTTCCAATGGAGGACGGTGACCGTCCTCCAAGATACATATGGAGCTCCACGTGACACTCAAAATACTGTTTTGATGTCATGTAGCGGACGGTTTAGATCAATATTAAAAAAAAAAAATCGAAAAAAACTTTTTAAACTCACAAGTCAACGTTTGACGGATTTAATTGGTCTACATTTCACGGTTCAAAAAGCACACGGTGGAGATGAATTCTCAATTATTATTTTTTTCAAAGATGATATAAGCAATGCACTCGAGCTCCACGTGGCATCGAAATAATATTTTGGGTGCCACGTGGAAGCTTGGAGGACGGTGACCACGTGGAAAAGGTGTCCGTCCTCCATGGGAGGACGGATACCTTTTCCTATATATATGTGTGTGTGTGTGTGTGTGTGTGTGTGTACCATCTATTTGGGGTCTTCATTACGAGTCTTATTTTTTACTCTTTATGATTTGCATTAAACTATTTGTAACTTCTCAATCCTTCATATCTCTTCTCACGATTTTTATCCAGGTTTTCACTGGTCTTTCTATTCATATGTTCTTGTGCTTGTAGAGCTTCAACCCTCCATATAGGATCTACTTCTGGCCTCCAATGAATATGTCCAAATCACCTCACTAAATTATCTCTTCTCCTGAATGTCCTCATATATAAGCAAATTGGTGATTTCAAAATTTGGTTGAGCTAACTTTCAAAATACCCATAATATCCTCATTTATGTAAAGTTATCTCTTCTCCTGTTCATAATATAATATGGAAAAATTATATTTTGTTGGGGTGATTTGGTATAGAATCTATAGGGAAACTTTCACGAGATCTTGTTGTCAGCCAAAGGAATTGACCATTTTCGTGGTATAGAATTTATAGGGCAATGGTTAGGTCCTAGAAGGTAGAATCAAATTTCCAGTCCTACCCCATCGCTGCCTTTGGAAATAGGAGAATTTTGACTGCACGTTATGCTATAAAAAGCGAAAAGTAAGAAAGTCAAGATTCTCCTATTGCTATAAAAAGTGAAAATCAAGAAAGTCGAGATTCTCTTATTTCCAAGGGTAGCAGATGGAGTACGACTGGAAATCCGATTCTACCTGATAGGACATGAGGATGCCCTATATTTTGAATACAATTTATTCTTATATGTTATTTGGGATATAAAGGCCTTATTTATTACTTGTCCGTAATTACAAGATTATTTGTATTTCTTAAACTCTCTCTAATCATGAAAAAGACTGGATTAACCTTAGAGGCTAGAGGTTTTTACTTACCAACCTTTCCAATAACATATTTTAATTTATAAAGTGATGGATAGTAATGGTAATTTCTAAAGGCTAAGAAACTTAGCATCTAAATCTAATAGTTGGTTGCATTAATAATAAACTAAAGATAAAATTGGTTTAAGAAACCCTAACACGCTAGAGTTCACATCATCATCATCATCCCATTTTGTGAGGAAGACTACCAGCAGTTCAAATAATGAGGGAGGGGCACATCATGTGCGTTCTCGTCTTCATTTCATACGAGACCAATATGTACCATTTCTGACAGATGCCGCTTGGCTTATAGAAGATGACAATTTTATGCCTTATTAGATGGAAGTAGAGGGCATTAAATCTCGTTCTCCATCCACTCGGTTCCTTATCCATTTCGACGTTCAATCAAGCTTGAAGATGCATATTGACAGCGTCATTACAGAACCTGATTACGCTCGAAAATGGCGACTCACTAGTTTTTATGATGACTCGATTGCAGCAAACAGAGGCAGATCGTGGGAGATGTTAGAATATCTATATCGTAAATTCAGCCTAGCATGGATCTACGTGGGGAATTTCAATGAGATATTGGATCAGAGTGCAAAAATGGAGAGAACGAACTAAAACCAGTGGACAAATAGATGATTTTCGTGACTATTTGGACCGATGCAAATTGTGGGATCTTGGGTATGAGGGAAAAATCTTCACTTGGGCAAATGAGCGAGAGGATGAAGTGATCGGGCGGTGACTAACATTGAATGGTCTCTCATGTTCCCAAGGCTAGATCAGGTGGTGGCTAACATTGAATGGTCTCTCGTGTTCCCGTTGAATATAATGTATCACACTTGAGTAGCTCAACGTTCAATCTATTGCAGTCTACCTTGATCACACGCAGCAGGTTCCTTGGATTGGGTTTCGAAGCTATCTAGGCTGGTTCGGAGGAATGTACTACTCTTATTGCAAACTATTAGGACGTCATACAAACAGCTGAGTCACTAGAAAATATTCAAGATCGTATTGTTGGATATATTGCAAAAATTCTTACCAAATGGGACAAATCAGAATTTGGAAATGTTAGGTAGTTACTTGCAATAAAAACAAAGGAGTTGTTACAACTGAATGTTGACAAGGCACCATATGAATGTTGATCTCCGCTTAAGGGTAAAAGCGATCAAAACTGAAATTAACTCCTTGCTTGGGAAATTGGAGGTGATGTGGAAACAAGGGTCATAAGATTTATTGCTTCGTGAGGGAGATCAAAACACAACTTTTTTTCACATTCATGCATCTCAACGTAAGAAAAAAAATATCATCAAGGGTATATATAATGCAGAAGGGATCTAGACCACATCGGGGAAAGAGATACCAGAGATTATCCAAGCCTACTATAGAGACTTATTCCATACCGCAAACCCAATAAGAATTGACGAGGAATTGTCACATGTTCAAATCAAAGTCATAGAAGATCAAAACGGGTGGTTAACCAAACCTTTCATGACAACAGAGGTCCAAAACGCGCTTTTCCATATGCAACCCTTAAAATCTCTAGGACCTGATGGTATGCCTCCTCTTTTCTTTAAGAAATATTGTAATATTATTGGTCAATTTATTACAAGTTTTGTTCTTGCATATCTTAATGGGAGTGTTGACATCCACACCTTAGATAAAACCAACATCATACTCATTCCCAAAATAAAGAACCCGATCCGTGTCTCAGATCTTTGGCCTATAAGTCTCTGTAATGTTCTTTACAAGATCATTTCAAAGACATTGGCTAATCGTTTCAAATTTATCCTACATAGTATTATTTCTGAAAACTAGAGCGCTTTTGTTCTGGGTCGTCGCATTACGGATAATGTTCTGGTATTTTTTGAAATTGGTCATCACATGAAATCTAAAAGGGGTAAAGATAAAGGTTGTTGTGATATCAAACTTGACATGAACAAAGTTTATGATTGAGTTGAATGGCTTTTTATAGAGAAAGCCCTTCTTAAACTCGATTTTAATCAGGCATAGGTCAATTTGATCCTTTGTTGTGTGACATCTCTCTTTTTCCTTCTCCTTAAATAGTAGTGTGACTGGTCATATTAATCCTACGAGAGACATTCGTCAAGGAGACTGGCTTTCTCCTTATTTATTATATGTGCCAAAAAAAAATTCCTCTATACTTCACCATGCAGCTTTGTTGAGAAAAATTTCAGGAATCCAGGTAGGACGGGGGCTCCTAAGGTATCTCATCTTTTTTTTTGTCGATGACAGCCTAGTTTATACAAAAGCAGACGAGAATGAGTGTGAAGAACTAGTTCATATTCTAAAGTTATATGAAGATACATCGGGGCAGATGGTGAATATGGACAAATCCGCTATTTCATTCAATACTAAATGCAAAGGCTGCTAATCGTGATCGGATACTTCAAATCCTTGGAATGAGGAGGGTGTCATTTTAGGAAAAATACATTGGACTTCCAACTATTATAGGCAAGTCTAAGAAAGGAGCGTTTGGTGCAATCAAAGATAGACTGTGGAGAAAGCTTCAGGGATGGAAGGAAAAGTTGCTCTCGAAAGCAGGAAAAGAAATTCTTATCAATGTTGTGGCCCAGGCAATTCCTACTTATACCATGAGTTATTTTCGTATTCCAAGTAATCTTCTTCATGAGATTTCTATGCTTATTGCCAAATTTTGGTGGGGTAACAATTGTGATTCAAAAGGGATTCATTGGGTGAGTTGGGATAAGATGTGCAGCCTGAAAGTCCAGGGAGGGCTCGATTTTACGGAACTCTAAGCCTTTAATAGTATCATGCTCACAAGACAATGTTGGAGGATTCTCACTAATCCAACCTCTTTAGCAACAAGGGATCTAAAAGCCAAGTATTTTCCGTCTTTGGATTTATTGAAGCCAAATCTTGGTCCATATCCATCTTACACATGGCGGAGCATACACTCGGCAATTCCTACTGTTGACAAAGGAATAATACGGCGCATTGGAAATGGGGCCAACATTA
The DNA here is from genome assembly GCA_021018995.1 of Chloranthus sessilifolius. Classification (NCBI taxonomy): domain Eukaryota; kingdom Viridiplantae; phylum Streptophyta; class Magnoliopsida; order Chloranthales; family Chloranthaceae; genus Chloranthus; species Chloranthus sessilifolius. The sequence goes on from CM037584.1 coordinate 453,551, forward strand.
ACATTTGGGATAATAAGTGGGTACCTTGTAAATCCACTTTCAAACCAAGCACTCCTAAAGCACAACAACAGATAAGCAATGTGGGGACATCTTACTGTGAAATTCATGACGTTGGAATGAAATTGAAATCCGTAACAATTTCTTGCCTCTTGACGTAGAAACAATTCTAAATATCCCCTTACCCTGTAGACCTGGATCAAATATATTAGCTCGGAAGCATAAAAAAAATGGGCGATTCTCGATGAAATCAACTTATCATGTGGCCAGAGATTATCATTATTGTGTTGGAGGAAAAGATGGCATAGCTACCACTAGCTCTCTGGAAGGTGATTTGATATGGAAATGCATCTGGAATAGTTATGTCCCAAATAAAGTTAAGAATAGTTCTGTCCCAAATAAAGTTAAGAATTTCATGTGGCGCACTTACAAAGGAATCCTTCCGGTGAAAGAAAAGCTTCGTCAACGGCAATGTAACTTGGATTCGATTTGCGACTTGTGTGGGTTGCATTCAGAATCTATCAATCATGCAATCTGGAATTGTGAGTGGGCGGCTAAGCAATGATTTCTTCACTGGGTATCAGAGTTCACCTCACTGGGCATCCTAGTTTCACTGGCTGGCTGTAGCAGATTGTTAAGGAAGGAAGTAGAATTGATTTAAATATAGTTTTTACAGTCATATGGACAGTTTGGAAATTCAGGAACAAGGTAGTGCATAACAAAAAAGTGGGAGACCTGTATAGCTATATTTGGCATAGCGAAAATTGGTTAAGGGAGTATACTGAAGTAATTTCTAAATTTGTTCCTGTAAAAGGATGTGGAATCCACGACTGTATTGAAACCCAAATGGACCCCACCGGTGGAAGGGATTTATAAGATAAATGTTGATGGTGCATGGAGAAAAAAGTCAGGGAAGAGAGGTACTGGTGTTATGGTTCGAAGTAATGAAGGAAATGTGCCGATGGCATCATCTATGGAACATGTCGAATTATTTGGCTATCATCCAAGGAGCCCAACTAGCTAGAGATGTGAGTTTTAAGAGAATTATCATTGAAGGAGATGCTAAAGCTATTGTGGCTTAAATTAATCATGTTTCGGAAAACCTCTTAGAGTTGGGTTCTGTAATTCACGAAGTCAAAGATGATCTCAAAACCTTTAAATTTGCTATCTGTAACTTTTGTCCTTGTAGTTGTAACAAAGTTGCTGATGCTCTCTCCAACTTGGGGTTGGAAGAAGATTCTAGTCATGTATGGATGGAAAGCTATCCTCCATCAATTCATTCTCATGTACTTGCTGATTTAAATCAATGATATAAATCCTTAGCTCCCTAAAAAAATAAAATCATTAGGCATATATTATATATATTATTTTTTTATATATTTTTCTTTTTTTCCGTTTCAAATATATGAAATATGCCCTAATGCAACAATTGATGGTAGGCCAATTGTAGAGTACAAGTTTGAGGTGAAAAATGATCTCTATCATCCGTGTGACTGCATGATTTACAAAAACTTCCATGCATTAGAAGTATGTGCACGTCATGCAGTCACACATCTTTGTGGATTGCTTTATGGACACTAGGGCTCTCAATGGGCCAGATTAGCGTTGGCTGGGGTTCAACACGACCCTAACCTTCTCGGGTTGGGTTCCCAAATTTTTCAGCACGGACACTAAAGAATAGGCCGGATTAGCACTGGGTTGAGGTTCAACCCGACCCTAACCTACCAGGGCCGGATTCCCAAATTTTTCAGCCCGACCCTAACCCGGGCTACGATGTACTCAACCCAGCCCGGCCCCTACCAGCGGGCCGAGTTTGGGCATTTTTCTGGGCCTTTTTTCAACTGTATTTTTCTAATAAAATTTGGTTGGGCTATTTTTTGGGGCTTTTTTTCTAATAAAATTTGGTTGGGCTTGGGCTATTTTTTTTGTCTAATAAAAGTTTGAAAGTTAAAATTTTAATTAAATAATTAAATTAACATTATAGACGCTCAAGTACATGATTTTATTCAAATATTTCATTTTAGTTTGTTGGATAATGATTATAACCAACAACGATTGCACAATGGGTATGATGAACAACGGTTGCATAATGGGTATAACGGAATGGTGATAACAAACAACGATTAATCTCAGAGCATTTAAGTAAATTATATTTAATTTTTTTTTTTTTTTTTATAACTTTAAAAGGATATATATATATATATATATATATATATATATATATATATATATACCTTTGCTATAAAAATGGAAAGCAAAAGTCCAAAAATAGTACTCTTTAGATTTCTTTTCATTGAAGGAATATGCTTCCTTCCGGATATCCGACAAAAGGAAAGCAAGCTTGTTGATTCTTTCTGATTTAGGGAATACCTTTCATTCTATCTAATACGACAACAAAAGAAAGCGCAGGATATAAAATCCATAATCGCACGATAGAAAATCCATCGGTTAAATCAATTCTAAACCACTGACACCAGTTTCATCAAACTCAAAACCATCTCCAATATTCTGCAACCTAAGAGCGAGCGTGAGTTTTTTTTTTTGCTTTTTCATTAGAAAACGCTAACCTCTCCACAAGAACAAATAACCCAAATATTTCACAACCGCCCAATCTAGGCTTATGCACAAAGGGTTCATAGCATTTAAAGAACTTAGAACCCCAAAACCCTAGCCTTTTGATCTTCTTACATTAAGGATTTTGCTCTAAATCTAGGGTTTTCTTTCTTTTTTGGTTTTTTCTCAGAGCACTTGACTTCCATATTTGGGACTGAGAAGGAGCGTGTGAATTTTCTTTATGTGATTATCTCAGTCATTGTCTCTTTATACAACCGATCCCTCATCAAGCAATAAAAGCGTTTGAATTCAAGCAAAAGTTTTTTATCACACAATAACTGGTGAGTTTTCTGTATCATCCCACTTTTAAGCATCTTTTCCCAAATCTTTTTCACGATTCGAATGGTTCAAGGCTGTTCCTAGTAACTGGTGAGTTTTCCTGAATCGGGTTCCTAATAAGGTTGTTCCCAAAATTCCTTATGAGCTATGGGTAAAAAGAAAATTGACTTTAGAATATTTATACATTTGGGATTGTTTAGCTGAACCAAAGGTGTATAATCAACAATTAGGAAACTGGATCCTAAAATTATAAGTTGTCGTTTTACTGGTTACCTTGATGGGTCAAAAGGTCAAAAGGCTACATGTTTTATTGCCCCACTCATAGTACTCGGATTGTTGAGACTATATATATGAAATTCTTTGAGGATTGTGAGAACGTTAGGAGTGTTGAGGCTAGGAAAATCACTTTTGAGGAGAATCGGATTACAATTCTTATCTCTTTTATCCAAGAAAAAGTCGCACCAATACCAATTATTTAACAAAGTATTGATGCGCCTGCGGCTATACCTATTGAAACACCCCACATTGAGGAGGCCCTTGTTCCTATGGTGACCATCAATGATCAATCCTTGCGTAGATTAGAGAGAGCAAAAAAGCCAACAATTTTTTATGACTATATTGTCTACCTCAATGAGAGTGAGTATGATTTGGAAAGGAATTAAATCATGTCTCCTTTAACCAAGCTATGAAAAGCGATAAATCCACTTAATGGCTCGAAGCTATGAAGGATAAGTTAGAATCAATGAATATAACTCGATCTGAGATCTTTGCAAGTTACTTGAAGGAGCTAAGCCTGTAAGCTATAAATGGGTATATAAAATCAAGCAAGACTCCAAAGGTAATGTAGAAAGATACAAGGGCAGATTAGTCGCTAAAGGATTCACTCAAAAGGAGGGAATAAACTATAAAGAGACATTTTTTCATGTCTCTAGAAAGGAATCCTTCCGGATAGTTATGTCTTTGGTAGCTCATTTTGACTTAGAATTATATCAAATGGATGTCAAAACTACTTTTCTGAATGGCAACTTGCATGAAGATGCCTTTATGACACAACCTGAAAAATTTCAGGTTGAGGGGGAGAGTCATTTAGTTTGTAAATTCAAAAGGTCTATATATGTGTAGACACCCCTATTTTGCCCTCTAGGAATATACAGAATTATTCGGTCAACCTTTGACCCCATGACCCTAATGCGGGAACCATGCACTAAAAATAATAGTACATGACTGAACGCAGGCTAAAACAATAACTCTGTGGCTCAGATCCCAACGTAGGGAGACTATATACTAAAATAATAGTACATAGTCAGAATGCAGACTGAAACAATAGTCTTGTATTTCATACCCCTTTGACCCTAACGTGGGAACCATGTATTGAAACAATAGTACATGGTTGAAACAATAGCTTTGTGGCTCAGGTCCCGACGTAGGGAGACTATATACCAAAATAATAGTATATAGTCGGAATGCAGACTGAAATAATAGTCTTGCATTTCAGACCCCTTTGCCGTCATATTAGGATCATATGCTAAAACAATAGTATATGGCTGGACACAGGCTGAAACAATAGCTCTGTGGCTCAGGCCCCATGACCCTAACGTAGGGACCATACACTAAAATAATAGTATATGGCTGAACACAGGCTGAAATAATAGCTCTGTGGCTTAGGTCCCGACATAGGAGATCTTTGTGGTATTGGAAACATTACCTGAGAGTGCAAGAATTTATTTTATTTTCTGACCACGAAGCCTTACGTTTTCTTGCTTCGCAGAAAAAGTGGAACCCGAGGCACGCGAAGTGGGTTTAGTACCTTCAAAGGTTCACATTTGTATTAAAATATAAGGCCGGTGCAGAGAACAAGGCCATTGATACGCTTAGTCGTCGAGTGACGACTTTGTAGTCTATGAGTACTAAGGTCATCAGATTTGAGCAGTTGAAATAAGATTATCCTGATTGCCCATATTTCGGGACAGAATACATTACGTTCCTTGATAATTCAAATAACATTAACTCTGAATGTACCCTACTGGATGGTGATGAGTACTGAAAAATGAGGATATTTCGCCCCTAAATACCTATATTTAGCTGTCCGATGAAGGCTATCTGATGAGATTGATTAGATTTGAAGTGTTTCAGGTAAATACAAGCCAAGTATAGAAAACAGTACAAGAATTCTGAATATAATGCCAAAACACTGCAACTTCGGGTAATCAAGAACTTGGTGCGACTTGCGGCTAAATTTGGACCTTCAATACGGCCGAATTACGAAATTGTCAAAACATGAAAGTTGTAGATCTTTTCGTCAGCTTTCCAACGGCGCAAGAATCGTCTCAATCTGAGTTCGGGACAGAAAGTTATGGCCGAAATACCGAAGCAGTGTCTGAACCACAAGAAGTGCTGAATTTCACGGATTTCTGGGGTCGATACATCGACCCTATAGGTCGATTAATCGAGCCAGAAATTCAGTCTGACACGAATCTGACACTAAAAGTCTATTTTTTGGGACTCTTGGTCGGCTCGATGCATCGACATCCATTGGTCGATTAATCGATTTAAAAGTAGGATTAGGAGACCTCCGCACGACGGGTCTATTTAAAGTGACTCAAACACTTCGGGGAGGAGGAGATTAGAATTAGAGTTTTTTTTAGAGAGTTTTAGTTTTTAGTGTTCTTAGTTTTTAGCCATTGTTTTTCATAGTTAGACCTAGAAATAGGGAAGTTTTATTATTTCTTTTTAAGAGCTTTGTTCCCTTTAAATTTTCAGTACACATTCCTTCAGTTTATAAATTTTATTCAAAGTTTATTCCTGCATTAATTTTCTGAAGATCATCCGTGTAGATCAACGTAATTTATTTTGAAGTTTGAGGTAATTTTAATTAATGTTATTTTCCCGTCTTTATTTAATTATGTCATTTACTTACAATATGTGTGACTAAATTTATAGGGATGTACTTTTAATAATATAAATTATGATTAAAATATGAGATTTTAACTTTATGGTTGCTGTGCTATCATGAATGGATGAAATCCCCGCCACTAACCAGGATTGCGTGTGCCGAGTCATGCCCGGGATCTCAGATCTGTGACGGTAATTTTACCCTATCATTGTTATGGTCTTTGTGTTTTCATTGTGGATCTAATTTACGATTATGTTACGGGATCGAGTGTGCCGAGCCATGCCTCGGATCTTGGTTACAGAATGGTAATTTTATCTTAAATATCCCTAATCGAATAAAGTGTGCCGAGTCATGCCCTTGATTTCAGATTTGTAAGTGGTATTCTTGTTGGAATTTTCACCCACTTTGGGGATGGTTTTATTTGAACCCCGAGATCATGTGTGTCTAGTACCCTTGATCCCGCATCTATATATGAAAATCATCTAAGTCCCGATTGGAGGATGCAACATGGAACCTATTAGGGTGTTGACCATTGATCTTCCATAAAAGATGTTTATTACTAATGAAATATCTCATAATTTAATCCTTAGATTTATATTATAGGAAGAACGGACCAAAGATGGGAGGATTTAGTATCTTCGTCTTTATCATCATCTTCACTTTTTGTGAATCATCAATTGAATTTTAGTTGTAATTACCATCAACCACTTAAATCATAAACCGGTAGAATCGTTAGATCTTAATAGATTTCTAGAATTGCTTGTCTCTTTTAGGTATTTCAAAATTAATCCTCGTGGGAACGATCTCGTACTCCGCACCCACTATATACAAACCGATTCGTGCACTTGCGAGTAAAACATTACATTAAAAATATCACATCAAGTTTTTAGCGCCGTTGCCGGGGATCAAATTGAGAAAATCTGAATTTTTGGTAGACAGTAAATTTTAGAAATTTTCGAGGATTAAAATAGTATTTCTGCTTAATTAAAAAAAAAAAAAAAAAAATTTAAAAAAAAAAAAAAAAAAATTCGAAAATTTCAAATTTAAAAATTTTAATTTAAAAATAAATAAATATATATATATATATATATATAATTTTTTGGAGTCGATGCATCGACCCCTATTGTCGATGCATCGATTTGGCCTCGATTGATCGAGTGTGACTCGATCAATCGATTTTTAGTAAAAAAAAAAAAATTGTTGAGGTTTTTCTGCCTGAAACCTCCACTCTGTGCATTATTTGCATGCACACTAGGTCTTCTAAAGAAAGAAATTTAGAACCGTTAAATTCTGAGATCGAACGTGCCTGTCGGTCAAATCGTAAGGATGCTAGATCAAGGCAGAAATTTTTAAGTGAATCATCCATCAAGTCAATATCAACATGAATGGGCAACTCGAACAAGAGGAAGAACCAACATTGAGAGAACTGCTTTCTCCGATAACTACAAATACCCCATCATGCATTGTATACCCGCCACACGGTGGCCGGTTTGAAATTCTGGACAAATGTCATCCAAATCCTTCCAATCTTTCATGGCATGGAGCGAGAAGATTCATACCAAGATGTTAAAGACTTCGTCAAGTTCCGCTTCATCTGCTTACCAAAATTTCAAGAAGAATCATAGTCGCGCTTATTTCCTTTCTCTATAAAGGATAAAGCAAAAGCATGGTTAAATTCTTTACCATCGGGATCCATAACCACCTAGGATCAGATGGTCAAAAAGTTTCTGTCAAAGTTCTTCCTATGGCGAAGACGAATGTCCTTAGACGTGAAATCACGGATTTCACGCAAGAGGAAGATGAGAGATTATATGAAGCTTGGGATAGATTCATGGATCTCTTACTCAAATGCCCGCACCATGGATACTCAAAGTGGAGATTGGTCCAGTGTTTCTACAATGGACTAAATCAACCAAATAGACATCTGGTGGAGTCAATGAATGGCGGAGGATTCCTAAGCCTTAAAGAAACCGAATCTTATGCTTTCTTAGAAAAGCTAGCTGAGGATTCTCAAAGACCGATTTCCACAAAGACTGGGAACAAGCAACAAAGCCCGTGATCAAGCCGGAGTTCAACCAAGAAAGGAGGACTATATATAGTAAAGGATTCCCGGATCGATGGCTAAACTTGATTACCTCACTCAACAAGTGGAGGAATTGAAAGTAAAGAAGAATGTGCATATGGTCAATACACAAGCCATGTTCAATTTGTGCAAGTCCAATGCATATGGCAGATGATTGTCCTTCAATGCAGAACTATCATGAAGACACATCTGAACAGTTAAATGTTGTGAATAATTATGGGCGGAATCAAGGAAACGTTTTCAATGAGAATAACCCAAATAGCTGGAGATACCACCCAAATTTCTCATGGAAACAAGATAATCAAAGAATGCAGCCCAGGAAACAGGGGACGAACTTTTATCCCCAACAATATTTCAATCAAGGACCGCAGCAGAACTACGGTCAAGGGCAATTTCAGCAGCAAGGGTTCAATAACCCGAATCAATTTCAATACAATCAAAATCAGGTTAGGCGTACGGCAAATGAACCGAATTTTAGGTTTACCTGACCAATGGGAGGTTATCAAAACCAACCACAACAAAATTTTGTGCCGACATTTCCACCACCGGATTTAACAACCCACAGGAAATCATCGCCTCAACGTCCTCATACACAAACCCTTCTCGAGGATCGATGAAACTCATCCATTCTCACACGCCTCAATCTCTAAAATAGAGACCCAAATTGGGCAATTGGCATCCTTTCTCTCGTGAGAGAAAAAGGTTCGCTTCAAGCCAACCTGTTCCTAACCCACAATGGTTGTTGAACAAACATCAACTTCAACACAAGAGGAGAATCAACAACAAATTCGCGATCACAACGTTGAGATCCGGAAAGCGTGTCGATAACAAAGTAGTGTTGCGGAGGAGGAGGAAGAGTCTGATGGAGAGAAGAAATCTGAAGAGAGAGAAGAAATTGATGACAAAGTACAAGCAAAAGAAATATCAGATGACAAGAGTGAACAGAAGAAAAGTCTAGTTCGGAAAGCACCGTACCCGCAAAGATTGATGGCACCACTGAGATATCGCGATGTGGAAGGAATAAATGAGGTTTTCAAGCAATTAAAAATTAATATTCCCTTTCTGGATGCCATCCGTCAAGTACACCTTATGCTAAATTTTTGAAGGAATTGGTCACAATCAAAAGAAAGACCAATATTCGAAAAAGGCTTTCTTAGAAAGTTAGTTCGAAGGTTGCAAGCAAAGCTCCCAATCAAATACAAAGACCCAGGTTGTCCTACAATCTCGATCATTATCGGCGATAACCGTATTGATCAGGCCCTTTTGGACTTAGGAGCAAGTGTCAACTTGTTGCCTTATTCTGTGTATAAGGAGCTCGAATTGGGAGAACTTAAGACCCGCGATGACCCTTCAGTTAAGATCGGTCGTAAAGATCCCTCGAGGAATTGTAGAAGATGTCCTCATCAAGGTGGATTCTTTCTACTTTCAGAGATTTTGTTGTTCTAGACATCAACCAACATCAAATTTGAAGAATAATATTCCGATGATTCTAGGAAGACCATTCCTAGCAACCTCCAATCTACCGATCAATTGTCGAAATGGGATCATGAATTTGTCATTTGGGAATATGACTGGAACTCAACATTTTAATATTGCCAAGCAGCCCATGGAGGATGACAACATGCACAAGCATGCATACTCGATGAAATGTAGAGGAAATATTTAATGCATCCTGAATCGGCGATCCTCTAGCAGCTTGTCTTGCGCATTTTGGAGAAAATTTCATGTGGATCAACTAATCCAAGAAGTAAATCACACGTTGGATTCCACACCACGTCTGGGTGAAGAAAATGAAATAGAGTGTGGAACTCAAATTGGATTAATCAAGGAAAAGCCGAAAGAGGAGGAGAAAGTGACCTTAGAACTTAAGCCTCTTCCGGAAAATCTCAAGTATGCCTACCTGGGGGAGAATGAAACTCAACTTTGTTATCATATCATCAACACCGGATGCGAATCAAGGCCAACTCATGAATGTACTCAAAGAGCACAAAGTGCCTCGGTTGGTCGATAAAAGATATCAAAGGCATTAGTCCGACGGTGTATGCACTGAATCCATTTGGAAGACAATGCTAAGCCTTCTAGGGAATCACAGAGAAGACTGAACCCTATAATGCAAGATGTGGTCTGAAATGAGGTAATAAAACTTTTAGATCGAATCATATACCCCATCTCTGGACAAGAATGGGTCGCCCACACAAGTGGTCCCTAAGAAATCGGGAATCACAAAGTGGTTAAGAATGAAGAAAACATACTGGTCCCTACAAAAACTCAAACAGGGTGGAGAGTGTGCATTGATTATCGGAAGTTAAATTTGATGACGAGAAAAGATCACTTTCCACTTCCGTTTATCGATCAGATGTTAGAAAGATTGGCATGAGTACTATTGCTTTCTCGATGGCTATTCCGGTATAACCAAATAGTCATTGCACCGGAGGATCAGGAGAAGACCACTTTCACATGTCCTTTTGGTACTTTCTCTTACCGACGAATGCCGTTTGGGCTTTGTAATGCACCAGCTACATTCCAAAGATGTATGCTGAGTATTTTTTCGGATATGGTCGGCGATTCTTGGAAGTCTTCATGGGCGACTTCTCGATACATGGAAACAGTTTTCTTGTTGTTTGAATCATTTTCGCTAGTGCTTGCACGATGCCGGAGAAGAATCTTGTTCTTAATCGAGAAATGTCATTTCATGGTTAAAGATGGCATTGTTTTGGGACATATCATATCGTCCGTGGTATTGAGGTCGATAAGGCTAAAGTTGATTTAATTGCCGACCTACCACCACCGAGGATGATTAAGGAAATCGGATCTTTTACGGGCCACGCGTTTTTACAGGCGTTTATTAAAGATTTCGATGAAGATAGCACGACCGCTCTGCTTACTTTCCAAAGATGTCCCATTCATCTTTGATGATAAATGTTCGGCCTTTGAAACCATTAAGGCGAATTAATAAAAACTCCAATAATTCAATCTCCGAACCGGGCCTTCCTGATCAAATTATGTGCGACGCCTCGATTATGCAATTAGAGTTGTTTTGGGGCGAATAGAAAAATTACGCATGTAATCTACTATGCGAGTCGCACTCTCAACGATGCCCGTTAAACTACTCGACCAATCAAAAGGAACTTTTGGCGGTAGTTTTCGTTGGATAAATTTCGATCCTATTTATTAGGATCTAAAGTTGTGGTATTCACAGATCACGCTCTGCGATATCTGCTCGCTAAGAAAGAGGCTAAGGCACGTTTAATTAGGTGGATCTTGTTGTTGCAAGAGTTCGATTTGGAGATCAAGGACAAGAAAGGTTCGTAAAATGTGGTGGCCGATCACTTGTCACGAATAATTATTGAGAAACTGCAGTCTGTTCGATCTTGGAGCACTTCCGGATGAAGCAGTTGTTCAGATTGATTGCCCACCTTGGTATGCGGATCTTGTCAATTTCCTAGTCAGAAATTACCTCACCATTGGTCAAAGAATGAGAAATCTATTTTCTTAGCTCGGGTGAAACACTATTTTTTCGAAGATTCGTACTTATTCAAATACTGTCCTGATCAAATCATACGACGATGTATTCCTGAATCTGAGCAACCACAAATCATCTCGTTACATCATGAGTTAGCTTGTGGAGGTCACTTTAGTTCCAAAAAAACCGACTAAGATCTTTCAAAGTGGTTTTTCTTGTAGCGATATTTAAGGATTGCCATCAACATTGCAAATCCTGCCAAATGCTAGGCGAATCTCAAAGCGCAACATGATGCCGCTCAATCCAATTTTAGAAGTTGAGTTATTTGATGTTTGGGGGATCGATTTTATGGGTCCTTTCCCGAATTCGTTTGGAAATACGTTCATTCTTGTCGGCGTTGACTATGTTTCGAAATGGGTAGAGGCCGTGGCTTGTAAATCTAATGATCACAGAGTAGTGATCAAATTTCTCAAGGATCAAGTGTTTTCACGTTTTGGCATTCCAAAGGCGATAATCAGTGATGGTGGAAAGCACTTTTGCAATAAAGTGTTCACCCAATTAATGAAGAAATATGGTGTTACACACAAAGTTGCTACACCATACCACCCTCAGACAAGTGGCCAAGTTGAAGTCTCTAATCGGGAACTTAAGCGGATTTTAGAAAAGACAATCAATCCAAACCGTAAAGACTGGTCGTTAAAGCTGAATGACGCTCTATGGGCGTATAGAACTGCATTTAAAACTCCGATTGGCATGTCGCCGTATCGGTTGGTCTTTGGTAAAGGGTGTCACCTCCCAGTTGAATTGGAACATCGAGCATTTTGGGCCGTTAAGTCATTGAATTTTGATTTCCTGAAATCTGGTACCCAAAGGGGTCTCCAAATAAATGAATTAGAGGAACTCCGTGCTGATGCATATGACTGTGCTAAATCGTATAAGGACCGTATGAAACAGGTTCATGATCAATCTATTCTGCGGAAATCATTCGTTGGTGGTCAACAAGTTCTACTCTACAATTCCCGACTTCATCTATTTCCGGGGAAACTAAAAACCCGTTGGAGTGGTCCTTTCAAAATCTCTCGAATACTCCCCAATGGGGCAGTAGATATTATCAACCCGAAACACGGGAATGTTTTTCGGGTTAACGGTCAGCGATTGAAACCGTTCCTTGAGAATACGATTGCATTCTCTGACACTATTTCTTTGAGTGAGCCACTGGCTCACCCTGACTGAGCAATTCCCAAGGTCGAGCTATCGACTTTAAACTAGCGCTCATTGGGAGGCAACCCAATTGTGTATTTTCCGTTTGGTTTTGTTTTGTTTTGTTTTAGGATTTATTAGTTTTTTTCGTTCCTTTTTGTTTTGTTGTATTTAGTTTAGATTGGTTTTAATTCCCTCAATAGTGTAACCATATTCCCTTCAATATATTTTTTGTTATGTTCCAATTTGATGCACATATTCTCTGCACCTGATCTTTGTGTTGAGGTATTTTTTTTCAAACAGGTTTGGGGGTGCGCTACTTCTTTCAGTCAATGAGGACATTGTCATCTTTAGGTTTGGGGGTATGGTTAATTATTTTACGTCATTTATTTGTTTTACTTGAAAAAAAAAAAAAAAAATTTATTTTTTTAAATTTTGAAGTCATCATGCACATTATTTTACGATTGTTTTCAAACTTTAGTTGATGATGCAGGTGAATTTAATTGTGAGAATAATAGTGTCATATTTTGATTACTTGTATCTAAGATGATGAAGCTTAATGTGATATGTTGTGGATAATTTTGATATTCATGCTTAGAATTTTTACACTTATACCAAGCTAAGACTTAGAAATCGATGAACTGTTTTGAATGTTGAATCTTAGGATCTCAGTGGAGACTAAACCCAGTGAGCTTTAGAGCTAATTTCCCGTCATTGATGAGTGAATATATAAACTCGGAGTTTTCTTTGAATACGACTTATTTTGCATAATCTCATACACTTCATTTTGACTTGTGACTTTGCATGAAATCAAATTTATATCATTATGTTAGAATGTACTGTATATCTACTCAAGACAAATAGGCAAAGTTACTATCTTTTAAGGATATGATTGAAGGCCATCTTTGGCTCGTTTGTGCTTAAAATGCCCCACCTCAAATAAATTTATCTTTCTAGTACCCCTTTGAGCCTATTGAAAATTTTTACCTTTATACATTCTTTAATAAGCCACGTTAACCTTTAACCCTTCACCATTTCTGAAAATTCAGCTTTACCCTTCTTATTTCTGAGAAATTAGGAACGAGGGATGAGAGTGAACAAAAAGAGAGTAAGTGGAGAGATACTAAGTTGTGGTGTTTACTGAGAGTGTATGGCAAAAATAAAAAGAAAAAGGGGAGAGAAAAAGAAAAAGAAAAATGTGAAAAATTGTGAAAAATCTGAGGTGCTTTAAGAGAAAAAGGAAAAGAAAAAGTGAGTTGAGAAAAATAGAAAAAAATTGAGAAAAATAGTGAGAGATTAGAAAAGAAAAAGAAGAGAAATAAAAAATCAAAAAGTTGTTTCTTTTCCAATTTCTCAGAAACTTTGAATCCCAACTTCCAATTCTTTCTTACCCTTTCCTGAGCCCCATTACAACCCTAAAAAGACCTTCATGATCTGATCTTGCATTAGTAACTGCCTTGTGGAGAGTAAATATGTGATACTTATGACACTTGATATGACATGCTTAGGATATACAAGTATCTTCTTATGAGATTTATTTTTGTTCATTGATTACATCGTGTTTCATTTATCATGTGAGACCTTTTTATTTGCTTTGTATTGACCTCTCACATATGTGCGAAAACTTATCCACTATCAGTGTCTTTATATTTTGAGAGTATACCTAAAGTGAGGATTGAGTCAAAACAACAGGTCCAACGGTTTTCCGTTTAAACTAGTTCTGAGATGAATGAATTTTGGTTTGGTTATGCACACACTTCACGTTTAGGCATGAATGGATGAGCTATCTAAGGATTTGAGCATCAGCCTAAATTGTATGGATAGTAGTATGATTAGTATAACATTGTTATTTAAAATTGAGAATTCGCTTGTTGAATTGATTAATGATTTTTTTTTTTGAATGGTATATATGTTATCAAAATCATGTTTTGAAAACTCAATTTTATCGATGATTTCAAAATATATTGAAGTTTGTGGGTAACTTCAGTAAACCCTCAGACATAACTCCTCCACTAGGATCACCTAGGGTTTAAAGGCTTGTTGCACATGCTAAGTGCAATCGTGTTCCCTACAGTGGCATTTATTTTCTTTAGTTTGCTTTGCTCGAGGACTAGCAAAGTGTAGGTTTGGGGGTATGATGAGTACTGAAAAATGAGGATATTTCGCCCCTAAATACCTATATTTAGCTGTCCGATGAAGGCTATCTGATGAGATTAATTAGATTTGAAGTGTTTCAGCTAAATACAAGCCAAGTATAGAAAACAGTACAAGAATTCTGAATATAATGCCAAAACACTGCAACTTCGGGTAATCAAGAACTTGGTGCAACTTGCGGCTAAATTTGGACCTTCAATACGGCCGAATTACGAAATTGTCAAAACATGACAGTTGTAGATCTTTTCGTCAGCTTTCCAACGGAGCAAGAATAGTCTCAATCTGAGTTCGGGACAGAAAGTTATGGCCGAAATACCGAAGCAGTGTCTGAACCACAAGAAGTGCTGAATTTCACGGATTTCTGGGGTCGATACATCGACCCTACAGGTCGATTAATCGAGCCAGAATTTCAGTCTGACACGAATCTGACACTAAAAGTCTATTTTTTGGGACTCTTGGTCGGCTCGATGCATCGACATCCATTGGTCGATTAATCGACCCGGAAAAGTAGGATTAGGAGACCTCCGCACGACGGGTCTATTTAAAGTGACTCAAACACTTCGGGGAGGAGGAGATTAGAATTAGAGTTTTTTTTAGAGAGTTTTAGTTTTTAGTGTTCTTAGTTTTTAGCCATTGTTTTTCATAGTTAGACCTAGAAATAGGGAAGTTTTATTATTTCTTTTTAAGAGCTTTGTTCCCTTTAAATTTTCAGTACTCATTCCTTCAGTTTATAAATTTTGTTCAAAGTTTATTCCTGCATTTATTTCGTTTCTGAAGATTATCATCCGTGTGGATCAACGTAATTTATTTTGAAGTTTGAGGTAATTTTAATTAATGTTATTTTCCCGTCTTTATTTATTTATGTCATTTATTTACAATATGTGTGGCTAAATTTATAGGGATGGGGATCTAATGATTCCCATCCGAGGGATGTACTTTTAATAATATAAATTTAGGATTAAAATATGAGATTTTATCTTTATGGTTGTTGTGCTATCATGAATGGATGAAATCCCCGCCACTAACCGGGATCGCGTGTGTCGAGCAATGCCCGGATCTCTCAGATCCGTCCTATCATTGTTATGGTCTTTGTGTTTTCATTGTGTGGATCTAATTACGATTATATTCTGGGATCGAGTGTGCCGAGCCATGCCCTGGATCTTGGTTCTGTAATGGTAATTTTATCTTAAATATCTCTAATCTGAATAAAGTGTGCCGAGCCATGCCCTTGATTTCAGATTTGTAAGTGGTATTCTTGTTGGAATTTTCACCCACTTTGGGGATGGTTTTTATTTGAACCTGAGATCATGTGTGTCTAGCCGTACCCTTGATCCCAGATCTATATATGAAAATCATCTAAGTCCTGATTGCAGGGATGCAACATGGAACCTATTAGGGTGTTGACCATTGATCTTCCATAAAAGATGTTTGTTACTAATGAAATATCTCATAATTTAATCCTTAGATTTATATTATAGGAAGAACGGACCAAATATGGGAGGATTTAGTATCTTCGTCTTTATCATCATCTTCACTTTTATTTGTGAATCATCAATTGAATTTTAGTTTGTAGTCATTAATTACCATCAACCACTTAAATCATAAAACTGGTAGAATACTGTTAGATCTTAATAGATTTCTAGAATTGCTTGTCTCTTTTAGGTATTTCAAAATTAATCCTCGTGGGAACGATCTCGTACTCCGCACCCACTATATACAAACCGATTCGTGCACTTGCGAGTAAAACATTACATTAAAAATATCACATCAGATGGGTATTTGTTCAAAGGAAATTGTTTGTGTATCCATTGTACTTCATTGTGTGACTTCCTCATATGGGAGTTACATGCTGGAGGGATTGTCGAACATTTAGAACGATAAAATCAGTGCGCTCGTTGACGATAGATTTTATTGGCCTAGCCTTGTGAGGGATGTCTCTAGGGTCGTAAAACAATGTCGTACATGTCAAGTTGCGAAGTAGATCAAATAGAATACCGGCTTGTACACCCCTTTACCCGTGTCGCACACCCCGTGGCAAAACATTTCTATGGATTTCGTGCTCGAACTTCCAAAGACCCAACGGAAGCACGATTCTATTTTTATGGTAGTGGACCGCCTTTTCAAGATGGCTCACTTCATATCCTACTCTAAAACCTCCGATGCAGCTCACATAGCCAAATTATTTTTCAAGGAGGTTGTGCGTCTATAGACTATTATGTTTGATCGGGATGTGAAGTTTACCAATTATTTCTAGAAGACTTTATGACACATGATGGGTACCATGCTCTAATTTTTGTGGGCCCATCATCCTCAAACAGATGGCCAAACGGAGTCTACCAATAGGAGCCTAGATAATCTTCTCCGTTGTCTTGCTGGTGATCATCCTAGGACTTGGGATTCTACTTTGCCTTTAGTTGAATTTGCATACAACAATTCAGTCAATAGGTCCTTAGGTATGAGTCCTTTTGAGGTCATCGTTAGTCATAGGCCTCGAACACCCATCGATCTAATCCTCATGTCTGCATCCCATCGAGTTTCCAAGTCAGCCGAATCATTTGCACAACATATACATGAATTGCATGCCGAAATTAGAAAAAAGAATTAATGCAAGTAATGAACAACACAAAATATCTGTGGATGCGCATAGGCGTTTCAAGGAATTCCAGGTTGGAGATTACGTTATGGTTCGGGTTAGGCCTGAGTGGTTCCCCATGGGCGCCGCAAAAAAACTTCAAGCCTGCGGCGCTAGGCCTTTTAGAATTGTGGTAAGGAGCAGGCCTAATGCATATGTTCTCGAGCTTCCACCAAATATAGGGGTCGGCTCTACATTCAATGTGGAGGACCTGGTTCCTTCTTTGGCCACAGCCGCACCCCCTCACAACCCCTTCTAAGCAACACGAAGCCCAAATGTCAGCCCCACCCTGCAATCCCTACCCTTTCCTTTCCCACGCAGGCAACGCAGAGATGAGATTGAGGGGATATTAGATGATTTGGCGATATCCACCCATGAGGCAGAATTCAAAAGTACTTGGTCAAGTGGTTAGGAAAGCCGGACTCCGAGAACTCATGATTAGCTGAAGACAAGATGCGACGCCTGGACCCCACCATGCTCAAGCGCTATCACGACGCCGCTTCATCGGTGATGAAGCCTTTTCGGCCCAAGAGAATTGACGAGAATGCCGACATTATAGACATTGGATATGGACCGTTTCGTGTATACCGACGGCGAAAGAAGCGAAACGAATATCAGAACTAAGCGTAAAAAGGCGAAAGATGAAATTATGGAGAATTGGAGGAACACAACAATTTCGATCGATCAAAATTTTTTATCGATCAAAGTCCTATTTCGATCAATCGAACAAGAGCAAGAGGAAAATACTAGTTCTAGAGTATATGGTTCGATCAATCGAATTATATACTCGATTGATCGAATTTTTATTCGATCGATCGAGTTTCAAATTCGATCGATCGAATTCCAACGGCGAAGTATTGATAGATGTTTTTTCGATCGATTGAGTTTACTTTTGATCGATCGAATTAAAATTTTGATCGATCGAATTTCACTTTCGATCGATCGAAATCGCACAGTTTTATTTTTTTGGTTTGTTTCAGATTTCGGAACCGACTTTAGGGGCATACTTGTCTCTTTTTAGTAATTGTTTTAGGATTTTATTTACGTTTGAGAGACCTATATAAGGTCTTTAAAGATAAATAATGTAATTAGTTGATGATTAATGAAAAGAGTTTTTGCTTGTGTGCTTGAGATGAGCCTATACGGAGAGTGAATCTTCTTCCCGAGAAGGGTTTGGTGTGAAGCCAAGGGTGCAAAGCCCGCAAAATCTATCTTCTATCTATCTATTTCTTATCTCTCTGCTTGTATTGATCCCACACCCTAACTCAATCATCATTCTTTTGAAATCCTAAACCTTAGCTTTTCCTTAAGCCCTTGAATCAATCCGATTCGACAACCGTAGCCTCCATCAAACTATTAAGCCTAGTCATATCAAAATAACTCGAAAACCAAAGCTTCCATCATTGCTGCACTGTGAGCGCCATAATCTAAAAATTCAGAGCTCTATCTCTAGGGTCGATCCGCGCTGCAACATAACGGTTCTAACGCCCGGACTGATCTTTGCTCGAAGCATACGCGATCTTCCAATGGAATACTACGAAAGCCTAAGGTATTCGCTATATTTTAGGGTTTATTGTTTAATTTAATTTGATTCAATTTCGGCAATCAATTAATCATTGCATTTACGTAGTTTAGGGTACCGTCTTGTGTCACCGAGATTGAACGTAGTCCTTAACTTTTAAATACCATTATTAACAAGATTGAGTAAAAGTGTGCAAGTCTTCACTCATCAAAAATATGACTTCTTCGATAAAGATTTGATATAATCATTAGTGGCTGTTATAAAAATTTACTCACATAAATTTACCTCTGTAGGTGTTTGTGGAAATACCCCATTACCATTTCATATGTATATTGCTCATGAATCAAGTTCATTTATTGCTTTATTTTTATATTAATGTGAAAGTATGTGTTGTCATTACTTTGGCCATTTGTTGTGTTCCATGTGAAATAAAAGAATTGTCAAAACAAGAAAAATTGTTTAAAATAGTTATATATATATATATATATATATATATATATATATATATATATATATATATATATAATTAAGAAAATCATTTGACGTGCACAAATTTAATGAATAAATTGGTGTTTAAATCATTTTCCACCGTTAAAATAAAATTTTGATCTTACACTAGAAACATATATTTTATTGCTAAGAAATGTCATCAACTAAAATAGTCCAAGTGGCAATAATCATTAAGGGAATAACTCTTTTGAAAAAAATATCACATGGAGAGAATTAAAATCATCTGATTGATTAGTGAGTCATACTTGGACCGTAAATTTACACATGCATTTTCATTCTGGTTGGTAATAGGAATAGTCAACATGTAACTATTATAAAGAAGGAAAAATCATAGGGTTGAATCCAAATACATTACCTAGAATTAATTAGGTTTTTCAAACACGCTTCTTAAATTCAAATACTTATTCCGCCATTTTTCGAGTTCAAAACTTGTAGGCCTCGTTCAAGAGTTTTCTGATTTTTCCCATAAAAGCTCATATTCTTGAACACTCAAATTTCTAACAGATTCTTAGCAGATTCGAATTCTTGACTTTTTTCATATGCGTTCTTAAGTTACTCAGATTCCTGACTATTCTTATAAAAGATGAAAATCCTTTGTTTTTAAGTTTTTCTCTGAAAATCCTCAGAATCAATTCAATCCGAGCTTATGCTATGACCGTAGAAACGTGATCTAATCATCGACTTATGTGTTGTACTCGGATTTCTCTCAAAATTTACGGGCAACCAATCGAGATGGGACTGAACGTATTTGACGGAGTCTTTTTTCGAATCTGATTTAATGGTCATTTCTTTAAAAATAATAAAATTACGAGAATAAATAGAATAAGATATTGGGTACCTCTATTTACACCAACTAAATTTCTAAAATACCCACCTAGCAAGTAGCGTATTGGGTACCTCTATTTACACCAACTAAAACTCTAAAATACCCACCTAGCAAGTAGCAACACTGCAACACTTCAAGATGATTTGATTGATGGGTAGGCATGTGCTATGAGAACTTTGATACCAAACTGTTTTTATTTTCCTTATAGTTGATAGGAACAACTATTTGTTCCCGTTTTTTGAGTAATGTACCACACAATTTTTATTGGATAAGAACCATTGACTGATTTGAATAAGATGATAGAGATTGTTTTTTGTTCCAATCTTCCTCACAATAGATCTTAAGATCATGGAGCTCCTATCAGACGGTCAGATGCTGATTTAAATGGTTCATCCCTAAAAAGTGACCTACATTATGGAAACAGGAGTTGACCAAATCTTTTTTGAGATGTGTGCTATTTGAAATCAACATCTGGTCATCTGATTGGAAATCAATGATCTTAAGATCTATCTTGGGGAAGATTGAAATAAAAAAGTAAGTCGGTTGCTTTTATATATATATAGTACCTTTAAATCTACCCATCGAATCTGAATTGAATTGAATGTTGGAAATCATTTATCCTCCCAATCTTTCACACGATGGATTTTGAGATTATTGGCATACCATCAGACGACCAGGGTTTTATTTCACGTGGCATGCATCTCAGAAAAGTGACCTTAACATCACGTCCACGCTTAAAATTGATTTTAAGGTAACCTTTCTAGGTGTGTACAACATTAAATAAAAAACCAACCGTCTGATGGTACACCCATGATCTAAAGAACGATCACGTGAAATATTGGGATGATAAACAATCTCCATCATGTGATTCAATGCAATCGATGTGTTTCCGCATGGGTGAAATCAATGATTTGGTAGATGAATTAAAAGGTACTCTAATATATATATATATATATATATATATATATATATATATATATATATTTACAAAACTTGCCTTTTTGAAGTCTGTACATCTTGTTGTTTTGTAATGTAATATATATCATATATATTATAACAATATATGCAAGCTAAAGGGAAGGGCATTGTATGTGCAAGCTGAAGGGTAGAGCAGTGTCTAAAACTGGTTCTCTTGCGTACAGGATAGACGTCTTCCGACGACGGTGAGATCAAATCTTAATGGAGACGGTTCAACAGCCCAACCAATGGCCCCCGACGCCAGGCATCGTCCGGTACTAGTCCGGTGGCTGTTCAGTGAGTCAAAAAACGCGTACCGGCGATGGTGAGTTAAGAAAAACTCACCGTCATCCTCTCAAAATGGTTTTTATGCAAATTTATTTTTTTTGGATGGGATCTGGTGTATGCATTTCTCCCATGTATATAATGGCACCTAGAATCTGAGCTCAGATTCTGAGCTTTTTCGAGCAATTTGATCGGACAACTAACCATTTCTCTCAAATTTCGCTCGAATTTCACTCAAATTCTTAGTTCTCAAGGAGAACTCTCGAACACAAGAATCACCCAGAAATTCTCATATTCTTGCTACTTTTTGAGTTGAAACTCGGATTCAGTGTTATATCTGACTTCTAACAAGGCCGTAGAATATTAAAACAATCCCACAAATGTCACTATTTCTCCTAATTCCGAGCTATCGGAGACTGGCTGGCCTCCCTTTATATTTCAGTGTTCTTCTAAATAGTCACAACTCACCAAGTCTTCCGGGCAAAGTTCAACTACTGTACACCATTATAAAGATGAATAATATAGGTTGGTTTTTTGCTTTTATTTTTATTTTTTAAACGTATAGTTATGTGCGGAGGCCATGGTTTTAAATCTCGCCCAACTGCCCAAGACGAGACGCAGTGCTTCGGCGAAGCGAGATTCCTGTGATTCATTCCAAGATAAATATCAAGAATATTATATTTATTTTATAATTTAAATAAGGTATTAGGCTTATACATTATTTATCAGCGGTTTGGCGAAGCGAGATTCCTCTGTGATTTGTTCCGAAATAAAATATAAAAAATATTATATTTATTTTATAATTTATATAAAATATTAGGCTTATACATTATTAAAAGTAGATTACCCTTCTCTTTGGAAAGAGAACACTATTTTATCTAACATTATGTGACGAGAATGGCTGTCACTGTGCCCAATTCTATGAGCATTAATGTTACTATTCTTTTTATTTTAATGGGCACTAATGCTACTTTTCTTTTTATTTTTTAACTGCTAATATTAAAGATCTTTAATTGGACAGTATCCAATTCCAATTGATTTATCAGGGTGGTTCTTTACCCAAGATGTATATCAATCATAAATATACACTTGGAGTGTTTAGATTGATCCAAAATATTTGCCACATAACATAACAATAAAGTGTTATTTAATATTGTAAGATCAAACATATATTTTAACGGTATTAAATCATTCAAAGGATTATTTTCATTTCACAACATCTCGCCGAGACCGAGACGAACTCGGAGCTGTCCGAGACAGCTCGGAAATCTGAGATTTCAAACCATGGTAGAGGAGAGATAGAGAGCCGCACTACAAAAAATGAGACTAGTTATTAGCGGCAGTTATAAACTGCCGCTATTAACAAAAAAACTGCCGCTAATAATCTTAATAGCGACAATTTTTTACTGCAAAAAATTATCGCTAATAGTCTTATTTTTTGTAATGTCGTTTCCAACATGTATATGATTAGAAGTAAAATACGCCATGTAGACTATTAGATAGCTCGGAAATCTGAGATTTCAAACCATGGTCGATGAGAGATGGAGAGCCGTTGCCTACATGTATGCGATTGGAAGTAAAATACAGTGTATACCGTTAAACAGCTTTGAAATCTCATAAATCTGAAATTTCAAGCCATGGTGGAGGAGAGATGGAGAGTTGTTGTCTACCTGGATAAGATTAGAAGTAAAATATGCGTGTATATTGATAAGCAGTTTGACAATTTTTGATAGAGAATTTGTAGGCAGCTTATGTGGAGCGATGACACCGGCTACACATATAGTAATTGTGTAGGGCACGAGCACTGCAGCTAGTAATGTTGCTGGGCAAAAGCTGTCTGGAAAATTATCTGTCGAAAATTGTCCACTGTTTGTAATTTTTCATAAAATTTAATGGTTTACTCTTGGCCAGAAGGAAAAGGTTTTCCAGTCAGGTGGAGTACACGCACTCCAATGTATTATGTGACCCTACTCCAACATCAATCAGAGGTCCACGTGGCCACCACCCACACCAGTTTAGAAAAGGAAGCCATTACTTGCACACGTACTTTAAGTGGTTGCACCCAATTAATCAAAATTTTATATTGACTTCCATTTCTCTCTCCTCTCTTACTAAAAAAACCTCTCTTGACCGTTCTCTCACTACAAGAATTTCTCTCTACCATACCACACTCTTTTCAAGTACTCCTTGGCCACATTTGAGAGCCAAGAAAATGAAATTTCCTCAGGATTTTCTACAAGAAAATGGGATTTCCTGAGACTTTATGAGGTTTTCCTGTGTTTGGGAGTTCTCATTGGGTTGCGAGTTTTCAGCCCACTTTCCTGAGAAAGCAGCGTTCTAATTTTGGAGGTTCTGGCTCAAGAAAGCTTAATTTCTGAGTCAAACATTTTTATTTTTCATATTCAAGTGCTAGTTTCAATTCCTTTTATTTTCTTGCCAAACATGCACAGCTTATGTGGTATGTCACTCTCAATGCCAAACTTGCACAGTTTTTGTTGCCAATAGAGTGAAACAGACCCAATGTATTGACAATATTGGTATGAGAGCCGCAATCTTGCGACTGAGATGTCAACTGTCATTTAGAGGTCTAACGATTAAACTCAACAATATTATGAAAGGTTTTAGGCGTGCTCACAAGTTTCAAGTAGGTTTCATGCACCATGGAGACCTTTGTGAAATTAGATTGAGATTGATATGCTCAGCCACACGATCATAAGTTAATCCATAAATCAAGCACCATGGCTCTTTTGCAAAAGTCAGTTATAGACTTTCTAATTTAAAATGGTGCTTTTAAATCCAGCTCAAGATTCTTCTTTCTCAACCCAGGTTTCACATATTTAAGCCATTGACTGTATCAAATTAGACCGATGGAGATACTTTTTCATCTCAATCTTCGACACAATCGATATCAAGATGCATGGGTCTACCATTAGACGGTTACTTTTTATTCCACATGGCACGTCCCTAAAAATGAATATGGCCATGGTGTACAAATCACTTTTCAGTATGTGTGCCACGCAAGGATCAAAATTTCGGCCGAAATTATTAGTTTCAGTCCCCACCGAAACGATAATATGGGACCAAAATTTTGGTCATTTTTGTATATGGTTGAAATTTTCTGCCGAAATTTCGGTCCAAAATATCGGTTTCGATCCCCTCCGAAACTGAAATGAAACCCGAAATTTTGATCCTTGGTGCCACGTGGAATCAAAATCTAACCGTCTGATGCATGGTAAGACCATGATAGCAAGATCTATTGCATCAAGGATTACGACTAAAAATGATCTCCATCGTCTGATTCAAAGAGTCAACGATTGAAGCACGTGAAACCAGACTTGAGAATAAAGGTTTCCAAAGTACAATCCCAATCGGTTGGAGGTTTTGATAATGCTACCATCAATCACATTTTAAGTGATTTTCTCATAATCTGCCCGACAGAAGTTCTCAACACATTACCGATTGGATGTCTATAAATTTTAACGATCATCCGATTAATATAACCTCTTTGATGAAGGTCATAATACATGCGACTATAAGGTGTGGAGGAACATAATACACTTTTTTGGTATTTTTTTGAGAAAGTGTAAAACACAAAAAAAATGTCAAAAATGTTAAGAAAATGAGTTTCCCATTAACTCAAAAATAACCCACTTGGAAAGTGACTTTTCTCATAAAATAGGTTTATGGGCAAAAACTAAGATAGCCATTTTCTTTAGAAAATGAGTTTCTGAATTGAAACTATCAAACGAGCCCTTAGGGTTTCAATTTGACTCTCTGAATCTCCAACACCAAATGGCACCCAATTATAACACATGGCATCCAAATTGCAACACCTGTCGATGCCACCTAACCAAAACCATTGCTCAATCCCTTCCCTTTCTATAGTAAGCTCATTAATCCACAACCATTTCAACTCCCAATTAAAGTCCATGATCTCCAGCACCGCTGGATAACCCCATTGCAAAACTTTGAACTTGAAACTCTCTGAATCAAGAAACAAAACAACAAAAAAACAAAAACAACCCTCTACCATTCGTCGACAATTATAGCTATTGAATCGGAGATTCGCATATGATTCGCAATTTCGACACCCAATACCTATCCAACACTGGCAACTTTCTGATCCGTTTGAAAATTATTGATGATTTGATCTTCTTTTAGGACTCGTTTAGGTGTTTTTTGACTTTTTCAAAAAAAATTATGATTCCTGACAACTTAGAATCCTACTGATTCTTAACAGACTCTGATTCCTGTCTTTTCTCATAACTGTTCTTAAGTTGTCTTGATTTCCCGACTTTTCTCAGAAAAAAAAACTAATTTCTCAGAATCGGATGAATATGTGATTGTGCTACCGTCTTACAAATGTTAATCATCGGACTACTTGTCGTACTCGGATTTGGCTAAAAATTTTAGAGCAAGCAATCCATGTTAAGGTTGAACTTATGTGACAGATTTATTTTTGAATATAATTTCACGAGACATACCTATAACACAAAAAACTATTGTCATACGAATGTTAGATGCCTCCTCCTCCATCCCGGTAGTAAATTGGGCCTCCGCTCAGCACAATAATTAGGTTGGCTAGGTCCATCTAGTATTACTATCGATATCGGTATGACCAAATGCCGATATGTATCGGTATCGGCCGATACTTTTAAGTCTTCGTTTGACAAATAATCATGTAGATCGACTATCTTCCAGCTAGGGATGCAGGTTCGGTGTACCGAACTGAACCAAACTCGAATTTTTCGATGTTCGGTTCGATACACCCCAAACCGAAACCAAACCAAATGGGATTCGGTTCATTTTTTTTTTGAACCCGAAATCGAAACCGATCCGGTTCGATTTAGGTAAAAAACCTATTTTTACGATTATTTTTTTTCGATTTTTCAGTTTTTTTTTGTATTTTTTAATTTTTTCTCAATCTTTTTCGGTTTACTCACCCTACTCCCTCTATTTTCGGTTTCAAGCCATCCAAACCAAAGTCAAACCGAATTGGGATTCGGTTCAGTTTGTGACGGGTTTCGACGCGATTCGGTTCCCTTGATTTTCGATTCGGTTTTGGTGTTTGGTTCAAGACTTGCATCCCTACTTCCAGCACACGAATGCAATTATAAGCTCATTAAGCTCTAAGACGATGTATCTTAAGCGTTAAGATACCACCAGATTCAACCCTTTCTCATTGGATAGCCGCCCATAAGCTTAGTGTTTTATCACAAACATCTGATGTGCAGATGTGGGTACCTTTAGTTTCATCAAAATTTATTCATTTTCATTGGAAAACTTATGATGATTCATTTTCATTGGAAAACTAGCAGATATTGCGAAAAAACGTAGTAACCAAGTGATCCAACCATTAAAAATATAAATTAAAAAAAATAACTACGTCAAAATTAAACATTGAACCCAATTTCGTTCCAAGACAAAGCATGAGAAAAACTTATCGTTATAAGTAGGATTTTGGGTTTGTAATTCTTTATCATAATCACATGGGATTCTCTGTAATTTGCAGAAATATTGATTGACAAAGCATAAATTGATTTTGAGCTTCTCTATAATTTCAAGAGAAATTGTTAATAAGTTTTATTTCTCTATAATTCCAATAGTTAATGGAACTAAAAATCTCTTCTTAACTACTAATGCAAGAACCCAGTTCATGAAATGAATATGAGATACTTAAAGAACCATTATAACCAACAAAATAATCGAGAGAACCTTTTCGATTTGTAGAGATTTCCTTGTAGCCGTTGTAACGGTACAAAGTAATAAAAGTTCCAATCCAGTGTATAGCTTGGGAGAACTATACACGACATACCTCACTTCCTGAGCTTTCCTGAGAAAATAGCTCTGAAAAGGAAACGTCTAACTTCAAAAGAAAACGGCCTCAAAACTCATAAAGGTAGCCAAACTCCCGAGCAGGAGAAAGGGCTTTTCTAAGTTTTTCTTTGTTTTTTAGCACTTACTAAGTTCTAAACTCTAAATCCGAGTGATTCTCCCTAGTGATTTCCCATTTAGGGAGCTCAGATTGGGCGATTGGTCATCAACACCATACCTATTGAAAACCACCAATCAAATTCAAATGTCAAAATCGAGTTCAGATTTCAGTTACTTCATCAAAACAAAATCGTCGTTGGCAGATGAGCCCATTGTAAGCTCTTTACCATAAAATTAAAGCGGAAACGATTTAACCAGAATCGTACCTCTGTCCATGGTGCACTGATTTATGATGCCGAGATTCGAGGATCTTCAAGTCTATGCAAACCTTATCGAGATGCAGAGATGGATTCTACAGGCTTCTTTCTCTTGTATGTTTTTGCTAGACTTGGGACCTCAAAGATAAAATGGCTTTATAATCTCTCTACCATCATTGAGAGATTGTGGGCTAAAATTCAGGTGCATGATACCACTTTCCAAATAACCACCTAACCGTATGGGCATGATCCCATTTTCCAAAACCTCTTAACCGTATGGGGCTAATGGGCCAAACCATAGTGGATCTTAATGTGGCAACTGGGCCACACCGGATCTCAAATGAGATCTGGCTAACATTCTCTCACTTGGCCCATGTTGACACAAAATTCATTTTAGAAAAGAAAGTTAACGTATGGCCATACTTATTTTGAAAATAAAAGAAATAAATAAATGAATAAAAGTAACTCTTCCCCTTTAGGTTTTGGATAACCTTATATTCTATTGAATGTTTTTCAAACAAATGAATCATCGCAATTAACATCTAGATTAATCAGACATTACCATCAATGTATTACAATGTTTTTAGTCCCATCCAACGAGTACTATATATGGTATAGTGCTTTATGAATAAGCTGCCAATGCCTATTCTAGGTCCTACTTTATTTGTCAACATGGACAATCTGTCATCATTTGCCTCACGTATACAAGTTTAAGTGAGACTAGATAAACTAAGAATCATCAATAATTAATTACAAATTAAACTTAATGGTGTCATGATGTACATCAAATTCATGAAAAATCAATTAGACCCATATGATCCACATGTTCTTTATACAATTTGGGCGGTAACCCTTTTGTCATGGGATCCGCAATCATTGACGCAGTTCTAATTTCCTTAATTGACACCTGACGATTCTGAACACGTTCTCTAACGACAAGATACTTTATGTCAATGAACTTGTTGGTACTGACACTTGAATTATTGTTAGAGTAGGTTACTGCTGCGGAATTATCACAATAGATCCTTAATAGCTTATACATAAAGTTAACAATCTTAAGTCCTATGATAAAATTTCGCAGCCAGAGAGCCTGTGCTGTAGCTTCATAGCAACCCACATACTCTGCTTCCATGGTGGAAGATGTAGAGAGAAATTGTTTTACTTCATGTAGCAATCTCAAGTCATTGCTGGCAAGCAGAATGTCATCTACATATATGACTAAGAAAATGAATTTGCTCCCACTAACCTTAGTGTATACACAATTATCTACAATATTTTCTTCAAAATCAAATGAGGTTATAACATTGTAAAATTTGTGATACCATTATCAGGAGGCTTGTTTTAGCCCTTATATGAATTTCCTAAGTTTGCATACCAATTGATTTCCTTCACATGAAGAGAATCCTTCAGGTTGACGCATATAAACCACTTCCTCCAAATCCATCCATACTTTATTTAGAATGTCAACCAATGTCAACATTCTAGATGATAAATCGATGAGATATTTTAACCCTCCTGTGGGTAGGGGTTGAAACACTTCAATGATTTATTTAATAGCTTTATAATGAGACTAAGTGATAAATGACACTAAAATAGAAAAAAATTTCCTACCTGTGGGCATTAGGAAAATCTTTATCATAATGTCATATTCAATATCTCATTCCAATTGATCTATGAATCACAACAACTTCTCTGTGGAGCCAAGTCATTTTGATTCATAATCAATCACAATTTATGAGATCACTCAATAAATAATTTAATTTAAAAGATATTTCTTTATACTAAATACATCATTATAATTAAAGATGCTGTGGCTACTCTTTAATTTATGATACATTTAGTCCTAATGGTGACCTCAAAAGAAACAGTAATCATTTCTGCTTAATAAAGGACTCTGATACAAAAACGGGAACCCCATAAAAGTGTCTGAAAGGTTCGAGATACTCAAAAAACATATATAATATGTGAAAATCAGATACCGATAGCCCTTACAAATAAATAAATAAAGTTAGGCTCTTATCGGGTCGGGTCTCGATCTGATCAAACTTTGACCAAGCAGTCTGATGCAGAAACAGACCTCGTAAGTGTCTGGAGGGTCCGAGATACTCAAAAAACATATATACTATGTAAAAATCAGATACCGATAGCCCTTACAAATAAATAAATAAAGTTAGGCTCTTATCGGGTCGGGTCTCAGATCTGGTCAAACTTTGACCAGGCCCAAGTTGGGTCTTGGGTATGGACAAATTTTTATTTGGGCCTAAACCAAGTTTTGGGTATGCGTGTCAATACATTAATGGGTCTAGAGTCCATAAAATTATAAGTTAAAATTTTTTAAAAGTATTGAGAAGCACTATGTATGGTGCTCCACCTACATACCCAATCAACTCCAAATGAGCATCTTCTTTCCAGAACTTCATCAACTCAAAAGAACACGTCTCTGTAATCCTTAGCATAACAGAAGGCGTCCATATAGAAATGGGTTATGCACGACTAATGACGTGGGAATAGCCGACAATGACGGGCCAATATCCGACGACCGGTGATTGGACGACGGCGATCGGTCACCATCCAGAGATCGACAACCATCCGATAATGTTGGCCGCTCAAAAAAGTCTCAAAAATTGCCAAAAAATTATAAAAAATTGAAATTAATCCTTAAAAACAATATCATCGAAAATAGTTCCAAAATTTTACAAATTTTGGAGAGAGAGAAGGAGCCAAACTCAAAACTTTACAGTCAAAATTAGCCATGAAAGAGTTAAACTTCTTCTCTTTAAATCATAAGGCATCAAATAAAATTAAGCAGATACTATGATCAGAGATACTTGCTCTGATACCACAATGTAAGCTCTTTACCATAAAATTAAAGCGGAAACGATTTAACCAGAATCGTACCTCTGTCCATGGTGCACTGATTTATGATGCCGAGATTCGAGGATCTTCAAGTCTATGCAAACCTTACCGATATGCAGAGATGGATTCTACAAACTTCTTTCTCTCGTATGTTTTTGCTAGACTTGGAACTTCAAAGATAAAATGACTTTATAGTCTCTCTACCATCATTGAGAGATTGTGGGCTAAAATTTAGGTGCATGATACCACTTTCCAAATAACCACCTAACCGTATGGGCATTATCCCATTTTCCAAAACCTCTTAACCGTACAGGGCTAATGGACCAAACCATAGTGGATCTTAATGTGGCAACTGGACCACACCGGATCTCAAATGAGATCCGGCTAACACCCATGTCCAATGGAAAGTTCCATCCATCCCCTCCAAATCATGAAAATTAAGCCCCACCCGTTTTGATCACTCCATTTTAAAAATCAAAACCACATGACTACCAAATTCCAAGAGAGAGAGCTACAAAGAAACAATGCGAATTTTGAATCGGAAGAGAAACAATCCTCTAAATCGTTGTGGCGGATCAATAATCAAAGCAAGAGTCTCAATTGCATCAGTTGTGGCGGATCAATCAAAGCAAGCGTCTCAATTGCATCATGCTACAAGCCGAGTCAATATTTTCTTTGCTGCTCTTATTGAGAAGCAATTCAACTGGTACGAATCCGACCACAAAACGCCCTCTAAATCACAAATCATTATAGAAACCTTCATCTAAACTGGATTTTGCAAAATTTTGTCTCTTATATCCAAGGTGCAACTGCGAGGGTACCTTGGTCATTTAAAATTTAAAAAAAATGATAATATCAATTTTTTACTAATTCGGTGTCAATCACTAGAAATGCATGTGCTAAGTAATGGGTCCTTTAGAAAAATATGAGATGGAATTAATCTGAGTTTTTACTTTATTTATTTATTTTTTTTTTTTTTTAATACGATCTAGCCAAGACAGCCTCGAAAACCGAAGAGCAAGTACGCATCCACATATGACAGTTGCAGAGTACCGTGAGAGAACACCAACGACTGTGGTGAGGGTTAACTAATAGAACCCAACCCACACCTTGTAAAGACAAGGGTGGAAAACAGCGCGGAGGATGAGTATTGAACCCACGACCTCCTCCCTCACAATGGAGGGAGGTCACCTCTTTAGTTTATACTGAGTTTTAAAATTAGAAGTTAAAAATTTTGACACATTTTAGGACAAAAAAATAGATAATGGAAATGTTATATTGGATTTTTTTTTCTATGAGAAGTCAGAATACACTTTCATTCATCAGGAAATAAAACCCCAATGTTTTATTACTTATTACACAACAGAAGAAGAAGAAAAAAAAGGGAGCCATTACTTGCACTCGCTTTGTAAGTGATTGCACTGAGGTTACAAAAAGACTGTAGTTTAGGAAACATGTGACATGTGAAAATGCAATTTGGGCTTTAAAGTTCATAATCTAGAGATCCTTAGTGGATAAGATTGGCATGAAATATATTCTTCATCATATAAAATATATTCTTCATCATGTGATTAAATATAGTCAAAGGCTATTATTTGAATCAACGATTGACAACAATAGTTCATATGATAAATATCGTATTTAATTTGTTCCAAACTTATCCACTAAAGATTTATAGATCATAAACTTTAAATCAGACTGCTTAGATTGTATTTTCATATGTTACATGTCCCTAAAATATAAAGTCTTTCTTTAACCTCGGTGCAATCACTTCAAAGCGTGTGCAAGTAATGGCTCCCAAAAAAAAGGTTGAAAGTTGTCCCTAGCTAGAACGAAAAAGGCATCTTTAACTAGCTAGGACGTCTCCTCGGATCCTGATAGACTTTTACTCCCTTGTGATTCGTGATGATCTAATAAATTAAGGCATAATTCTAATAAGTATCCATATAAATAAAAGGCAAAAAAAAAAAAAAGGCAAATAAATCGAAGGAAGGTTAGAAGTTACGGGGTGGTGGGGTTGATTTAGATTCTAGAGGGTGTTTGTTGTCGTCAACTCTATCATCATTTCCTCCGTAAATGCCTCCAAAACCCTCATCTTCACACCTCGTAGAATACCCCTTTCCAAAGGAATCACTCATCAAATCCTCCTTTCCCCTTCACTCACCAAATTAATTATTTTAGTATACGATTAATTAAGAAAAAAAGAAAAAGGTAATTAATAAATAAACAACAACTTACGTACCCACTCTTCTGATCACCACCTGCTTCTTCTTGCTGCTTCTCCATCTTATCACAAGACATTTCCTGCCGGAACCTCACACTCCCTATTATGCGGCTGCTGGACTTTCGAGACGGTGACCGGAATAATCGATGAAGACATTGCATCTCTCTCGCTCGCGCTCTCTCTCTCTCTCTATATATATATATATATGAATAGAAGATGAGGGAGGCAGTAGGAAGAATAATTATAGTGATAAGATAGAGATGTAGGGATCCAGATATAGAGCGAGTGAGTGGGAGAATGCTTCTTCCTTCGTGGCGCTCTCAAAACAATCGACGTGCCCACTCCCTACACCTGCATGCATGTAAGCATGTTGCACGTGCCCACTCCCTACACCTGCATGCATGCAAGCATGTTGCACGTGCCCACTCCCTACACCTGCATGCATGTTGACTTCACTAAGTTAGATGTGTATTGTTTTTTGGCATAAGTTGACGCATGCTTAATTGAGAGTTGAGAGGGGATTCACGGGATTATATTTAATCTCCTCATATAAATCATATGGTTATATGATTAAAGGTAGTCGATCAATGGTGTGAACGGTGGATTCGGGCTAAAAGAATCTTCAGCTACAAATAGGTTGAGAATTTAGTCTCGCCTCATTTGAAACTTATTTGTTGCTTTAAATCACACACTGGAGACTGTTTCTTGTCCCAAAATTTCCATACAGTAGGCATACAATGGTACGATCGGTTTTTTATTTAAAGTGAAACACATCCAAAAAAAGTGAAAAAAAACACGACACACATTCCACTATAACATGATTTTACTCCTTTAAAAAAAGAACAAAAAAAAAAAACATGATTTTACATGTGAAATAAACAATTGACTCTTAGATGGCAAGTCCATAATTTCAAGATCCATTGATGATTTTCTTACTCTTCATTTTCCCAATTATTGACCATCAACACACACATAGAGGGTGGACAATATAACTATATGTTATCTCACAATACCTAATGGAGATCAAATTTCAAGCATGAAGATACACTTTTCCAACATTCATATCCGATAAAAGAAATGGCTTCCCTTATTCTCATCCAAAGTCAAATGAAATGCTTCGCAAGCTTTCACCTTTATCCAAATTCCCCGATAACCAGTTTTATCAAATTAAAGATCATTATCCTGAAGTGAATTATCAAATTATATCAAAATTACTTGTACAAAATTTATTATCGAATTAGTATTTGTAGCCTAGTTTCATAGATTTCATGCAACGGTGCTTATATATTAGATCGTTAGAGATTAGATGGATTATATCACCCCGGCTAGTCCATGACTAAGAATATGATTTGATTATTTTACTTAACTTTAGCTTGTAGCAAAGAGAAAGTTATTACCCGAAATTCAAATTAGAGTACGAATTGAATTGTGGGTTAATTACGAATCTGCGATCAAGAGGGATCTTAGACTGTTTTCTCTATTGCTTTTCAAATCTATTTTTATTGCTTTCTCTAGATAAATCATAGTTAGATTTACTTCTAAAACTTCATTTCTAATCGTGACTTTAATTTAGAAAAATAGATAGTCCATATGAGTACTTGCCCTAACCAGTTCCATGAACTTGTGCACTTGCAAGCTTTACATTATTTAACGATTGGATTTGTGTCACGTTGAATGTTATCTTAGCAATCTGATTTAAAGGTCTTGATGTAAAGATTTGTTATGCCAAAGAGTGGCACAAAACATGATCTCTATCATCTGATTCAACACACTCAGAGCCCATATTATGGGACACCATTGATCTCATGATCTATTGTGTAGACGATTGAAATGAAAATAGAATCGTTTAATTTGCACTATCAAATTTTTAACGACACCATAGACCAAAACCATTGATTTCTTTGAATCATTTGGTGGAGACCATTTTTCATCCCAATCTTTTACATAATGGATTTTGAGATCATGGGAGTACTGACAATAGATCTTGAGATCAAGGGATCTTGAGATCTCGAGATCATTAAGCATGATATGTACGTGCCACATGATTTTCGATTCCCTTTTTGGAATATGTGCTATGTGGAATACAAAAATTGAGCTTCCAATGGTACGCCATTGATGTAAAGATCCATTGTGTAAAAGATTGAACTGATAATCGAAACGGTGTATTTGCAACCATCGAATTTTGAAGGGTACCATAGCTAAAATCATTGACTATTTTAAAACAATGATGGAGTCGCCCCACTATTCCCCATAATGCATCTTGAGATCATGGGTGAACCAACAATCAATTCTTTATTTCACATGGTGCACATCTCAAAAAGTGATCGAAAATTATGTTTGAGCATGTCGTATGCCACATGGTTTCCAATTATTTTTTTGAGCGAAAAATTGAAACAAAAATCGAACCGTTCTATTTACAGTGACCGAATATTTAAAGGCACCATAGCCGAAACCCATTAATTTCTTTAAATCATCTGATAGAGACCATTTTTCGTCTCAATCTTTTAAATAATCGATATTGAGATCATAAGAGTACCGACAATCAATTATTTACCTCATGTGGTATACATCCCAAAAAGTGATTGAAAATCACGATTAAACATGATGTGTGTGACATGATTTTCAGTTACTTTCGTGGAATGTGTGCAAGGTGGGATAAAATATTGAGTCTCTGATGATACACTATTGATATAAGGATCCATTGTGTAATTGATTAAAACGATAATCGAAACGGTCGATTTACAGCCATCGAATTTTGGAGGCACTATAACTGAAAATCATTGACTATTGTGAATCAAACGATGGAGATCGTTTGTCGTCCAGTCTTCCCCATAATGTATAAGATCATGGGTGTACCGACAATCAACTTTTTATTTCAGGTGTAGTAAAGTTTAAAATATTATTGAAAATTATTTTTGAGCATTGATAAGAATTGAAAAGTATTAATATTTGACTCTTTAAACCTATAGATTGTCGTCTGATGAAAGCTATTTAATATATTTTGTATAATTTAGATATTTACAGGTCTGGAGATAAGTTGAGCATAAAATAGCCCAAAAGTTCATAAAATAGCTCAAGAGTTCATAAAATAACGTGAAATTCACGCAACCTTGGGTCATCCAAAATTTATCCTCACTTGCAGCTCTATTTTGATCGTTAAAATAACGGATTCGTGGAATTGCTATTTCACACAAAGTTGTAAAGCTTGTTGTCTTTTTTTTTTTAACATCGTAATAATCACGTCAATTTGAGTTTAGAGTAAAGAGTTATGGCTAAAATACTAAGTCTATTTCTGTTGAAGAGCCAGTGGTCACAAAAATATGGGAATCAATCGATCGATTCTGAGCCAAATTTTTACATTTTTAATGCTCAAAAATGAATTGAAGTGAGCCAAAGGGAAATATTAAGGTTATGGGGTATACCCTATAAATATCATGTTATGAGTTAGGGTTTGAGAGCTCTTTTTCACACATAATTTTTATTTTTCTTTCTATTTTTCCTATCATTTTAGCTTTTTAGAACGAGGATTAGCCATCATTTTGATTAAATCATAGCATTTTGTGTGGATTAAAGCTATTTTGTGAATTTAATTGGAGACTAATTCGGGTATTTTTAATGAATTGCTTCCATTTTATTTCAATTTATTACAATTTTTATATTAAAATGTGTAACGTCTATAGCTTTAGGATCTAATGAATCTCATATTAGGGTTTGAGAGCTCTTTTTCACAGATAATTTTTATTTTTCTCTCTATTTTTTCTATCACTTTAGCTTTTTAGAATGAGGATTAGCCATCATTTTGATTAAATCATAGCATTTTGCGTGGATTAAAGCTATTTTGTGAATTTAATTGGAGACTAATTTGGGTATTTTTAATGAATTGCTTCCATTTTATTTCAATTTATTACAATTTTTGTATTAAAATGTGTAACGTCTATAGCTTTAGGATCTAATGAATCTCATATGAGGGATTCATCCATAAAAAAAATATGCGATTGGAACTATATTAGATGTTTGTGTGGATTACTTGTTATGTGCTCTTGCTATTTTATGGGAACTAATCATAAATCTTAGATATGAGAATTAGTCATGTTTTTTCCATGATCTTAGATCTGTGATTAAGAACCCTAATCTTGTTTAATGCTAAAATTTATACTCATTAATTCATTATGATTATATTTATTTTAATACAGTGGATGTTTTGATTTTTTTCTTTAGAAGATTTAGAAGAGCATTACTTTAGACTTTAATATTGATTTAATTGTTTTATTACTCCATAGTTTACTAATTGATTTTATTAATGATTTATGTGGTATTGCATCTATACATTTCCTACTATTAGATCTAAAAATATGGATGATGAACCAAAGATTGGAGGATTTAGTATTCTAAATATCTCTCATTCCTTTTGAGTAATTTCATATTGCGTAGTTTTATTTAATCATTCGACTCATCATATTTGGTAGGCTAAGTTAAGACGATTGGTGTTAATTCAATTATACTCTTAGATTGGTACTTTGTATCCTTTTAAATTATATCTGGCATCTTCGTAGGATCGACCTCGTATTCTGCACCCATTTACTATGGTACGTCTTATGCACTTGCAAATAATATTTTTAAATTGACAACAAATTTTTGGAGCATGATGTCTACCACATGATTTTCAGCTACTATTTTGTGATGTGTGTCACACAGATTAAAAATTGGTCATCTAATGGTACACCATTTACTTTAGGATCATCGTGTGAAAGATTGATTTGGAAATCAATTTTGAAGGACACTATAGTTGAATACCATTTATTGTTTTAAATCAGACGATAACGATTGTTTTTGTCCCAATCTTACCCATAATGGATTTTGGGATTATGGGTATACCGACAGTCAATTTTTTATTGCACATGACATCCCAAAAAGTGATCGAAATTCATGTTTGAGTATGATGTGTGCCACATGACTTTCGATCACTTTTTTGGAATGTATACCCCATGAAACCATAAATTGATCGTCTGATGGTACACGTTCCATTGATCTTAAGCTCTGTTATGTGAAAGATTGAAAAGAAAATCGATCTCCATCATTTGGTTCAAATCAATAAATGATTTTTGAATGTAGTATGCCCTTAGAGATATGATTGGTATAATTAGAGCTATCCTTTAAAAGAAAGACTTGGTATTTGGAGGACTTAGGCCAAGTGGAAACCTCATCTTATCCATCGGCTTTGAAGGTCATGATCTAAAGATGTTTGACGCAAAAGATTGGCACGAAATAAAATCTCTATTATATGATTCGAAGTAGTCAAATATGGATGAGATGATGGCCATTTATTGTGTTGAGTCATGTGATAGAGATCGAAGATCTTTAGATTGTGAAATTTAAATCAGATGAATTCGATGGTATCTCCAAATTTATATTAACAAGAGCAACGCACGTGCACTTTTACTAGTCTCAAAATGTGACTCTAAAATCATGTTTGAGTGTGATGTGTACTTACGTGTTTTTGGGGTCACTTTTTTTAAAAATTTGTGTCAAATGGAATTAGTAAATTGACCATGTAAGGCTTCATTCGTTTAGCCAGAAACACTCAGAATCCGGAATCTGACTTTGGGTCTCAAAAAGTTGCAAATTCTGAATATTTCTGAGCAAATCCCTCATTTGGATATCGTACCATATATCTCATTTCCAAGTAGAAAGGTAAAAAATGACTCAGAATCTGAGTCTTTCGAGTATACTCTCCTTAAAGCGAACAACAACTCTTTTTTTCTCTCCTTAAAAGGCTGTGTCCTACACCACCACTATATGTTATAGCCACCTCACCTAAACAATAAATTTTTTGATTGCTTCAAATCAAATAATGTCGATCATTTTTAGTCCCAATCCTCCACACAACAGTTCTTGAGATCTTAGGCCTACTATCAAGCAGTGAGATGTTGATTTTCATATGGCACAAATTCCAAAAAATGAACATGAACAGTGTTTGATGGTATGGGGTTCACGATTACTTTTTGGGATGTTTGCCACGTGGAATCAATATCGGATAATGGATGGTAGGCCTATGATATGAAGATCTATTGTGTGGATGATTGGGGCAAAAAACAATATGTATCATCTAATTTGAAGAAGTCAATGGATTTTTCCTTTGTGTAAGTGAGGTGGTTGGGCCATAATGTGGTTTGAGACCACCAGCCTTATTAAATGAAGCAGTTTAACAGATATCTCTCAAGGCATTATTTCTTAAGACTGACTCTCCTGAACATCATTAAACATTAAGGGCATGTTTGTTTCGTCGTAATATGCACCTTGTAAAATAGAGAATGCATGTAATTTTTTTATGACTGGATTACATGCAAAATTCACTTTGCATGTAATATTTGAGTGTAAGTGGTTGTTCTTTTGGCAACAAAATTCCCTCGTAAAATCCACTTTTTGATGTTTTCTTAACATTATAGCCAAAAGAACAACTTGTGTAATATATTTAAATTAATGTGAAAATTGACATTCTCCATTCATCATTGCTAGTATCCGACTTCATCGGGCATGATCGATAGTAGTGTAATCATAATTTTCTTGATGGGATATCTCATGAAGATCGATTGGAACCAACTGCTCAGTCCTAAAAGTACCTTAAAGATTTTTATTTAACAATGGAGGGTCCTTAACCCTCTCCCCCATTAGATAACGCCTCTCTACCACTAAGAGATTGGACCCGATCGTAAACCTGATTAGGACTCAACCGAAACCCGACCCTTTTTTTTTTGTTTGGTTGAGTTTAGATATAGCTTGACCCGGACACATATCCAAAATGGGTCCATAATTTTCAATGCGACCCTCCTGGACCCGACCCAATTCTACATGAGTCGGCTCTGGTACACCCTTGAACCGGATCCGACATGACCCATTTTCATCCCTAGTGGAGATGGTTAATACAAGTTATTAATACTCGCAGAGGAATTTTCCTCATGAACTTAGAGTGCACAAATCAGATGGTTGGAATCTCTCAAAAAGTTTCATCACCATTTGGTACTTAAATAATGTTGAAACAATCTTATACCATTAAAGTTAGACTTTAATCGCACACCAATGAGCCTACCATTTTACCATGTGATGAACATTTGTGATCAATCTAAATTGTCAAATTGAAATGTGGGTCAGCCCAAAGAAACATGCCTATAAGTAGATGTGAACCATCCAATTGATGATCTTCAATATCAACCATTAAAACAAAAAATAATGGTTGATATTAAAGTCCACAAATCATACGGCTTAAATCTCTCTATCGGATGGCTTAAATCTCCTTACAATGGTTGATATCATAGTCCACATATCCAATGGTTTAAATATCCCTAAAAAATCATTTTGATGGTTCAGATCACCTACATCTTAAGCCCTTATGGTCTAAGATCATTTAAACACGATTTGGGTGTGTAAGTGATGAGTAGGAGAGTCAATCCCAAATGCCTTGCATATAAATATCGGTCACAACCAGTAGAAAACGAAAAAAAACACAGGAAGAAGAAGAAGAAAGACGAAGAAAAAAACCAACGCTCCTACCTGATTTCGAGCTAGGGCACAATGCATCCACGCAGATTCAGGCAAGTTCTCCATGAATTCAACCCTTATTTCTTCTTCTTCTTCTTTGTATCTCTTTTTTTTTTCTCCCGATTGCAACCCTAAAAGGGGCGAATCCAATTTCTTGTTAAAAGCTGGAAGATGCCTCTGTTAAAAGCCTGAATCCAATTTCTTGTTGTGTTTTGTGTGATAGTGATCTCAACTACCATTGAAGGTGGAGTTGAAGCTCAAAAATCTCTGCATCATCCGATCATAGCCATCATCAGCGGCTGCAAAATTCATATCTACAATGACCTCCAAAAAGCCATTGAAGAGGGCTTAAAGGCTATACTGGAAGGGCGATAGAGCTGTAATAAATATAATCGTTGTGTGGCTGCGTCAGAAATTGCAGGTAAAATAATATTATTACGAGGCCCTGGGCTGGTAAGCCTAAAAAATTACAGGCAATCTGCACAGTCGATTACCATAGTGGAATACGGTGAAACGAACAAGAAGGCTGCGTAAAAATTCCGACCGTTACCCCTATTTTCACCAGATTACGCATGATTTCTCCCTATTATTGTGAAACGAACGTAACATAAATGATCTTATACCATTAACGATTTGAGATGTATTAATCCACGATGTCAAAGTGATAGATCATAGATTGAAAGGTAAATGGACAAAAAAATTAGAGGTTTTTGAGAGTTTTGAACCATCAATTGTGCACTCTATTACCAACGGTTGAGCTTAATGGCTGAGATTAAAGACCATCAATCGAATGGTCCACATTCACTTAAGAGCATGATTCGTTGGGTACAACATCATCTATTGATAGATTGCCACTGGAGATATTTAGATTGATCATAAATGTTTGCCATATGTCAAAATAGCAAACCACACTTCAATGATCATATTCATGTTTGATGCAAGCTTCTAATTATGTTCATACGGTGTTTGAAAATTTTGCTTGGTAAAATCATATTTTCGTATTGAAGACAACCAATGTGTTTAGTCCTCATGGATGGTAATTTAGGAAAAAATCAACTACTAATAAGTATGAGAAGAAAGCCAATGCATTGCGATCATTTGAATAGTCATATGATGTCCATCTACTTAACTAACTACGAGCTTTTCCGAGATTCACTATAAAAACAAAGGAAAAGCATATTTCCAAGGAAGGAGAGGAATTAGAATTTTTCTGAACCAAAAAAGAACACACAGGAGAGAAGCTAAGAATCGGAGTTCGCCACGATTCTATAGGAATCTGACTTGTCAAGAATATGCGAAAAGCTAAGAAACACCCGATCATGGCTTAAAGGTTTGCTCCTAATAGTCAAATTCAAACCCGTCAATGTTTAATTAGTATAGGCACGAATAGAGCTACCCTATTGCAATAATACATCAAATTTAGCTAGCCTTGCTAGACCTAGAGCATCTCCAGTAAGGATAACTATATTTGAATAGCTAAAACCCAATTTTGAGCCCACTCTCTATTTTAGCTATTGCTTTTTTTAACAATGATAGTTATTTTAGCTACTCCTTTGAAATAATATTTTTTGTTTCTATTTTAACATATTTTTAAAATATATATATGGCGAGTGGAGAGAGAGAAAGGGAGAGAGAGAGAAAGAGAGATTTAATAATATTTAATTAATAGTGAATGGAGGAGGATTCGCCAAATATGGTGAGTGGAGTGGGAGCATGGATCAAAATCTTGGCCGAAATTTGAGTGGAGTGGGAGCATGGATCAAAATCTTGGCCGAAATTCTAAAATATCGGCCGAGACATCTCGGTTTTGGTCGAAACCGAACCAGAAAAATGCAAAATATCGCCCCCCTTCGAAAATACTAGATTATCGGCCGATAATTTCAAATTATCGGCCGATAATTTCAAATTATCGGCCGATAATTTCAAATTATCGGCTGATAATCTCGTATTTTCAAATTATCGGCCAAATACTAGTGTTCATTTTGTTGAAGCGTTTTGAAGGGTATAAAACCCATTTTTTAAGGGCAACCCATTTTCTAAAAAGGGAATTTTCATATTTTTAGGGGTATAAACCAAAGGAAAGAGCAAATAAATAAATAGATTGAAGAGGAGATTAATTGCTTACCATGATTCTTCTGTTCTTGGGTTTGAAAGTGGTTTTTGATCGTTCACCATGTTTTAGAAGAAGAGGGCAAATGGGGAGGTTTACTTGGAGAAGAAGAGGGAAATGATTGCAAGGAACTGACCTACTAGCTAGTGGCTACTACCTTTCTTTCCATTTTTATCCTTCTCATTTAAAAGATTTTTGGACTTGAACCGACCTACTGGCTACTGCATTTCAATTTACTCTTGCTTTTCCATGGAATAATGAAAATGCAATGCAATTTATTAAAAAAAAATTCCTAAGTTTTTGTTAACCTATACCTAACCCATTAGTTGCATAAATAAAAATATCTTGATACCATAAAAGGGTACCTTCATTTACAATCCAAGCTTCTTCCTTTTCAAATCGGGTTCCATGTTTTTAAACGGTTTATTGCTTTGAATAAGATGATGGAGAACGTTTTTAATCCCAATATTTGATACAATAGATCTTGAGATCACGGGTCAACCATCAAAGGGTCAAATTTTGATTTAATGTAGCAAAAATCCCAAAAAATAACATCAACGTAGGCATATTGATGTGCCAAGGAATCAAAATATTGAATCAAAATCCAACTCTCTGATGATACGAACATGATCTCAAGATCTATTGTGTCAAAGATTGGGATGAAAAACGATCTTCATCATCTTATTTAAAAGAGTCAACAATTTAAGCACAGAAAATTCATATGGACAACGAAAAATTTGTACTTATAATAGACATATAAGTACTTTAAACGGATCAAAATTAGCTCCACTAGTGTATATATATGTTCTAATAATGTTAAAGAGTTTTTAAAAATTAATAAAAAAAAGTTTGGCAAAGTTCGAAGTATATTTTAAAAAAATGTCCGAAATTTTTACCGAAATCACCGAAATTTTGACTAATTTACAATTCAGATCAAGACCGAAACTAAAATTGAAACCGAAATTTTGATCCATGAGTGGGAGTCGCCGAATATGACTAGTCCCATAGTGAATATGATGGAGTGGCTTATGAGGGAATTCAATCACTAAAATAATACATGCGGAATGAATATTTTCCTTTCAAATTTTATTTGGATAAGCACCTGGAAAACATAGTGACAAGCCAAACGAAAATTTTGGTAAATTTTGATAATTTTGATATTTTTTGGCAAAATTTTGATAATTTTTTATTTATGTTTAAAGTTTTTATTATTTAATTTTAAATTTATTAGTAATTTAGTATATATTATAATAATTTTTTGAAAAAAATATTAAATATATATTTTGTATATTTTTAATCCTCAAAACTTCCCCGAAATTAAACCGATATCTACATTTGTCACTATGATGCAGAGGAGGTGCATTTGTAGGAATAATAAAAATGGGATAGTAGCAGTGTAAGTAAAAGAAGAGTTGGAAAAGTTAGGGGTGACAGTTGTGCAGCGCTTGCAGCGGGGGGATTAAGAAAGTGGGGGATGACGTCGCTCTTTTTCTTTAATGATAGCAAATCAGAGATAGAGAAATGGCGACAGGTCACATGCCTCTTCTTCTCCACCGCGTCACTTGTATTATTTATTATGATTTCTTTCTCCTCATTCACATTCGTGTATATATATATATATAGATATATATATATATATCACATGTCAGTTCAGCTGCTCCGTAACGCAACGGCTCTTTTTTTTTTTTTTTTTGTTGAAATAAAAACTCTCTTCATTACCCTCTTTTAATTAAGGCGTTAGAGAGAGAAAGAGGATGATGACTGACATCGCAATTTAGGCAAGATTAATTAAATCACTTAAATATATATATATATATATATTTATAAAT
Source organism: Chloranthus sessilifolius (assembly GCA_021018995.1). Lineage (NCBI taxonomy): Eukaryota > Viridiplantae > Streptophyta > Magnoliopsida > Chloranthales > Chloranthaceae > Chloranthus > Chloranthus sessilifolius. The sequence continues at coordinate 497,711 of CM037584.1, forward strand.
TTTCTATCATAAAAAAATTGTGATTAAAATTAGAAAAAATTAATACACCAAAGTAAAGTTTTACTCAATTTTAAATTTCTCTTATCCGACAGGGTGTAGCGGTGGCATATATTAGCATTGTACGTTGGGTAGTCACTAGTCACTGTTCACTAGTCTATTTGATGAATGATATGATGCAGCCGATGGTAAATACAAAAATTAAGCTCGCTCAAGAAAATATAGATTTTGGTATTAACTAATAAATATTGTATTAAATCTTAGAGTTATAAATATTTATCCTACAGCCCTTACTTTTGTGTTTCTCTTTCATATACTCCCCCATTAATTAGTCGTGAGTTTATGGACTAAAACGGCTATTTTGCCCTTAATAAAATCAATATTCTAAAAATACCACTATTCTAAAAGGTCATTCATTCATTTATATTTACAAGTCATTCACTTTTATTTATAAGTCATGTTATTATAGTTTATTTCTAAAAGGTCATTTATTAACTTTTATTTAAAAGTCATGCTATTATAGTTTACCACCATCATTCTAAAAGGAGTACTTTTAAATTCACCCACAAAATCTTTGAGTTTACCCATGCTAAAACACATCAACTGCATTGAATCAGATGATAGAGATTGTTTATCGTCCCAATATTTCATGAAATCGATCTTTAGATCATGGGTGTACCATTAGACGATCGGGATCAAGGATTATGGTAGTGCCCTCAATTTCTACCAGAAATTAGTGCATATTCACTTGGATCTAAACTATAGATTTTATGTCTCTGATCAATAAAATATATGCAACATACCATACAAAAGTAGTTGATGAACGGTTATGATGTCTAATAGATGCAATTTCCAATATATGGTTCATTAAAGAAGTGGTCAATAGATTAGACGGTTGGGAATAAGGATCAAACTATTGGTTTCGTTTTCGGTTTCAGGCATGACCGAAACCAAAATTTTGAATTTCGGTCAAAATTTCGGCCTAAAATTTTATTGTCATACATAATTTGACCGAAATTTCAGGGGTTGTTTTCGTTTCGGTGAAGACCGAAACCGATAAATTTTGGCCGACAGTATGATTTATCGGCCGAAAGTTTGAAACATGGTTAGGATAGTTCCGCTTGTACAATCATTAGAGATTAATGATGACACCAGCACAAGAGGGTTTCTACCCGTTGGGTTAACTCAATAGGTCAAAGTCAAACGACCCGACCCGCCATAGGTTTGGGCTTAGATTCAGATTTTCAAGTCCCAGCCCATTAGGTCGGGTTGCAAATGCTAACTCATTTATTTCCAAGTTCCACTCAATCACTGAATTGTTTATTATTTAATTCACAACAACATTACTCGTATACTCAATATAAAAAATCAGCAAAATTTTAGATATCCAAAATTAAAATTCATCCCAAAATAATAATAAAAAACTACCAAAACTTTTAGATACCCAAAATTAAAAATCATTCTAAAATTTATTTTATAAGAATATTTAGATTGAAAGTTTTCTTTACAAGAATAATTGCATGGTTTGCCACAAATCCTCCATTGATTGAGTGTTCGTTCTAACGTTGGCATGCTTTGATGGGGGAATCACCCATTTGATGGATCTTGAATTTGGTGGGTGAATGAAGGGCATTTTAGAGGAATACCTTTAAATCCACCCACCGAATCTTTGAGTCCACTCACGCTGAAACACGTTGATTGAATTGAATCGAATGATGGAGATCATTTATCCTCCCATTCTTTCAGGAGATCGATCTTTAGATCACGGGTGTACACTCAGACGGTCGATTTTTTATTTCACGTGGCACACATCTCAGAAAAGTGACTTTAACATCACGTGCACGCTTAAAATTGAGTTTAAGGTCACTTTTATGGGTGTGTACCACATGAAATAAAAAAATCGACCGTCTGATAGCACACTCATGACCTAAAGATCGATCTCATGAAATATTAGGACAATAAACAATCTCTATCATGTGATTCAATGCAGTCGATATTTTTTAGCATCAGTGAACTCAAATATTTTGTGGGAGGATTTAAAGGTACTCCTTTTAGGATGGTGGTGGTAAAGCTATAATGACATGACTTGTAAATAAAGGTAAACGAAGGGCCTTTTAGAATGGTGGTAAATTATAATGGCATAACTTGTAAATATAGATAAATGAAGGGCCTTTTAGAATGGTGATATTTTTAGAATATTGGCTTTATTAAGGGCAAAATAGTCGTTTCACACAAAAGTAATCGCTGCAGATAAATACCCATAACTCAGGGGGTTTGATGTAATATTGGGATATCTCAAGTGGTATATGCAAAAAACCCAAGAAACAAAGCCAACAAATCTAACTCTTCACAAGTAATATGATCCCTCATTTCATCAGGCCACGGAACCGGCCACGATATCCATCCGCTCTATACCGGTTGCAATGACTAGTGTGTCTAGCTTCGGTTAACCCAACGGAAACCCTAAGTTTTTGTTTTCTCAGTTCGCTTTTTCCATTTTTTTTCTTCTTTTTGAAATTGAAACTAAAGCCCAAAAATTTTAATTTTTGGATTACAGATTTGTATTTATTTTTCGTATTTTTAAGTGTTTTTCTTTTCAAATATTTTCGTTCAATTTTTTAATCTTACCTAATTGGGTTTTAATTTTTGTCACCCCAAACTAAAATCGAACCTAAATCGTTTCGATTCTATTTAGAATTGATTTTGATCTGATTCAGATATGATCATTTCGTTCAATTTTTGGGTAAAAGCTTGCACCCCTAGAAGGCATAGTCTCAGCCATTAAAGAAAAAGATTACTTATGCGTACAACTCAAGAGTCTTCCTCTCAACCTGGTTTCACATGCTTAAAATATTGACTATTTTAAATTGGATGATGGGGATTGTTTTTGTCCTAATTTTCGACATATTAGATTTTGAGATGATGGGCCTATTATTAGATAGTCAGATTTTGATTTCATGTGAGACACATCTCAAAAAATAAATATGATCATGGGCACACATCAAATGTAGTTTCTAGATCAATTTCGGAATCTATGCTACCTGAAATTAAAATTTAGGGCACTTTAGAAAACAATGCCTCAAAAACAAACTTTTTAGCAAAAAAGACCCGACCTCAAACGTTTTAGAAAATCTGTGCTTTCACGGATTTTTAAACTTTAGAAAATTGTGAAAGCACCGCTTTTTAAAAAAGAAAATTAAAAAAACAATGCTTTCACGATTTTCTAAAGTTCTAAAATCCATAAAAGCACCCTTTTTCTAAAACGTTTGAGGTCAGGTGTTTTTTGTTAAAAAGTTTATTTTTGAAGCATGTTTCTCTAATTATCTCTAAAATTTAACTGTTTGATGGTAGGTTCATAATCTGAAGATCTATTTTGTTAAAGATTGAGAAGAAAAATGGGTGACATGAGGAAAAAGGTTGAATCAAAGCATGTTTCTTCTTGTCAAGTTGTTTTCGGTTTGGTCCAGCCAGAACCAAGATTGAATGAAATCAATATTGAACCGCAACAGGCAAGGCTAGCCCAGAGACTTTCGGAGACCCTAGGTGAGTTCCTAAATTGGGGCCCTATAACATATTGTGTAAACTATTGTAAGCTACTTTGTTCAAATTGGATTTTGGGTCGGCCTCTGCCATTCCTTTAAAAAAAATCCTAGGTCCACCCTTGCGTAAAATGATATTATAATATTAATTACCAAAAATACAAATTCTACCATTTGTCGATGGATTCTCCAAACCATAGTTTTAAATCTCTGAAATCCGAGACGAGGCCTACAAGCAATACCCGATACTTGAGACATCCAGGCAATGCAGCATGATCTAGAAAATAATATTTAAATGATCTTACTCTATTATAAAATATATTTATTCTTATAGTACTATTAAAGTAAACTTTAGTGTTACACGTATTTGTGATCAATCTAATCTAATCGATCCAACTAGTTGTCCATCATTAAAATATGTCTCAGTAAAAGAATCATACTCATGAGATATGATGCAAACAGTTGATTGGCCGATAGGCGTTCACAATTAAGGTCTTTATATAAATTAGATATAGCCTACGATCACGTACACAAATTAAGTTGATGATTAACATATAACATCTTATATAAATTAACCCTTAAAGAGGTAAGTTTTATTTAGTGCCGCTAGCTTGACATAGTATCCCCAAGAATTCTCATCCACATGACATCTAAGACCTCGCTATGAACGGGCTGTGGGCTGTGGATGGTGCTCTGGGAACATGATCACAGGTGTGTCTCATGTGAATTCAGCATCAGACCGTCTGATAGGTGTAATATGGTCTCAAGCTATTGTGTGAAAGATTGAGACAAAAATTAATCCCCACCATATGATTCGAAGGTAGTCAACCATATTAATGGTATCTGTTGCACTCAAAGAATCTTCAGTGGCAGAATACTGATACCCCTGCAAAAAATCTAAATGTCGATAAATTTTTCTTCTTCCTGCAAATATGTTTATTTAATTATTTATTAGAGTATTACTTGCATCATCCGATTATAAGGGTTGTTTTTTTCAATGCCAGCTGATTTGAATATATGCTTCCACTGTCAGTATCATTGGAGGAAGAATTATAAACGGTGAACAAAATTTGCAGAGAGCTTATGTGGCACAATGTGACTGATTGCAGTGCTTGGGCCCCACTATGTGTGCAGCCAGTCAAGTGCACCACATAAGCTGCCTGCAAATTTCTCTACCAAAAATTGTCCACTGTATAACACTGTCCATTGAAGGAGGTATGTTAATATCCTTTTCCTTCTTAAACTGCAACATTAGAGAGAGGCTTGGACTATGCGTCTGGACCATTTGAGCATCATGTGACACCCATTAGGAGGAGTGGGTGCAAAGAAAACTTGCATAAGATCAATCAGGATCACCCATTTCTTATATATATAGAGGGTAAGGGTATAGAAGTAATTGAAGATTCTATATTTGCAACTAGGGTTTTCGCCCATTAAAATCATTGACTGCACTGAATTAGATGTAGGCCGTTTTCATCCCAATCTTGAACACAAAAGATCTTGAGCTCCGTTCACTTTTGGAGATGTTTTCCTCGTGGAATAAATATCTAATCTTGTGATTAAGTGCGCCATAATGGCTCAAGATGTATGATTTGGAAGTGTGGGACAAAAAATGATCTCAATGCTTTTGACGGGGAAAGACCCTGATTCCAATTGTAGAATTTTTTTCATGTGCAAATATGGGTACCCAAATATAAATGTATACCCATCAAGAATCAATTTTATTAATTTTTTTTTTTTTTTTTCTTTTAATGATGAAGAGACCTTTGATTAACCACTAAAATCAGCAGAAACAAGCTAGATTTGTGATGGAAGACGGGAGACCCTCATGTTCAATCCACATATTACAAAGCCCATTAGAGTGGAGAGACCCATCTTAGCTAGAGCATCAGCCACCTGATTTGCTTGACGCTTTACATGAAAAAAAAAGAAGATATAGACCTAAAACTTTTACAAATATCTTTAACCTCCAGTCCAGAATATGCATAGAGATTTTCATCCGAACTCTCGTACTGGGAGAGATAAGCTGCTTAGAATGAATCACTTTCAAGTTTAAAGGATAATATATAGCATTTATTTTATACTCAATAATTCCAAAGCACAAATAAGACCTTATTGGGTTACAAAGAATTGATCAGTTCAGACACCAAATTAAAGCACTCTTATGCCCCTCCCCCCACATGGCCATCGCACCAATAACGTACGTACTTGGATCATCCTGAGCATATATTTCTGATAACTCCAACCTCCTCCATCAACGTGGAATTCATTTATGAGACAATTAACTTCTCCTCTGACATATCATTTATTTGTTTGATGTAATGTAACCAATGATATCAAAGATTTACTACTATGTTTACGGAAAAACAAAAAAAAAAAATACTACGTCTCAAAATTTGGCCCCAAAGATCGACATAAAAATACCTATCTATATCATTTTATTTTAGTGAATGCAATTAAATATCATCTAAATTTATTTATTTTTTCTTTCATTTTTAACGCTCATAAATTTTAGCTTTTGGATTGGCCGATATGATCCGCCAATCCTGACCTGGAGGCCGATCCAATATTTCAAAACCATGCTCTACAATTGTCAATATTAGAGCGAATACGGATCGAGAACCAGAGGTTAGGACGCACTTAGAGTGTCTTTTCAAGGTGAGAGTTGGGTTGCCTAAATGACTTGACTTATTCTGAGACGCACTCTAGTAACCTTTCTTTCTATATACCAACCTTAAGTTATATAGGCTTTTAGTATCACATAAAAATTTGCTTTCATTATTTCTTCTTCTTAGAGGTTAGCTTCAGTGACTGACAGTGACACCACCTGATGAAGAAGAAGAAGAATCAAGGAAAATTTGAGAAAAATTACAAGAAATAAGTATCAAATTGATGATTTATATGAGTTATGAAATTAATTTGAGTATTAATGAGAGAATATATGAAAGTTCTGTGTATGTGTTGAATTTTAAGCTAACACTGGTGTATTATTGTTTGAGTGAAGGTATCAATTATCAGCCGATACCGATTAGTTCGGAAAACTTGATATGTATGGAGTATCCTACTCGGTATTGGTATCGACCGATATGTATTCAGTATCAGCTGATACCTATATATTTTTATTTTTTTTTAAAATAGGCTGATACGTATCTGTATCGGCCTGGCCAATTAGCATCGTTCCTCCAAGGACCAATACCTGATACCAATAACGAGATCTTGGTTGAAGTTACTAAAAATATTGAGCGATTAGGGAAATGAAAGGTGGAATAGGAGAAATTTAAAATTTTTGAGCCTTATTTCTGTTTAATTTAGCATTTTACACATAAATGTATATGAAATTTTATTTTATATTATATTGAAATCGATTTTAATAGATGACTGATGTTTGAATGGTATAGAAAATGCAAAATGACTACGGAAAGATTAACGACCTAATTGGAACCAAAATTTTGGTCCAAATATAATTTCGGTTTTGGTCATATCCAAAACTGAAAATGAAACCGCTATTTTAATCCTTGGTTGGGATACATGATTCGAGTGCACCAAAATTTGCAAATATAATAATCTAATAAATTTGAAATACTTGGTTGGAGTGCATGATATCCCAAATTTTGGTATCCCAATTTTGCCGATACTTGGTTGGAGTGCATGATATCCCAAATTTTGGTATCCCAATTTTGCCGATACTTGGTTGGAGTGCATGATATCCCAAATTTTTGGTATCCTAATTTTGCCACATAAGCAAAAAAAAAAAAAAACAAAGGATACACCACACCAAGGATCAAAATTTCGGTTTCAGTGCCCACCGAAACGAAACCGAAATCCAAAATTTCGATTATTTTTGTATGGGGTTCAAAATTTCGGATTTCGGTTTCAGCCATGCCCGAAACCGAAATTTAACCGAAAAGTTTGATCTTTGCACCATACTAATATCAGTCAAAACTGAATCTGAGCTAAACTGGTCAAATTTTTTTGAAGGAAAGCTGGGTTCAAACCTGCAACCCTTGAGGTAGTTAAACTGGTGTAGTTAAACTGGCCCATAATGTCAGAAAAAAATGATGGGACAGTAAGTGGCCTAGTAATGTCAATGATCGACTGAAATGGCCCCTTATTGACCCACTAACCTAACAATTACTGAAGACTCATTAATCTAATTGCAAAACTGATCCAAACGCATTTTGGACCCATAAAATCAACTTATATTTGGGTGAAGCCCATTTAAATTGTCAGAATCTTAATGGGGCCCATTCGACCAAATGTGGCCTATTAACTGAATCGGTCATACTGGCCCTAATTAGCCCCTTAACTTAATTAATATCGTACAAGTCCCAACCCAGCTAAAGATTTACGCAAATTTGGACTAACATAAATTTGTCCCCGGGCCATCTTATTTGTAAGTCTGACCTATAGACCAAACAAAACCTTGGTTGGTGTCCCCCAATAATAATCTGAAACCCCATACATGCTCCAGGCAAAGATTATTTCATCTACAACACAAACCAAAAGTTTTATATCTTTTCACTTACTTCATTATTTTCTGAGGTGACTAAACATTTGTTCACCATTACTCTGCTGGAGCTCACATTTAAACAGAGTACCATGTGTACCAACTCACATTAATTAGGGATATTTTAGGGATTTCAGTGGGGCACAAAACTCCAACTAATTTATCTCGAATGTCAATTTGCAACTTTTTCCCATTCCTTGTTATTTAATTTAGTTTGTTGGATTATTTTACACCACACCAGAGAAAGCTTGCTTCACTCACCATCGCTCCAAACACCCTTTTGGCCACCCAATTCCTACTCTACAAAGCTCATTCATATCTGGGCCATGAAATCCTCCAAACCATTTTTATAGTGGGTTTCCGGGGGCATGATGAAGCATTATAACAAAGCCGAGGGTATTTGAGGAAATGGGATAAATCAACGGGAAAAATTTTGTGTTAAATTTTGCTAGCCTAGTGAGGGACAGCCATGGATGGAAGACCAACACCCATCCATAATTTCTATATTAAAAAATTAACTAGTCAAAGAAGAAATTGACCTACACTCCCCCACAACCTCCCTCCCTCCCTAATGATTATATTCCCAAACTCAACTCTCCTCCATCTCATGGACCTCAACTCTCAATCTCTCTCTCTCTTTCTAATTAACAATTACAATAAACAAATAAATAAAGGGAGCCGGTTAGGTCCTCCATTGGACGGTCACCGTCCTCCAAGATCCACGTGGCACAAAAAACAGTGTTTGGGTGTCACGTGGAGGACAAGTGGACGGTATAGATCAATATTAAAAAATAATAATAATAAAAAAAAATAATAATAATGAATAAATAAATAAAATCGAAAAACACTTTTTAAACCCACAAGTCAGTTTGACGGGTTTCATTGGTTCACATTTCACGGTTCAAAAAACAAACGGGAGATGAGTTTTCAAATTTTTTTTTTCAAAGATGATCTAAGCAATGCACCCGAGCTCCACGTGGCATCGAAACAATATTTTGGGTGCCACGTGGAGCTCCACATGGAAGCTTGGAGGATGGTGACCGTCCTCCATGGGAGGACCGAGGCCTTTTCCATAAATAAATAACTCAGCAACTTGTATTGTATATTTGTATCTTCTCTTTTTAAAATGATGTGCTAAAAACCTCAAGGAAACAAACATGCCCAACTGAATAAAATAAATGAAGAACAAACAGATAGTGGCACTACATGATCATATCCCTGCTTTTAATTCTTATTTCATCAGAGTTCACCATTCATTTTCTGTATCAGAGATTCAAACTATTCAAAAACAATTTACACAGATGAGAAGGAAGGAAGATAATTGACCCTATCCATCTTTTTATACAATTAGTCTTACTACACAACAATAATCATCAAACACCTGTAAACCCAAAAATTAAAAATTAAAAATTAAAACAAAAAATGATATGATCAAGAACAACCTCCTAACAAGATAATTGATTAGTACTAGTAGAGAGGGAAGAAAACCTGGGTTGAGCAGAGCAGAACAAGATGATTGATTGGCCGTGTTATTTGGTGGAGATAGAGAGAGAGGGGGGCATCACCGCCGCAATACGCCATGAGGAAACAGTGAGTAGGGGGACATGGTCCCAAGCAAGAGATAAAAAGGCAGGTGGGGAATCCATGAGAGTGTAATTAGAACTGTAACAGTAACTCGAAAGAAGGATGGTAGCCTGACTAATGGCATAATGGCTAATGGGGATTGACTCGAAACCGCAACCTTCCATCAAAGACTTCCATTTTTCCTTCTCTTCCATCCTCTCCCTCCCCTCCACCACCATCCCAATCCTCCGGCCAAACAGCAACCTCTCCACTAAAATCCGCTCCCTACACTCCCTTTCCATGCTCGGCTCAAGCGACTCGAACACCACCGAGTAATAACTCAACGCATTCTTAAACCTCTCAAAGAAATTCACCCCATTCAAACTCGCTTCGTACTCCCCCAATGTCACCACCTTGGGTTTCAATGATTTAGCTAGCATAAGAGCACTCTCCACCCCATCCCCCTCTTCCTCCCCCAACAAATTATACAGCTGGAGCATGAAGTTAATTGCCACCACCTCCTCCGAGTCAATTCGGAAATTCGACTCTTGGAGTTGTTGAATCGGGGTCAGGACTGCTTCAAACTCAAAATTGAGATCAAGAAGCTTGGCAAATTCGCCAAGTCGATTTCCGGTGGCAGAGAGAGACTCTGAAGGGGATTCTCCAAGAGCGGGAGCAGGTATGCCGGAAATTCGGATAAGGGAGGGTTTATTGGGGGATCGGGTGGCTAAAGCTTGGAGAAGGGCGGCCCATTGGACCCCTTGAACGATACCGAAATCCACAATGTGTATCCGATCAGCAGTTTGGGTGGCTTCGAGAATGGCTTGGTTAGCGGTAAGATGGGCGAATTTTGAATAGGGGCAGGCGTCATTGAGGGCTTTGTATGAAAGGATAAAATCCTCAGAGGCCGAACCCAATTGAAGAAGAGGGGTTTTGGAGCATAAGAGGCGTCCATAAAGTGCTTCTGAGAAATAGAAGGCGACGCGTTCCGTCGGATTGCCCTGATCCGACGCCGACTCTCGGATGCGAATCAGGGATTTGGCAGCTCGATCCGGTTCGGAATCGGAGATCTGGGCACAATCCAGTAGGGATTTAAGGAGGGGGGATGAGGGATCGGACTTATCATTTTGCTGTTGGAGGGGTGGAGATTGTTGTTGCCACGCGGACGCCGGAGGAGGAGGTTGATGGATGGGATTTGGAGGGTTTTTTTGGGGATCTGCTGATGCTGATAAGGTTAAGATGATTTCGTTGAGATCGAGAGGAGAGGCGAGTCTACTGGAACACGATACGAATGGGTCTCCGAAACAAGATAAATCGCTGGTAGCGGTGGTGCTCTTCCATGTGGTGGGGAGGTCAGAGCTTTCGGTGGAGTCGCCCACAAAGCCCTCCATCCACTCGTCCGACTCAAACTCGGCACCAGCGGCTACCAAATCAGAAAGCCTGAACCCCCCACTAGGTTGATCCAACTGAGGGTAAGAGAGAACAGAATCACTGGCATCGGAAGTTCCAGCGACCGCGAAGGTTTCAGAGAAACCGGCACCAGAGAGACCGAGACCGAAACCGAAACGTTCGTCTAGGGATCGATTGAAAGTTGGAGGATTGGAGAGGTGGTGGTAGTGAGCTTGAGGGCCCAATGGGTTTAAGGAGAAGGGGGTGATGCCTGCCAGATGTTGCTGTTGTTGTTGCTGTTGTTGTTGTTGTTGCTGCTGTTGTTGCTGCTGTATAACTTGCTGGGCGATTGCCATCAGATTTCCACTGTCGGCGCACATATAAGCCATTTCTTCTTCTTCTTCTTCTTCTTCTTCTTCGGGGGATTTTGGAGGAGCCAAAAACTGTGTATTTCAGTTCGGTGGGTTTGAGAGAGGGGAGAAGAGAATTTGGAGCGGCTGAAAGGCTTTATTTCTCTTATTAATAATTTTAAAAAAAAAAATTAAAAAGGGAAAGCCGAAATTAGGGTGAGTAGAAAGAAGCCTGCTGCTGTAACTATGAATCTAACTATATATATATATATATATATATATATATATATATATAATGAGATAGAGATATGAATGAATATGATGGAGAGAGAAGGTTAGCTAGCATAGCAGTAGTGGTAGTGGTGGTTCTGTGGAGGTCTCCTCTCTCTCTCTCTCTCTCTCTCTCTCAGTCAGACGGCCCGTCTCTTCCTCTGGTGCCCATCTCTCCTTCCTTTCTCTCTCTCGCTCTCTGTGACTCGGTCCCTCCAGAAAAGGGAAAAAATCAACCCTAAGGGGGAATAAAGGGTCCCACTCCTGATCCCACCACATAACCCAAGGAGAAGACAAGTATGGACCATGGAGAGTAAAGATGTAAGTTATTTATTTATTTATTAAGAAAAAAAAAACGCACTTTGGCCATTGGCACTGTGGCCAATGCACGAGTTGCTTTCCGGTTGTGTGCGCCATCCGTGACGTGGCATCCCACTCCCAAAGTCCCAATTGATCCCCACACCTACTACCCCTCTAAGAAATGACTACCATATATATAAGCCACGTGTATCACTCTATCGCATGTAAGTGGGGCCCTCCCTATCCTGTCACGCCACAACACAATACGGCGGGTGGGTCGACATCGCTGACGTCATTGTCGTCTTTCCTATGGAGACTGATCGTCACCGTCAGGTTTTGTAAGTCCAACGGTGGAGAGAGACCCGCTCTCTTTAGTCGTACGCTTTTTTTATTTTTATTTGTTTGGGTCAAAAAGGTTTTGAATGAATGGAGTGACAAGTTAAAAATGAGGGAGGGAGGTTTTCTTAAAAAAAAAAAAAAAATTTAGTAAAAAGGAGGCGTGGGCAAGTGGGAAGGAGGGAGGTGTATTTTGGAAGTAGTGAGTTGCCATCTTGCAAATTGCCTCCCCTTCTTTTTGGGCGGCTAAATTTCTTCATCTTTGAGAAAAATCCGGGACGTGGGCCCCCCACTTTGTCTACTCCGACCAACCACAATCCAACAAAGCTTCAACCGGTGGGAGTCTCACACCCCAATGTGAGACAAATCTCTCTCTCTCGTGTATATATTATATTTTTTTATTATTAATTAATAGTTAAATTTGACTTTTTAGTGATCTACTTTCTTCACTTGATGAGTAATTCATTCATTCCCCCGAGTACTCTTAGTTATCTCAAGATATTTTTTTATTATTATACCAATAAAATGACATTGGAGTAGAGTGTCTGAGTATGGCAAAAATTCAACAAATTATTTAAACACCTTTGACGCTTATCTACGATATGGCAGTCACAGTGCATTACTCAAATGTCATTTTTCTCTCTCTCTCTTTTTTACTTGGTCGTTGTCCACCTTGGAAGTTCCAGGAGGAACACCAATGATTTCACTTTAGAACCAACCAACCAACCATCCCAACGTTTCCTCAGTGTACCAATTCGGCCCTTTCTTTTTTCCTCTTTCATTTTATTATATCAAGGAATAACTCCAAATTCACCTATTCATCCTTTTTAACCTCTCAAAAACGACACTTGATCATCAAGTCTAAGTTTCTAACCACACAACGTCTTCTAATCAACTTTATCTCCATTTCCTAATATTCAATTTATTTATTTGCTCCTATTTCTTTTTTTTTATTCTATTTTGTTTCTTCTTTTCTATAATTTATTATATGGATGGGTAAACTTGCGTTTGAAACGTCATCCCCAGCGTTGCAGTATCATCAACCAACAACCCTTCTTCCACTTCAGCTATAGCCTATAGGCTTAACCCTGACCCCCTAACCTAACTCTTTTTTTTTTTTTCTTTTTCTTTTTTTCTTGTTTTTTTTTTTTCGGGATCCCTCAATGACTGGGTCAATCTCCTTGTGGCCGAGTGGGGGATTGCTAAAAAATATTCAGCCCATGCTCCCGATTGGCATTATCTAAACCCTCAACCAAAACGCCCGACTAAATCCCCATAAAATTAATATGAGAAATTTGCACTTTCAGTCCTATATGTTTGCGTATTTGCAGAAACGGCCCTATAGTTTCAATCCTTGTATAAATGGCCAACTCCAAGCCTAGCCGCCTACACGTCAGGTATATCCCTATATATATATATATATATATATATATATATATATATATATATATGCTTCTCCATGCAAGCATTGAATCTAGAATTTATGTATCATTTTTTAACAATTTCTATCTCTCTTGGAAAGCGATTTCGAGATTCCACTAAAGGTCGTATAACATAGAGAATACAACAGGCTAGGTAAGATATCGAGTACAATATCTTTTTAAGTTATTGTTTTCCCAATTTTTCAAAACATTGTAGGTAGTCCAAGATATATAAGTTATCGGTCGATATCTTAAGATATCGGTCGATAACTTAAGTTATCGCTCGATATCTTAAAAGAGGGTTTTTTTTAAGTTTTTGGATTATGGTTTACGTTAAAAGTCCATCGACTATATATCTTAGGATATCGGCCCAATATCTTAGGATATCGAGCAATATCCTATGATTGACAAAAACGCTAAAGTTTTCATTCCTTTAATTTTTTAATAATATTTTTAAATAATTGTAGCGCTAAGTCAAGTATAACTCTTTATAAACAACTAATTTTAATTTTAATCTTGTAAATATTGTAGGTTGAAATGGATGTTCTCCTTCTTTGCCATTTTGATTTCGTACGCATGAAAGATAATACTTACAACGGTGGACATCGGAGGATTGTCACTGTCACGGAGAATATATCATTTGATGAGTTTATAGAGAAAATGTACAAAGTCAGTCGGACACGACCGGAAGAACATTCTATTACACTTAATGTTTCATTACGCATAGGGAATGAGCTTGTATTTGCCAAATTGTCTGACTCTGATGATCTTACAAACTTATTTAGAGCATATCGTATCGGTGATGGTGTTATAAATATTTATATCGAAAAATCATTAGTCACTACTGTAGCAGAAATTTTGCCGTCTTTAGAAACATTTCAACCGTTCAAGGAAACAAACGAAAATGATCATGGTGTGGGAACAGAACATTTGATTGAAAATCAAGGAATACGGTATGAAGAGGAGAACATTGTTGCACCGATAATAGCCGATGATGATAGAAATATGAATATAGGATTTACTCTGATGAAACTTCCGGAGCAACCCTATTAGGACATTGATGAGTGAAGGCGATGAAGATCAAGGATATTATCATCAAATGATTAGATGCATGATACATCTCGATTCAACTTCGATTCGGTAAATCGATGGGAAACATTTTTAGTCGGCCTTAGTCCATATCAATGGCCTTAGAACAAATAGCTTTGAACCAGCGATAATCGAGCCTTCAACATATGACCTCTCATACATCAAACATTCCGCGATCTAACATCAATCCAAACAAGCACATCGCGGGCTCCATCCCAATCACATAATAACCATCCGATCGATGGCGGTGATAGTGATCTGAAAATAATGAAGCTCACGTAGTCTCCACTTGGCGTGTTTATACTAATAGAATTGATCAACCTCACGGTGGGCCGAAGACTATCGACAATGACTCGGAAGGAGAGTATATGGATTCAGACGATGAGGAACTGTATGAAGGGGGAACGATTACCATTGGTCAGGCGTTTAGAAATAAGAAATCATTTCAAAAAGTTCTTAAAGAATTTGCAATGACAAATAATTTTCAGATTAAACCAATAAAAACCAGTCCTCTTCGAGTTACTGCGAGGTGTGTTGAAGTAGGATGTGCTTGGCGAATACATGCATCGAAATTAGTAGGCGTAGACACGCTTGCTGTGAAAACTTTTCACCCGGAACACACGTGCGGAATGCCAGCTTTTGGAAGCGGACATCGCCAATGTATGACATCGTAGATAGCTTCATTCGTTAGAGATAAACTATTAAAGGGTTTTGACGAGACTCCTGCTTCAATAATTTTTTATATTGAAAAAAAATACGGTATAACAGTAGGTTACTGGAAAGCATGGAGAGGAAAAGAAATGGCGTTGAATGACATCCGAGGTAGCTGGAAGGAGCAATTTAAGATGTTACCGTCATATGTTGCCGAATTACAGCGGGTCGATCCAGACATACAGACCGAATTGTGTCTCGAGCCTGATAATGCATTTCAGAGATTCTTCGTGGCATTCGGACCTTGCATTCGAAGCTTTCGTAATACTTTACGAAGAATAATTGCGGTAGATGGAACGCATTTGCGTAGACGATACAAGGGAGTGTTGTTAATAGCTACGGGGATAGACGGGAATAGACATTTATTTCCTATAGCGTTCGGCGTTGTACCGAAAGAAAATGAAGACCATTGGACATGGTTTCTTGATCTATTAGGGAGACGTGTAATTGGTGAATTTGAAGAACAGTTTGTTTTGATATCGCATGCAGAGAAGGTTTGATGGAAGCAAAGTGAAAAAGTTTTCCTAATGCCTTTCACACTCTTGTATGCGACACACGGCTCTATCATTTGATAAATATAAGGATACAATCTCTAGACCGCTTTTCTTGGTTGCTACCCGTGCATTTTCAGAAGCAAAATTTAAAAGAATTATGCGAAAAATAGAAGATGACGCCCCGCCGAAATGTACAAAATGGATTAAAGAAATTGGTGATCATTTCTGGGCACGCGCTTATTTCCAAGGGAGGCGTTATGATATGTTGACAACTAATATAGCTGAAAGCATAAATAGTGTGTTGAAAATAGCCAGGGAGGAACCGATTGTGAGCATATTAGAAACTATTCGCACAAAAGTAGCCAAATTTTATCTTCGTCGTCAGGAGGAAGGAAATAAAATGACACATGTGTTAACACCGATGGCAGAAAAACACATAAAAAGAAATTCAGGATGGACCCGTCTACCATATGGTCGTGATATATTTCAAGTTAAACGTGGTGATTACACTCACAGTGTCGATCTAGAATCGCGAACATGTACATGTAGACGTTGGGCTATTCTTGGATTACCATGTTCACATGCGATCGCCGCATTATCGCGCCGAAACAGAGAAAGAGAGATACCCAATTTTGTGAACACTGGTTTACCAGTGACTTATTTAGGGAAACTTATAAAGAACACTTTGTCCCGACCGTTGACAAGCGCCAATGGACTTCGCAAATAAAAGACATTCAAGTTTTGCCTCCCCACAAAATACGTCAAGCCGGTTGTCCGAAGAAAAGGAGAACAAGATTTAAAGGCGAAGTTCGACAACTACAATGTAAAAATTGTAACAAGTACGGTCATAATCGTCGCTCGTGTAAATTTGTTAATATTTGAAATTAACTTATATTACTTCAAAGTTTAAGATTGAAAACAGATTGAGATTAGATTAGACCTAGTGGCAATCGAGCTTCCAAATGATCTCATTATAGAAGAGTATTTATTTTATTTTTTCTCTGTTTCTTTCCTTCAACATAAACAGAGCGATCAACATCCGCCAATTAATTAATATATTTTTTTGGACTAATAATTAAGTTTTGCAATTGTGATTGAAATATATTGCTGTGCTTCTTAATAAATCATTCATTCAAACAGGATTTGAAGTTGCCAAATTCGCCCCTAATCTACTAGTGATTGGCATAGAGCCAGACCAAAGATATCTAGCTTCACAATTCCAAAAGGTAAATGACTTAAAATCATTGGCCGATATCTTAAATCATCGTTCGATATTTTAAGATATCGTCCGATATTTTAAGTCATCGGCCGATATTTTAATTAATCGGACGATAGCTTAAATCATCGGCCGATGATTTAAGATATCGGCCGATGACTTAAAAAATCGACCGATGATTTAAAATATCGGCCGATGACTTAAAATATCGGCCGATGACTTAAAATATCGTTCGATTACTTAAAATATCGTCCGATGATTTAAGCTATCGGCCGATGACTTAAAATATCAGACGATGATTTAAGAAATCGGTCGATGACTTAAGTCATCCGCCGATTGGAATTGCTTCAAGAGAGGAAGGCTCCGTTGATAAATCAGGCAAGGTGAAATCTAAACATTAGATAAGTAATTATTAGACAAATAATATAAATTGATAACAACGAAAATGAAAATTATACAAGTTAATAAAAATTAATAAAATTAATTATTTACAATTTCATCAAAAAACATCTTTACAAAAGTCTAAAAAATTTTACAAATATATTTAACTCTTCTTCCCAAACGTGCACATTAGACGTCCGATTTCGGCTCTAAATTGTTGCATATGTTTATCGTCGAAATCAATAGGCCGCTGTTGGGAGAAGTATTCTATATACTTCAAAACGTATACACCGCAATCCCAACCGTTTTCTTGGATCGGGAGAACGACCTTTGTTGAGCAGCCGATACCTTCCACTGTTGATTGAAAGCTGACTTCAAACCGATAGCGTAAAGAAGGCGCGGAAGGTGATTCAATAGACATTCTTTATGCGCTTTAAACCTTTTTGAGCACTCTCGATCTGCTGGATCTATTAACTTAATTTCTCGATCAACTAATGAAATTATAGCCAACGCCTAGTGGCTATGTTTTTAGCTATGCATCGGAAGATAAATCTACACATAAACGGAACCGAAATTTTAAATAATAAATTTTATTTAAAAGTCGTTAATGTTAAATAAAGCGAAGTTTAGTATTCAAAAACGTACCATTCCACAGTCGATCGCGTGAATTCCGCGGATATTATTTGTCAATAGTGGTTCCATCGGCTTTGAATTGTTACGAACATTCCATTCGTCACAATAGGCCTGCCACCTATCAAGGTCATTTGGCCGCTATTATACCTTCATTATCGATATATTTTTCAAATTTTTTCTCGTCTACCATAAACAAGGTCTGAAACTGGATAATGTAGTAAGTAAATAAATTAGAAGAAGTTAATCAAGAGTAGTGATTGAAAAGACAAATAAAAGAAACAAACGAGCTTCCAATAAATATTTAAAACCTTACGAGGCGAGTAGCGAAGCGAACCCGGCTTTTTCGGCATTGGTCGTAAACATTGAATCGTTTATAACTTCAAGGACTCTCGATGCAGCGTCGATGACTTCATTGTCGAACCACGGCGTCCTTTGAGAACCTTCAAAGAGCAATTGTGATCTCAACACCCTGATAGTATTGGCGATCACATTGTCTTCGTTCTCGGCCGATTCAAAAACTAAGCATATACTTTTGCTCCATTGATTTTGCCCCATCCTCCTCCTCCTCTACAACCAATCTTGGTTTTTTATTAATGCTTTAGTGGTGGAGACTTTCTCTTCTTCTGACACGCAAGTCATAACCTTCGGCTTCATTTTTGCGGATGATAGTTTCACTATAATTGTTTTTAGTGATGCGGTTGTGACTCACGAGAAAGGCTGCGTGAGAGGAGCACCATCATCACCCACATCAACCAAGGGTTGTTTAGTAGGTTGAGGGCGATGGGTTTTGGGCGGCAGTTTAGTGGCGATGAGATTTATGGGTAAGTTGAGGAGCGGGTTTTAGGGGCGATTGATTGTTGTCTAGGTTGGCGGTGGGTTTTGGGGCACTTGGTGATGGCTTGGTTGAGGGCGATTGGTTTTGGGGAGCCTTTGGTGATGGCTTTGTTGAGGAGCGATGAGTTTTGGGGCGATGGTGATGGCTTTGTTGATGAGTGGTGGGTTGAGGGACAGTTGATTGAGGGTAAGTGGGTAAAGGAACGAAGGTGTCAAAGAGAACAGAGGTTAAAATATTATCCTGCATAATAAAAAATATATATATATTACAAAAAAAAAATAATAAAAAAAACCGCATTATCGACCAACGATGTAACTTATCGGACGATAATTTAAATTAGCGACCGATAATGTAACTTATCGGTCGATAATTTAAATTATCGTCCGCTAATGTACATTATCGATCGACTATTTAAATTATCGTCCGATAAGTTACATCGTCGGGCGATAAGTTCCATCGTCGGACGACAAGCTAATTTTGCATTAATTTGTAAAGAATTGATTTTGTTCTAAATTTGAAAAGTCTTAGTTTGATACCTTTCTTAAATGAGAGATGACCGCATCAAGATCCTTCCGTATTGCTTTATTTTCTTCTTGTAAGGCCTTCTTATCTCTCCCTAGTTGTTCAATGGTGAGTGCTTGCCCTTTGAGCAGCGTAAATGCACGCCGGAATTCTTTTTTCATTTCTTTCCATGACTATGCGGGCATTCTTTTCTTAGTTCCGTCACTTCTTTGGTTAGGTGCGGTTGCCTAACTGGCTGCTCTCTTGTTAGTTGGGGCCTAATATCCGATTTGCCCTTTGGTTGACGTACAACGACCTCAAAATCATCATTTTCGTCGCTGTAATCTTCGTCATCCTTATTATTGTCATCTCGGCTAATCGGCTCTTCGGCTCTTTCTTCCGGACGTGTCGCATGACTTGGGATATCATTATATTCATCTATATTTTCTTCGGAGTAAGGCTCTTCTCTTTCCTCGGTCTCTTCCTTCTTATTTTTCATTTCTCTTCGAATCAAAAAGTATTGAACCCATTTATACTGTAATTCGTGCTTCTCAACTTCAAGCTCTAAAATCACTTTAGACTTAAGAAATTTTTCTCTATATAAATTAGGATTACGGCTGAATTTCGGGCCTTCCCATTTCATTAGCCTTGGAAATGGTTCTTTAAGCCCAATAGGAGCGGTGGCGACAGCAGGAAAGTGCTCAAACGCTCAAATCTGTAAGGCGATAGTGCATCCGTAGATGTTGTATTACCCATTTTCTGACCTTTTCGCCATTTCCCTTCTGCCACTCACTTTTGATAAACTATCTAATAAATTATTGTAAACTATCAGGCCCCACGGTAACTTGTTGAACTCTTCAATGTTATCTACTAATTCTAAGTACCGTGTATCTACTTCCTGGTATGTGTCCGGAAGTAAAAAAGAACATACGAAAAATAATAATGATAGTTTCAAAAATCATCGTTGGATAAATCAGCACTGTCAATAATTTCTTCAATACGAGATCTTTTTGCCGGCTTCCCCCGAGAGAATTTGTATCGAATAGTTGTTTCCTCTTTTACGGCCACCTTCTCAGACTCAGGTTCCGTCAACATGTTGAGGTATAAAATCAAGACTATATTGATCTGTTGCAGGAGTACATTGGTATTCTTGACCTTGAAAACATTATCTTCAACCCAAAAATTAAAATAGCATCAACCAAGTCTCCAACGAATCCTAATTTCTCATTCATCCTAAATAGATGACCGAATACTGAATCATCTAATATTTTCTTTCTCTCTTATTCGATGATAAAATTTCCTAACACCAATTCCAGAACATTTTCCGATGGGCTTTAGAGTCATGGTCATTTTCAATCACTTAGTAAGAACTGCAATATAAATAAAAAGCAATTAATAAACAAAAGAAGTGATTTTGAAAAAACTACTAATCCCCTAACTTACCGATAACTTACCGATAATTTAAGTTATCGATCGATAATTTAAGTTATCGATCGATAACTTAAATTATCGATCGATAACTTAAATTATCGGTAAGTTATCGGATTAGGTGGGAAACATTGGGGATTACTAAATGTGCTGAAATGTAAAAAAAAAAAATTACCTGAAAATGTAATGTGACCTTTATGACTTTTACTGCTAAGTCGCCGCTAAGTCGCCGCTCTCTTGTTTTTTTCAGAAAAGTTAAACTTAAAAGGTAACAGTAACTAATGATATGTAAAAGTAGCTTTTATACTCTCTTTTAAAAGGCGGTGGAAATTTTTTTTTTATATTATTTAAAATAGGTTCTTGCTGACGTGAAGCAAGCGGAGGCGGCTAGGCTTGGAGCTGGTCATTCATGCAACGGTTGAAACTATAGGGTCATTTCTGTAAATATATAAACATATAGGGCCGAAAGTACAAATGTCCCAATTAACATTGGGTTGGAAATGTGAACTTATATATGGTAAGTCAAAAGTCCCATTACATTGAATCCCTGGAAGTAAGTTAATATGTTGTTCAAGTATGGCTGGCTGGGCAGAGTATGAGAACGAACGAATTCACCTTCAATCAAGATATTAGGGCCAGATTTCTGACCTGACTCCTAAGGTCAAAATCTGAACCTAAACCCACCACGGCAACTGCCTCACCCATCAATCTGTTTGCACTAACCCCGTTTTTTACCATTTCATCATAAAGAGAATTTGAGTGAATATCATTTACCAATTTTGTATGTCTACTTGTCTATTTCTCTGGAAAAGATATAAAACCATTTTTTTTCCCAATAAACTAATCAATTTTTTTGTTCGATAATAGATTCCTTACTAACTCTGTTATTATTTTAAAATTTTTTAAAAGGGTACCTCTATAAACACCTTAAGAATTACTGAAAGCACATATTTACTAAAAGCACCCACTTTATTATTTCAAAATCTATAAGGGCACCAATTATATTGTTCATTTTTTCTATAAAACATGCACCCACTAAGTTTCCTTGAATCGCCTACTTCTTCAATTGAAACCTTAGACCAGAAACCTTCTTAAAATCCACCCGAAATCCATCAATAAGTTGCAGCGATGACGACAATGATAATTTCTTCTTCTTCTTCCTTAGCTTCGACAAGTCGCGTCAACAAAGTCACTAACTTCTTCTTCCTGAGCCCCGACAAGTCACAACGATAGCGACGATGATGACAACCATCTTTAAGAGAGTTTTGATTTCAAAAGTGTTTCGGATGGGTTTCAAGATAGTTGCAAGAGGGGAATTTAGGTGAAGTTTCAAGAGGAGATTTTAGGCAAGTTTGAATAGCGGTTCAACTAGCAGACTAGACAGCAGGAGGCTTCTGGTCCGCTTTCCATATGTGACCATAGATGAGAGAAACAATCAAAAGAGAGTCAAGGAAAGCATGCCTAGCATCCAAAGAAAGAAAAAGAAAAAACATAGCTTGGTTCAAAAGGAAGTTAAGGATAAACATGTATAGGTAGAACAAACACAAACTTGCACCTGCAAATAAAGTTGATGATATCCTCCTTTATCTTCCCATTTCTTTAGTCACCATGCTAGCATGAATGAAGAAATTTGATCTCCACTATCATGCATAAATAAATTACGGCTATAGATTCACGAGAATCCAAAGCAAAACTCAATGGTCAGTGCAACTCCACACAGACTTATATAGACTGTCACATACATACGTAGTAGCAGTGTGCATCAAAGTAAATTATACCTACAGATGCACAAGAATTCAAAGCAAAACTCAATGGCTGGTGCAACTCTTCACAGTTTACAGAGCCACACGAGTAAATTGCAAAGACCAATTATCATCTGATGCATATTTGAGAAAATTAATTCTAAAGCTTAATTATTATATGAGCTGAAACGATATTTCTTTCAGCTTAATTTGCCACTTTCATGTAGGCGACGACATTGGTAAATTTTATGATTTATTAATTAAAACCATTCTTGAAATCAGGTGATATCCTCCTTTGGGCCTACCCATTTGAGATGAGCAAGCCTTTCAGTAAACACAAACTTTGGCTGGAAATGACTCGACCTCATCATCCAATGTGTTCATATGAACAGGTCTGTATGCCAGCCGAACCCTTTCATTTTCCCAATACCTGCAGACAAAGACAAATACCATTACTCTTCAATTTTCATAAAAGGAAGATATATGGAGGACACAAAGATGAGAAACAATCAACAAATGGAGACTCTAGAAGACAGAATTGTATGAAACCTCCCTTGCAAGTTTGGTATCTAAAATCAATTCCGATCTACCATAGACAAACTAGTTTCGAAGACAAAATTTCAGAATACTAATTTTCATAAAAACTGGTAAAAAAACCTAAAATCGAAAAAACAACATAACTTTCTCTACACAGTTCCAAATCACAAACCACCACCACCAATCATATCCTAGAATGATTCCGGCTAAGATCATACCAATATCAATTCCCTTTTTTACCTCAGAGAGTTTTGGGACCCAAAAAATCGTGAGTAATTGTGAAACAAGAAAAACCCTCGAATCTACAATAACAAAACTTCAAGTCAAGAAACTTGCAGTATTAAAAATACTCACCAAAGGATTTTTTATCCAAGCGACATTCTGACGAGGTTAAAATTTTGACTAGGATGGTGTCAGTGTGACGTCAGCAAGCAATGGGTGATGCCAGCAATAAATTTAAGTCCATAACATCCACTCTGACATGAAGTTAAATTTAGAGTTAGATGAGTTAGGGTTAGATTAAAGAAGAAGAAGAAGAAGACGACGAAGAAGAAGAAGAAGAGCAAAGATGGAGGAAAAATTAGGGTAATGAGTCGGAGAGGCTCATCACCTTGTTCATTAATATGTATGTCCCTTTACCATGCTATTACACTCCCACTAACACTAAAAACTGACTTATGTAAACACACCTGCAACACCAAATTAACATGAAATCTATTGACACACCAACAAAGAGAACCTATCAAGGTTAAGGGAACCCATGTGGAAAGCAGTCCATGTCTCTTGTTACGATTGATCTTGATTTAGTTGATCCTGTTCAAGCACCTGTTTCGAATGCATTGTAAACATTTGCTTTCAACACCTTCGAATATCATTCCCCTTCTTGGGTAATTTTTACCAGCAAGAGCGCTTGATTCGAATTCGGATTCGCAATTCACTAATTTTAAATGATTCAATTCGTTGGGGTAGGATGAGTTTTAAAATTATTTATTAATTACATAAAATTTTAAGTTCAAATCATATCTTTATTCTTTTAAAATTTTAAATGAATCCCATTCGCAGGGATTAATTGGACAATTCGCTTGTTATGCCGAATTCGATTCGCTGTATTCAATTTGCAATTCGCTGGGTGAGTGAGCGAATTAAGTAACATAGGTCCCCGACAGATTGCCAACCAACTCTACATTATTCCTTACCCTTTTTTTATAGAGAATGAAACATGAAGAAACAAAGTTACTATTCTGGGTATTTGGTGAAAACAAGTGGTTTTAAATTTTTTATTTTAATTTGTATTCAGCAGGTTTTGAAGTTGCAGTGAATTAGTAGGAGTGGCAGGTAAAAGAGGGGTAGTAAAATGTCTAGTTCTCATTTAAACGCTTTTTCTCTCTGGGTAACAAATACTGCCAAATGTACTTGGAAGAGGTGAAGGACCTACCATTTTCCTAGTATTTGGTTAGTGGATTGCTCTTGATGATCTTCTAAACAAAGAAAACCCCCTTAGCCAATTTCTTTTGCACATTATTTCCTTTGTTTTTCTACTTATTAAATAATAATAAGGAAACAGAAAAAAATGTACTGAGTTGAATATATACTCAGATTGGCATGTTGGGTCTTGAAATATTTTTATTAGACTAGAAGATACCAAAGTTGAAGAGGGTTAGAGTTGGAAAATATTGTAGAATTCATTTATGTATTATTGGTCGGGGTTAGTCATTGCTAATCAAAACCTTGGTCATACTTAGTCGAAAACACGCTCAAAGATATCAAAGTTGGCCAGCAGGAAATCTTGAGAGGATATAGCACTCCAAGGATGCTTCAAAGGTTGATGGATTAGAAAGTTCTTTTAATTGAATTTACATGGAAATAAGAATGACATATTTTGATATTACCAAAGAAATAAGTGATGTACTTAATTAGGAGCTTCGTTAAAGTATCGTTTTTTTTTTTTAATAACCTGTGCATGAAGTAGTTGGCTTTGGTTCATAGAATATTTTCAAGAACCAGGGTCTGGGTTGGGTAACTAAGGTAAGGAGTATAGTAAAGAGTTGCTAAACTTTTGGATAATGTTTTATTACATAAACGTTTTATGTTCTGATGCGTTTATCTGCAGTAAAAGTTATGTTTTTATATGGCTAAAGTCCATGCCTGGTTCATTAAGATCCATTGGCCATTGTATGATCCGAAAATTAAATATTCCCTGTTCTTTGCTAGGTGATGCTTCCATGTTTTGTACTAATTTAGCTGTATAGGCTTGGAAATAGAATAATGAGGACCGCAGTTTTACTTGTATAATAGTACATGTACTGAGCCTTGATCATTTTGGTTTTCCTTTGTCGATCAGTGATTGAGGGGTGTAGAATCTTCAAGAGAAGAGGAGATAGAAAGAGATTCGATAGATGTACTAGGTTGCTTTGAGGAATGAAGGAGAGGTACCATGGTGCTTCTCTCTCTTCTTTGATGAGGCACATGACCTGGAGGGAATGAATATTTCCAAGGATCAAAATTTCGGTTTCATTTCGGTTTCGGAGGGGAACGAAACTGAAATTTTGAACCGAAAATTTCAACCCCATACAAAAATGACCGAAATTTCAGTCCCATATTATCATTTCGGTGGGGACCGAAACCGATAACTTCGGCCGAAATTTTGATCCTTGGATATTCCTCTAAATGTTGCTCCAAGAGATGCAAAGGAGTTGCAGATACTCTTGCTAAGGGCTCGTAGGAGTTATCTATGTGTTGGGGATTCTTTCCTAATCATTGATAGTCTCTTTGAAATGTTTGGGAGACCCGTACAGGGAGTGTCTATCTGTGCTATCTCTTTCTATTTTTTTACCTAGTCCTCTTTTATTACCAGGTTATTCTTAAGCAAATGATAATTACTGTTTTTATTTTATTTTTTTTATAAGTAAAATGGGATTGAACATGCAACATAGAGGTTGCCATATTGTCAACTTCCATTGGGCTACAGGCCCAATCCCTAAACAAATAAATAAATAATATTAATGGTTGGTTACCATCAATTTCCATGTGGGAAAAGGTTCTTACCTTCTTAGTTTGTTTAATCTGTAGCTGATGTAGGGCCGTGAGACTAAAAAACATCAATGACAACTGATGCTTGCTTCCGTATGTACCATCAAATTGACATCTAAGAACGAGGGTTCTATTTAGAAAATGATATGAGAAGGGGAGTGATACAGAAAATGAACGAGGGTTCATTGGTTATTATTGAGTTTAGTTCCACATTGGACAATCATAGCCTTATCTCTCCTCTTATAAGATCCAAGGCCTCTCCACTTATTGCCAATTGTTTTGAGTTTTGAGTTGTATGTTCAAATTTATCAATTACTTACATGTTGTTACAAACAATAGTTTTAAAAATCATGACTGCATGCTTCACAGGTACACAGATCAAATTTTGGTCGTTTTGCAGCTAATATGGATTCAGACCCTTGTCCTGGAAACGTGAAGTTGTTGATAGAAGTTGCCGAGGAGATGTTAAAACAGAAGACCGTCAAATCAGTTCTCTTTGGGGGAAAGAAGATTGGCCGATCAGACAAATTTTGAGAAGCTGAACCGGTTTGCTGGGGAACTCGTTTAAGAGCATCAAAGACGAAGCTGTAGGATTGAACCTACTATCGCATTCAAGCAAGCAAGCACGAGAACCACGTATAAGCCCAGAGTTTTTTAATTAAATTTTATTCTTAGTTTCTTACAATTGCAGCAATCTATTTAACCTATGCTCGTACTTCAGGATCTCCAATTTTCTCTCATTCCCTGTTCTGGTGAGAATTTGATTGCACTTTTAAGCAGAGTTATATACTTTTTCTCTTATACTTCTTATGAAAAAGAAAAGATAAAATTAAAACAGGGGAAAAAAAAAAACTAATCTTACTCGATGTAGTTTCTACTTGTTCAATAGAGAACTTTAAACTAGAGATAAATGTCTAAATAATGAGGTATATAAGATTTGAAAGCATTCCAGATATTTGTCATTTTCTTCATCAATCAACAAACGGTGGTTGTGGAGACAAAACTGTAATTTAGGGTTATGTTTAGTAATAGGGGGCAGGAAGAAGAAGAAGAGAGAGGAAGAGAAAAGTAGAGAGATATTAGGGTTGACTCAATATGACTCAAATCTCAATGCAAAATACTATTTATATCATCTTAGCATGTTCACGTATTACATGGTTCCCGAGTTACGTGAATTGTACAACTTAAAATTCACTTACCTACACACACACACACACACACACCCAAAGTTACTTACTACACACTCATACAATAGAAATAACATCACCAACATGTGGAGCCTGAGAGCGGGGTAAACCCTGGTCAAGCCATCTTGTTTGCCAAACTGACAAGGTATTTGTTTATTTAGGTCAATTAAGTCATTTGATAAATTATCAAATGTTGGAAGCCTTTTGGTCGTTTGAAAATATATAGAGCCTTGTAGTTCTTTTCTTCCATATAAGAGATATATATCCTCTACATATTTTATATTTTACAGAATACTTCATATAGCGAGGAGCTTAGCACCCATCAATTGATGTCTTCTTTTTTGGAATACTTCATGTAATGTCTTGGTTATTTAGGTCAATTATGAACAGATTATCTGACCATTCATCAATGGTTATTCGGATTCTTGATCCTCCTACCAAAACTCCAAAATTTTTCAAGTATTTCCCAATGTGGAAGAAAAATACTTGGTTTAAGGAGATGGAGAAAGAATCGTGGCAACAACAGGTTGATGGTAGTCCTATGTATCAGCTCTGTCAGAAAATTAAAATCACCCGGTTTGCCATGAAGGAGTAGATTATTTTGGTAATCTGAGGGAGAAAAGAGACAATGCTGAGAAAAAAATGCTCAATGCCCAAGAAAAGATCAGCATGAACCTCTCTCCATAACAGCTGTTGAAGAGGAGAAAAAGGCTCTTAGTGAGTTTAATGAAGTGCTTGATATGAAAAGAGGACTTCTATAGAAGGATAGCGAGAGTTCGCTAGTTAAACAATAGAAACCAAAATACTAAACTTTATTATACTGCTGTTGCCTCGAAACAATCCAGAAATACCATCCATATGACAAAAAAGGATGATGGTGTAATGATTTCCAATCAAGAGGAGATTAGAATACAGTTGCGGAATATTTCAAAAAGTTATTTTCGCATAACTTGAGTCGAACCAGATATGGGGAGATTCCTTTTAAGAAGATTAGCACTGATCAAGCTAAGAATCTTTCTATGCCCATTACTGATGAGGAGATAAAAAATACTATTTTTTGCTCTCCAAAGAATAAAGCTCCTAAACCCGATGGCTTCACTGTGGAGTTCCTCATCAACCACTGGACCTTGCCGGAGAAGACGTCACAAATGCAGTAATTTTTTTCATTCCAAGAAAATGTCTCATTCTCATGAATTCTACAATTATCAAGTTGATTCCTAAGGAACCACGTACAGATAGCCTAGATAAACACTGACCTTTCTCTCTTTGTAATTCCATTGATAAAATTATTACCAAAAACTTAGCTTCTCATTTATCCTTGGTCCTTCCTTCCATTATCTCAACAAATCAGCCGGTTTTCATCCAAGGAAGGCATACTACATATAATATACTTCTAGGGAATGAATTGGTTCATAATTTCCAATCGCCTAACCACCCTCCATCCTCTGTGGCCAAAATTGATCTTCGGAAAGCTCACGAGAAAATGGATCATGGTTTCAATATTCATGTTTTGGAACTATTAGGTTTTCATTTAACTTCGATAACTTGGATTTGGGAATGCATTTCTACTCCTACCTTTTCGGCTTTTATAAATGGCAGCCCTTAAGACTACTTTAAAGGAGAATATGGGATCAGGCAGGGGGATCCCATTTCAACTCTCCTTTTTACTTTGTTTATGGAAGCATTGTCGTGCTCTTTTGATGGAAAAGTTTCCCAAGGCTTGAACGAAACTTTCAGACCTTCTCGATGCCCTCGCATTTCACACCTTATGTCTGTCGATGACTTATTTTTTCTAAAGAATCTGCTTCCTCTGTTAAAGTGATTCGCGATACCCTAAACCAGTTTAATTCATATTTGGGGCTCAAAGCTAACAATAGTAACAGTAAAATACTTTTTAGTTACTCTTGCTACTCCAAATATTTTGTGCTTCAACAATTGAGCATTGATGAAGAGAATTGCAGGTTAAATACTAGGTCTTCCCTTGTTCTCCTCCAAACTCCTGTATTCAATGCATCTTTCGCTCATTGAAAAGATCCAACAAAAATTGGAAACGTGGAAAAGTAGCCTTCTCTTGTATGCGAGTTGACTGGAATTTTTAAAACTGTCCTTAATTCTTATCCGATTTTTTGGTCGGCTTCATTTTATATTCCTACAAAGGCCTAGAAGAAAATTGAATTTATTCTTTGTTCTCCTCCAACTAGGTGCATTGATTTTAGGGATGGATAAATTGTTGAGTGGTGACTTGAAACTCGTGGCCACGACCTCGAGTTCGTGGCCACAAGTGCACCACCTTCAAGTTTCGGGTTCAAGCTCGTGGCCGCAAACTTGAGTTCGTGGCCACGACTTCAAGGCTCTTCCAACTTCGAATTCGAACTATTGATGGGTATTTTCGTCATCTGTGATTTGGGCGTTTTATACTTGTATTATATTAACCTAATTCGCGATTAGGGTTAATTGTGGAGTGAGTTTTCAAAAGGGTGAAAACTAGATAATACTTTTTGGAAGACAAAAGTATTGAAGAATAGCTTGGGGATTGAAGCATCCGATTGAAGCCGTTGTTATGTTGGAATCGTCACTATATTCCAACAGATCTCTTCTCTGTATCAAAGGATTAAGTCCTTGTTTATTCAGCATGTTGGCTGTTGAAGATCGTGTGAGATTTTGCTTGAGAGTACACTAGAGAGAAGAGAGTGTATGTGTTGTAAACGTTCTAAAATATAGTAGCCCTAGATTGGGTGAACCACGTAAATTCCTTTGTGTTTTGTGTGATTGCTTTTGCTTCTCCTTTGCCATATTCATCGCGATAGAGTTCGATATCTCGAATTTCTAACAAGTGGTATCAAAGTCAAGTTCAGGCTATAATGGCGATGAAGGTCTTGAATGCACGCTTCGAGGTGGAGAAGTTTTCGGGGAAAAATAACTTCACTCTATGGCAAGTCAAGGTCACAGATCTTCTTGTCTAACAAGGCATTGATGATGCTCTACTTGGGAAGGAGATAGAGAAGAAGGCAGAGACGTCCGATGAAGAGTGGACTTCTCTTGATAAGAGAGTCATAAGCACTATCCGATTGTGCTTGTCCGATGAAGTTTTGTACAACGTTATTCATGAAAAGATGACTGTGGATCTGTGGAAGAAGATAAAATCTCTCTACATAGCAAAGTCGTTATCAAACAGGCTCTTCATGAAGACACAACTCTGCATACTTCGTATAAAGGCTGATACACGTATTCATGATTATTTGAATTCGTTTAATAAAATAGTTAGTGAACTATTAAACATTGAGGTGAAGCTTGAAGAAGAAGATCTTGCACTACTCCTTACCTCATTGCATGCATCTTATGAGCATCTAGTGACCACATTAAGTTATGATAAGGATACCATAGCCGTCAAAGAAGTGACTGATGCACTCCTCTCAGACGAATTAAAAAAATCTGAATCCAACTCCGAAGGGATTAGTCTCTTTAGTGAAAGGGATTAAAACCATGATCGCAAAAGAGATAAGTCCAATAGAGATAATAAATTAGCAAGTCCAAATCTAGGGGTGACAGAAAGGATATTAACTGTTACTTCTGTAAACAATCTAAACATATTCGCAAATATTGCAAACAAAGATTGAATAAAGATAAGAGTGATGAAGGTACCTCACAACAGGCCAGTGTTGCTAAGTCAGATTCCGGTGAAGATCTATTGTGTGCACTATTAGGCCCCAGTCAGGTTGATTGTAGATGGATCCTAGATTCAGGAGCATCGTATCCAATGGGTCCATACCAGGATTGGTTTGACCAGTAGAAGGTAGCCAATGGTTTGACGAATTTAATGAGGAATGATAGTGTATGAGAAGCAGTGGGTTTCAGTTCTATCAAAATAAAGATGTTTGATGGTTGTGTTAACACTTACTGAGGTTAGGCATATGCTTGATCTGAAGAAAAATCTGATCACGTTGGGGGCATTGAATGAGATAGGATGTCGAGTCATCCTAGATTCCGAAAAGCTGAAAGTTGCATGAGGTGCTATGACCTTGATGAAAGGTGAGAAGATGGAGAATCTTTACATTCTAGCATGTGACACAATCAGTGGCAGTGGTGTTGCGGCTACGATAGATTCGAAGGATCTCTCAGATTTGTGGCACAAGAGGCTTGGTCACATGAGTGAACGTGGGCTAACAGAGATCATAAAGAATAAGGTGATTTCTGATATTTAAACTTGTAAACTGAAATTTTGTGAAAATTGCATCTTCGGGAAGCAAAAGAAAATTTTTCCACATAAAAACATACTTCGAAGGGGCTAATTGACTATGTACATTCAGATGTATGGGGATCGGCTAAAGTCACTTCAATAGGTGAAGCCAACTACTTTGTCTCATTCATAGATGACTATTTCAGAAAAGTTTGGGTGTATCCGATTACGAATAAGTCGAATGTGTTTCAGAAATTCAAGCAGTGGCAGAGTATAATTGAAAAGCAAACTAACAGAAAGGTGAAGGTTCTCAGATCAGATAAAGGTGGGGAATATTTGTCATCGGATTTCAATATGGGTCAAAAATTTGAAAAACCAATACGTATCGTCCAACCCCAAAACCGATACATATCGGACGATGCGTATCGATTCCGGACGATACATTCCAATGTATCGTCCGGTATTTTGGGTTTTTGTATGGGAGGCACCGATACAATACCTTGAATGTACCGTATCGGTGAGGTCCAAAACCGATACGTACCGGACGATACGTATCAGTATAGAACAATATTTTGATCCATGGATTTTAAAGCTTACTGTGAAAATCAAGGGATTGTAAGGCACTTAACAATTCCTAAAAATCCTCAACAAAACGGTGTAGCCGAGATGATGAATAGAATACTATTGGAAAAAACGCAATGTATATTAAATCATTCTTACTTGAGTCATGGGTTCTGGGCAGAGGCAATGAGCACGACATGTTACTTGGTCAACCGATCACCATCAACAACATTGAACTCAAAAACTGTAGATGAGGTTTGGTATGGAAGACATGGAAGTTACTCTCCCTTAAGGATGTTTGGATGTGCCGCGTATGCATTACTTTAAGGAAGTGAACGATCCAAGTTGAATCCTAAATCTAAAAAGCGTGTCTTGATTGGCTATAGCCAAGGAATAAAAGGTTATCAATTGTAGGATACACAATCTCACAAAGTGATAGTTGAAAGAGATTATTTTCAATAAAGATGAGTTTCCGATGAAAAATGTGGAAGACAAACCTCAGTCACCTGGTGAACCACAGGTACAAGTTGATGTTAAAAGGCATGAGTAACATGAGAAAAATAATGAAGACTCTAAGATAAAGCATGATGGCACAGTTTCTCAATACTTGCAGTCCCAGGTACCGGTTCCGGTTCAAACTACCTTGAGAAGGTCAGAAAGGACAAAGAAACGTCCTGATAAGTTTAAATATATGTCGTCTTTCAAGGATCAAAATTTCGGTTTCGGGCATGACCGAAATCGAAATCCAAAATTTTGGTCGAAATCTGAAATTTTGGCCGAAATTTTGAACCCCATACAAAAATGACCGAAATTTCAGTCCCATATTATCGTTTAGTGGGGACCGAAACCAATAATTTCGGCCAAAATTTCGATCATTTCGGCCGAAATTTTGATCCTTGGCATCTTTAACACTAGCACTTATCACAGAGAATGGGGAACCAAGAATAATATCAGAAGCTCGAGTGGATATATATGCTGTAAAGTGGCAGTCAACTATGGAAGAAGAGTGGCAGTCACATCTACACAATGAGACTTGGGATCTCATGGAACTTCCTAAAGGAAAGAGGGGTCATCGGTTGTAAATGAGTCTTTCGAAAGAAAGGTGAAGATACCTGCGAGTTGGACCTCTACGGTTACGTTGATTCCGACTATGCTGGTGACCTTGATAGAAGAAGGTCTACAACAGGGTACGTGCTCATTTTGGCAGGTGGAGCGATCAACTAGAAGTTTATGCTTCAAGGGATAGTTGTGTTGTCAACTACGAAGGCTGAGTATATAACTGCTACAGAAGCCTCATGGCTTAAGGGTTTAGTCAGTGAATTTGGTAAGGTTGATGAGAGCACCAATATTTTCTGCGATAGTCAAAGTGTCATTCACTTAGCAAAGAATCAAGTTTTTCATGATAGAACAAAGCATATAATGTCGGTGTCATTTTATCAGATATATGATAGAAGATGGAGAAGTATTGGTTAAGAAGATTGATACGGAAGAAAACACAACAAACACGTTGACTAAACCGGTTACACAGAAGAAGGTCAAGCATTGCTTGGACTTGATTAATCTCACTAAGTGGTGAAGATTATGTTGCACTCTTGAAGGGTGCGGAACCTTGCATTCTGGGTGAAAGAATGCGGAAGGAAAGAAAGATTAAGTACAACGAGAAGCACTATGCTAGTATCTTCAAGGTTACTTGTGAGGATTCAAGTCAAGGTGGAGATTGTTGAGTGGTGACCTCGAGTTCGTGGCCACTAGTGTCCACCTTGAAGTTTCGGGTTCAAGCTCATGGCCGCGAACTTGAGTTTGTGGCCATGACTTCGGGGCTCTTCCAACTTCGGATTCAAACTATTGATAGGTATTTTCGTCATATGTGATTTGGGCGTTTTATACTTGTATTATATTAACCTAATTAGCGATTAGGGTTAATTGAGGAGTGAGTTTTCAAAAGGGTGAAAACTAGAAAATACTTTTTGGAAGGCAGAAGTATCGAAGAATAGTTTGGGGATTGAAGCATCCGATTGAAGCCGTTCTTGTGTTGGAATCGTCAATATATTCCAGCAAATCTCTTCTCTATATCGAAGGATTAAGTCTTTGTTTATTTAGTGTGTTGGCCGTTGAAGATCGTGTGAGATCTTGTTTAAGAGTGCACTAGCGAGAAGAGAGTGTGTGCGAAATATAGTGCATACTCTATGTACGTAGCCCTAGATTGGGTCAACCATGTAAATTCCTCTGTGTTATGTGTGATTGCTTTTGCTTCTTCTTTTGCCATATTCATCGTGATAAAGTTCGGTATCTCGAATTTCTAACATAAATGGGGTCCTTCAGCAGTCCTAAACAAAATAAATATAATCAACTAAATGCTGAAATAACAAATTATAGAAAAACTACTCATTGAACAGAAAAAAGAGGAACATATTATATGCACGTTCAGTAAAAAATAAGAAAACCATATCAATTCAAGCCATTCAGTTACTAGAATCTAAATCTACTTACTGGAAACACAAATTAAGCATGGAAAATTTTATCCATCTATAGAGAAATAATCACCTTTAGGTAGAGGTGTTTACCAAGATGACATGAAATTCTGATTACTGAACACTTACCTACACCACGACCTTCTTGAATTTCCTTAGTCATAGATCTTGAAACAACATCCCTCGATGCAAGATCCTTGGCAGTGGGGGCATATCGCTCCATAAATCGTTCACCTTCATTGTTCCTAAGAATTCCACCTTCGCCACGAGATCCTACAGGTTGCATACGGAAAATTATCTTCAATACAAACCATGACATGATCACTGCAGAATCAGAAAAGGTAGAACCCATAGAATACTACAAAAAAGAGCACAGAGGATCAGAGATCATCCTTTGTTTGACTTGTTTTGTAGAATATAAAAATGATAAACTTGATGAAAATTAAATACCGACCTTCAGTAATGAGGCACCCAGCACCATCTATACCAGTAAGGTGGAACTGGACAAAGTCAAGATCCTGCAAGGAGAATAATCAACAGGTAATGGAAGGATCATTGACTAAGTTACTAAACACCAGTCTCTTCCAGCCGTGTGAAACCGAGATGAGATCCTGAAGAGGTATTCCAGCACGTGCAACCATACCATTGCCATCGCCAGTGCATGTATTAGCTGAGGTAGCAGAGAAATTAGTCCTACCATAACCCTGATATATGAGTCACATTGTAGGTATGATTTACAAGTTATAAGTGTTGTCCAATCACTAAATGGTACAGTGCACGTTTCAGTGGCAAGCATAGCTACCCCTGTGGCTAAAATTGTAGAAGAAGCACGGAACCGATGAAGTGTCCCATCCTCCAGGTTAAGTGCAATCACCTCTTGACAGGCACCTGAAGCATAAATGATATAATTGTCATCTCTCTTAACAAAATTTTGGCATTGCAAAATTAAATAAGAAATTATAAAACATGAGCTTCCATGATGTATGCTGTTTGCTGATGATATGCTGCTAATTGACCAGACAAGTAAAGAAGTATTTGATAAGGTGGCATTTTGGTAAAGGCCTAGGAATTAAAAGGGTTTTAAAAATTAGCATCTTTACGTAACTTAGAACTTCCAGAAGCACTGAGAGCACTTAAATTAATCATGTCTCGGTAATTATTTTTTAGGAGATGTGTGCTGGGATTGAACCACCAACCTCAAGGTTGCATTGCAAAGCACTTCCAATTAAGCCAGAGAACCAACTCTCATATATATTAGATAGTCATACATGAGGCCTATCCTTAATAAGATTAACATCAGGAATGAATAAAGCTTCCCTCCTGAATTGGCTAATCCAGCTAAAGGCACTGCGAACCTTAACCTCAAAGGGTTTAGCGAGCTGGCCAAGTACCCGCCTCAGGAAGCGGGAGACCTGAGTTTGAATTCACCTTTAAGACTATACCCTAGGGATTTATATCCTGTGCTGACCTGGCATGTGCTAAATTGGGGCGCGCACGTGCCTCTGGAATTAGTCGGGTGCTCTAAGAGACCCAGACGCCCAGGCTATTAAAAAAAAGGCACAGCGAACCTTGCTTGACTTACGATGCCAGTATGGAAACGAATGTTTGCTTACATTCATGCTTCATGACGAATAAGTTGTGGTACCCTACTGATCGAAAAAAAAACTTGTGGTACCCCTATGACTTGGCCCCTGATACAAGCAAATGGCAAGCTATTCACCTCCAACACCAATCACACAAGGTTCAAAGGCTCCTAGGCATAATTGTCCACAAGGAGGCAACGGCTCATTGCAGACAATGAGGTGAGTCTTGTCAGCTGTGCAGTGAGTGGACCTTGAGACACACTTTAAAGAGCATAGAAGTATGTGCACTTCTCAAAGTTCGCATGGCTACACAGCTAACAAGACATCATCAGCTCATTGTCTAGGATGAGTCTGTAATTAGCAGATCACTCATTGTAGAAAATTCTAATAATGTGTGCTTGACACGTGTGGTGCCACTCGAGGACATTTGGAACAGGCAAACTGTTTTTGTTCTGTGTCTTTAAGTTCTAAGTCAGGCAAAAAGTCTTTACTTCCATATTTCTTTGTTAGGATTCTAGATTAGGAAAGAATCTTAAGTGAGTATCTTTTGTTAAGAGTTCAAGATTAAGAATAACTCCTAAATGGATCAGGAGAGAAACCCTTAAATGGATGTATGTTGCTAAGAGTTCTAGATTAGGAACAACTCCTGAATAGATGAGGACAGAGAGTAATGTGTTGTTGATGGATATCACACGCATGCCCAAAACCTCAAATCAATTTAAGACTTTATCTTATAGAAACGAGTGGAGGAATAGAATGATGATCTCATAAAAGTCAATATAGATAGACAGTGTGGCCACATTCACCTAGAAGCTCTCCATGGAATGGAAATGCAGTCCCTCTTTTAGCTGAGGTGTTCCCAGTTCTAGTGTCAACGGGTCGGGTCAGGTCAAAATTTTGGCTGCCCAATAAGAAATCTGCAAATTTCTGACCAGACCCGACCCAATGGTGAACTCAAGCCCACCCGACCCGACCCGAAACTTGACCTGACCTTGCCCGACCCAATAAAAAACCCCTATTTTATCATTTTTAGGTACAAAATATTGGGCCGGGTCGACCTGACCCATCAAATACCCGACCCAACCTGACAAAACCTCTTGGTCGACCAGACCCAAAGGTCAGGTCAGATGTCTCATGCCCGACCTGACCCGACGAGTCAACTTTTTTTACCCAACCCGGTAAAAAATATGGTTGGGTCAGGGTATCAGTTGACAGCCCTAGCTCCCACCCTCCCTCTATCTCTTCAAGTGAGTTACCATTGCTCGAGTTCAGTTCCTGTTTCTTTTTATATTGCTTCATTGCTTCTTATACCACATTAATTGGTACTAGAGCCACAATCTTACATGAACAAGCGCGACGGAATGACTACGCAGAAATGATTGAAGTTGGCTCTAATACCTCTTTGATGTGGTACTGAAAGAGAATACATAAAATAGAAAGAAACAAGAACAAAGATCAAGCAAATGGTGCCTCACTTTTAAGAGAGAGAGAGATAGGGAGAGAGAGCACTTCAACTTAATGGGGGTTACACATCCAACCATGGTAAACTCCCAGTTTCTCTTGAATAAAATATCAAGTAATAAACTGAACATGGATAACACATCTCATTTATATAGACATTTCTAAGATAAAGTTGTAACAGAACTTGAGGTTTTAGGAGTGAGAACCATCAACCACTCATTACTCTCTATCCTCAATTCATTTACAAGTTATTCATTAGCTAAAACTCTTGGCAGAAGACAACTGAAGAGTCTCTATCCTCATCATGGATCAAAATTTTGTCCGATACCAATACGTATCGGTATCGGGACTCACCGATACGATACATTGAATGTACCGTATCGGTGGTTCCCATTCATTTACCGAACAATACATTCTGTCCGATACCGATACAGTGAGTCCCGATAACTTGAATTAAAAGTTAGAGTTGATTCAATCATGGTTCAAAATTTCGGCCGAAATCGAAATGTTTCGGTTTTGGTCCCCACCGAAACAAAATCGAAAAACCAAATTTTCGGTTCATACTGTATGGGATTGAAGTGTTCGGCCAAAATTCAAAATTTCGGCCAAAATTTCGGTTTCGGTCCAGCCCAAAACTGAAACGAAATCCAAAAATTTGATCCTTGGATTCAATTAATACTTAAAAAGACAGAAGTAATTCAGGGTACATTTCTATAAATAAACTCTACAAAATTATCGGATCTGATGAACTTCTGATGCATAGCGTAAAATCCCACACGATAGGATTTAGGGATCTCGATCTTCAAATAAAATAAAAATAAAAGAAAAGAGGTAGAAGATCTTCATAATCGCTCCAAAAAGGCTTGTTAGTTTCGCACCAACGATAGCTTTGAAGAATCACTACTCATTGGCGAAAACTCATAGCAAACTTTCTACGAAATATTCACTATTTCACAAGATGCACAAAAGCAACCTTAATTTTCATTCATCATAAAACTATTTCGCATAAGAGATTACAACGGTTTATATAGACTTTTGAAACCTTAATTAGGTCTAATCCTACTAAAATAAGACTCCTAACTAACCATTAAAACTTTTAATCTAACGGTCATAATTTATTTCACCAGTAATCTCATTTTTCTGTTACACGACCACTTTTGAAGGGTCAAACGGTATCTGATTAACACAAGATTAGTCTTGTTTGAAAGCTTATTGGCGTAGCTTTCTAGCAAGACAAGAATCGTGCAATTCTGCTATGTATTGGTGAAATTATGACCACTTTTTCAAGGGCTGCACTAGAATTGAGGACATTAATGGTCAAATGTCACGTGTGCCTAACCAATATCTCAAATAAGGAAAATAATCCTAAAGTAAATCACAAATCGATATCCTAAAACAATTAAAACTCTAAATTTCGATCGCTCGAACGAGTCGAGGCGGGGACTCGTCTTCACGGGTCTTTAAAAGGTTCATTTATATGTCCACTTTCTCTGGGTTGTTCATCTTTATTCAACCCGGCCTCGATCCAAACATGCGGACCCAAATTCCACATTAACTTTTATTTAAACAAGATTTAAAAATAGCTGATACAAAGGAAGAGTTTTCCATTTCTCCTTGTTGTAACACAAGTACTTCAGAACTACTAAACAAGCCATGTAAACGAACAAATACTCTCAAAAGCAAAGAAGAACATGACTTGAACAAGTAACTAACGTAACCAATCACTTCCTTTGATGGT
Source organism: Chloranthus sessilifolius (assembly GCA_021018995.1). NCBI lineage: Eukaryota > Viridiplantae > Streptophyta > Magnoliopsida > Chloranthales > Chloranthaceae > Chloranthus > Chloranthus sessilifolius. Next base: position 537,158 of record CM037584.1, read on the forward strand.
ATCATACATATGCCACTTCCAGTCATCATCAGTCATATTTCCTAATGCTGCATTTATTCTGCCCAGCACGGAATCTACTAGCACAATTAGCAACATATCCAATTAAATAACCACAGAATAACTTGTTGCAGATAGTCTGGGATGATTTTACTAAAGAAGTTGGATATACCTAATCCTAATTAAACCATCTTCACAAGAACCTGAGATCATATTAATAGGCGTTTTGCAACAGGAAATCTAACAGAATAAACCAATATTTGTTTCCAGATTTCTTTCAGGTGAACCATGGTTCAACTTCATTACTTTTTTGGACTAGTTTTTAAGGATCCTCAATTTTTATGATTTATTGGTAAATCAACAAGCAAGGCTACATGACTTATAATCTACCGGAAAAAAAAGGTTATATGAGTTCATCAATTCAGGCCTAGACCACTTCAACAACTTAAGTTTATTACAATACGTCTTCACTTATAATACATATATAATATGTTTCTAACCATATTTAGGCTATTCTAGTGATTTCACTTATTCGACTCTGCATACTAACCCTTCCACTAACACCTAAAATATCGCCTACTCACCTCTCGATGAAGACATAAATGAAAATTACAAAGAAGAAGAGTAAATCTCAAATGTCTCTCGATGAAGACATAAATGAAAATTACAAAGAAGAAGAGTAAATCTCAAATGTTTTCATGTATTGACTCCTAACTCTATACACAAATATTAACTGCAAAAAAAAAAGAGATGTTCTTTTAAGCTTAAGATAACATTGTGTTTAGGATTTATGTCTAAACCCTAACCCTAGTCTTGTCCTAAAGCTTAAGATAAGATTCAGTGGAAAGGAATTTTTTGAGTTATGATATGATGGGTTGATGCTCAATGATGCTATTGAGCACCGACCAAGACAGATGGGACAAGGGGATTATGATGATAGGATGGTATTGAGAGTTGGAAGTAAATAGATAGATGGGAAACTTTCTATATGCTTTCATTCTTCCAAACAAACAAAGTGTGAAGGAATGCCTTTTTGTATGTCTCATTCTGTCATGATAAAACAGGATCAGAAGCAATGTATTAACTGGTTGATTAGGGACTTATATGTTTTAGACGTGTTAATTAGTAAGGGATTTTTTCAGATCTTTTAAATTTTTATTAAAGGAACTTATGTAAATAAACCTCAGCTGGCCTGCTTCCAATAGCAGGAAACCTGAATTCAAATCTGAATTCGAATCCTCTCCCCCCATTCAGGCCACCCTAGGAATTATATCCGACATGTGACGCCCGGATACTCAGGTTATCAAAATAAAAAATAAAAATAAAAACAAAAACTTATGTAAACAGAGTAAGTGGTACTTTTGAAAATAGAGGATCCCTCCAAAAAAAACAAAAAAATAAAAAACAAAAAAAAAAAACAAAAAGAGGAAAAGGAACCATTACCACCCTGTATGTATAGTAAAGAGCCTCACCTAAAGGACCAGATCTAATCTTGGAAGTTGGAACTGAGAAGTGAGAACATGATCAAAAGCGCAACTTGTCATTTGAAGCATGAAAGTGGTCATGTCGTTTAGAGCCGGAAATCACGCAATAAATATTCTTACTTCTCCACACTTTTTCTATTATTTCACTTTATATTTTATTAAACCCTAGAGCTATGGCACAAAATGATATCAGAGTGATCATCTTCTTTATATACTTTCCCGCAAAGAAAGTCTCAAATACCCCTTCTTACACTTTTTATCTTTCTACATAGTTTAAAATTTTAAAAGTATACATATTTTTATATTTATGTGATGTGAAGCATAATCCATATCATCTAATTTAAACGTGATAAAATAAAGATCAATGGTGCCAAAAATTGATACAAAAAAAGTGATATCGTCTCTTTAAAAAAAAAATATCACTTATTTTCACGATGTGAAGTAACATTTATATCGTCTGATTTGAAGGCTATAAAAATCGATAGTGGCAGGGATTGACACGAAAAAACAAGGCGTCATCGCCTCTTTAAAAAAAATTTGACTATTTAAACAGTTGATATCGACTCATTAAATAGACGATATCGATTGTTTATCGACTCATTAACCCGTCTAATAGGTGCGCCATGATCAGAAGATATATTGTATGGATGATCGGGGTGAAACACGATCTCCATCATCCAATCCAAAGCAATCAATGGTTTTCAAGGGGTCTGAGACGTGGGCGGTTTCAGAGCATACATGGGCGCATAGAGAGGTACCCTTAAAAGAAAGCCTTAGTATTTTGGGAACCTGTGCCATGTGGAAATACCATATCTAGGCCGTTTGATTCGAAGGCTATAATCTAGATATTTTTAATGCAAAAAATTTGCATGACACATGATCTCTCTTTGATGATTTAATGCAGTCACGGCTTTCTTTCAAATTATGTAGCAAGTAATGGCTCCCGCGGTATCACAATGTAAAAATCAATACATCTTTCTTTCAAATACGGTCTATGCCGTCTGATTTGAAGGCTACAATGTAAAGATCAAATGTGCCAAAGATTGGCACGAAATATGCTCAATAACATCTGTTTTTTCACAGTTGACTATTAAATTTAATCATTAGCTCAACTAACGAATCGTCACCGATCAAATAATCAATTGTTATCACTCGACTAATGAATTACTACAAATCAAATAAACAATCAGCATCGCTCTGATAAACAATCGCTATCAATCGGATAAGCAATCGTCAACAATCTGATAAACAATCATCATCGATCTGATAAAGAATCGTCATCGCTCAGATAGATGAAAACTATTTTAATCTAAAATTATTGGTTTATTTCATGTTGTCCACTATAGTTGAGTTGGCTGGAGTGTTTGGTTTGGATGGGAAAGACTTGAGTTTGATTCTTGTTACCTCCTATTTTGGATGCTTGATTGGTGAGACGATTCGTTAGCGAATCATTAAATTTGATAGTCAACTGTGAAAAAACAGAGGTTAGAGAGCATGTTTTGTGCCAATGTTTGGCACATTTGATCTTTACATTGTAGCCTTCAAATCAGACAGTATAGATGGTGTTTGGAACTGGCCTGCCCATGCATGTCCCAAGATCGTGTTTCACCCCGATCATCCACACAATAGATCTTGAGATCATGGCGCACATATTAGATGGTAAGTTTTTTATTTCATATGTCACATATCCCCAAAAAATGGCCCTTGAATCATAATGGATCTTGAGATCATAGGCGTGTCATCAAGCGATAAGTTTTTTATTTCATGTGATAAACATCCCAAAAAGTGACCTTATTTCAGTTTGATGAGTTCCACACGAGGTTAAGATCACTTTTTTAGAATGGATATCATGTGAAATCAAACACGAACGGTAGATGGTAAGAGCAAGATCTCAAGATACATCATATAAAAGATTGGGATGAAAAATGAATTGCATCGTCGGATTCAAAGCAGTCAATGGATTTCAACGTGGGTGAACTCAAAGATTCGGTGGGTGGACTATTATTAATGAATGGTAAAAATTTGTGGTGTTGTGGGTCACGCGGGCCCTTGAGCCGTGAGACCCCAATGGATTCAGAGTTGTTTCACTCTGAATTGATCTTTTTGCACCTTCCAAGGTAGAAGAAACAAGGTTGAGAAAGTATTGGAGGAGTTGGAGGAGATACAGAATATCATCCAGAATGACCTGCTGAATAGAAACTTGGCAATTTCGGAAGCTATGGAAAATGAAGAAAGTTCACCAAGTGTAAAGCAACAATCGGTGGATTATTAGTGAATACAAGGTGGTGATACAGCTCATATGTGGCCCATGTGTTAATGCAAAAGTGAATCTTTCCCTTTAAAATATCTCGGCATTCCCCTTGTGGCCGGAAGGAGTAGACTGCAATTGTAGGATACGATAGTTCAAAGGTTCCAATAGACATAGACTTGCGACTTGAAAGGGCAAACAGCTTAGCAATGGAGGAAGGCTGACTCTCATCAGATCCACTTTTTCGTCTATTCCAATTTTTATGATGTCTCTCCTCAAAGCCCCTACGTGTGTCTCGAAAAAATTAGAGAAAATTGTGAGAGATTTCTTGTGGGAAGGGGTCAAGAAACGAAAGAAATTTCACATTGTCTGTCAAATGGGATGAATGCTGCAATAAGAGATAAAACCGGGGGGAGGGAGGGGGGGTTAGGAATTAGAAAATTACACCTCGTGAATAAGGTGCTTTTAGCAAAATGGTTGTGGAGGTTCGGTGATGAGGGGGAAAGAAATAATGTGTTGTGGCAAATAGTCGCATCAAAATACGGAACATCTATTGGGGGTGCGAATGGTACTATCATTACTAATCGTACTTCAGCTTGGTGGAAGGTTGTGAAAGAAACATCTGCAGAAGTCAATCGGGGTACGATTTTCAGTTAAGGAGATGGTCAAAAGATTATGTTTTGGAAAGATGTATGGGCTAGGGATCAACCCCTACAATCGGTCTTTCCATCGATTTTCCTTCTCTTAGATTCGAAAGACAATGTGATTAATAAGTTTGGCCAATGTATCAACGGAAACTAGGTGTGGAATATTAGACTAAGAAGGCAGTTAAGACATTGGTAGAGGGGGACATATCAAGATCTCCTAAGAACTATCAGGGAGATTTCGCCCAACTCCGAAAATAGAGATAGGAGACTTTGGAAATATACTCCTAAAGGAATCTTCACAGTTAAGTCCTTGTATAACCAGTTGCTGATGTAGGAAAGAAGGCTCTCGCATACCCGAAGATGGTCTGATTTTTGGAATGTCAAGATGCCGCCTAAAACAAAAAAAATTCATCGGGTTGGTTAACCGGGGAAAAATTCTCACCCGAGATCAGTTGATACGAAGAAACATCCCTATTATTAACCAGTGCCTTCTATGTATGAGGGTAAGGGAATTAGTCGCTCACATTTTACTACACTGTACTTTCGCGCAGAACATTTGGTACAAGATATTCCGTATTTTTAATGTCCAATGGGTAATCCCTTTTTGGCCAGCAACCATGAGGAAAATGTGGAAGGTCATGGAAGTGGAGGATCACATAGGAAAGAGTTATGGATGGTTACGATTTACGCGGTCTTTTGGGCTATCTAGAGGGAAAGAAACAACAAAGTCTTCACGTGTAAGGCAAAATCGTTTTCTTTGGTTATTCGGGATATTAGAGATCTGATGGTTTCGTGGAATGCTAGTAAGATGGAGGTTTTCAAGGAGGGATTAGTGCAATTCATGTTGATTTAGAAGGAGTGTTGCTCCTAACTGTGATTGGTGTCCTCTACTTATGATGGTGGGGCCTCTCTTTTGTTTTGTTCGGCGTTTCGGACCGCATCTAGTCCCAGGGGTTAGTCTTTTTAGGGGTTTGTCTTCTTTTCGGGTAGTTCCTTACTACCCGCCAAGGTATGTAACCATGTTCCTTTTTTTTCGTTGCAATATAATCTTTTGTTATCGTTTCAAAAAAAAAAAAAAAAAGATTTTGACATCCACTATAAGTAACTTATAGTTCTTTTTTTTTTCTTTCTTTTCCTATTTCATTCTCAATACAAAAATGGAGAATTAAAAATTGTACTTTATCTTCATATGAAGATAAAGTACAATTAGTTGCAATGTGATGTTCTTCAAAATAGCAAAAGAAATTTGGAAAACTCTCAAGGAGATATAATCAAGGTAGAGGAACCTATCTTGTACCTGAGTTACATAAAAAACTTTTACTCTCCAGCAAGGGGACAAAAGTGTTGGAGAGTACTACACTACCCTATGTGGAATGTGGGAAGGATTAAACATAGATAATCCCCTGATTATGAAGTTTAGACAACAATGTGATTAGTTTTGGGTAGCCAAGTGTTGGCACATTTTTTCTGACTACCTGGCACCGATTCGAGGGTACATTTCTCTTAATCCATAGAGTGTTGAATAAGGTTTAATCCCAACCATGGGTGTCAATCGATTGAGTTTGGGAAAATCAATCGATTAACTTTTGGGCCAATTCAGATTCACAAGTTTGAATTTTTGGCTTTTTTGGAAGTGTTTTGAATACTTGCAAAGTTTAGAAGATTTGTGAGTCATGTTTCCAAAATAGTTTGGAGCCTATTTGCATAAAGTTTCTCCAGGGGTTTCAGGCATTGTTTGAAAGTTTTTTCATGAGAGAAAAACTGTGGAGAATATTTTAAAAGAAAAAGTATTGAAGAAAAGTTTGGGGATTGAAAATCCGATTGAAGTTGTTCTTGTGTCGGAATCATTATTACATTCTAGCAGGTCTCTTCTCTGTTATTTGAAGGACTACGTCCTTATTTTTACAGCATGTTAGCTGTGTAAATCGTGTTTGATCTTGATTGAAAGTGCACTAGAGAGAAGAGAGTGTGTGTACTGTAAACGTTCAAAATAGTGCATAAACGCTCATGGACGTAGCCCTCGATTGGGTGAACCACGTAAATCTTTGTGTTGTGTGTGTGAGATTATTTTTTGCCTGCATCTTCTTATTTTTTTCGCTTTCATAATGATAAGGAATTCGATAAAGTGGATATAATTCCTAACAAGTGGTATCAAAGCTAACAAGTGGTATCAGAGTGAGGTTTATGCTACAATGGCGATGAAAGTCTCAAATGCACGATTCAAGGTGGAGAAGTTTTCTGGGAAGAATAACTTTCCTCTGTGGCAAGTCAAGGTCACAGATCTCCTTGTCCAACAAGGCATTGATAATGCTCTACTTGGAAAGGAGATGAGAAAGAAGGCAGAGATGTCCGATGAAGAGTAGAACTCTATTGATAAGAGAGTCGTAAGCACTATCCGATTGTGTTTGTCCGATGAAGTTCTGTATAGCGTTCTTCACGAGAAGACAACCGTGGATCTGTGAAAGAAGATGAAATATCTCTATATGATAAATTCGTTGTCCAACAGACTCTTCATGAAGAAGTAACTCTACACCCTTCATATGAAGGTTGGTGCGTGTATTCATGACCATTTGAATTCGTTTAATAAAATAGTTGGTAAACTTTTGAGCATTGAGGTAAAACTTAAAGAAGAGGATCTCTCACTTGTCTTGCTCACCTCATTGCGACCATCTTATGAGCACCTTGTTACCATATTAATTTATGGTAAATATACTATTATCGTCAAAAAAGTGACTGTTGCATTTCTTTCCGACGAATTGAGAAAACAGTCCGAATCTAACTCCGTAGGGATTAGTCTCTTGAGCGAAAGGGGTCGAAACCATGTCACAAAAGAGATAAGTCCAGAGGAGATAATAAATCAATGAGAGAAAACAGCAGGTCCAAATTTAGGGGTGACAGAAAGGATATTATTTGTTACTTTTATAAGCAATCTGGACATATTGGCAAATATTACAAGAAGAGATTGAATAATAATAAGGGTGATGAAGGGACTTTGCACCAGGCTAGTGTTGCTAAGTCAGATTCCAGCGAAGACCTACTGTGTGCATTGTTCAGCTCTAGTCAGTTTGACGGCAGACGAATCTTAGATTCAGGAGGATCAATCACATGTGTCCGTACAGGGATTGATTTGACTAGGACAAGGTAGCCAATGGTGGGACGATTTTGATTGGGAATGACAGTTTATGTGAAGCAGTGGGTATCGGTTCGAACAAAATAAAAATGTTTGATGGCTGTGTTCGCACTCTTACCGAGGTTAGGCATGTATTTGATCTGAAAAAAAATCTGATCTCGTTGGGGGCATTGGATGAGATAGGATGTCGAGTCATCCTTGAATTCGAAAAACTAAAAGTTGTACGTGGTGCTATAACCTTGATGAAAGGTGAAAAGATGGAGAATCTATATACTTTAGTAGGCAGCACAATCAGCGGCAGTGGTATTATAGCTACAAAAGATTTCAAGGATCTTTCAGATTTATTGCACAATAGGCTTGGTCACATGAGTGAACGTGGGCTAACAGAGCTCATAAAAAATAAGGCGATTTCTGAAATTTAAACTTATAAACTAAATTTTTGTGAAGATTGTATCTCCGGGAAGTAGAAGAAAGTCAGTTTATCCATTGAAAAATACACTTCGAAGGGGCTGATTGATTACATATATTCATATGTATGGGGACTGACTAAAGTCACTTCAGTAGGTGGAGCCAATTACTTTGTGTCGTTCATAGATGACTACTCCATAAAAGTTTGAGTATATCTGATTAAAAATAAATCGGATGTATTTAAAAAATTTAAGCAGTGGCAGAGTATGATTGAAAAGTAGACAGACAGAAATGTAAAGATTCTTAGATCAGATAATGGTGGGGAATACTTGTAATCAGAGTTCAAAGCTTACTATGATAATCAAGGGATTGTTAGGCACTTAATAGTTCCTAGAAATCCTCAGCAAAATAATATAGCAGAGAGGATAAACAGAGCACTATTAGAAAAAGCATGGTGTATGTTGAACCATTCCAGCTTGAGTCATGGATTCTGGGCAAATGTAGTGAACACGACATATTACTTGGTCAATCAGTCACCTTTAGCGACATTGAATTCAAAAAGTACATATGAGGTTAGGTATGGAAGACACGGGAGTTACTCTCACTTGAGGGTGTTTGGATGTGCGACTTATGCATTACTTCAGGGAAGTGAATGATTCAAGTTGGATCCAAAATCTAAAAAATGTGTCTTAATTGGCTATGGCAAAGGAGTCAAGGGTTATCGCTTGTGGGATACACAATCTCACAAAGCGATAGTTGAAAGAGCCGTTACTTTCAATGAAGATGAGTTTTCGATGAAAAAGGCGAAAGACAAACCTCAGTCATCTGATGGACCTCAGGTATAAGTTGACATTGAAAAGCATAAGCAAGATAAGAAAAATAATGAAGACTCTGAGATAGAGCATGATGACACAATTTCTCAAGACTTGTAATCTCAGGTATCGGTTTAGACTACCTTGAGAAGGTCAGAGAGGATGAAGAAACATCCTGAAAAGTTTAAGGATATGATTCCTTGAACACTTGCACTTATCACAGAGAATGAGGAACCAAGAACAGTTTCAGAAGCTCAAGTGGATACAGATGCAGTAAAGTGGCAGTTAGCTATGAAAGAAGAATGACAGTCACTTTTGAAGAATGAGACTTGAGATCTCATGGAACTTCCTAAAGGGAAGAGAGTCATCGGTTGTAAATGAGTCTTTCGAAAGAAAGAAGGTGATAAGAGTGAAACTCCGAAATTTAAAGTAAGGCTAGTTGCAAAGGGGTTTTCTCAGAAAGAGGGTATTGATTATAATAAAATATTTTCTCCGATTGCGAAACACACATCGATTCGCACATTGTTGGCAGTTGTTGCTCAAAAAGATCTCGAACTAGAACATATGGAAGTGAAAATAGCTTTTTTCCATTGAGATCTTCAGGAAGAAATTTATATGAGACAGAAGGATTTGAAGAAAAAGGGTAAGAATCACTCGTTTGCAGATTAAAGAAATCCTTGTATGGTCTCAAGCAGATACCCAGGCTGTGGTATAAAAAGTTTGAATCATATATGCTGGGCATAAGGTATCACAGGGGACGGTATGATTGTTGTGTCTACTGGAAAGAGTATGGTAAAGGAGAGAGAGTCTTCCTAATTCTCTATGTAGATGATATGCTGATAGCAGTAAGAAGCAATATTGAAATCAGCAAGTTGAAGTAATCATTGAGCCAGAAATTTGAGATGAAGGATCTTGGTTTCACAAATAAGATCCTAGGTATGAAAATCACGAGGGATCGTGAGAAGAAGAGACTTTGGTTAACTCAAAGGACCTTTATCCAAAAGCTTCTTGAGAAGTACAATATGAGTAATGCCAAGCCTGTATCAACTCTTCTAGCAGAACATTTTAAACTCGCAAAGAAGATGAGTCCGTCCACACATGAAGAAAGGGAATACATGAAAAATATTCCATATGTAAATACCGTTGGGAGTTTGATGTATATCATGGTGAGCACACGTCCAGATTTAGCAAAGGCTTTGATTGTGGTTTGCAAGTATATGTCGAATCCAGGTAAAGAACATTGGCTTGCAGTGAAATGGATATTGAGATATCTGAAAGATACAGCTGAACATGTTTTGATGTTTGAAGGTGTAGATACAAGCAAGTTGGATCTCTACGGGTATGTTGATTCTGACTATGCTGGTGATCTTGATAGAAGGTCTACCACGGGATACGTGTTCATCTTGACAGGTGGAGCAATTAGTTGAAAGTCTATGTGATGAGGTATGAAATATGATTATATTTCACACCCTAAAACCTACATTTAGCTATCCGATGAAAGCTATTTAATATATTTTGTATAGTTTTAGTGATTTACAGGTATAGAGATAAGTTGAGTATAAAATAGTCTAAGAGTTCAAAAAATAACGTCAAATTCATGCAACCTTGGATCATCTAAAACTTATCCCGAATTACAGCTCAATTTTTATCTTTAAAATATCGGATTCATGAAATTACTAAATCACTAAAGTTGTAGAGCTCTTTGTCTTCTTTCCAACGTCGTAAAAATTACCTCAATCCGAGTTCAGAATAAAAAATTATGGTCAAAACACTAAAGTTGTGTCTGTTGAAGAGTTGGGCTGCGATTCACAAAAATCTAGGAAAATCAATGGATCGAGCAATAGACTCGATCGATCGAGTTTGAGCCGAATCTTTATGTTTTTAAAGCCAAGAATTAGTCAAAATTGGGAAAAAAATGGGGTTTCGAAATTAGATCCTATTTAACGGAAAATTAGAGTTAGAGTAAGGTGTCTCTCCCTTTGGGAAACCTTTTATTTTTCTTAGCATTTTTATTTTTTTCTTTTAGCTTTTCCCTTTCCTTTTCTAAGCATTGTTCTTTTTATTTCTTAGTTTTAGGTCCTAGATTAGTTTAATTTCTGCATTTAAAGAAGGATTGTACCGGTTGGATTAAAGCTTTTGTGGATTTTTATGGATCATTCTTTACGGTATTTTAATGTCATTTTCAATTTCTATCTTTATTTTGTTGTTTATTTCAATTATGCATAGCTAAGTCTTTTTGAGGATGGAGATCTAATGAACCTCATTCGAGGTATTCATTTATTATAATATAGATCTGTGGTTGAGATATCATCTTGTCATATGGGTCTTGTTTTAAATTCTCCTAATGCCTTTGTTGATGTACAGAATCCGATTGCTATATGAGATATGGGTGCTAATCATGCCCTATGATCTCGGATCTACAATGGTGATTTTATCATAATCTTCTTTTATATTGCTCTTGCCCATCTCAGGGTAAATTCTGATTATCGTCTGAGGTATGAATGTTAATCGTACATTCATGGGGTGTTAATCATACATCTCCGCGATCTCAGATTTGTAATGTGAAATTTACCCAGGGATCAAATTATGATTGTTATATGGGGCATGGATGTTAATCATACATTCATAGGGTGTTAATCATACATCTCCGCAATCTCAAATTTGTAAGATAGAATTTATATGAATCTAAGATATGGATGTCAATCATACATTCATTGGATGCTAATCATTCCATTTTATTGATTAGTTTTTATTTTATCCATCAAACTTTCAGAATCATAAACTAGTTTAAAATATTGTGCTAAATTTGTGGTAGTTCCTTTGTTGATTACTGTTTCCTCTTTTAAATTTTCTGGCTAATCCTCGTGGAAACGATCTCATACTCCTCACCCACTGACTACATCTCGATTCGTGCGCTTGCGAGTTAAGACACATTTAAAATTACCACATGTTTTTGGCGCTGTTGCCATGGATTAGATTTAGAAATTTCACAATTTTTAGGAAATAGAAAATTAATTTTAGGAATTTATGTAGGTTTAAATCGGTATTTTTACTAGTTAAAAAAAAAAATTGAAATTTTTTTAGTTTCGATTGATCGACTCATCCTAACGATCAATCGACTCCAAAAAAAAGAGAGTAATTTACTTCTTCGTTTTCCCTTGCATAATTCGAAATTTCAAAATTTTAAATTTCAAAAAAAAAAATCAAAATCAAAATGTTAATTCAAAATTCAAAATTTTAATATTTAAAATTTGAGATCCATAATTTAGAAATTGAACTTGAAAATTTGAAATTCAAAATTTGAAAATTTAAAAGTCAAAAATTCAAAATCCAAAACCTCGAAACTTAAACTTTTTAAAGAAAAATTTAGAATTTGAAAATTCAAAACCTGAAATTTGAAATTGAAGTTGAAGTTCAAAAGTCTAAATTTAAAATTTAAAATTCACAGAAAAAACAAATTGAAATTTAAGATTTTAAATTCGAAATTTAAAATTTTAAAAATCGAATTTAAAATTTGAGATAAAAAAAAAAAATTCAAAATTTTAAATTTTGAATTTAAAATTTGAAACTCAAATTTATTAAAAAAAAAAATTCAAAAATTCAAAAATTTAAATTTTAAATTTCAAAATTCAAAATTAGAAAATTAAAAATTAAAAATTGAAATTAAATAATAATAATAATAAATAAATAAATAAAAATTTGTCTCGATCAATCGACGTGTGTAGTCGATTGATCGATTTTGAAAAAAAAAATCAAAATTTCAAAATTTCAAATTTTAAAAAATTCGATCGATCGAGTGAACTATTCGATTAATCGAATTTGAAAATAAAATAAAATAAATTAATTTTATCGGTAAAATTGTGTCAATGCATGGATTCAATCTAGAATTATGTGCTATTTATGAAAATTCGATGTACATTACACCTATGTGTCCCTTGAATCACTCAAATTATTATCCTGAACTAGTTCACCCCAATCATGTTTGGAACTCCCATGACCGGCAAAGTCAACCCAATGACATATTGGGGTTTAATCAACCTCTAATATGTGATATGATGTCTTACTCTGATCAAAGTTACTGACAGAGTCAACCCAATGACATATTGGGGTTTAATCGACCTCCAATGTGTGCTATGATGTCTAACGATGATCAAAGTTCTTATCCCGACAACTTCCCTTATGAGTTTTCACAATAAACTCAATACTTTTAAGACACAGAACCATATGAAGCTGCCTAAACTTCTTCTTACTCCTTAGAATATTTAAAAAGTTTTATGTACACCACAACTCAGAATTTCTAGGTTACAATCTCAACTTAGTCAGATGGCCAAGCAGTTACAAATTGAAGATGAAATAGAAGAGTCCCTTATTGATACTGATCAAAATGAATAACATTTTCAAGAGGACCTCTCTGATTTCGTTCAGAAATATGAGCACGACCAATTAGTCACTACACTTGAAAGTGACACAACGAGCGTTAAGGTAGTGCGAGTGCGAGGAGAAGAGGAAATAGAATGGAGCAATTTTAATGTCATGGAGGAAATTGAGAATCAAATTGAATCGAGAGAGGTAAAAATTGACACCCTTACAACACCTGATAAGGGAGACATAACCTTTTCTGATAAATGTGAATTCGGTTTGGGGAAGAAAGATGAATTTTAAATCTGTTGCCCATTCATTGAATACATAGATAATCAACAGAATGTCGAAAAAATGTTAATGGGTTTGAATCAAGAGTGCGATCATGGGATGTAAAGTACAAGGTAGAGATTTTAAGGATAGAGATGGACCATAATAGTAGAACTTGGGCACATTATGGGGGTGTAACCAAGTCCCTGATAAGAGAAATGCAAGGACAATTAAATAAATCACTGATCCTGCTTAGAAAATATTTCATGAAGATTTGGGATCCTAGTGGATTCGAAATGAATTTACACCTCGTAGATTAATTTCGTAAGTTTCTTTAAAAATAAATAAATAAATATAAATATAAATAATAAAATAAAATAAAATAAATAAACAAAAAAAAATAATAATAATAAAAATAAATAAATAATAAAATAAATAAATAAAATTGCTTAGATACACTCATTTTATGGTTGATTGTGATTTTGATAGTGTTATTCGAGTAAATATTTTGTTAGCTTTGATAATTTCCTTACTATTGTTACATTTTTTTTCGTGTGGTGAGGATGCTTGGATATATTAGTATATTTTCATACAGGTTTGGGGGAGGATTTTTCATACCTCCCCCCTTTTAATGTGTTATCACGAGCCTCAAATCATTATTCCAGATATGTTTTCTCACTTTAATCCAATATTTTATTTATTGTCAACAATGAAGACATGATTTTATTCAGGTTTGGGGGTGTAGTTTGTGTGATTTTATTATTTTGATATCCCTAAAATCACAATAATAATAATAATTTGGAGAGGTCACACATGTTATTTTGCGATAATTTTCAAACTTTAGTTAATGATGCATCTAAATTTAATTTTGAGAATATCGATGTCATATTTTAATTACTTGTATCTAGGATGATGAAATTTAAGGTGATAATTTGATGATGGCTCTGAAATTCATGCTTAGATGCTTTTTGTACTTATACCTTGCTAAGATCTAGAAATCAATGAACTAATTTGAACTTTGAATCTTAGGTTCTTAGTGGAGACTAAACTCGGTGAGCTTTAGAGCTAATTTCATGTTCTTGATGAGTGCTAATATAAACTCAGAGTTATTTTTGAATACAAATTATTTTTGCATAATCTCATATAGTTTACTTTGACTTGTGACTTTGCATGACATTAAATTTATATCATTGTGTTAGAATATATCATATGTTTGCTCAAGACAAATAAGCAAGGTTACCATCTTTTGAGGACATAATTGAAGGCTATCTTTGGCTTGTTTGTGCTTAAAATGTCACATCTCGTGTAAATTTATCCTTCTAGTACCCCTTTGAGCCTATTAAAAATTTTGTCTCTATAATTCTTTGATAAGCCATGTTAACCTTTACCCCTTCACCATTTCTGAAAATTCAGTCTTACCCTTCTCATTTATAAAAAATTAGAAATGAGGGATGAGAATGAATGAAAAGAGAGTAAGTGGAGAGATACCGAATTGTGATGTTTACTAAGTATGTATGGCAGAAAAATTAGTGAAAAATGGAGAAATTTTTTTTTGAAAAATATAAAGTGTTTCAAGAAAATGAAATTTAAAAGAAGAAAATTGAGTGAGAAAATAAAAGAAAGTTGAGAAAATAGAAAAATATTAAGAAAAATAGTGAGAGATTAGAAAAGAAAAAGAAGAGAAATAAAAAAAAATCAAAAGTTAGTTTATTTTCTAATTTCTCAGAAACTTTGAATCTCAATTTTCCTTTCTTTCTTACCCATACTTGAGCCCCATTACAACCCTACAAAAGACCTTCATGATCCGATCTTGTATTGGTAACTACCTTGTGGAGAGTGGATATACAATACCTATGGTGATTGATATGACTTACATAGGATATACAAGTATCTTTCTATGAGATTCACTTTTATTCATTGATTATATCATATTTTTTCAATTATGTGAGACCTTTTATTTGCTTTGTATTGATCTCTTACATGTGTGTGAAAATTTACCCATCATTAGAGTGTTTCTATTTTTAAGAGTATATCTATTGTGAGAATTGAGTCGAGACCTGAGATCTAATGGTTTACTGTTTGGATTGGTTCCGAGATAGATGGATATTAGCATTGGTGTACATGCACTTTACATTTAGGCATGAATGAATAAGTTATCTAAAAATTAGCGCATTAAATTGATTTGAATGGATACTAATATGATTGGTATGAGATTGATATTTGAAATTGAGAATTCGCATGTTGAATTAATTAATGATTTTGTGCTTTGAAGTTAAATATATATGAAAACCATATTTTAAAAACTCAATTTTATCGATGGTTTCAAAAATGTGTTGAAGTTTGTGGGTAACTTAACTGAAAACCCTTAGGAGACAAAACTCCTTCACTTGGGATCACCTAGCGGTTTAAAGGCTTGTTGCATATGCTAAATGCAATCGTGCTCCCTATGAAAGTGACATTCTTTACTTTTCTTAGGTTGTTAGTTTGGGAGTGTGATGAGGTGTAAAATATGATAATATTTCACACCCTAAAACCTATATTTAGCTACCTAATGAAAACTATTTAATATATTTTGTATAATTTTAGTGATTTACAGGTATAGAGATAAGTTAAGCATAAAATAGTCCAAGAGTTCAGAAAATAACGTCAAATTCGTGCAACCTTTCAAACATCGAATCGCCTTAATTTGAGTTCGGAATAAAAAGTTATGGCCAAAATACTGAAGTTGTGTCTATTGAAGAGTTGGATCGAGTTTCACGAAAATCTGGAAAAATTGATGGATCGAGCAATAGATTCGATCGATCAAGTTTGAGTCGAATCTCTATATTTTTAAAGCCGAAAATTAGTCAAAATTAGTATAAAAAAAAGTGGGGTTTCGAAATTAGACCCTATTTAAGGAAAAATTAGAGTTAGGGTAAGGTGTCTCTTCCTTTGGGGATCCTTTTATTTTCCTTAGCATTTTTAATTTTTCTTTTAGATTTTTTCTTTCCTTTTCTAAGCATTGTTATTTCAATTTCTTAGTTTTAGGTCCTAGATTAGTCAAATTTTTATAATTGAAGAAAGATTGTACTAGTTGGATTAAAGCTTTTATGGATTTTTGTGGATAATTTTTTATGGTATTTTAATATCATTTTTAATTTTTGTCTTTATTTTATTATTTATTTTAATCATGCATAGCTAAATCTTTTTGAGAATGAGGATCTAATGAACCCCATCTGAGGTATTCATTTATTATAATATAGATCTATGGTTGAGATATCATCTTGTCATAGGGCCTTCTTTTGAATTCCCCTAATGCCTTTGTTGATATATAGAATCCGATTGCTATATGAGATATGAGTGCTAATCATGCCCTATAATCTCGGATCTATAATGGTGATTTGATCATAATCTTCTTTTCTATTGCTCTTGCCCATCTCAAAGTAAATCCTTATTATCGTTTGAGGTATGGATGCTAGTCATACATTCATGGGGTGTTAATCATATATCTCCGCGATATCAGATTTGTAATATAGAATTTACCCGGAGATCAAAATAAGATTGTCATCTGGGTATGGATGTTAATCATACATTCATGGGGTGTTAATCATACATCTCCGCGATCTCAGATTTGTAAGGTAGAATTTACATGAATCTAAGATATGAATGTTAATCATACATTTATGGGATGCTAATCATGCACCCCCTTGATCTCAGATTTATGTACGATTGGATTCAGTAGTTATGTGTTGTGCATCCTGCGACAATATTATATCTCGATAAATAGATCTGTATTTTGTAAATGATAAATCAAAGATGGAAAGATTTAGTACCCTAATCCTCACTTTTGAACATCTGTTTCATTCTATTTTATTGATTAGTTTTTATTTTGTCCATAAAACTCTCAGAATCATAAACTAGTTTAAAATATTGTGCTAGATCTGTGGTAGTTCCTTTGTTGATTACTGTTTTCTCTTTTAAAATTTTTGGTCAATCCTCGTAGGAACAATCTCGTACTCCGCACCCACTGACTATATCTCGATTCGTGCACTTGCGAGTTTAAAACACATTTAAAATCACAATACTATGCTCCAAGGGATAGTTACATTGTCAACTACAGATGCCGAGTATATAGCGGCTACAGAAGCAGCTAAGGAAGCCTCATGACTTAAATGTTTGGTCAGTGAATTTGGTGAGGTTGATGAGAGCATCGATATCTTTTGTGACAGTCAGAGTGCCAATCACCTAGTAAAGAATCAGATCTTTCATGCAAGAACAAAGCATATAGATGGCCGGTATCATTTTATCAAAGATATGATAGAAGATGGGGAAATATCGATTGAGAAGATCGATACGAAAGAGAACGCAGCGAACATGTTGACCAAGCCGATTACCCAAAATAAGTTTAGGCATTGCCTACACTTGATTAACTTTTGTCGAAGATGATGATGCCCTTTGGGGCGGTGACGTGGTTGGGGATGAAACCTTGGTGGAGATTGTTGAATAAGGTTTAATCCCAACCACAGGTATCAATCGATTGAATTTGGGGAAATCAATCGATTGAGTTTGAGAAATCAATCGATTGACTTCTGGGTGGCTTCAGATCCGCAGGTTTGAATTTTTGGCTTTTTTGGAAGTGTTTTGAATACTTGCAAAGTTTAGAAGATTTGTGAGTCATGTTTCCAAAATAGTTTGAAGCCTATTTACAGAAAGTTTCTCTAGGGGTTTCAGACATTGTTTGAGAGTTTTTTCATGAGAGAAAAATTATGGAGAATACTTAAGAGAAAAAGTACTGAAGAAAGTTTGAGGATTGAAGATCCGATTGAAGTCGTTCTTGTATCGAAATTGTTATTACATTCCGACGGATTTCTTCTCTGTTATTTGAAGGACTACGCCCTTGTTTTTACAGCATATTGGTTGTGTAAGATCGTGTTTGATCTTGATTGTAAGTGCACTAGAGAGAAGAGAGTGTGTGCGTTGTAAATGTTCAAAATAGTGCATATACTCTTGTGGACGTAGCCCTCGATTGGGTGAACCACGTAAATCTTTGTGTTATGTGTGTGATTATTTTTTGCCTGCATCTTCTTATTTTTTCCGTATTCATCGCGATAAGGAATTCAATAGAGTGGGTAGAATTCCTAACAAGTGGTATCAAAGCTAACATAGAGACCTATGAAGCAAACGGCATATCGTCGGGAAGGGTATTAAATTTCCCTTCTAACACTATTGATGTCATACACATTGGAGGACAAATGAAGAAGCTATGGCTCAAACCCCTTGCACTATCAACAAACTCTTACCTGGTCTGATATATAAAGAAGGCTTTGGGAGATCATACCTCTATCCATGGGATGTAACTAGTCCATCGGTGTTTGGTATTCACTTGCAACCAAATGATCCCCAATGATGATATCGTCACTAACGATCGCATAGTCAGTGAACTTATGTCCTGGCTCGCTCTGTGAGCTACCAAACTACTCTACCTCGCGCTAAAGAACTAGGAACTAATGGAACACAACCAATATCTATGTATAGAATTCCATGGGCTTAACTCAACCTCACAAATCCAGCTTGTAATGTGAGGTTTACCCAAGATATAAAAAGCCTAAGAAGGGCCTACCCACAGCTGATGTAGGACAAATCCAACACGCCCCCGCACATGTTGGCGAGATTGAGCCAAATCACGTGGACAAGAAATGGGTGACGTGAGGAAAAAGAACAACTCTAATACCATATAGGATTCCATAGGCTTAACTCAACCTCACAAATCCGGTTTGTGTGTGATTGTTTTTTGCCCGCATCTTCTTATTTTTTCCGTATTTATTGCGATAAGGAATTCGATAGAGTGGGTAGAATTCCTAACAAGTGGTATCAAAGCTAACATAGAGACCTATGAAGCAAACGGCATATCGTCGGGAAGGGTATCAAATTTCCCTTCTAACACTATTGATGTCATACACATTGGAGGACAAATGAAGAAGCCACAGCCGATGTGGGACAAATCCAACACGCCCCCGCACATGTTGGCGAGATTGAGCCAAATCACGTGGACAAGAAATGAGTGACATGAAGAGAAAGAACAGCTCTAATACCATATAAAATTCCATAGGCTTAACTCAACCTCACAAAACTAGATTGTAAGGTGAGGTTTACCCAAGATATAAAGAGCTCAAGAAGGGCTAACCCACAGCCGATGTGGGACAAATCCAACTATTTGAACCCCCTGTACATACAGGAATACGTCCAAAGGCCATTCCTTCTTTGCAAATACCAATTCATTAGTCAAGGTCTTATGAAGTCAAGCTTGAGGTCAGGTAACAAGTGAATTATTATGTTTGAAAGAGTATTGACTGATTGTTTGTTATATTTATTAGTTTAGAAAATAATAAATATATTAAATAATTTTAAAGAAAATAAAACTTTTTTTTAATTTCTTTCTTAGTTTTGTGAGTTAATTTTTAGGCAATAGGTATTCTTAATTTTGTATGTAAATGAATAGTCTCACATTGGTACAAGTAAAAAGTATTTAGGCTATATATAGAATATTTCACCTTCTATTATTATATGACAATAAGAAGAGAAGAGTGTATCAAGCGGCAAGCCGCCGCACATGCGCACACACTTTTTGACCAGGTAGATCCAACGGTCAAATTATTCATGGGTCGGGTCGGGCCTAATGGGCCACTAATCAGTGGGTCAGTTCGATTCTATTGGGTCAAACGGATTGGTCAAATATTAACCGTTTGACCCAACCGATTCATAACCGCTTATAAAGGTATGAAACCATTCTAATTTGAATTCGAAAAGTTGCAACCTTTCATACAGCCGTTGGATAAGCGGTTGAGATCTTTGAAAGATCTAAGCCGTTCAAAATATGACTGTTGGTTCAACAGTCATATTGAAAATTATATATAAGGAGGCCTTAGAACACAGATTTGGAGACTCTGAAATCCATCAGATTCCTTGCATACAACTTGGGAATTCCTCTTGCTTTCTTACTTTGGTGGTACTTCATCGGATTGAGTTTTATGGGGCGATCCTCTACTGTTGCAAAGTAACGGATCGCATCCAAGAGATTGGGCTCGTTGTATCTTGGAAACGTCTTGCTGTAATCCTTTTGCAAACTCGAGGACTTACTCGAATAGGGAGCGAATAGCCGTTTAAAGAGAGCGATTACGTGCCTTGAGTCAAATTCTCTTGCCCATTTCATCATTTTCGAATTTCTGTTCCTAGTTTTATGTAACATGTTTGTTAATCAGAGACTCGGAGAGAATTGAAATTTACAGTTGGAGGCCTTCTAACAC
Source organism: Chloranthus sessilifolius (assembly GCA_021018995.1). NCBI lineage: Eukaryota > Viridiplantae > Streptophyta > Magnoliopsida > Chloranthales > Chloranthaceae > Chloranthus > Chloranthus sessilifolius. The sequence goes on from CM037584.1 coordinate 557,796, forward strand.
TAATCTATTTGCCAATAATCTATCTTGGGAAAGAAGAATGATAAAGGAAGAAAACAAAGGTATGTGTTTCATATTCTTATGATTTACTTTGATGATTTTTGTTTCGCAGAGAAGAGGTATTTGCCGTTGCAATGGCGTTTCGATACTCTTTAAAGCTTTAGGTCTTATAACTACCCTCACCCTTTTTTTATCTTCCGGTTGGTATCACAAGACTAGTAAGTATGAATTCCTTTTCTGGTTGGCTGAACCTAACCACCTTTTTACTTTTCAGGATATCCATCTTAGTGTAGCACAAGCTTTGGTCTCGTGAGGTGACTTTGGGAGAAATTTCTCTTGGCGGAGGACTTACCTTCCCTTAATGGCGTATAGTTATCGAACACATGAAGGTCACTCATAGTGAATGATGTTTCGAGTATATCATAGCACAGTGTGTTTCGGGTGGTCATTTTAACCATGTGGAGAGCCCTTGAGTTTCTCTGAGACGATGACCTGGGATCCTTCTGACCATGTGGAGAGCCCTTGAGTTTCTCTGAGACGATGACCTGGGATCCTTCTGACCATGTGGAGAGCCCTTGAGTTTCTCTGAGACCATGACCTGGGATCCTTCTGACCATGTGGAGAGCCCTTGAGTTTCTCTGAGACCATGACCTGGGATCCTTCTGACCATGTGGAGCTTCGTCATCCTTTTGTTGGAGACGGGTGACACTTTTTTCAAGTATCTTTCTTATGCCTTGGAAGTGATGTTGGTGTTTTGTTTGTGGGGATCGTCGACTCTGTTTGGGGATTTCTACTTGTACCTGTAGACATGAATGAAATGCAGCCCATTAGAAGTCACTAAGAATTATGTGTTTAGGATCTTCATCTTCGGTACGCGGTGAAGGACATGACTCCATTTGCTTCCCCTTTTGATGCTTGATGGGTTTGAGGTAGACATTTTCTTCACGTTACTTCTTCTTGATGCTTGATGGGTTTGAGGTAGACATTTTCTTCACGTTACTTCTTCTTGAAACCATCAGTGTCAGAGATGGTTCACCTATAACTAATTGAGGTAATCCTTTCCTTTAACTATTTTCCTTTTTTATCAAACTTTTTGCCATTTGTTAAACGAAGAATCGTCAAAACATACCTTCTTTTTTACATCATCATATGGAGATTGTATAGGTGGTGGGGGGTGTCAACCTTCATTTCTGAACTTCTTCTGCTATCCAATCCGGCTCCAGTTGCGATGAGAGTTGTTAATTCGCAAAACACTTTATCCTTGATTTCTTTTAGTCGCTATAAGTTGATATACCATGGAGGTAATCTATTGACCCTTTCTAATTGATTTGGGTCCATCTGAATATTTTGAGACAACAGTCGAAAAACATCAACCTGCCTTCACTCCCTTTTCCTCCCACGACTAACGTATTGCCCTGGTCTACAACGTGTTCCAATATTGAGGAATCAGAGTTGTAACAAGGAGTGAGTATTCTATCCAGATTCAACCATGGGCATTCTTCATTTTTTCCAATACCAACACTTTGACTTGTTTCAAGTGTCAATATTATTTCAAAGTTCGTAACATTAATTGAAGCTGCATTTTCTTCTTTTTTCTTTTCCAGTCATGGCGATTTCTCCAACATCTATCAGACCCTTGACTTTATCTTTGAATATAAAAAAGTCTATTATTGTATAATTGAGAGATCTGTGATATTGTAGTATTTATGAATATTAACTTTATTTCCCTCATGCGCTCTCTTAGACTGGCAAAGTTATGATATATCCATCAGCATTGGAAAATTTCATCAACGTCATCATTTGAGGAAAAATAACTTTTACCTCTTCGTTCTCTAATAGAATTTTCTTTTGCTTTCAGCCTCATTCTGGGTTTCTCTTCCTTCTTGGCTTTCTTTCTCACCATAATTACAGTGGATATAGCTGGTGTAGAAGCAGAAGCCCTTCCTATCTCTGTATCTTTATTCTTAATGACTTTATTGTGTTACTTCAAAAATATTTCGAATTTTGTAGCTCTCGACGACAAGTCTTCAAAAGTACCAATGTTTGCTCCCTGCAACATCATACCGATCTGCTTTCTCATATTATTGAGGCAAATTCTGACCACCTCTTGACTCCACAATCTTTTGTAAACAACGCAAGCTGAGGTTTTGTCACCTTGCAATATAACCTCCAACTGTCCTTCTGTTTGTGACAATTCGGCAAAACCTACATTTCACCTTATATTGTAGAAGCGTTGTAGAAACTGCTCATGCATTTTATCCCAATTGGCAATGGAATTGGGTGGGAGTCGAGTGTACCAGTTGAAAGCCTGTCCTTCCAATGTTTGAACAAATTGTCAAAGCGGGAGATTACTGCTGCTAGCCGTATCTCCATAGGCATATATGAAATGAGAAAGATGCTCGAACGGTGTATCAGTTCCGTTGAATTGGGAAAACTGAGGTTGTTGATACCCAAAAGGGAAAGGTTCGGTATCCACATGAGCAGAATGACGTTTAATATACACAGGAGGCTCTTCAGTATTGTGAAGTACATGAAAATCTTGTAAACTTTCGCTATCATTTGTTTGATAGCCTGCGCTGCAAGAGGAATATCTCAATTTGTCGGTAGGGTTAGAGGTCCTGCTCTTTGAAGATTTTCAACCTCTATTTCTTTGGCAGCCAATATTCATTGCAATTCTCGAATTTGTTCCTTCATTGCTTGATTATGAGGAAGCATCTTGCTTTCTACGGCCATCATTATTAGTAATGTGAAAGGAATTGCATGTGCAAGTTCATATGATGAATTTGAAATCAGCATGTATAGTTGTGTAGTAGGAGAAACTGGAGATATTTTTTAGGCGGGTGTCTCTGGAACACTTTTGGCCTTGTCCACTTCTCAAATTTTGGGTGAGGTTGCAAGGCCTATCCTTTCTATGGGAAGGGAGTTCATTGAGTTTTTTGGGGCGAGAATACGGTGGTAGACCCTTGACTTGATGATATTTCTGGAAATTCTTCTTCGGTGAAAAACTTTATTGAAACTGAAAATTCACCATTTAAATTAGATACTTGCATTTGAAGTTCAGATTTCACACCACCAACTACATCACCTAATGATCCAATGACATCTTGAACACCCAATTGCAGTTTGGGTTGCCCCTAGTGATCTTGCTAAAAAAAAATTCAAATTGCTAAAGTTCAGTTTCTTGTAGTAATACTGCTTCTGCATTAGATTTGTAATTAGTTCCTTACCACACCTATGTAATTTTCCCCTCAATCCTTAGTTATCAATTTATGTTACTCGAGGATATCTGCAAAAGGATACCATGACCAAGTATTCAAGGAAAATGACATGACATGAGATGATTTTGTGGAGGCCATTGGGGTTCCACTTGGGCCGATAAAAAAGTTGATTGCAGAGAAGAGAGAGAAACATGAAATGAGAATTAAAGGAGTTCACTCCCATAACAAGATGAATAACAAAAAGTATACTGAGATGACAACAATGGAATGTGCCCAAGGGTGGAGAATGTGGACAATGGATGTTATGTTCAAACTCCGTTTAATTTTTTTATTATCCTACCAGACCCTATTCAAGAATATCATATTACTACCTACTAGTTTTTCATGTGTTACAAATAGTTTAAACATTTCTTGAATATGGAATGGTCTAGTGGATGGCTAACTTCTTACTTTGGATGTATACTCAAGTTTTACGTAATTCTCGAAATCATAACTCATGACTTTATATTGTATTGAGCGTTTAAAATTATAGATGAATGAAACCAAGAAGGATGATAAACAAGAGTTTCTCACAACCATTGTGTGTATGCAGTCCATTCCAATCTACAACATCGTGTTATTATGAGGTTTAACACTAAATGTAACAGATAATTTATTTACACTACTTTGTATATAAAAAATTTACTACATTGGTACAAAATGTCTCCGAAATTTCCATTCCAAAAATCCAATTTGCCAGTATTTTGATGACACTTTTAAACAAACTAGCGTCCACATGTCTATAGAAATGTGACAGTAGCATGGTGGACATGCTAGTGAATTATGGGCATAACTTATTGAGTATTAATATATGCATTAAATTTAAAATCCCTACACAAAAGAAGGGCAAGTTTTTTTCCTTTTCTTTTCTCCCATTATTTGGATAAAACTGCCCAGAGAAGAATAGAAGCAGATAGTTGATGAACAACATTGTAATAACAAAACCAGAAGAACATCAAAATTTGAATTTTATTAAGTCCAACGAGCCAAACTAAGCAGAAATTGTAAAAAGTCTAAATTGATGAAAAATAGAGCATTAAGATTTGATAAATCGATGAGAATAATAAATAAAAGATAGAAAAGCAGAGACATAGCTGTGGTGCGAGCGTATGGGATGGAGTAGGGAAAAGGTTGGTAATGCACGTATTAAATACCATACATGTTATTGTTGGGAGAGACCAATGGCTGCTCTGCTCTCAATTCCTATGTCTGATGAACAACAACTCTGTAACAACTCTGTAACACCATCGCATTCTATGTCTGATCAACAACAACTCTGTAACACCATCGCCCTCCCACCTCTTTTTGCATTGCATTTAACTCTTTCCTTTCAACCATCTCACCTCCAAAATAGCTCAGCACCCTCCAACTATATGTTTGAAGCCTAATTTATGGATTAACCAATTCCACATGGAATAGGGTACCATACCCAATATTGGCTACAGTGCACTTGAGGAGGCTTCAAAATTTTAAAATATTATACTTTATTATATTTCAATATGTTAAAAATATATTATTAAATACATTTATAGCCCTTCAATCAATAAAATATTTTGAAACGCGCTATTTTTTTTTTTTTTTTGTCGTCCTCTATTGGAGCTCCCCCGCTCCCAAATTTTGAAGCCTGAAATCAATGAGTCAAATTTACCATGTCATCCTCCAACAAGTAATTTTGACTACTCCTCATTGGAGATGCTGTTATACTTTTAAAGTTAGACTTTTAATCTCATATCATTAAAGTGTAATTATCATTTTTCCATGTGGTGAACATATGTGATCAATCTAAATTGCCCAAGTGACAGTCTATTATTGGAACATGACAGCCAAAGAAACATGCCTATAAGTGGATGTGAACCATCTGATTGATAATCTTTAATATTAACCATTAAAATTGAAAATTGTAGTTGATATTAAAGTCCACATATTAGATTGTTTAAATCTTCCTAAAATACCATTTTTTTGGTTTTTTGCACTTCAATCTATGATCTATCACTCTGATGGTACATATCATAATCCATTGATGGTGTATGATCATTTAAACATATGAGGGTGATCAGTACCATCAAAGTGATAAAACATGGACAGTTTTGCAGCCAGTCTTAACCTTCTAGTTGATTGAATTCTATTTGCCCCTGGCGTATCACTTGGATGATTGAGGACGTTGCTACAGCTACAGCTACTCTAAAGCACTTTGGCATTGAATTTTCTCCTTTTACTTGCTAGAAGCTAGCAGTCGTAATTGGTTAGCACGTTTACGTAGTGAAGCTAATCTTCCCATCCCTGTAAAAAAGAATTCCAGAAATTATATAGAGTTGACAATTTTTGTGGACAGCTTATGTGGTGCGACGTGACTGGCTACAGTCATTGGGTCCCACTATGTGTGCAGCCAGTCACATCGTGCCGCATAAGCTGCCTGCAATTTGTCTACCAAAACTTGTCCACTGTATAACACAGTCCATAAACTTCTTCCATGCTTGCTTATCCAAAAAAAAAGCTTGAAGCACGTACACCATTAATAAAAAACATCAACAGTTTTTGCATAATCGGGTACCACTTGAAAAATAGTGCAAGATTGCCACTTGTACAAAATGGGAAATGCCAAATGAAGTAGCTTACCTTATAAAGCTCCTCTACAAGAAGAGGACTGACCAGTACTGTTGTACCGTGTGGGATATGTATTAGGTAAGCAACACAGACTCAGAGTGGCAGGCGACTTGGATGTATACAATTTGATAGGTGCCATATTCGATAGGTCTTTGCTGTTAGATATTGAGATGAAAAATATTCTCCAGCGTTTGATTCGAAGCCGTCAAAAGCCATCTAAATTTAACAACTGCTAATCCAACATAGTGTTAGTTTTGGATGGGCTTACTGCTAATCCAACATAGTGTTAGCTTTAGATGGGCTTTGGTTAATTCCATCATTCTCATTCCAATCTTTTACAAAATAAGCCTTTAGACCACGAGTGTAAAATCACACACAACACATGATAATTTGATATGACGTGGATCCCAAAATACCATGAGCATTGGCAACCCTACATAAAAAGCTGTGCACTTAAGTGCCTTTTAACTAATTAGCTCATGCTATTGCTTGACTAAGCCACATTAGCTTTGTACATATATGTTTAAAAAGTTAGTAAGCATTTTTAGCCACATTAGCTTTGTACATATATGTTTAAAAAGTTAGTAAGCATTTTTTTTCTTCCATACTTACATGCTTAATTAATCTTACGTGGACAAATTTAACTAAATAACTCACGTGAGTATATGCTTAATTATTAGATGAGGTCAACAATTATAACTGAACTGGCCGCACGAATCATAAGTGAATAAATATTACTTTTCTCTTCCATACTTATATAATTAATTAATGTTAGGTTTGGTTAAGCCATTAATTAAGTTGGTGTGATGAGGTTGAAACTTTGAATATAAGCAAATTCGTTTACCAACGGCGTATCGTAAAATTTCATGAAAAGGCGTCTAACCAATGTCGAACCATTGAATGAACACATTCTGACCACCACCACCTCCAAACAAACAAAGGAAAAGAGGTGATTTATAGGAAAACCTCGAAATCTGAGGCACAAATGAAGAGCCTCAGTCTGGGTTGATCAGAATCTGACGATTCACTAGAATTAATCGCTAGAATCTGACTCAAGAAAATGTGTCATTAGTTGCAGACAATTATGCACCAAGCATGTGGACAGGGGCAGAGCTAGGATTTTCTTCTTTGGGTGTGTGTGTGTGTTCAAGACCTCAAGTTGTAGTTGCAGAGAAAATGATTTAATATTATATAACTTGGAAATACACACACACACACACACACTAAAAGTTGGCTTGAGTAGCACGTCACTTGGCATTTGTGTTGCTTAGTAAGAGGGGCAAGTGGCCCTCTCCTTTTGCAAAGGTACCTCTAAAATAAAAGCACCTTCCTTGCCCCAGCCACTTAATAGATTATTTGACAAGTGGGTGCTTTTAAAGTTTAGGTGGGTGTACATTGAGCTACACTTATGGAAATTAGTCTCTCCCAGTGTCCTTGGAGAGTCCAAAATGTAATTGTGCCCACGCTAGTAAAATATTGGGGGCAGAAGAGTGGCAAGTTGGCTAAACATTGATATGCGATGGTCCTGGTTGAATTGGTGCTTGGATGAGAGAGAGAGAGAGAGAGAGAGAGAGAGAGTGTACTGGGTCGGTCAGGGGTCCTACAACGCTGTCGGCAGATGTACCAATTTGGGACAAAGAAGATGAATCATCAATTCATAATGTATGTATATATTTGATCCTTGGAACTTTGATCACAAGTGTGGACGTGCACCTTCTTGGATCAATAATAGCAGATCATCATCTTCTTCTTCTTCTTCTTCTTCTTCTTCTATGATTTTTTTTTTTTTTTTTTAAGTTTGGAAAAGGTGAAGCGGGCCCTCAGTGCAGTCAATGCAGGATTGATGTGTATATTAATAAAGTAGGAGGGGAGGGGAGGGGAGAGGAGAATGGATGGTATGAGAAAGCGAAAGGAAACCTAACAAGGGAAGGGAAGTCACAAGTTAGTGAGATTCGATCCATCCCATCATCTCATCCACCACCAATTTACAATTATGTGGTCTTTCTAATTTAGGAACTAAAACGTGACCGAACCGAACCGAAACCGATTCATTTCGGTTCAGCTTCAGTCTGTTGTGTACCCAACCGAATATCGGAAAAATGGGTATCAGTTCAGTTTGGTACACCGAACTTTCATCCCTAATCCCAAGCTTATGAAGCACCTTTAATGATCAGCTTACTACATCTTCCATTGTTTGGATGTGTTTTAAATATGGTTAAACAGATTTATTGTGCATAAATGTTTCACATTTTTATAGGGTTTCTTATATAGTGGACAATTTTTTATAGACAAATTTGCAGGCAGCTTATGTGATGCGATGTGACTGGTTACACACATAGTAGCACGACGTGACTAGCTGCACACATAAGCTGCATGTAAAATTGTCTATAAAAAAAATTGGCCACCGTTTATAATTTTCCGAATTATTTTACAAAAAAAATTGTCCACTGTTTATAATTTTCCAAATTATTTTGCAAATACCCCTCTAACGTTTAATACTTATAAAAAAAACCCAATTTTCATTATTTTTTTGTTCACAAAACCCCTATTATAACACCACGTTACCTAAGAGAAGGGTTAGTGGCAACTCAATAGCTTAAACTTGCTGAATGCAAGGTATAAAAAAATGGCCGATACCAGTATGTATCGGCGATATGTAATCGACAAATCGATACGTATCTGTCCTCCAATTTGGTATCGGCCCATACGTATCGATTTGAGCCGAGACATATATTTTATTATTTATTTATTTGAAGTGTTGATCGATATCAGTTGATTCGTATCGATCTTTCATGGATTGATACCCGATACCGATACCAAGTTTGACACCTTGGCAGAGTGATAAAAATATCACTTAAAAAACCCACCTTTACCACATCCTGAAATTATTATTGCTGATTCTCTATGTCTCATCCTTGTTCGAAAAAACCTTTAAATACTTGTAGGATCATCTAATCCCTATCACTCATGTGTGTGTTTTGTTGGTGGGATAGTTGAGCCATAATCTCAACAGAGTAAAAGATTGGGGCAAAACTATCATCTTATTTAAGGATGTCCGCAGTGTTAACTATGAATCCATCAGCTGCACCGACGGAATCTTCGATTGCAATTACCACTATCCATTTAATAATTGGTGTGCACTTAGCTTTCATTAGCAAAGATAAATTTAATTGCTTTCATTAACGCATGTATGGTTAGTCAAATTTTGGGTGCTTAAAGGAAATTTTTAAGTGGCGTGCAACAAAACATTATGCGTATGCACAGGCTTTCTGGAATTTCAGCTTTTTTAAAATAATATTTAAAATATGGGTAATCAAAACATGCTATTACAGATGAGATTTTCTATAAATATTTAAAGTTAAGGGGTTTGTATATACATATAGAACTTTAGAGGGTAATATTTACCAAAAAAGCCCCAATTTTTATAAGGACATTCCGCATGATCCGTCAATCAACTATCCAAAATCACAGTTCACAATATCCTCTTTCAATTGTCAAATTAAAACTAATTAATATTTTTCATAAATATAGAACATTAGAGGTGTATTTGCAAAAAAAATCCATTTTTATAAGGACATTAATTCTGCATGATCCCTCAATCAACCATACAAAATCACAGTTCACATTATCCCTCTTTTAATTGTCAAACTGAAACTAAAAAAAAAAGAGACGAAAGTAATCTTTGAGAGCATGTTGTGAACCTTGTGCCCACTCAGGCATCAAGACCACGTATCAGGCTCGAGCGGGCATTGGCTCGGTCCATCAGAGCCCAATAAAGGCCCGCCGTAGTCTGCATGTAGCCTGCTGCCAGCCTTGTGGCCAGTCGATCATCGAGGCCACGCATTGGAGCCTCAAGAGGGACCCGGCTGGGCTTCTTCGATTAGGGAAGTTAATTTGCTTTTTGTTGTTTTTTCTAAGAATCAGGATTCTGTAACCTGATCCAGCTTTTAAATGCCGATCATCCATTTTTATGAAATCAAATTAGTTACAAACGCCCGGTCGTGAAAGGCTGATGGCGGCCCAGCCGGCTTTGGGCTCCAATATGTTGTCTTGATGCCCGTCTTGGTCTGTACATAGCCCAATTAGGGCTCGCCGCGGCACGGTCTGTATGAAACCTGCTTGGGCCTCGATACATGGTGACGGTCTGTATGAAGGCCAAGCCGCTTGAGCCTCAATACGTGGTGTTGGTACCCTAGCAGGAACAAGGCTTGCAGCAGGCACTCCAATGTCATTTTCATCTCTTTCCTGAATGTTAAAGCCCACCAACTTGATGTGATGCCTCGTTTATTTATTGTAAAATAAAATAAAAGGCAAAGGCTTTTTTACCATTTTACCTTAAAATTCAGTAATTAGATGCAGTTTTGGCAGTTGAAGAGGGATATTATTATTTTAGATAACGGATGAGAGAGACGGGTGATTTTAATTAGTGTTAATTTTTTATTTATACGAAATTTTAGATAGTTAGATGAGGTATCTTGCAAACTGTTCATTTTTATAAATGCAGAGCCTTTTAGGCCGTGTCTGGGTTAGCACTTTTAGGCCAAAACTCTGCTTTGACTGGGCGAGAACTGTTTTCAGGTTTCATAACATTGCTCCTCGCCCCATATTTTCTTTTATTTTTTTTAATGATAAAATTACTCTCTGCCTACTGCTCCGATAGAGAGTCACGCACAGAGCAAGGCCTGCTCTTATAGCTAGCTATAGGAGCTAACTCACACGCAGCCTTAGTCTCGTTGGAAATTTGGAATGGCAGATGGTGGTGCTGCCCATTATGAACAACTCATAATGGACATTTAAATCATACATATAGATTATGGCAAGCACTTTTAGGGGTGATGCTTGCCTACATATGGATGATGGCAAACCATTACAGTAGAAGACAAATCTTCTGTCTAACCTCAAGATGATAAGACCTCTTCCAGTTAAATCATACATGTACTCAAACCAAAAACCATTTGGGTTGAAGGGGGTATTCTATCCATAAGCGAGTATTCTTCGGCATATATATCACGATTTTAAGCCAATCACATATAATATATTTAAGGTCCCAACTCTCCTCCTCATCTTACACCATTGATCCGTATCATCAAAGTGATAGATCACATATTGAAATGCAACACGTACATAAAATAGTGTTTTAGGGAGATTTAAAGCATTTGATGTGTTGACTATAATATTACTTGTTGTTTTAATTTTATTGGCTAATATTAAAGTCTAATCATAAAACACACTTAAACATTAAATGGTATTTAAATGTAGGTTAGGAGCCATTAATTATCCCTAAATTTAAAAGATTAGATGAGGTGGCTGCTCAAGTATAGTATTGCAGGGAGTAGCAAGTCCCACTCATGTAGGAGAGCCTAGCACGGCTCCTTTAAAAACCTCAACTCCTTTTAGCGTATCATGGGATTCATCATCGTCCACTTCTCTATATCCGTCCAACTGAATAGAAAAACGAGTTTTTCTTGCAAAATAGCATTTTGGACATTTTGCAAGATTAATTCCTCCCCTCTTGATGTGGGATTTTAAAACAAAAAGTTCCCTCTTCACTAGGGCAATGGTCAGGTCCTACCAAGTAGAATCCGATTTTCAGTCCAACCTCATTTGTTGCCTCTTGAAATAAGAGCATTTTTACTTTTTTGATTTTCACTTTTTATAGCATGATGTATAGTCAAGATTCTCTTATTTCCAAGGGAAAGAGATGAGATAGGACTAGAAATTCGATTCTACTTGATAGGACCTTACCATTGCCCTCATCAGATTTTGGTTTCACAATTTTCCTCATTTAACAAAAAAGTAGTCCTTAACTACTATGTCAGTGCTGAAATGGCCATTCTACCCTTAGCGTTATCGTTTAATGATAAACATCCTATCATTTTTAAACGCGTGTATTGATGACGGCCGCAAAGACTAAAATGCCCTCCTAAAGAATATCAGATCACATCATCAAGGTTCTCTTTTGTTTAAATTATTTACTTAATAAAATGACCGAAGCAAACAGAAAAAGACCGAAATTGGCATTTTCAAGCTCGAATCGGGCTTTTTAAGACCAATTCGGTTGAACGTATGGGCTTCTTATTACCAAAATAGAATATGTAGTGTATTTTCATTTACAACCTAGGAGGAAGATTCCTCCGGCTCAACTTAGGTTTTACGTGCTTAAATCTTTCACTGCTTTAAATCAGACTACGAAGATTCTTTTTAGGCTTTGTTTGATAACATGGAAATGTAATTTCATGGTGGAAATGAAATTTAATTTTCAATTCTTGTTGTTTGATAGCTATTTAAGGAGATGAAAATGAAATTAAGTTGCCCCGCATGGAAATTGAATTTTCATACACCAAATCATTTTAGGAGGAAACCATTTCAACCATTTAAATGGCTGAAATTAAATTTCTTACTAACAAAATAATAAATTTTTGTGATTGCAAATCTAAAGTTACTTGTAAAAAACTTAAAAATAAAAAAAAATTATTTTTTGACTATTAAAAAGTAACTTCAATTTCTATAATCATCATACTGGTACGATCACTATGACCACAACAATATCTACATCATAATTTTTTTCAGCTAATATTTGACTTTGGTCAAAATTTGAATTTTAATCAAACTTTAATTGGATTTATAAATTATATAAAGTTTTGACTTTTGATCAAACTTTAACTATTGAAACATGATAATAAATTGTAAGTTAGTAATATATTATCAAATTTTTAGGAGTCAAATGTTGCCTTAAGTTCAAACTTGGATTTTTAATTAAAATTTATTTTTTATTAAACTTAAACTCCAATAATTTGATGGCAAAAAAAGGATACCATCGTTTTGATGTATAATTTGATACTAGATTCTCAATTGTATTAGTCATTAGTTTGACTTTTAGTCAAATTTTGACTTTTACACAAATTTTATTTTTAGTCAAACTCGAATCCAACTTATAGATAGAGTCTATTACTATAGAAATTTATATCGTATCAGTATAATTTTTTCTTGGTCAAAGTTTGATTTTCTATAAAATGTTATAAATTTTTATTAGTGAAATATTATAATTAAAAATATCTATCATTATTTTAATTTATAACTTAAATATACATTGCCTCATTTTGATTGGTCAAAGTTTGACTTTTAGTCAAAGTTTGACTTTTAGTCAAAGTTTGACTTTTAGTCAAAGTTTGACTTTTATTTAAATTTTGACATTAGTCAAAAGTTGAGAAGTATATCTTGATAGTACATAATAATTATTACTGTTGTTATTTATATTTTAGGAATGGTCAAAGTTTGATATTTGGTCAAACTTTGACTTTTTAACCCAATTTAATTTTTTTAACTTTTGTATCTCCTATGAAATTATCATTTTTTTAATTTATTACTTTCAAGTACATTACCAAATTTTATTTTACTTTTTTTTATATTTGGTCAAAGTTTGACTTTTTTAAAAGTTGATATTTAGTCAAAGTTTTTACTAGTGTAACCTAGTGATGGATACGAATACTGTTATGTTAATTTGTAGGTTGGCAGTAGATTGTCAAATTTTTTATTGATCAAAGTTAAAAAATTAGTCAAAGTTTGACTTTTTTAAAAATTGAATTTTCTTTCTAGTTTAAAATTTTAATTTTGTTTTAATATATAATACATACTAGCGTTTACTATAACTTTATATTTTAGTCTTAAAGTTTTTTATTAATCGAAGTTTTACGTTTGGTCAAAGTTTGACTTTTATTAAAAGTGAATATTTGATCAAATTTTGACTAGTGTAATCTAACGATATATATGAATATTGTTATATTAATTTACAGTTGGACTTTTATAACTTATTGGTTCATTGCAAAATTTTCTCTTAATCGAAGTTAAAATTTTGGTCAAAGTTTGACTTTCTTAAAAATTTAATTTAATTTCAACGTATAAAGTTACATTAGATACTAGCATTTATAACTTTGTTATTTAGCTTTACAAATTTTTTTATCAAAATTTTAAGTTTGGTCAAAGTTTGACTTTTTATTTGAGTTTGACTTTTCAAACTTTGACTTATATAACTTAATAATAAATAGTGATTACAATGATATTAATTTGTAATGTAATAGAATATCATTTAAAAAATTATTAGTTAATATTTGACTTTAATTATGATTTTAATAATAAATTATCAAAACTTAAAAATTAATTGTCAAAGATACTAATCAAACAAGATAAATCAATTTCCAATGAAATTCATTTCTCAAACACACTAATCAAACAATGAAAAATCCATTTATAGAGGAAATCATTTCCTAAGAAATCAACTAAGAAATTGATTTCATTTCCTCTATGGAGTTTCATTACTATTAAACAGGGCCTTAGTCCCAATCTTTGACACAATAGATCTTGACATCATGATCTTAATATCATATGGTCAAATTTTGATCACATGTGCACACATCCGAGAAAATTTTGAAATTCCATCGATCTACGAAAAATATTGGGTATTCAATTAATTATAATTAATCTAATGATTACACAATAGCACACCAATATTTCACCACAACACAAGGAAATACATAGAAATCCAATCTCTGGGAAAAATCACGAGACCTAAGTCCACAAGCCAAATCTACTATGAAGATGAAGAAAATTACAATGAGTTCAAATGATATACCGACAAATGCGCATGCCCTATCAAACCCCAATGCAAAATCACATCCTTTCTCGGGTCATCTCGATAGCTTCAGATTCGGATGCTTGTCTTTCTCGTTAATGATCACACAACGAACCACATTGAAACCCACAAGGTTATCTAACGCATACCCTAATCTCTAGGGATGAATAACACTCAAAACACTTGAACAAGATGAGTTAAAATGATGGTAAAGAAGAATAGATCTCTTTGAGTAAAAGTTTTTTTGCATAACCTTCAAAAGGATTCAAAGAGAGAAGAAGAAAAGAGAAAAGGTTTTGGCTCAAGGGGGAAGAAGCTCTAGCTAGCTTTTTTTAACATCATTTTTTCAAAAATAAACTTTTATATTAAAACCTCAAAAACCATAAAAACCATAAAAAAAAGATAAAAAACATCTTTTGACAAAAAGCACGTTAACACGTCGAAATGTTGTCCTGAAATCCACGGCGCGCTGTGACATGTGTCATCACGGCGCGCTGTGACAGGTATCACAGCATGCTGCGTGTGTAGAGACAGCACACTACAGGCAAAACACAATCTTGTTTTTATACGATTTTTTCAACTCAGTTTTAAGGGCAGGTTAAAATTAAAGATAAATAATTTTGATCAAACCAAGAAGAACACCACCATCTTGGCACACACATATCCTAAGGAGATCGACATAGAGTTTGGATAGAGTGTGACAAATAGGTTCTTACAATCTCCCCCTTTGTCTCATTTTATGACAAAACGTGTTTACATTAAGATAAATTATAATTCATCAAATAAGCCCCACTAACCTATATATTGATCTATATGAGATAAAAAAATATACAATAATATATGAACACACGATCTCCCCCTAACTCTATGTCTATCCTAAGCCAAGATGAGTCTCAAACCATCACTTGCAAAATAGATAATCAATACCATGCATCCACAAACAAATAAGCATGTTCACCACAATAGATGAAACTCTCTCCCCATTTTTGTTAGAATGGACAAAGGGAGATACAACCACCACATACACCGGCACGTCATGGCCCACCAAATTAGTAAAACATAACACAGTACATCCACCAACGAGGCAATCAACCAAAAGACAGTTATAAACAGGAATAAACTAACCATCAATCCAAAATAATACATGCTGAAATATCCATAAAAAATAAACTAACTATCTAAAACAGTAATGATCCCAGTATCCAAACAATCCAAACTGACAAGAGGTAAGAAATACTTCCCTGATCATGAGGGTGGTGCACCACCAGTCCCAGCATCGTCCTTATCATCCGAAGCCATGCTGGCCCGCAACAGATCAAACTCATGCGCCAAAGTATCCACCGACGATCGCACAACACCCACGTAAGCCTGAATCACCCGAATAGACCGATCGACAGAATCAGACCGAGAGAGAATCAGGTTTTGAAAGTCAAGGGTTAAGAGAGCACGATCACGCACCGGGGCCGACGAAGATGCAGTAGCGACGGAAGAAAGCGCAGAAGGAGGAAGAATGACGGGCACATTGTGATTCTTCCACGTGGCTTCAAGAGTGTTAAGATAAGTTTTTAGAAAATCGGTGCATTGAAGAGTGATAGGAGAATGAACCGAAACACTCATGAAGGAATCTAGAATCTTGGACACAATGATGGGGAACAGGATGGCAGACTGATTGCGTGGTTTGATGCACCGAGCACGTATCAACCGCCAAATAGCGGTGCATGTACAGACCGGACAATCGGTGTCGATCAACCACATAAGATAAACCTCAAAACACTAATCTTTAGAGATGACTAATACTCAAAACACTTGAGCAAGATAAGTTAAAATGATGGTAAAGAAGAATAGATCTCTTTGAGTAAAAGTCTTTTTACATAACCTTCAAAAGGATTCAAAGAGAGAAGAAGAAAAGATCAAAGGTTTTGGCTCAAGGGAGAAGAAGCTCTAGCTAGCTTTTTTCAACATCATTTTTTCAAAAGTAAGTTTTATATTAAAACCTCAAAAACTCTAAAAACCAGAAAAAAGACAAAAAACACATTTTGGCAAAAAACACGTTAACACATCGAAATGTTATCCTAAAATCTACGGATATATCACGGTACGGTATGACATGTATCTGACTACTTGTCACCACGGTACCAGCGGGTTTCTAACACGCTGCATATATAGAGACACACGGCAGGCAAAGCACAATCTTGTTTTTATACGATTTTTCCAACTCAGTTTTAAAGGCATGTCAAAACTAAAGATAGATAACCTTGATCCAACCAAGAAGAACACCATCATTTTGGCACACACATATCAAAAGAAGATCGACACAGAGTTTTGAGTAAAATGTGACAAATAGGTTCATACAAAATTAATAATATACATACATCAAACGTGATTCTCAAGTCACTTTTCGAAATGTGTGTCACAGGAAATCAAAATCTCAATGTCTGATGTTAGTTATAGGACCATGATCTCAAGATCAATAGTTTTAAACGATCTCATTGTTTGATTCCAAGCACATGAAGCTGAAGAATCTTGAATTAAAAATAAAGGCAATATTAAGTTAATTAAGATCCCCGGTTCGATCTGGTTCAAACAAATCAAAAGCATCGTACAAAAAGTCATTTATTTGCATCGGGCTTCCAGAATCAAAGATTCCACTTCAAAAGTAGAGTAGGCTTTAGCTAATCTTGTCCTTTTTTTTATCCATTGACCAACTGCTGTACATCCCATTATATGTGAGTTGGAGCTTTCCTAATTTGCTTGTCTTCATTTGCCAAACTTCTTCATTTGCCAAAGGCTATTATAGCTCTCACAGATCTCTAGGTTGACTCCACATGCTTAGATACGAGGTATTATTATTATTATTATTATTTATTTGTTATTACTACTACTAATACGCAAAGAAAGTAATTAAAAAACATAAAATCTCATTTTGAAAAATAGATGAGACACCAATTGCTATTACCAACCCCACCTTCGTAAGGCATTATACATACCCGTCCAATTGCTATTACCAACCCCACCTTCGTAAGGCATTATACATACCCGTCCAATTGCTATTACCAGCCAGTCCAACGGACTGATCTACCATGAAAAACATCAATAAATTTAGTTATAACAGCTCTGACCGACATTTAAACACCATTTAATGTTTTAAGTGATTATCATTTTAATCTTTGACTTTAAGTGAGATCTATCATTATTTCATTTGACAGCATATTTATCCTCAATCTAAATCGCCCAAGTGGCAATCTATCATTAGAAAATATCTCAACCCTAACAACCATGCCCATAAATGAATGTGAACTATCCGATTGATGAACTGTAATATCAACTAGTAAAATAAAAAACAATGGATGATATTACAGCTTAGATATTGGATGATTTAAATTTCCTTAAAACATCATTTTTGGACATGTTGTACTTCAATCTATGATCTACTACTTTGACGACACCGATCACCCGCATCTTAAATACCATTTTGGTGATTAAATGCCAGTCAAGAGAGTCACGTCCTCAAATTTATGAGAAATCAATCAGCCTCAATGAGAAGGTTGAAGCAATTAAAAGGGCAATTTTCCAGCATTAACCATGATATTCGCAAAATGACTTCTATAGAAGATAAGGCTCCAAAGTAGAAGCTATTTGCAAAAATTAGGTCCCGTTTGAAATTCTGAGAAGGTAAGGCCTTGTTTCACAACCCTTTTCTAAGAAGCACTTTTAAAGTGCAAAGAGGTTATTGCATGCTACTAATCAAATGTTGCTTCTCAAAACGGTCTATCCCATGCTGAAAATGGTGTTATATGAGTTGCAGCGTGAGACAACTTCTCAAGACAACAACATTTTCACCTAGAGATAGCAAGTCCTTGAAAATGCTGAAAATGTGCTTTTCACCCAACATTTTTCCCTTGAGAAGTATTTTTTAGGACAAGGGTTTCCAAATAGGGGATTAAATTTTTTTGAATCCCGGAGAAATAGTTAGCTTTAATCATAGTCTTAGTAGTGAAAAGATCTGGTACAAGTGCAGCCATCTAAACACCCTCGATGTAACATCGGAATTCTTGAATCCCTGAGAATCATGCCTAGATATGTTTTGCTCATGCCAAATTTCTTATAAGTGATGATATCCATGCTGTGATACTTAGGATGCGTTTGGGTTAGTTCTTTCAAGGCAAATAGCAACTCTTTTACTCTTTGGCTCCGGCAGACAATTACTTTCATGTTTGGTAATACAGCTCCTCGCCCCATTTGCTCTAATGGGGAGTTGCTTTAAGTGATAAAACTGCTCTCTGTCAAAACAAATTTTATCTGCTTTGACATAGAGTAGGAAGAAAGTTGCTTATGCTCTTATAAGAGCTAATCCAAACACAGCCTTAGTTTCTCCAACTTGTGAAATTAGGATAGGACTTTAATAGGAGGAGCAGTACAGTGCACCCACCAAAGTCCAATTCCTAATTCTTGACTTTGAAAAATTTGTAGGCCATTCTAATGGTCGTTATTTTGTAATGGTGATAGAGTGATACTGAAACCATTAGGAGTCTCATTGGATGAAGATCCGAGTAACAGTATAAAGTGACTTGTACCATTGGATCAACTTATTTAGTCCAAGAATGGGATGGGATGGGATGGGATGGGATGGGATGGGATGGGACCAAGGAGGAGGGTCAATGGAAGAAAGAATGTCATAAAATCAATCAAGAGAATCAAAAGACGTAAGGAATATTATATAACTTCATATGACAGAGCGGACATGAAATTATATTATAGTACACAAGTTGCATCACATACATTTAAAGCACCGAAAAGAGCTTAAAGATACAAAACACCAATTCAAATACATATTGCTATAATAATAATAATAATAACAATATAAATACATAGATCCCTATCGAAGAAGACATGGAGGACAGACTGATTTGTCAAGAAAAGGAACAGTGTAGTGCATTCCTAGACAATCGCTTTTATTGCCCTTTGTTTCTTCTTTCTTCATCCAACAGTACAGAGAAAAGGGCATTCGCCCTTTAGATACTGGGCAAAATGCATTAAAATCATACCAAAAAATCCGTACACTAACAAGCACAACAACTGAAGAAAAAACCACCCAAGATAACAATAATGGAAGAGCAAGTGGTCCTCTCTCTCTCTCTCTACTTCTCATTTTCCTTCTTTCATTTGTAAAGATAAAGTCAATACAACATACAAGGCAACACCTTTTCATTGGCAGTTGGATAACTCCAAGTTGAGGAACGGACCACCCTCTTTGCTTCTGCTACTTATCTACATATAAGTGGCCACCAGTTTTTTTTCATTTTTAGAAAATCTTTTCACAATGGCTATTTGGGATTATTGTTTTCTTTCAAATATACCTATATAAAATGTATCTGTATGAGGTTTAAATGGGGTGGGTGTGGACCTTGATTGGTAGACCTTTGGGAAAATCAACAAATGGGTATGCGAGAGGATGGTCTGGCTCTGCTGATTCCCAACTGTAATTCAAGACGAGGTGATGAACGAAGATTGCAATCTCAAGTTTGGCCAGTTCTGACCCCGCACATAGTCGTGGACCACCCCCGAAAGGCATAAAGTTGTTCATCGTATTAGTAGTAATGCTCAAACAACCCGTCTGAGAATAATAAAGAAAATGTATAAAAAAATAGCCAGTTTTTAAATTCTATGCCTATATGTTTAAACTGGTTTAAGCAAACAAAGCTCTGTCACTAACAGTCTCTACCTTCCAATCCTTTTGCATAAAAATAAATAAATAAATAAATTATTTTTAATAGGTAAGCATGGAATTTAAACTCCTGAATTGAATGCTACACAGTTGACCATATCACCACTGTGGAAAAGTTCCAATTCCTTTACCTTCCAATCAAGAGCCTATAATCAGATTGTTCGGGTCTTGGACTGATGTCATACATGTCTAGTAGGTGGCCTACCACTAGGGCAATGCAGAATTGTGAAGTAGTATACCACACATGTAATTTTGTTGATATAGCCCACATACCCCTCCACCTAATACTCTAATTCAATGTCATAAATGAATGGGTGAAGTTTCCCTTCATTTTCCCTCTCCTTCCCAAGAATCTAACTCGAAACCTCTTCAATTGACACATTTTTTGAACAAATTTTAAAAACTAAATTACTATTGAATAGAGGGAGGGACCGGATAACAAGAAAACTTTTGAGATTTTGAGCTTTTGCTGTTTGTGTGTGTGTATTTATGATAGTCTCATTAGTAGTGTTAGGGTCTTTCTGATCTAAAACTCTATAACATGGGGAGCCGCTGAAGATGATGAACTAATAAAGGCTATTTTGCATATACTCAAAAAATTTGTCTTGGAAGAAAATAAAGATAAAATCTGTGTCATTCTTGCTCGTTTAATGGTTGTGATTCTTGGATGTAAAAGACATGCTAACTATTTCAAGATGTCCAATGGGATCTCCTCACCTTAAAACTACAATAAAACCCTCATTGTCTCTACTTTAAGCTGTATGGTGCGTCCTACACAATTTTTTCCTATCTAAGTTGTTGGTAGAACATCTTGTAACTTTGTTCAACTCAAAAATTATGTTTTCAGGTGCAATCCACACTATAAAAAAAAAAAACCTACTAGCGGCAGTTTTTAGTCTTGTCGTTATCAAAAACTTTCGCTATTAGTCTTGTCGCTACCAAAAATGCCTTAATAGCAAGTGTCGCTGAAATCCCATAGTTTTATAGTGCCAAGCACTTCAATATAAACCCTATGATTGATATGAATAATGATTATTGTAAACTTTTAAACCTTCTGATGAGTATTATTGTTTATGTTGAGTAATCTTCATATATGATGTTTAGTTGCTTGGGCAATTTGGATTAACCAAAAAGCCAGCCGCATGCTCTCAAAAGTAGGATGGTGAAGGTTTTATCTTAAGCCTAAGGTTAACCAAAAGAAGTTTTAAAAGATATGATTTTACATGTTAGCCCAAACGTATCATATAAAAAATGCATGCCTCTTAACGCTACCTTAGGCTTAAGATAAGGTCCTCATGGCCACCCTTCTTGGCCTATATGTCCGAGTTTTTGGCCAATCCAATCTATCCAAGAAACTAAACATCATCTGAAAAGCATACATCCAAATCATGTCACTTTGAACAATTTGGACTGATAAAAATAATGTGCCACCTAGTACTATATAACTTAAAAGTGGGAAGGTGAGGGTTTTATCATAAGCGGTAGGAGGAGAGGCGACCCCTTTCTGAGTGGGACCGGAATTTTCATCTCAACATGCAGTAACCGCAACAAAGGTTTTGGTAGATTAAAATTGTTAAATTGCCTTGATTAGATCACTTTTGGGCCCAATATTCAAAAAGAATGATCCGGATCTGAATCACTATTTCACGGTCAAATGTTAACTCCATGTGGCACAATCCCCAAAGAAGATTATGGTCATCAAGTCACTTTTAGGGATGTGTGCCACATGAAATCACCGCCTTATGGTATGATAGGTGATCCAGATTTAAGATATCAATTATGTGAAAGATTGTGGTGAAAATAATTTTTATCATCTGATTTAAAGGAGTCAATTTAAATATTCCGTTGCACATACCGGTATCCCTCGGGTATCCCTTTGTAATTTGATTTAGTAGCTAGAGAGAGTGTGGTGAGACGGGACTTTGTCTTTTTGAAGGAACTAGAGAGAGTAGTCTTTGATTTTAATTTTGTTGACTTTTCCCGTTTTAGAGGCAAAATCAGAGGGAGAGAGAGGAGAGCCAACTTTTTGATATTATTCACAATTGGGGGTGGGAGGTTAACTTTTTGATAGAATAAAAAACCAGAATGGTTTTCTTTGCTTTTTATATTAATTAAGTAGTTGAAAAGACAAAAATACCTACCCTTCAATTCGCGACAAAAATCCACTTGTCGTATTGTATGGACTATGGACCAAACCAAATTAAGCAAAGCATTGGACGATTATTTCAAAGTAGCATAGCATAAATATAATTTTAATTATGGCGAATTAATTAATTGGTAAAAAGATGGATACTAATTACCCAAATTAAGTATGGCCAATGGTCAACAAAAAGAATACTAGCTAGTCTACTAGCTACTAGCTACTATTCAGTCAAAGCATGTTACTTAAAGGAGGCGGCGTACCATCTCATCTCAGCCACTCAATCCAATGATCGATGTCGTCTGAGTGAGTTTAGTGGGACCAAATTAATATAATTTAACGATTAACAAAGAAGAGATCGAATTGAGTGAAAAATATAACGATGATCACATCTCTTAATTACTCTAAAGATTTCATTAAATTACTATTCTACTTCTTTTTATGTTTTTTATTTTTTCTAAAGAAAAAACTTCAAAACATGCTTCCACGGGTCATGGAAACCCAGCCCACTTGGGCTTTAGTCATCTGCAACCGCTGCCCATTCCCTTCATTCAACTTCTTGTATCAGAAATTCAATTTAAATACAATTTCTAACTTTAATTTTCTGTTAAAGAGGAAGGATACATAATTAAACAAGGATTTTGGTTTATTATTTTCGAAATTAAATAAAAGAAAAAGGTTTATATATGGTATGTTTGTAAGTACTAACCTGCCATCTCCACGGATTAAACTGACGAGGATCTTCGTAGATCAAAGGATCCAAATGCACAGCTGCAAATACCGGAAGAACTTTCCACCCACATGGAATGTTTAACCCTTTAAATAAAAAATATGATTAATTAGTTAATTAAGGAGGGTAATTAATTATAATAAACCATGGTAATTACCTTTGAAACTAACGTCTCGAAGAGCCTTCCTATGAACGAACCTAACCACATTTCCCAATCGGAGAGTCTCATTGATAACCTTCATACACATTAATTTTCTCTTTATTAATTAGAGCCTAGAGCCTAAAGCCTAGAGGTGAGATAAAAAAAAGAAGCAAGGTAGATGTTTTAGAGAGCTAGCTTACGCATTGTGTGAAGTGCATTTTCTTGTAGTCTTCCCAATTGAGTTGAGACTCTCCTGCCATTTTTTTGGTTGTTGAAATCTCAACGTGCTCTTCCTGTTAACAATAATATATTTTGTAAGCAATAAAAAATTTCAATTTGATGGAAAAGAAGAATGCAAAATTAAGCCATATATATATATATATGACGCCTTACCCTCAACTGCTGAACCGCTTTGGGACAATTTTGAAGGAAGTAGATAGCCAAAGCAATGGCTACTGAAGAAGTTTCATGGCCAGCGAAAAGCAAGCTCAATATCAAATCAAGAATTTGTTCTGTCGAAAGATCCGATTGCTTCAAAACCCATCCAAGAAGATCATCTACTTTCTCACTTTCATCACTTGTCATCTCACCTCTATCTTCCATTTTCCTCTCAATAAATTTAAGGATGCTCGACCTCGACTGTTTATATATATATATGTACATATATCATAAAATCATGTCAAAATTTCTAATTAATCCAAACAAAGTATGTTCAAACAACGACTGATTGCTTTTTCGTTGAGGGAGGGGGTGCAATTAGTAAGCTGGCCCTATGGGCTATGGGTAATCGTATTCCTATTACTTTGGAAGAAAGACATAACATTTGATGGGATGGCACTTTCGTTAGTTTGTTGGGTTGCAGCAACCAGGCATGGAAGATCACACAGTTGGATCTCAATCTACGGTGGTTTATTGTCGTACGTGTACCGATGATGTGACTTATATATATATATATATATATATATATATATATATATATATATATATATATATATATATATATATAATATCACCATGTCATACTGACATATCTAGCTACTACTATTTCTGTTTCATTTAGAGTAGAGTAGAGTAGACTAGAGAGGCTAACAGAGTCTGAAAGAAATTAAACACTAATTAGGATGGCCTCTCATACCTGTAAAGCTTTTCTGTATGCAGTTCCAGGTAAATTGAGAGGGGGAGACACCACTCCTTTCATGAAGGTGATGTATTCTTTCTTAAGCTGCTCCGTTTCTGCCTTTCCAGGATCCATGCTCATTATATGTTTCGCCATCAAATTGAAGGTAAACTACATACATATTTATATATAGATAGATATTAGCTAGGGATATATATATATATATATATATATGATTGATATGTATAAATTAAAATATATATATATAGTTTACTTACCTTCTTGGCTTCTTCCTGAGCAGAAAAGGTAGTATTATCTCGCCAAGAGCTTAAAACCAGCAACGTATGCTGCTCGACATCTCGTAGAAGAAGAGTGCGAAGCCTGGCATTGCTCATGAAGTTGAGAGCTATCATCCTCATGTCTCTATGCATATCTCCTACCAAAACCAACATCGACCATTTTCCTAATATCCCACCTATGCTCCTCGGGTAACTGCATTCAAACAGCCTCCCCTCGTTCTGTAATATGAATCGATTTAGCTCCGCATCTGCTGACACTATCGTTGCTTCACCAAACAAACTAGACCTGTAGATTTTTCCATACCTGCCAATTTACATACACACACTTGAGATTTTAGATAAAAATAAAATTTGGATATTATTTTTATTTTTCTGAAATTACCTTGATATGTGCTGCTCCATGTATTCTCCCATGGAAGTAGCTGAGTGAGGTTTAAGATAAGCGATAGTTTCCCCTAGTAAAGGCCAACCGACTTTTCCTTGTGGAAGCTTTAGCGTCTTCTTTCTGTTGGTTTTGCTAAACTTGGAAGCCAAAAAGAGGGTTAAAATTAATAGAGAAACCAAAAGAATAAGCTCTGCTTCAGACATGGAATGATGGAAACGCTCACGCTCTCTTCTTCTTCGGCTTCCGCTTCTCTCACACTTTTTAGTCCTGGGAAGAAAAGTTGTTTCAGACAAATAGTGAGAAGCGCAATTAGCTTTAAGGGGCTGTGTTCGGGTCTAACCGGTTTGACCGGTTTGACCGTATCCCGGAAATGAAAGGATTTTATAATGCAAAGGGTTCTGACATGGATACAGGTGTGTAGACCGTGAAAGTCAAGATTACCCTTTTTGGTTTATTGAAGAAAGGGGTTGAAAGTTGAAACTCCACCCGCACAGTGCCGACTCAGGTATAGAGAGAGACAGAGAGAGAGAGAAAGAAAGAGTCCAAGTAGAACAGGCAAAGTGTGAGAAAAGCAAAGGATGAGAGAGCATAAACTTATATGAATAAAAAGAGGGTAGAAAATTTATGAGTGTAACCTATCAACTTTTGTCTCCATATTCTCTTTTTCTTAATTGATGATCTGCTCTGTCCACAGCGTACCCACGTGCGCTTCCATGATTGGTCCCCATGTGCGACTCTATCCAGCCAACTAAATTTTTTTTCCCAACCACCAATCACACTCTTATACCATACCAATTATTATTATTATTATTATTATAAAAAATTAAAATAAAAAAGATATATATATATATATATATATATATATATATATATATATACAGGCACCAGACTATGTGCTTGGCATAAAATTATCTGTGCACCTATTAACATGGGCATACCGTCTTTTCGTGAAGCGTTATGATCATTTGACTATATTTTAATTAGAGTTAATTTTATTTTAAAAAAAGTAGATAATATTTTTTAAATATCTTGCGCCTGTCTTTTTAACCCACATCTTTTTAACCCTCTCTTTCCATCCAGGTATAAGCACTTATCTATTGAGGTGTCAATGTTTTTTCATCGGGGTGTCATTGCTTTGCTATCGAGATGTTAATGTTTCATTATCGATGTGTCAACGCTTCTCTCTCGATGTATCAATACTTCACTATCGAGGTATCCAAGGATTTGTCATTGGGAGACTCATATTTTTTAATAAAATATATTTAAAAAAATAAATCTGACACTTTTTTATAAAAATTTAAAAAAAAAAAAAACAAAGAAACCTGTAAAAAAATATGTATGACGATTGAAATAAAATATAACTTTTAAAATATTTTAAAGTATTAATCCTACTTAATAAAGTGAATCTCATTCGACATATTATTCTATACATATTATTCATAGAATAATTTGGACATAGAAAAATTTTTATGCAATTACACCGGACTTTTTTTTTTTTTTTTTGTGGGAGAGGATGCTCGGACTTATTCTCCCTCGGCCATATATATGGGAGCCGATTAGGTCCTCCAATGGAGGACGGTGACCGTCCTCTAAAATCCACGTGGAGCTCCACGTGGCATCCAAAATACTTTTTGGGTGTCATGTAGAGTACAAGTGAACAATTTAGATTAATATTAAAAAAAAATTTGAAATTTTTTTTTTTAACTCACAAGTCAAAATTTGACGATTTTCATTGGTCCACATTTCACAGTTCATAAATAGACGATAGAGATGAGTTTTAATTTTTTATTTATTTTTTAAAGATGATCTAAGCAATGCACTCAAAGTCCACGTGGCATCGAACAAATATTTTAAGTGCCCCATAGAACTCCACGTGAAAAGTTAAAGAACGCATGGATCAAAATTTCGTCTGATACCGATACGTATCGGACAATGCGTATTGGTATCGGAGTTGAACAATACGATACATTTAAAACATTTAAAGTACCGTATAGTTCAATTGTATGGCAGATATCAATACGTATCGTTCTAGAGCTCGGATGATACATATCGGTAACTCGAAATTTTGACCTATAAGAGAACGGATCTTTTTTCCTATATATATTTTAAATAATCTAAGCAATGCACCCAAAATTTATGTAGCATCGAATAAATATTTTTAGTGCCAAATAGAGCTCCACTTGAAAGGTTGGAAAACGGATCTCTTTTCGTGTATGTGTATATATATATTCGTGTGTGTGTGTGTGTGTGTATATATATATATATATATTAGGCGTAAAGGGAAGGTGGAGGCGAAGTATAAAGAGCCACGTGATACTCCAAGCGAGCAGAGTGACCAACTCACCCACCCGTGCGTGGGTGAGTGTGGCCGCTGCCCTTTTCCTAACCTCGACACGTGTTAATCAAATCATTAACTCCATGCGCTTATATTCCTTGTGCCACTGACGTTGACACACGTGTTTCCTGACGCCAGACCGTCCATTCTTATTTCTTCTGCCTTTCCTTCTTTAATTTATTCTGCCTATACCATCTACGCCCGCCCATAACCTACTTGTCTTTCTTCCTGGGTTTCATTTTTGTTTTTTCTTAAATAAATAAATAAATAAATATATATATATATAACAAAAAAATAAAAAATAAAAACTATCATAATAATATACTCACACAATCACCGAAACTAATAAGAGATTTTGTTCATAAGCCCTTTTTTATTGGGTTGATTGCAAACTTGCCGCCCTAACTATATCTTTACTAAATATTTTGAAGAAGACAGTAAGAAACGATGGCATTGAAATTAAAGAAAGAAAGAAGAAAGAGGACCAAACCATTAGGGTTTAAATAAATTGGACCCTCGCTGTACAGTAATATCCTCATGGCTGCATCCTTCGACAATCCAAACAATCTATATAGCAGCTCATCAGTAGAATATGTCTAATTAAAAGTCATTATCGTAAAAATAATAATAGAGCCATCCAATCAATACAGTTTAATATTAATAGTCAGAAACTTAATACAATTCTCTATGTTAAAGTAAATGGAAAAAACAACTCAAATCTCCCAAATAGCATAATTTTTGTGCTCGTAGTAAACTATGAGCCACCTTTCTCATGACTTGGATTGTCCGAAACTTCTTGGATGTTTATGATCTAATTATACAAAGTCATTTGTCATTTATCAAAAAAAATACAAAAAATAGGACTGAGGGATATATATATATACTTGAATAAAGTAGATTTAACAAAAAAAAATTGACATAACACCTTATGGCATAATGGTCCGGGATTTACCGATACATATTGGAAAATTGGTTGGGTTGCTAATACTTGTCGAATATATTGGATACACATTGGCCAAATAAACTAATATTTAAGTGTCTTTTATAAAATTAGAAAATATAAATAAATTGAAAATTTTACATAAAGGACATTTTTTGGTATTTATATTTGATTATATGGCCCGATATTTGACCGAATGTCAAATGAAAGTGTTGAAAAAATTAAAATATTGATTCGAAATAATACAGGAAATCGATTCGAGGCACGAGAAATATTGTTGTCTTTAAACTAATGTTTGCCCGCACCACTTCGACAAAGTGATCACCAACAGATTACTGACAAACTGGTTTTATAATACAACGAACTGACTTGTGTAAATTTATTATCTCTTTGAAGGATTTGACGAATCCGATCATGTTATCCAAATACCAAATATTACAAGAACGCTTTAATAAAGAACCTTTAAAGACATAATAAGATAAGAGAAAAAAGACTTTATTATAGTGTATAAAACAATGATTTTAAATTCCTTAAAAAAAAATCAAGTAATATATTAATACACCCTTTTCCTATGAAAAGATGCTATACACATCTCTTCGAAAAAGATGCGATCACTTAGGAAAGGCGCCTCTTTTGAAAAAACACCACTTTGAAAAGACATTTTTTAAAAAATGATAAATAACTTTGAAAAGACACTTTTTTGAAAAAATATAAATTTTAAAACTTTTAAATATTTAAAAGAAAGGTGTATACAGTAAAATTGAAAATATATCCGCCGATATGTATCGGACCTGGACGAGATTATCCATTAGAATTTGGTGGGCAAGGAGAGTAGAAATTGAAAAGAAAAATTAAATATAATCGAAAGATATATGCATCAGTATTGATTATATTAGGATGGTAGAGAGGTTGGATATGGGGAAGAGTATAATGAATTGTGTCTGTGTTTCAGGCTTTATGTCACATTACCCTTTTGTCACTCTGATTGTGACATCAACGTGGGAGCAGGCAGCTAATAGAATGCGAAAATGAATAGCCGTTGGTTTCAACTCTCATTTTTTACCATAAATCTTCTGTTTTTAATGTACACCCCCTAACCTATAGTTAGGCCACTGCACCTTCATATCATTCAGTTGGGACTTGGGATTCGTTTCGGTTTCGGTGGGGACCTAAACCGAATTTTGAACTGAAATTTCTGCGGAAATCTTCCCTAGAGTACATTAATACATGAAAATTTTGACTTTTCGTTTCGATTTCGATGGGGACTGAAATCGAAACATTTCAGCCAAAATCTTTACATTTCGACCAAAATTTTGAACCATAAGAGGGAGGAAGACCTTCATTCATATTTGCCAAGTAAGGAATTTTTAGTGATGAAGACTTCTTACTATAGAAAATTAGTGATAATGAACTTTTAAGAAATTATTTAGTGATGACATCGATCTTTTCTCTTTCTTAAAAATCATATATGACTAGAATACTTTTATTAAATATTGATTTTAAAAAAAATAAAAGCAATTGTAGTCAATTTCTTTTAGTGATTGAGACAATTATCTTTCTAAAAAAAAATACCATTAAAAGATAGAATATAAAAATCAAAATATATTATCTTACTAAAATATAATATATATATATATATATATATATATATATATATATATATATATATATATATATATATATATATATATATATATATATATATATAACAATAAATTACACAAATAATTAAAATAATAATAAAATTACTCAATATAGCTCGATATGACTTGATATTAGCCAATATGACCTGATATTTTAACCATAAATCGAATTGTGGGTAATAGCGTATTGAGTGGGAGATATTTTGATACATGATACACCCCATATTTTAAACCATAATTTTACCTCTACTTTTGTATTCAATTGATCTTGCATATGTTTATCAATCTAGGTAGTTAAACTAATAGCTTATGATTGACATATATCTCAACCAAAAAATATGCTTATTATAAATTCAAATCATCCAACTGGTACACTTAATTTCGCCTATTAAAAAAATTATGAAACCATGTATTTTAAATTGCATTGATCATATGGTACAAATCTTAGATTGCATGGGTTGGATGGTCCAACTAATCAGTTGGATGAATGAAAAATGTGTCTCATGTGTTTGAAATCTAGAAGTCAATTGGTCAGGATTCCTGAGTAGTTGATTGACCACAACTCTTGGCTTATTGGTCAAGATTCCTAGTCGAATGGTTAGAAATCTTAACTGATCGACTAAGAATCATAGCCGATCAGCCAAGATTTGTGGTTAATGTACCACCCAAGAATCCTAACAGATCTACCTATAGATTTCATACACGTGATGTACATCTTTTATTAATCCAATAGATCAATTGGATCATTCAATCATTGCAATCTAAAATCGAGTATAATCAGTCTTTGTAATATCCCGATTCGATATAGGTTCCAATATCGAGCCTTATCTATCAACCTCAGATTCGACCATCAATCTTACAAATGATCCAGCACACGAAATTTCCTCAATTCAATATAGGGTCAAATAAATCAAATATACCCATACTAGCCGTTATTTCAACAGCTTTTTGCATTTTTTTAGTAATTATTATTATATTAAATTAATTATTTTGATAAATTTTATTACTTGAATCATATATTTTATTAAATTACAAGAAAAAATCATTTTAATATTTTATTTAATGACTAATAGTATTATTATTATTCTTATAACTTTAACTTTTAGTGATACTTTTTTTAAAAGTTAACCATCTCCATCATTATAAAATAACTTACGGCAGTTGCTTTTTAAAAAAAGTAAAAAGAATTATCACTAAATGAAGATATTCTAGTCATATATATAAATAAATTAAATACGAGAAAGCAAGAAAAAAAAAAGGCCCTATCGCTAATTTAGTATAGTGAGAGGTCTTTATAAATAAAAAAAAGCAGCACGAGGGAGCACCAACTACACTAATAAGGGTTAATTAATATAACCCAACTCACACCTTGTAAAGACAAGGTTGAGAAACAGTTGGAGGACGAGCTTCAAACCCACGACCTCCTCCCTCACAATGGAGGTTACCAACTGGGCTAATGCCTCTTCAGTTCCCTTTTCTTTTTAATGTAAAAGGTAAACAAGTGAGCGAGGCACTAATTTGCAAAAGTGTAGTTGTGATGTCCTTGGACTGTCCTATATATAATTTGTGATTGGGTGCATGGGTCAAAATTTCATCCGATACCGATACATATCAGACGATACGTATCGATTTTGGATTGGGACGATACGGTACATTCAATGAACCGTATCGCCATTTTATATGCATATGCTCAGACGATACATTCAATATATCGTCCGATATTTTACTATTCTAATACGTATCATCCGATACGTATCGGATACCCGATATTTTGACCCATGATTGAGTGGGTAAAAAGAAAAGAGAGAGCGACGGAGGGAGGGAGGGAGGGAGGGAGGGAGGGAGGGGCGTCAGTGAAAAAAACACAGATTTAATTCCCCAAAATTCTTATTCTTATTGTCGAGTCAAATACAACAAAAGAGTACTTCTCAATTTATTTATTATTTATTTTTGTAGAAAAACAATAGACATGGGTAAGTAGTAAGTAGCCAACTCCTCCTCTATGAGATCTACGTGATGTACTGATCAGCCTACACGTGTCCTCAATCATTGTGTTCGTGTGCTGCTAAATTATCCACTCCCCAATACGACAAAAAATAAAAAATATAATAAATGAAAATTAGAGAGCTGCTGCCCCTAAACCTAACAACTATGACTGCTTACCCGCCAAAAATACAAACCTCACGTCTCTTTATTGTTATTATTAGACTTCGGCAAAAGGGATAAACAAGCCAAGCAGCAACATCATCTTTTTCTTCTCCTATTCTTCCATTCTACCATCCTCCTTATTCTCCCCCATTCTACCATTCTCCTTCCTCTATTTCTCCCAGCCATAATATTGGAATCATGGAGGGCATAAAACATAAGCACATACCATCGGTTATATTTAATTTTAACACCTCTATCACTACTCATAAGGCCAATGAAAGATTTTTCTACCTACTTTGAGTTCAATATATGGGTTCCTCAAATAAGACCATAGCTCCATTGATAGACCATCAATCCTATAATATAAAAGAGTACTTTTATTTTCACCCACCAAATCTTTGAGTTCACCTACTTAAACACGTGCGAAGGAAAAAAAATGCATGTTGTGAGTGCCCTCAAAGATTATATTGGTGGCGAGTGAAATTTTGAAATTCACCCACTTATTTGGATGTTATTTTTCATCTTCATCTTCTTCCTCTTTCTCTTCCTCCATCGTTCCGACGAGTCTTCTGTTCCGACGAATACTCCATCCGGTGCGTCATTCACCCCCCATGAAACCCACTTCTTCTTCATTAAAAATCAAAATTTCAGGTAAAATTTCAGTCGAAAATTGAAATTTTGGCCAAAATTTCAGTCCAAATTATCATTTCAGTGGGGACTGAAACTGATCATTTCAGCCGAAATTTCAGTCATTTCGGCCGAATTTTGATCCTTGTTCTTCGTCGTTCCAATGAGTCTTCTGTTTTGGTGAGTCGTTCACTACCATGAAACCCCCTTCGAAACCCATTTCTTCTCCATATGTTACGATGAGTCGTATACCCCCATGAAACCCTCCTAAAACCCCTTATCCCCATTTTATTCCGACGAGTGATATAACCTTGTGAAACACTTTTGAAACTCACTTCTTCATCTACTCCTTCCTCTTTAAACTTATAAAAATCCTTTGTAAACCCTAAAAACAAAGAGAAAACGTAAGAAAAAAACTTATCTATCTCTATGATTGGGGGTACCCACTATCAGTGGTTTAAAACTAGCAGTGGATACCCACTGTTAGTTTTTAAATTTGACTCTGTCAATTTTCCGTCACTGACAGTCGATACTCAGTCTCATACACAGACACATTTTTTTTCCTTCTTTTTCTTATACTTACGTTTCTCCTTCTTTTTAGATAATTTTCAAATATAGTACATGAGTTTTGAAGTTTTCTCTTCTTTCTTCTTGTTCTTTTTTTTTTTAAGATTTTCATGCCTTTTTCTTCTTAGAGTTTCAAAAGGGTTTCATGGCTTCTTCTTAGAGTTTCAAGAGTTTATGCTTTTTTTTTCTTAGGGTTTTAAGAGGTTTCGTGGGCTTTTTCATCCTTGGTATCGCCGGTATAGGAATTGACATCACTGGTAGGCATCGTCGTCATCGACATCATCATCGAGGAAGGAAGAAGATGTGAGTGTACAAAAAGAATTCACGTTGGTGAATCCTTTACAAATATTCACCCCAGTAAGTGGGAGAACTCAAAGATTTGGTTGTTGGAAATAAAGGTACTCAATATAAAATACCGAAGTCAATAATAAGATCAAGTAATCTTATTTTTCCACATTTCTTCTTTGCCAAAAAATCACAATGATTGCAAGTTACCAACCATCAGGCCAATCCCCTGCACGTTATGGCTGATCATGAGAGTTTCTATCCGATGGTTGGAATCATCTCACCAGTGTGACTTGAGAGCTATAGACGGGCAAAATATTTGACAATCTGGATTGATCTCACCAAAAAAGTAGATTAAATTGAATAACAAATCAATCAATGGAATTTGTTCAATGTTTATAACAATAACAGTCTTAGCTACAAGCCAAGATACCATTTCATCCACCACCATAGTCTTATCCAGTCTACTATTTTGTTTGGGTCAGCTTTGTATGATACCCATATCATTTATCATCCATTATTAGGGGGTGGGCACAACTGTGTACAAATTTTTTTATACTTGGATTCTTTCACAATGCTTTCGTATCCCACGAGGTGGGCAGAGGAGATGGAGCTGTTTCCTGTTGATGACTATGATTTTGGAATGCAAGAATGCCTTTAAATGAGATTTTTGTCTTTATTAGTTGAGGCTTATGCGAAGTTTCTAGGCACATGCACATTTTAAGTAAGATATGGTTCATAAGCTCCCACGCTGATCCCACACCACTTTGATTATATATGACTTTAGGCAAGTGGTAGGAGAGATGATATGTCTGAGTGTGGGGGGAAGTAGAAGAGGGCCCCTTCCTCGTAATAATGAAATAGCTTTTGCAATCATAACTCTCCTTTGCCTCCTCAGTCTAATCACATGAAACCAATCATCAAGGCAACCAAATCTCAACTCAGAAAAAGGAAAAGGCAGTGAGCAACCTCATGACTTTCAAACTGGTTGTGGGGTGAACAATCCAACCCCTTCTCTTTATCTTTTGTTTTTTTATTCACAATAATATATATATATATATATATATATATATATATATATATATATATATATATATATATATATATATATATATATATATAAAATAATTGTTAGGTTTATAATATTTTTTCACATGAAAAGTGGGATTCATTCAATACAATAGGCTGGCAAACTTTTAACCTGAGAATTAAGTAAGGGGCTGCCACTAACCCCCCACCAAATGTTGAATATCCTCCATTAAGTACAACTAAAAACTGTCGACTACTTTTAATCGGATGAGTTTTTCATTCCAATCCTTCACACAACTGATCTTGAGATCCTGGGAATATCATC
This sequence comes from Chloranthus sessilifolius, assembly GCA_021018995.1. Taxonomy (NCBI): domain Eukaryota; kingdom Viridiplantae; phylum Streptophyta; class Magnoliopsida; order Chloranthales; family Chloranthaceae; genus Chloranthus; species Chloranthus sessilifolius. The sequence continues at coordinate 592,720 of CM037584.1, forward strand.
ATACTGTTAGTTTCTTATTCCATATGACACAAATCTCCAAAAGGGACCTGTGAGTATTGTGTGTGCTACATGGTCTTTGAGTCACTTTTTTGGGATGTGTGTCATGTGGAATAAACATTTGACTATCTGATGATATGCCCATGATCTCAAGATCAATTGTGTGAAAGATTGGAATGAAAAACGATCTCCATCGTTCGATTAAAAGCAGTCAACATTTATCAGCTGTACTTAGTGGGGGATATTCAACCTTTGGTGGGGAGTTAGTAGCAGCCCCCATAAGTAGTTAGGTAGGGTAGGTAATCCTTCATCGCTGACTAGACATGAATTATTTGACCTCCATTGTTTCTTTTCATACTAAAAAAGCAAGATCTAGGAGTCATCATAATGGAATTGAACTATACATACTGAGAGGGAACCAGAAAGCCACATTAATTTACTCCTAAGTGGGAATGAATGAACTGATTCTTCGGGGATCTATTATGCACATAAGAACAGGTGTTAAAGAGAGGTACATCTTTCTTCCTAAACATTCAAATAATCATATTTTTATAAAACCCACTTTGCTTATTGACAGAACTATCTATAAAGGCAAGAAGAGAGTTTTCTACAATCATTACTAACCATTTGACTGTCATATGAGGGGAGGGGATTATGCATTTGACAGCCATGTGACATGTGACCTATAAATAAGGTTAGCTGGATAGGGGATGTGACACCTTCGCCTTAAACCAGTCCTTGACCATATCATCACCAATCACCATCTATAACTTTGCACACATGGATGAGGAAAAAGAAAGTAGCAATACATGGAGAACCAACCAACAAGCTTTTTAAAAGATGGTTGCTTATGCAACCTGCAAAGCAACTTATGTTTTCCTTTGAAGAGTAAGTGTTTTTCTGCTCAATAAAGGAGAAAACTAACTCTTATTCATATACACTTTTCATGAAAGAGTTTTTGGAGATAGACATCTGCCTACCATTGGTTGAAGACCCTAGTCATGGGTTTCATTGGAAGGAGCACGCACCAATGATCATGATTTAATGGATTACATCATAGTTCATTATTGGTACTACTCCCATGAGCAAGCTATTACACATGTGACGTATCCTCAAATTTGAGCATCAAAATTGGAAGATGAACTATACAATGGTTTAGATTATTCTTCTACAGAATAACTAAGAAAATAAAATAATAAATAAATAAAACAATTTATGCAACTAACCTACAGCCCATATGGAAAAGATTCTTTCAAATATCTTTGGTGTAGGGAGTATAGATAAAATTATTGATAAAGAAAAAAAAAGAGAACATAGATAGAATTCCGTGATAAAGCCTTCATTTATAGGGGTTCTCAACTTCTCATACTCATCAAAGAACAAATAGAACACAGACCCTTTACAAAGAGTCCCGTGCGTTGCTTTGAATACAAATGTTAGACGCTACACATAATAAATAAATATTCAATAGTTACGCTACCCACAACTATATTTTACTTCTTAGTTCATAATTAAATATTTTAATATTATCACGCACTTTCCTCATGGATAAGACTCGACTATAAAACAATGAACTTATAGGAAGCAAAAGTAAAACTAGCACTACCATGAGCCACCAAAAAAAAATTATATAAGAAGACTTTTTACCCTGTCTCTCCCTTAGAGTTGGGTTAAAGTGTTATGTTAGAGATCCAGGACAGTAAACTTGGTAAGAAGGAGAATGATAGTTACACAGAGAGAAAACATTGAGTTGTTGAAAAATGATTAAACCAAAAACAAAAATAAGATTGATGCAAACTCTTTGAGAAGTGCCCTTGCTTGAAGAGAAGAGCTACAGTTGCAGTGATGATTCGTTGTCGAACTCATAAACAACATTTTGCTACCTATCCAGAGAAGGACAAGGAAGAGATTAAGGTTGAAATGTGTACCAAAGGCTTGTGAACAGTAGCAAGTGCTCTCTTCCAAGAAAGAACAAAAAATCTTCATCTAACGTCTCAATTGCTTCAACCAACCATCCATGCTATTTGGTATTTATAAGGATACTTGACACTTCATAGTCATTCATGATTTAATTAGTTTAAGTTGGTCATCCTTGGAGTAACCCCTGGAATGAATATTTAGCATTTCAAGTGTCCCATAAATTATCACTTTAACTAGAGACGTGAATTCCCAATAAAATTTTGGTATTTCGAAAATACTTCTAAAATTTTCAAAATACTAAATATTCCCAAAAGACTTCTGTTATTCCGAGAAGACTTCTCATTCCGGAAAGACTTTTGAAATTTTCAAAAAGCTTTTGGATTTCTTAAGAGGCCTTTTGATTTTTCCAAGTAATATTAACTTTTACCCATAAAATAAGATGCATGACATAAATCCATGAGCTAGATATTTATGTGCACAAGTTGTAGAGATAAATGCACATTAATATCAAAGAGACTTTAGAATACCACTAAAAAACTTTTCCTCAATAAATGGCCCAAAATCCAATATGACACATCTTATATATTATTGAATACCACATACAAGATGAACGGTTTAGTTCAATCCATATATCTATAAATCTCAATGTTATTCCTTTGATCAGTTGGGGGTCTCTAGGGTCTGATCAGACCAATCCAAAACATGCACATACCAGTTGTCTAGCATGGGGGTCCCTCGAATGTCAGGATTCATACATGTTCTCGAACGGCTGAGATTTGATTGATAACATAGTAGAGTCTCTTTGTTTTTTTATGACATTAAATGCAATGTGTCAGCCACCATTGTCCGAGAGTCCCAGTTTCATTCCCAGTGGAGAACAACCATTAAGAAGTGGGTGTATCAAACTCAGCCATCCTTGCTCTCGTTCAGTGATTCATTTTGGGATATGGACTCAGCAAAATACTTCCCTTTCTAGAATCATTTAGGGGTTAAACCAAACTCCCCAAAAACACTAAGTCTTTATCTTACTGAGTAATATGCCACCAAGGTAATTAAGAAGTTCGGTCATGCAAGGTCATATCCAGACAATCCACGCTTAACTCAAATGATCAGAAGTACACCAACAACTTTCGGCCACCTTAACCTTCTTTGAGTACACCTAGTACAAACTTAGGTCCCTTTTTACAAGGATTTTACCTTTACCTCCAAGGCTCCTACACTTGTCGGGGTTAAGGGCTTCAAAATGGTTATATACTTTTACCATCTTCCCTTAAACTCTACCTAAGAGTTTGACCTTACAAGTGGGCCCAATCCCTAACCATGTTCCCAGTGATCAAACTAACAACAGGGAATTTGATCAAGTTCATACTAACTTCATCAAGAGGAGGGTCTACCGAAATCCATGTACATAGAGTTCAGGGTGTGATCTCAGTAATAATAAAGGACCTGGCAACATGGAGTTAGAACAGATAAAAAAAAATAGAAATACTTAGTACAATTGGAGCTGAAAGTAAATTTTCTTAATAATTTGTCTTAATTTAAATTTTTCCTTTTAGCTGACATTTCGATCTTTCCTTGACAACAATCTAATGTCGTAAAATAGTGAGTAACTTTGACCCTAACAAATACTCATTTGGGTTCTCGATTAAGATGAGGTCAAGATCTCTTTTAAACCCCAAATTTTAACTACAACCCTAAGTTAGTCGTCATCCTTGGGTCACAACTCTTCAAGTGTGTCTAACAATAAGGAGTGTCAATCTCCTTTTAGAACAACCCTATCAAGATAAGGATTGGGGTACCTTCATTTCCAACCCATTATTCTTCCATCTGACTCCAATTTCAAGTGCTTAAAACATTGACTGATTTGAATCAAACAATGGAAAATCGTTTTTGGTCCTTATCTTCCACATAAAAGATCTTGAGATCATGATCCTTCCAGCAAGCAATCAGATTCTGATTTCACAGGGCACACATCCTGAAAGTGATCCAAGAAGGATGTTTGATGTACGCCTCTGATCATGTTCATTTTTTGGGATGTGGGCCATGTGGAATAAATTTTTGACTGTGTGATGGTAGGCTCATAATCTTTAGGTCTATTATAACATTTGACCCCAATCTTCCACACAAAGGATCTTGAGACCAACATTAGACGGTCGGTTTGAATTCCACGTGCCACAGATCCCAAAAAATGATCCTAAAATCAAGTTCGAGCATGATGTGTTCCATATGATTTTAGGGGCACTTTTTGGGTATCCATTCCACGTGAATAAAAAATTGGCCGTCTGATGATAGCTCATAGTCCTAAGATCCATTGCGTGAAAGATCAGGGTGAACAACATTCTACATCGTCCGATTTGAAGCTGTGAAGGGTTTTCAAGGGGTCTAAGGATTAATGTTCCTCTTGGGTACTCAATCTATAAGTCCCATTTTCAGTTGTCCACCTTTGCGTCTTACTTTCCCTTCAGGATCCCCACCTAAGTATCTTACACACCGAATCTATTCTTTCCTTTGGCTACATAATGAAAAGTTTTACCTCAGGTTTTCCCTTACGTTACATCCATATGCATACCATCAAGTAAAAGAATTTTTTTTATTACAATAGTCTCATTCTACGAATCAAATCATAGTGACGTGTCGATGATAGAGATTTGGTAAGAGGAGCAGTAACCATGGATTAGACCTTCCTCAGTAGTGATGCCCTCAAGCTTGTAGCGTTGAGGTTAGGGGTTCAAATCCCATGCTTACCTATAAAAAAAGGAAAGACAATTATTTACTTCACTATGTCCCGAATGTAATAAAACTTTTTCTTGATGTGCTTTGTCTTCATGATGCTTGTCATGTTTAGTGGCCTTCATGATACTTGCCATGTTTAGTGCTCTTTATAACTGCCTCGTTATTACAATAGAGTGTGATCAATTGTCCCTCACATCCAAAGAGAAGGCAATTCTTAAACGAAATATTGATCCACTCAACTTCAATATCGGCAATTGCACATGCTATGTATTCGTCTTCCATAGTGCTATTAGCAGTGCATGTTTCTTTCTTGTTATATACCAAGAGATAGCAACCCCTCCATAAGTGAAGATCCAACCAGATGTAGATGAGCTATCGTGAATATTTCCTCACCAATCGGCATCTCAATAGCCTTCTAACAAAAGAGAATAATTTTCATAAACTAAGCCAAAATGTTTAGTTCCTGTCATGTAGCAAAGAAGTTGAGTCACAACTTTCCAATGTATCATGTTGAGGTTATTTGACAAGTGACTTACTACAGAAATTATATAGGCAATATCCGGCCTAGAGCTTGTCATTAAGTGCATGAGACTACCAACGACATTTGATTCTTTTTCATCACTTCCTTTTCAGAGATGGATGTGGGGCATTAATCTTTAGATAGCTTCAAACCACGATTTAGAGGAATATTTAAAATGGGAGCAATAACCATATCAAGCAATTTGAAAATTTTATTAACAAAGTGCTCTTGGAAGAACTATATGATTTTTCTTTTTTGCTCACAGTGAATTTGAATTCCAAGAACAAATTCAGCTTCCCCTAAGTCTTTGATATCAAATGTGGACTTGAGCCAGTCTTTTACTTCAATTGCAAGGGATTTTTTTAATGGGTAAGCTGGGCTCAAACTTGCGACTTTGAGGTTGCAATACTGTGGACCTTCCAAAATGTTCTTTTTATTTATTAGAAGGATGTGCTTCCACTAATCGACGAGATATCATCAATATAAAGAGCCAAAAGTAATGTCACATCTCACTGATCACAACATAAATAAATCAATCAGAATCAATGAAGTGGAAGCCAAAACCTTTAGTTTCTCACCAAGTTTTGAGAACCACATCCTTTGTGCTTGTTTCAGCCCATATAAAGACTTATGAAGTCGATACACTTGGTTCTCATGTCCTTGGACAATGAAGCCCCTGGTTACTTCATGTATATTTCTGCTTGAAGATCGTCATTTAAGAAAGTTGTTTTGACATCCATCTTATGCATTTCTAAGTCAACCTTTGCAGCAATTGATGTTAGAATAAGAATTGGCTTGATCTTTGTGACAACAACAACAGTTTCAAAGAAGTCAATTCCCTCCTTTTGAGCAAATCCTTTTACTATTAATCCAGCCTTATAGTGATTGATAGTGTCATCCGGGTTAGACTTCATTTTTAGCATCCATTTGGATTCCATTGGTCTTACGCCATTTGGAATATCAGCCAATGCCCATTCTTTACGATTGAATCATATTCATTTTTAGTGCTCTATGCCAACTTTCTTTGTCGGGGCTATTCAATGCTTTCGTTACAATGACAGGATCAGGCAGTTCACCTAAAAGACCAATATAGAAGTCCGGTGCTTTCTGAATCCTTTCACTTCCTCTCAACATAGAAGGGAAAGAAGTAGATAGAAAATAGATAAAAGTTCCATTTGTTTCACTAAAATTTAAATCTTCTACTATTTCCTTTTCAAAGAGTGACTGGGTTAGGATTCAAAAAAATTTATATCCAACTAACCACAAGAGTGTTTGAAGAAGGATCCAAGAAACTATATGACTAAGAATCAGGTTCGTATCCAATGAAAATGACTTTGTCGATTTTGGGATTTTAGGATTACGTTTAGAATGGTGAGAAGTTGAAATAACATGAGCAATGCTTCCCTAAATTCTAAGATGGTTAAATAATGGTTTAAGGGGTTTTAGAAAGGAAGACGAATTTGAACATAACAAATGGATAGAAGAGCTTCTCCCAAAGATTATAAGGAAGACGGGATTGCAATAATAAGCATCGAACAATTTCTTGGAAAGTTCTATTCTTTCGTTGAGCTAAACCATTTTGTTGAGGTGTATAAGAAGCGGTTGTTTGATGAATGATCCCACGAGTTTTTTTCAAATTCAAACCATTCATTTGACAAGTTCTCACCTCCTCGGTCTGTCCTAATGGCTCTACATCATTTACCCAATTGATTGTCAAGAAAGGACTTATATTCAACGAATTTGGAGAAAACCTAAAATTATTTCATTAAGATATAGACAATAGTGTATCTCCAAAATCATTAATGAATGTGATAAAGTATTCTTTACCTCCGTTCGTGCACAATGTTATTTTTTCACATATATCCGACTGCAGAAGAGCTAGAATTTCAAAACACCTTTCAACTTTACCGAAAGGTAATTTAATGAGTTTTGAAGATATACAAGAGTCACAATCCATAGAGCTGAAAAAAAAATCAACATGAATGGTACCAACGGAGGTAGGGCTCTTCACTTTATGAAGATTAGAGTGACACAATCTTCTTTGCCATAAGTCTTAAAGAAAATGAATTTGAAGACAAGAACTAAACGTTATTTATAATTTCATTGGATGCAAGATTAAGCTTGTACATGTTCTCAAATCGAACCCCACTCCTAACATGTTTTCATGCAAAATTATAACCCTTTCACACTAAAACATGAATTCATAACCTTTTTTTGCCAACAAAGCAACCGATACAATGTTCTTGGAAAAGGAATGAGCAAATAAAACATTGTGAAAAGAAAATAACCAGAAGAAATATTAAGCTTCACGGGTCCTTTTCCTATAACAAGACATTGAGTCCCTTCACCCATGATAAGTGGTGTCCCTTTAGAAGAAGTGAAAGATTGGACCAGTGCTTTGTTCTTAGTAACATGTGTGCCACAAAATCAAGTCACCAATCTTCATTTGAAGATCCTTCAAGCATGACTACATGCAATTGAGTGGCATCTTGGTTCTTGGCTTTGTCTTCGGCAAGTTGGGGACGATCTTTCATTATATGCCTGAGTTTATCGCAGTAATAACATAACCCATGTACCTTGTTAGGTCGATAATTCTTCTTTTCTTCTGATTTTCCATCTCCAAAATTTAATGATCCCTTGCTGAAGGTCTTCTTGAGCTTGAACCGAGAATTTTTTTGGGACTTGATGATCTTGGGCCCATTCATGTTTGGTAAAGGCTGGGAGAAGGCATGAACATGATTTCTATCAGATTTAGGCTCAATAATTTGAGCCTTCGCTCTCTCTTCTATCTTGAGATAATTTCCGAGATCCTCAAGAGATTTGAAGGAAAGATGAGAGAGGCAAACTTTTGCTTCATCTCATGAATTTGTAAGACTTTTGATTATAACAGATACTTTATTTTTTATCGATGGGTTCTCTCCGAAAATCTTCAATTGTGATAGGAGAATTTCAATACCTTCAGGATTATCTGGGATGGACTTTCTCTCAACCAAGTGATATTCGAAACGTTCAATGACTGAATAATGCTTCTAAAGTTGTTCCCAAAGTTCTTTGGCTTATTCGAACTCTTCAAATATTTGAAATAAATTCTTTAAAAGATTATTGATAGAGTACCCGAGCTATGAAGTTATCCCTGACATACTTGTCTAAAGCTCCATGTTATTGTTTGCAAACAACTTGCGAGGCGGAGGCATCAAAGATTGGTGTTGATTCCTGTACCACACGACTGTTGAAATAGATAAACTACGAACTAAAGAGAAGAAATACCCATCTAGGGTTTATTAGAGAGAGAGACACGAATGAGAGGGAGAGCGAGAAGAGAGCTCAATAGACACTAATGAACTACATTGGTGCTATTCCAAAGATTATTTGAGTTACAAGATAGGCCCTTTATATAGAGGGCTACATGGAGACCAATTACATTTTTACTTAACTTGGGACTAAAACCCACTACGCACACTTCTCATACTAATATATCCGGTGTTGCTCACTAGCACATTTTATCATATATTACATCTTTAACACTCCCCTCAAGAGTATCATCGATGCTCAACTTGCCAACGATAAAAAGAAAAGAGCCCCTGAACCATCTCCCCCCCTACATTGATAGGACAAAAATAAAAGACCATAAGGTCACAAATGAGCTACTTTTCCTAGTAGTGATAAAAGACCATTAGACCAATAAAATGGTTGCATATAACAGCAGAAAAAGGCCACTCATCAGCAATATAAGAAGGGACAGTAGGCAACAAAAGAGTATGGGTTAAAACCACATCCACATATACATCAGCATAAAAAAGGGAGGAGGAATAGGAGATTGTAGCATCCAATAGAGAGCGAGCAGCTCAAAGTACTTTGAATTTTATATTCTCAAGGCAGCAGTAGCACCAGCGGCAATGTCAACACTATCAGCATTCAACCATACATTTTCACGAACATCTATTATGCAAGCAGAGCAGCATAATCAAAATCCCCAGACCAGCAAAAGTACCAATAATCCAATCACCATGTAGCAGCTTCATCATAAAATATGGGGCACCATAGACCTCAAGATTTCATGGATCTCAGAGGAAGAGCAAGGAAGAACAACAACAGACCATTTAGGTCACCAATCCAAAGCTACAAATACAAAATATAGTTGGTGGTATCACCAATTTATAGATCTAAACCAAATAACATCAATAGGCAGCTTGAAACGAGTGGCATACCTCCACGAAAATCCACATATCTTCTTCGAATCCCATCCAAATCAAACAAAATAAGATTCAATAGATGTCTAGGGAAGAAGGAATCAAATCCATGCAGGTTCATGAGCCATGATGGTGCACAGACTTTGGAAATCCCAGAAAGCCGTGAAACATACATAAAACATGGATGGAGAAGTTCCAATCAAATCTCCATCAAAACCTCATTAAATTTTCAAAAATCTAGTTGGAAAAGAAGGTCAAGAGGATTTCAACCAAAAACATACTGGTTTCGACGGGTTTTGTGGAAATTGAGATCTAAATCTGCGATAAGAAAGGACTTCAAAAATCAACTTTCCACAGCTCAAATCTCATAGTGGTCTTTATTAAAGTTGTATATCTCCTCAAATCGATTCCAACAATGTATGATTTGTTTCGATCCTAAGAGGTCGAATTTTGGCCTTACTGATGTCAGCATGACATCATGCTGACGTCAACAGATGACGTGTCATGCACAAGTCAAGGAGGGCGAGGATTTGATGAAGAGTGATGACGATGGAGGATGACTAGGACCATCACAAAAAAGAAACACTATGTTCTCGATTTCTGATGCACAGAGATCCGACGGAAGGACAAGGTGCAGACCATACGTCAGACCAAGCCCTAAACACACTAAAATAAAGGATGTGCAGGAACGACCCGCTCTGATACCATGTTGAAATAAACAAACTAAGAACTAAAGAGAAGACATACACATTTAAGGTTTATTAGAGAGAGAGGGAGAAGGAGAAGAGGGAGAGGGAGAGCAAGAAAAAAGCACAATAGACACCAATGGACTACATTTTTGCCATTCGAAGATGATTTGAGCTATAAGATATAGAGGCCCTTTATATAGAGGGCTACATGGAGACCAGTTACATTTTTAGTCAATGTGGGACTAAAACCCACTACGAACATTTCTCATACTAGTGTATCCGGTGTTGCTCACTAACACATATTTTGTGATACATTACAGCTCTAACAATAAGCAATGTCCAACGTATGAAAAATAAAGAAGACTTTTCATTTCCATAACTTGAAGTCAACACCTTCAAAGTTTCCCAAAAGAATGTTCTCCTTGATGATCTGGTCCTTCTTTGTAGCTATGGACAAACCTAATGCTATGTTTAGGGTCCATGGCTACAAAACTAATGTAGCCATGGACAAAACTAAAGTTGTCAGATCTAGGGTAGTAAACTTGAGCAAGAAGGAAACGATAATTACAGAGATAGAAAAATCGACTTGTTGATAAATGATTAAACCAGAAACAGAAATAAGATTAATGCAAACTCTTTGAGAAGTGCCCTTGCTAGATGAGAAGAGCTATACCTGCAATGTCGATTCACTATCGAACTCGTAAGTTTAACACAAAATTTTGTCACCTATCAAGAGGACAAAGAAGAGACAGGCTGATATGTGCGCCAAAGGCTTGTGAACAGGTAGTAAGTGCTCTCAATGAGATCTTCATCTAACCTCTCAATTGCCACCCATGCTAGGTATTTATAAGGATACTTGACATTTTGATGCGAGAACTTACTAAATGCAATGTTAGGGCTGAGATTAGGATTTAAATTAATTTAATCAATTAAAAATAATAATTTCTCATAACAAATTATCACGAAAATTTTTAGAAATTCAATTAGGTGATTAAATTCCGGCCCAAAATAGCGTTACTTTAGTGTACGTCCCCTATCGCGGATCTAGAAGACTAGGGTTCTAACGAACGGCTAGATCTCCAATAATTTTAGGGCGTCGAACGAACTCACAAGTAGGTTCTCTCGATACCAAACGAAAATAAAAGACTAATAAAATTAATGATGAACAAAATATTGATTTAGGGCTTTTATGAGATCAATAAAATAATTAGGATTATGCTACTTACGCAAACCGTAGATCTAAAGAAGATAGAGATGGAAGAAGAGTTGGCCTCGCACCAAACCGCAAGCGAGAATCGAAGAATCGCTCTCCGTTTTGAGAGAATCACACCCTCACGAAAGTTTAAAACCCTCAATTTTGCATAAGCAATTTTCATTAACCAAAAACTTATAATAAAAGCGTTTACAAGCCTTTAAATAGGCTAACCAATGCATAAAATTAGAAATCCTAGTATAACTCCAATTCCTAATTCAAATAAAAAAAAATATCCTAATTCTTCTAAACAATAAGGAAACTAATCATATTTCTAATAAAAGAAACAACTCTTACTTTCTAAAATAAAATAATAAAAGAGACTAATCCTAATTCAATTAGGATTCTTGAAATTCGTCACTTTATGTGCAGCCTCCGAAACTGACCATAACTTCTTCAATACTTGTCGGAATTGTTCAAATTTTGACTCGTTGGAAAGCTACTTCGATAAGCTTTCAAATATGATCAATTTCGCATCAATCCGACTTCGTTTGACACTTTAAAATAGGCCAAACATAAAAGTGATGGGATTGAAAGTTAAAGACCCTAATAAATTTTGGATTTTCTCCTTTCTAATCAAACGGGCATTTTTTTTTTTAAACCCATTCGTAGGTCCACTTTCTCTTTTGACGTCTCCTCTTTATCCGACCACGATTCAAACAGGCGGATCTAAAATATACATCAATGACATTTCCTATTCATGCATGATTAAATTACTTCAAGCTAACCATCCTAAGAGTAACCCCCTGCAATAAATATTTATGAATTCAAGAGTCTCATAAATTACCATATTAACAGGATACACGAACTCCCAAGAGACTTTTGGCCTCCCGAAAGACTTCAAATTTTAAAGAGACTTGATATTCTTAAAAACTTGCTATTCCTAAAAAACTTTTGGTATTCTAAAAAAAACTTGTTATTTTCAAAAAACTTTTGGTATTCCTAAGAGACTTTTTGATACATCCAAGTAATATTGATTCTACCCATAAAATAAGACGCATGAATTTTAAAGATAAATGCCCATTAATATAAAAAAGACTAGAGAATACCATTAGAAAGTCTTTTAATTACATAAATGGGTCAAGACCCAATATAATACATCTTATATATTACTGAATTCTATGTACAAGATGAACGGTTTAGATCAATCACTCAACTTTGTCCCTTTGAGCAGCTGAGGGTCCCTCGGATCTGATCAAACCAATCTAAACCATGCACAAACCATTTGTCTAGTCTGGGGATCCCTGGGATGTCAGGATTTATGTGTTCTTAAACAACCAGGATTTTATTGATAACATGGTTGGGTGTGTATCCTTTTTTTTGACACTAGGTGCAATGTGTCGGAGAGTCCCAGATCCAAGGATCAAAATTTCGGGTTAAATTTCGGTATCGGGCATGACCGAAACCGAAATCCGAAATTTTGAACCCCATACAAAAATGACCGAAATTTCAGTCCCATATTATCATTTCGGTGGGGACCGAAACCGATAATTTAGGCCGAAATTTCAGTCATTTCGGCCAAAATTTTGATCCTTGCCCAGATCCATTCCCAGAGGAAACTTTAGGGTGGTAGGCTGGTAGCTAGCCATTAAGACATGGGTGCATCAAACCCACTCATCCTAACTCTTGTTCAGTGATTCATTTTGGGAGACATACTTGGGAAAATCATTCCCTATATAGAATCATTCTAGGAAAAACCTAACCTCCTTAAATCCGCTCAGTTTTTATTTTAAGGAGGAATACGCCACCTAGGCAATGAAAAGTCTAGTCATGCAGGGTCATATCCAACATGTTAGTCACATATATGATTACACATATGTAACTATATACAGGTTGGGATCTTCTAACAATAAGAGACCCAGGCCTGACCCAAACTTTACTCGGGTCCAAATTTTAAGTGACCTAAACTCAGTCCCAATTTCCAATATGGTCTAGGATTTGGACTCGATCCAGCCCCTCAGGTCCAACCAGATCAAATCTAATCAGATCAAATTGGGTTGAGTCTGGATCAACCCAACCCACCTAAGCTTGTTCAAGACATTTCCTTCCAACTATGAACAGTGAGTACCACCATGCGCTTACCTCCAGTCGACCTCATGCACTAGATATCGGAGCACAAGACTCTAGGTTACAAGAGCTTGGGATGTCATTCTTTGTCCTTATGGATCAACATACCTATCAAAGGATCAAACATTATACACATGGCACAGGCATTCTGTATCTCAAATATCAGATTACCTTCATTCGAAAGGCAAGGTAAATGCCTGACCATTCCATGATGCCAAGTCCAAAATCTAGAATTATTTTTTTTGATAGGTTAATCCAAAATCTAGGTTAGTTTCCATGCAATTTAGAGTAACTGGAAAGTTCTATTTATCTTGAACCCTTTGGTCCTTTGCTTGCTTTGGTTAACAATAACAGAACTTAAATGCCAGTATTTTATCCATACTTCGGTAATATGTGGATAATTTATTTTCTGTGAACAAGAAGCCAAGACATTGCCGAAAAAATCTCTTGGGACCACTGAGATGCCTAGAGGCGAGATGAGGAGAGCAACAATGGGGCAATACTGCCGAGGCCTTGAATAAATTAAAATGCATATTGATGAGTACAGGAATAAGCATGCTTCACAAAAATGCTGTCATGCTTTGGCAGATAAAATCATGACAGGAAGGACATCTTATAAACCAGGCCAGACCTACTAGATTGACCTGGTTTAACCAGGACATGTAATTGCTGCATCAACCATATAGAAACTCACAGGAAACAAGAGCAGTAAAACGAGTCAAATTATGCAGGTTCAAGTGCTGCTACAACCAACCATTAATTAGATAATTTCTTTTATAATTTCCCTCTCTAAATTTCTATTTAATATTCAGACTGTGTTGCACTAGTGTTCGCTAAGATTTGGAATGACACATCTAACAGCTCAAACTAATTAAACTCGTTTTTTATCTCCCATTCTTGACCTGGATTAAATTTACATCCCAGTGAGGAAGAAATACAGTTAGTAGAGATCAAATGTATGGTGTTACATGAGGAAAAAGGAAAAAAGTACACAAGAGGAGAATCAAAGTGTTCAGATATAGGCACCAGCAAATATATGCAGCTGAGAATTGCCGATTAAATTCCACAAATATGATGAATGTATACTAGAGAAAAAGAGAGCACATACCTTTTCTAGAAGGAATCTGACAAACGCTATAAGTAACCAAGATCAATTGCAGATGCTTCTAGGTGATCCCAAGATGCAACATGAGCTGAGGGTGAGCAAGTATCCCCTGTTTATGAAACATTTGGCAAAAAGAATTTGGGAAATCTAATTATATTCACATGGACAAAGGTAACAGCAATCTTCGCTCCCTTTTCCTTGCTAAGCTTCTCTGCCTACAAACTTTCAGGCACATGGGAAGAAGGATTCCTAGGCATATAAAGCCAGCTGAGACTCGGAAGTATCTGAAGTAAAGAGTCATATATGAAAATATTACAAGCACACAAAACAGCAAGGCCCACAAAAGAGCCGCAACGATGTCAGCCCTGCAGCAATTCAGAATTTTGTTAGAATTATTGGTTAAACGAAGCATACAAGGCCTCATTACAAAGTTGGGAAAAAACATGTTGAGCAAAACAAAACTGGAAATCCATATAGCAAACTGAGACAAAGCGTTAAAGTGTACGTAATGTTTTGCTCACTTATAAAATTGTATCTTTAAAATACTATATTAAGAAACCTAATTGGTGCTCTTTCATCGTTTCAGAATTACCGGGAGTTTTTAGCAATGAAGAGGGGAATAGGGACAAGAAAGTGGTGTGTTGTGTGATTAATGAATGCTGAGAAGTGATATTCGGCTACGAAGAAGTAACTAGAAGACAGTTCACATGGCTGAGATGCATATGCTGAGATGGATGCATAGAGTAACGAAAAAGGATAAATTAGGAATTGAGTACAAAAGAGGAAATTTAGGAGTGGCCTCAACAAACAAGTGGCCCCAATTGCAAAACAACATGAAGGATTTGCGGAGTAACAAAGAGTTTAGCACCGAACAGAATTGAGTTGAGAAATAAGACTCACCAAGCGAACCCCAAATAGATGGAACTAGGTGTTAATTCTAGATATGACAGGAAGAACTCGGCCAGTTCATATTTCTAATGTCGTGTTGGAAATTTCAAATCAATAAAATATATAAATAAACTAAGTTTTAGAATAATCAAATCTTTCGCAGATTCTAGCAAGTCTTGATATGATTGGAAGACCTCAGCCACTCTAGGTAGCGCCTGTTTCTCAGCCCAGGTCAATGCATGACATATTATTGTGCCTGGTGACTCGCAAATTAAAATTTTCAAAATTTCACCCATGTTTTCCTGTTTTCAGAAAGGAATTTGTCTGAACAACCAGTTGCTGACTGCAACAGTCACGGTGACAATTCAATTGCATCTTTTCAAAATATATTGAATGAACCCTTTGGCTTTGGATTTTGAGACAAATAGTAAGAAAAGGACACTGAAATCGCTTTAAGATTCCTCTATCCCTTTCTTTACTTGATTTCTAGCTTGCAAAAGGATTAATTTCATTTTTTCAAGTTTGAGTTTGCTTCTCTATTATTTTTTGTAGTTGATTGATATCTGAATTTTCAATGCTTATGTTTGTGGGATTTTTCTTCAGAATCTTGTACTTAGTTTAATGATTCGGATTCGTGAGTAAAAAGAATCTTGTACTTAGTTTAAATGTAAGTGAGTAAAAGATCGTCCACAGGGAATTGATTTAAAATTTAAGATAAACCTCCAGATCTGTGCTACCAGATCTGGCTCTATAATTATCTAAAAAAAGAATAGATAAAAGAGAGTGTTGGATTGTGTCACATTTAACTATAAGCAAATAAAGAAAAGAACTAACTACATGATCCAGATCCGAGTTGGGGAGGTGTTTAAAATAAGACAAATGCAGAAATAATAGCTTCATGTACTTTAGCCTCTGAATTTTAATGGAGAATCTGTAGTTCAACAGAGCAGATTCAATCTTCATCTGGCTACCAGCACAGATGTAAGAGAAATAAATCCGAATTAAGGAATAGGTTTAGACTTATGGTGGATCTCATCACTTAAATGGTCACAGACACTGACTAGTGGCCTATTCTTTAGTTCGTACATGAACATCATCCTTTGTAAATCTTTGCTAGAATTAGGTTACCAACGCTAATTCGCACAGGGGTGATGAATTAAGGGAAGTTGCATGCGGATGAGTGAATCTAAAGAAGTCTAATGCACTAAGGTGATCATTCAGAACCCTCGACATGACTCCAATGGAGAAGACACAAATTACAGCAACCTTTTAAAATCCAAAATTACAATTACAGAGCACGGCTTCTTAGAGAGCCCTCAGACTTACTCGAGCTTCTCGAGAGCCCTCGGACTTACTGATCTTGAATCCAACTTGGAAGTACAAATCACTCACAATGGCTCTCAAAGGTAAACTACAAGAAGGATTACGGGGGTTCGGATAAGCTATCGGACCGGAATGAGAACAGAGATGAAAACTCTAAAATCTGGATACCCAAATTGGGCAAATGGTTCGTCTATTTATAGTTTTCCCTAAGTCCAGCTCAGATGTGTATCAACCAATAGGAGTCGAGCACCAGGATCCAGATGCTCGCCAATCGTAATCGCTTGATCTCGTTCACCAATCGAGAAACAGAGGCATCAATTCTATGCATTTTGAAATTGCTTGAGCTTGGAAGTTCCCGAGTAATTTAACTTTGGGCGCTCACGTGCGTTGGAATATGCCTTCGGATCTTGATTGGAACCTTCCTAATGTTCTGGTCTTTTGATTGCATTAGCGTGCAAAGTTTCTGAAATACCCTTCTGACGAAATGCAAATCCCGAATGCCATTTCACATAGTTTAAGGGCTTTTTCGTAAAGTAGTTAGAGTTTCTAGAAGTTCCCGCCAAGTAATTTCATCTTTGGATGTTCACATGGGGTGGAATATGCCTTTGGTTCTTGCTCAGAATCTTCCGGAATGTCTCTGGGCTTTACAATGCATTGGGGCTCGTCTGATTACTAAATTGCCCTTGTTAAAGTGCGAATCTCCGAATACCTTTTCGCAGAGAGTTCAGGCCTTTTCGCAAAGTTCAATGACTTCAAGCTGTTAAGGTTCAATCTTCTTTTCGAGGAGTGTTTTCTTCTTTTCGCAAAGTTCAAGGTTCTTTACGAAAAGTGCAAGTTCTTTGCGAATAGTAGAAGTTCTTTGCGAATTGAACTCTAGGCTCCCATTCTTCTTTGCGAATAGTAGAAGTTCTTTGCGAATTGAACTCTAGGCTCCCATTCTTCTTTGCGAATAGTAGGAGTTCTTTGCGAATGGCTTTCTCTCTTGCTTCAGGTCTTTGTCTGCTCTTTTAGACCCTCTTTAGCCATTGCTGAGGCTGTTTCTTCACTCCTTTAAACTTGACATGAGCTGTCAGCTTTTTGATCTTTTTGGGATGCTTTTCGGATTTGGACCTGTCTGATTGGTTAGCTGTAAAATGCACACTAAAGCACTTATTTAGTCTTCTCAAGGGTCTTTCAAGGCTCATGTTTAGGGGTGAAAAATGGTATTTTTCACTACTTAACACGGGTGCAACTATATCATCGAAAATATGGTGGATGCAATTATTGGTTTAAAGAAGGTGATTCATTCCTACCTCAAATGGGTGCTCCGTGATATTGAATAAACTTTTCTTAACCTTATTTCAGTGTGTTAAATTTCAGGTGTCACATTTTATAAGCAATAAGTGTAAGTTGTATCATGGTTGTATCCATAGACGTATTTTTAAACCAATGGGGAAAACACCATAAGTTGTGGCAGAGGTGTATCTATAGACTGTTATTTCATAGACCAGGAAATAACACACCATAAACTGTCGCTCGGTTGTAAGTAGAGACGAAGTTAATTCTCATTAAGCCAATCTTGATAACATTTAATCCTGTACATTGCCTGTGTTTTAATAAACATAAGATGTGTGACACATGACTTCCAAATGACAATGTATCCACCATAATAGACAATACATAACTACGTAATATTAAAAAAACCATATATTAAATCATTCAAACAGTTGATGCGAACTATTTTCAAAATTCACTCGCTTAGAAAGGAAGAAGATGGCAGGAATGGGCATTCAACATGGACTCCATTTACTCTAGTCTAATCTAATCATCCCTTAATGTGTGGCTGAGAATAAGTTGATAAAAGATTAACTTAAAAAGATGAAAACATAGAAGTCAACTAGCAATAGGGTTGTGGGAACCCAAACATAATTGCCTAAAGTGACTAATTGATTGATAACCAGTCAATCACCCTCTCCCAATCATTTTCACCTTTCGGAAAACAAATTTGAACGAAATGAATGTTTCCTTCCAAAGATTGCTATACATCCACTCTCTCGTTGATTAACTAACAACCATTTAAACAATTCCCTAATTGAGAATAATATCCTTCGGTCCTCTTCCTTGCCTCTCTGATGCAGGATGAAATTGCATACATTAGATCTCCCATTTGGCGCAATTCAATCTGTCCATATGGCATGCCTACATGACGCACATTTGATGTTTTGTTGGTTTTTGGACATTCGTGATTATGGAGTCTTAATTAGTAGTTAGTGTTGGGACTACGATTAATTATTTATCTTAGGAACTAGCACTCTAGAAAGTTGTTTGTTTTAATTTATATCATAGAAATTAGGCATTTGTTAGCCTTGGAAACTTAAAGGTCATGTAATCTTCTATATATTCAAGAAAGTAAAAAAGAAGAATTGATTTTTTTATGTTGAGAGCTTGAAGCCTCCATTTTAAGAGTGAGCGATTCCTCTTTATTAGGTGAGTGATCCCCTAATCTAGGTGAGCGAGTCCCTAATTTTGGCGTGAGCGATTCCGCCCGGTGTGAGTGATTCCACCACCATAATTATTTTTATAGCCCGTATTACGTCAAGTAGTATCAGAGCAGGTTCATAATGGCGGCGCAAGGGATGAAAATTGATCGATTTGGGATCTCTACTACGGACCTCCGATATATGACGTAGATGTTGATGAAGAAGACGATGCAAGTGAGCGTTCGGTTATAGAAAATTCAATTGGATCAAATGTTGCCAAAAAAGACTTGGATGTTGAGAGGGGTATCTGTGGCCAGCATGGAGTTCAAGAAAGCGAAAATATGGTAAAAGGTGAAGATGATTTAGAAAGTACAAGATTTTCTGCAACATTACACCATGCAAGTGGCACACCTATGAATACATCAAGGGAAGTCGTAGACCTACTGACGGGGACGCCAACATCGAGGACCTAGGTTTTGGGCCACACAAGGTGTGTCGGCGAAAGAAGAAGCAACAAAGGAGCCACGAGATGCCAACATCTACCGAAGAAAGGCTTTGAGAAGCAGCAAAGAGGCTCACTGCCCATGTCCATTCGAGCGACCACATTTCTCACTCGAGCAAGTACGCTTCAGAAAAGAAAGGCCAACTTTTGGCCCATTATCGCTCCAGCAAGGGAGCATCAGAAATCAAGGCCAAAACTTTCGACCAAAACTCGCTTGAGCGATCCCTGGTTGTCGCTCGAGCAACCATGCTTATCGCTCGAGCGAATCCTCGTAAAGATCCCTGCTTGAGCGAGAACCAAACCTGCTCGAGCGAGCCAAGTGACATGAGTTGTCCTTTTTTGTAACACCCCAAATTTTCAAACTCTAATGTACATACTATAGATGTATATGCTTAACAAGGCATATAACATAGAACGTTAATTTCTGAAATAATTTTAAACTTAAAATTTCACATGTATATAATTATGTAAATAAATAAGCTCCATGAGAGCACTAGTGGTAAGAGACTTGAATTCTAAGCAAGGTGTCTAGGGATCCAACCTCACTAGAGACTTCAAAAAGCTCTATTTAAGACTTTAAACAAAAAGCCTATACACCGATGCTCGGTGTACCAGCCTAACACCGAATACTAACCAAAGAGTTGGAAAAAGGCAACTCACGTACACATTCTAAATTTGAGAGTTCTCGAAAGGCTATTTCCTAAACCCTCTAAAACTCTAAATAGAATGAACCGTAAGAGAAAACCTAGTTTTCTCTTTGAATAAGAACCTAGCCTCTTCTCTTTTTCATAATTTTAGAATTCTCTTAAGGAAAAACCCTAACTTCTTCTTCTTCAACCTCTCTAAAGCCATTAAGACACCTTGATCTGCGATCAAGAGGAAGAAGAGAACTCAAGCGAACGCGTAGAAAGTCGATAGATTATCGTCGATTCGTAGTTCACGCTTCAAAGGAATATACCCATAACTTTTGATAGAAAAGTCCAATTTATCATTATAATATATCGTTTTGGGGTAGCTCGAGACAATACATCTAATGGACTTAAAGCATCCACAGCGCGCTGTCATAAAGACCACAGTGCGTTGTCATAGGTCACAGCGTGCTGTGATAAACCCACAACTCGCTAGGTAACAGCGTGCTGTGATAAACCCACAACTCGCTGTCACTGGAAGAAAATCAGTATCGCTATCTATCGATGGCCATAACTTTTGATAGAAAATTCCAATTGACCATTATAATATATCGTTTTGGGGAAGCTCGAGACGATACATCCAATGGGTATGAAAGTATCCACAGCTCGTTGTGGTATATATGACAGCTCGTTGTGGATACCGAAACAGTGTATATTTTTGTGTTTGCAACCACAGCTCGTTGGGAGCATTGAAAATCAGGAATATTTCTATACAATTAAGTCATCCAATTCTAAACTTTTCGTGATTTATTCCTTTGTGTAAATTATACATGGACCATAAAAGGGAGAATCAAACCTATTGCAAGGAGGATATCTCGTTCCGAACCGTACAGTCTTCGAAATCGAGGTAAGGGAAATTCACTGCATAATTACGTTTTAATTTTGATCCATGGCTTTAGTGATATTCTCGAAATAAATCTCTGAAAATTAGCATTAAACTCATTGAAATTATTGCATCGAAACTGAGAATTATTTTGAATATTGCACATTAGAATTTACTTTAAATCATGAAACTTTTGCATCTGAATAATTGCACGTTTAATATTTATTTCTGCATTAGATTTCGTATATTGAATTAAATCTGAATATTGAAACCTTTGAATCAACTTTTGAACTTTGGAACCCTTTGGCCTCCTAGGACTTTGAATTATGAACCATGAACATTGAATTATGTGATAGAAGTTTGTATGTGATTTATAGAAATTCATGTGGAACAAATCCTGTGTTTCGACACCTTTGGACCTTTGGACCGCACAAGTATCCCTCACAAAGCAAGGGCTTGGGCACTTTGAAAAATTGTTCTTAGAACGACAATGGTTAGGATTCCCATCAGTTTTGACTTCGGCTCTAGCACTATATACGCGATCTAGCGATTATTTAAATTATGGATTTAAGATCTACATTAAATAAGAAACTGCATGTGAATCCTAAGGATTAGTCTCATTAAATCTTGCATGAAAAATCATTATGAAAATATGTGTTTCGCTCTTTGCACCTCAAAAATTATGTTTTATCATTTAAGCAAATACTTCAAATCTATCATTGGAACTATGTTTTGATCATATGAAATATAATTGTGTATTGCACTACCCTACTGAGCTTAGACTATTAGCTCACCCCGACACTATGTGTCACAGGTACTGAAGTAATTCCGGACCCTGAGTTAGAAGAAGATCTGAAGTTCATACCAATGGACAAGACAGATCTTCCTCCTGAGCAGTTTTATCCATAAATTTCTTTGGGCGCTTAGATTTGGTATAGTTAAATGAACTTTTGAACCTATTAATATTGTTTTGAGCGTTAAGAACCACTGTTTGTGTGACGAACGGCTGTCACCGGTAGTTTTACTTTTCGTTTAAGCTTTCATTATGGACATATATGCGATAGTTTTTATCTAATGACTTGTTTTCTATTGATACTAAAGAATCTCTGTAATTAGATTATGATCTAGCGATCCGGGAATTTCCATGTGTTTCGGGTTGGAAATTTCGAAGTCGTTACAGTTGGTATCAGAGCTATGGTGTTAGATCTCATGTGACACCATAAGAACGGATCAACTGTGACACCATGTGTTACAGTTGGTATCAAAGATACGGCGTTAAATCCCTTGTGCCACCATAAGAACGGGTCCACTGTGACATCATGTATCACAGTTGGTATTAGTGATATGGCGTTAAATTTTGTGTCACACCATCAGAGTGGGTCAACTATGACACCATCTGTCGCAGTTGGTATCAGACCAGTAGCTTTAAGTCCTATCACAACATAGACCGGGCTCTCACGATTTCTGCTAATTATACCTTTGCTCAATCGTGGCAGGTCCTTATGGCTCCTTCCTCATCATAGATCAGAGATCACTAACACCAAGGGCCCCTCCAATAGAGCCAAAATTGCCACACATGCCAATAACATTTCGGTGGGAGGAGAAAATAACAACGCACGTGTCAATCAAACCCTGGAGACAATGGCGAATGTCATGGCACAACAGGCGAACACTATGGCATAGCAGACTACCCTGCTTGCAACCAGGTACCAATCCTCTAGATTCCAGGAATTCAGAAGGATGAAACCTCTCAGCTTCTTCGGAAAGGCCGACCCTGGCGAAGCAGAAGTATGGCTGAACCAAATGGAAAAGATCTTCCACGTGGTACTTTGCACGGAAGATGAAAAAGTTAGATGGGGGTCATTTCAATTGGAAGGGGAAGCAGATCCGTGGTGAATTCGAGGAAAGGACCCGAGAACAAGAAACGTCGAATGAATAGTGGACTTGGGCTCAGTTTATCGAGAAGTTCAATGAGAAGTATTTCCCTAAAGCAGTCAGAGATCAGTATGAAGCCGAATTTATTTCACTGCAGCGAGGCCAAATGACTGTGGGAGAATACGAGACAGAGTTCACATGGGTTTCAAGGTTCGCTCCTGATTTTGTGGCCACAGAAGCAAATGAAGGCAAAGAAATTCGAACGGGGATTGAAGTCAACAATCCAAGAAAGAATATCTCTATTCAAACTGAGAACCTTTGCTGAAGTGATGGACATGGCTCTCATTGCCGAGAAGAACATAGAGATGTCTAAGAGGAGGAAACAGCAAAATAAAAATAGGATGAGTCAAAGGCAAGCAAATACCGATGACCAGTCAAACAAGCGGACAAAATTTTCAGTCTCAGTGCCTTCTCGATCCGTTCAGACTACTTACTCTAGGCAAGTCTCATTAGCGCCTACAAGACCTTTTCGTCCATCACAGCCTGCTACTTTCGAAGCATCGGTAGCACAAAGGACACTGTACACTACCTCCTCCGTATCAACCGAATCCTGGCCACGATGTGGAAAGCGTCACAGATTAGATGAATGTCGGTGGAATTCGGGTGCATGTTTCCAATGTGGCCAGCATGGGCATTTAATCAAGGACTGCCCTGAATCGAAGAAGGAAAAGATGTCAGCTGCATCTATACAGAAATCTACGCGACCTACAATTCAGGGGCGTGCCTACGCAGTCTCTGCTCAAGACGCCCAAACAACAAATGACGTCATCCAAGGTACAATTCTATTTAAATTTTAAACTAATCAACTTATATTTAAATAGTGATTTCTCTTAAAATTTGGAATTGCGTTATATCATTGCATGATAAATACAAACTATTACACATTATTGATTAAATTAAACACATGAACCTTAGGTACTTTAAATATGTATCAGAGTAGCGACATTTGCCAACACAACGCACGTGTTATGAGAGATCCGGGCTCTACACACTCGTTCGTGACAGCTCAGTTTGCTGCTGAACTGAGCATCACACCAGAGCCATTGGATTTCGTCTTATCCGTATCAATCCCTACAGGGAACTCAGTAGTCACAGACACTATTTGCCAATCAGTAATCGTTTGGATTGAAGGTCACGAGACATCAGCTGATTTGATCATTTTGGATATGCAAGGATTTGACGTAATCCTTGGCATGGACTAGCTATCTACCCATCATGCAAATGTGGACTGCCTTCGAAAGATAGTCACCTTTCGCCCCAAAGGGGGAAAACCATTCAGATTTTATGGAACTAAGCCAAAAATTGCGCCTTTCATATCCGCTATTCGAGCTAAACGGTTAATAAACAATGGATGCTACGGCTATCTCGCATTCGGATAAAATCAACGGGAAGAGAAGGTCACCATTACCGATATTCCCATGGCATGTGAGTTTCCCGATGTGTTTCCTGAAGAGTTACCGGGATTACTGCCAGACAGAGAAGTTGAATTCGTAGTGGAGTTAGCTTCAGGCACAGAGCCAGTATCAAAGGCATCATACCGTATGGCACCGACAGAGCTAAAAGAACTCAAGGAACAACTACAAGAACTCCTAGACAAAGGGTTCATCAGACCGAGTGTTTCTCCATGGGGAGCACCCGTACTGTTCGTCAAGAAGGACGGGTCAATGCGACTTTGCATTGATTATCGTCAATTGAACAAGTTGACGATCAAGAACCGTTACCCACTTCCTCGTATTGACGACCTCTTCGATCAACTTCAAGGAGCAAGATTTTTCTCGAAGATAGATATGAGATCAGGATATCATCAGTTGAAAGTTAAGGCAGAAGACATTCCGAAAACTGCTTTTCGCACAAGATATGGCCACTATGTGTTTCTAGTGATATCATTCGGGTTTACGAATGCAGCAGCATACTTCATGGACCTGATGAACAGAGTGTCCAGACCACATTTCGACAGGTGTGTGGTAGTCTTCGTGGATGATATCCTCATCTATTCGAAGACCAGAGAAGATCGCGAACATCATCTACGTCTAGCTATTCAGACACTTCGTGATCACCAGCTGTATGCAAAATTGAGCAAGTGCGAATTTTGGCTGAAACAAGTGAGTTTCTTGAGACATGTAATATCCGAGGAAGGCATTAAAGTCGACCCATCAAAAATTGAGGCCATTATAAAATGAGAACAACTGAAGACAGTGACCGAAGTTTGAAGTTTTCTGGGCTTAGCTGGACCACTTACTCAACTTACAAGAAAGAATGCAAAGTTTGAATGGAATGACTTATGTGAAAAGAGCTTCCAAGAACTCAAAAAGAAGTTAAGTTCTGCTCCAGTACTAGCAATACCTTCAGGCAGTGGAGGTTTCGTAGTATTCAGTGATTCCTCGCATAGTGGATTGGGTTGTGTACTCAACCAAAATGAGAGAGTTATCGCTTATGGCTCTCAACAACTCAAGGATCATGAGAAGAACTACCCGACTCATGACTTGGAATTGGCAGCTGTTATTTTTGCCTTGAAGACTTGGAGGCACTACCTCTACAGTAAAACATTCGAGATCCTGACCGATCATAAAAGCCTAAAATATCTTTTCACTCAGAAGGACTTGAACATGAGGCAAAGAAGATTGATTAAATTCTTAAAGGATTATGATTGCACCATTCAGTACCACCCTGGTAAAGCGAAAGTAGTAGCTGACGCTCTGAGCCGAAAGTCATCTGCTCAGTTATCAAACCTCATCACTAAAATTCACAGATGGTGATTGTTTGAGGATATATCACTATATGATAAGAAGTTTGAGATTAAAGAATCTAGAGCATTACTGGCTAACATCATCATGAAGCCAACAATATTCGATAACATCCGAAAACACCAGATGACCGATGAAGAACTTCTGGCAATTAGACAGGGTGTGATCGATGGGGATAGGCCTGATTTCTCCATCAAGGAAGACACTTCCTTACTATTCAGAGATCGACAATGTGTACCATTAGATACTGACCTTCGACGTCTAATTCTTGAAGAAGCACACAAGTCAATGTACGTCGTCCATCCTGATTGTACAAAGATGTATCAAAACCTGAAAAAGAGCTTCTGGTGGAGAGGCTTGAAGAAAGATATAGTAGAATATGTATCGACATGCTTAGTGTGTCAACAAGTGAAGGTTGACCATCGAAACCCGTCTGGTTTATTGCAACCTTTGTCGATAGCAGAATGGAAATGGGAAGCTATATCCATGGATTTTATCCTTGGATTACCAAGAACTGTGAAAGGGCACAAGGCGATTTGGGTGATCGTTGATCGCTTAGCCAAGTCTGCACACTTTCTGCCATACAACACGAGATATACAACCAGTCATCTTGTAGAGTTGTATCTCAAAGAAATTCTTAGATTACATGGTATCCCAGCCAACATCGTCTCAGATAGAGATCCGATGTATGCGTCAAAGTTCTGGCAAAGATTTCAAGAAGGAATGGGCACAAGATTGGATTTCAATTTCGCATTTCACCCTCAGACAGACGGTTAGACCAAAAGGGTGAATCAGATTATCGAAGACATGCTTCGAGCTTACATGTTGGACTTTCAAGGGTCATGGGACAAACATCTACCCTTGATTAAGTTCGCCTACAATAACAGTTATCAGGCAAGCATAGGAATGACTCCATTTGAAGCACCTTATGGCCGGAGATGTAAGTCTCCGCTCAATTGGGAAGAGACCGAGGAGAAATTCATATTAGGCCCCGAGATTATTGAGAGTACAACCGAAGCGATTCGATTAATTCGGGAAAGATTAAGGGTCGCTCAAAGCCGACAGAAAAAGCTATGCTGACCTCAAGCGAATGAGTACCGAATTCCAGGTAGACTTAGTAAAAAAAAAATTTATTACTTTTGTTCCCTTTAGTCCATATGCATTATTGAGACAATGCATTCCTTGCAGATAGGGGACAACATCTTCGTAAAAATCTCGCCTACAAAGGGCGTGATGCGATTCGAAAAGCGTGGAAAACTGAGTCCACGCTATGTAGGACCCTTTGAGATATTGGGTCACGTCGGCAAAGTCGCATATCGGATTGCTTTACCACCTCAGTTGTCGGGTATGCACAACGTATTCCACGTATCCATGTTGAGGAAATACATCAAGGAGCCAACTCACATCTGGGATTACCAGCCCATCGAACTCAAAGATTATATGACAGTCGTCGAAGAACCAATTCAGATATTGGATCATAAGGAACAAATCTTACATACCAAGCAGATCCCGCTTGTGCTTGTTAAGTGGCGGAATCACTCATCCGCTGAAGCCACTTGGGAACGGGAAGCAAAAATTCGCGATCAATACCCACACCTCTTCGAATAAGGTATGTAAATTTTCGAAGACGAAAATTCTTCTAAGGAGGGGAGGATGTAACACCCCAAATTTTCAAACTGTAATAGACATATTATAGATGTATATGCTTAACAAGCTATATAACATAGACCGTTTATTTCTAAAATAATTTTAAACTTCAAATTTCACACCTTGGTCTAAGAAGGACTCATGTATATAATTGTGTAAATAAATACACAAGCTCCGTGAGAGCACTAGTGGTAAGAGACTTGAATTCTAAGCAAGGGGTCTAGGGATCAAACCTTGCTAGAGACTTCAAAAAGCTCTATTTTAGACTTTAAACTAAAAGCCTATACACCTATACTCGGTGTACCAGCCTATCATCGAATACTAGCCAAAGAGTTGGAAAAAAGTAACTCACGTACATATTCTAAATTTGAGAGTTCTCGGAAGGCTATTTCCTAAACGCTCTAAAACTCTAAATAGAATGAACCGTAAAAGAAAACCTAGTTTTCTCTTTAAATAAGAAACTAGCCTCTTCTCTTTTTCATAATTCCATAATTCTCTTAAGGAAAACCCTAGCTTCTTCTTTTTCTTCAACCTCTCTAAAGCCATTAAGACACCTTGATCTGCGATCAAAAGGAAGAAGAGAACTCAAGCGAACGCATGGAAAGTCGATAGATCATCGTCGATTCGTAGTTCACGCTTTAAAGGTAATACACCCATAACTTTTGATAGAAAAGTTCGATTTATCATTATAATATATCGTTTTGGGGTAGCTCGAGACGATACATCTAATGGGCTTGAAAGCATCCACAGCGCGCTGTCATAGGTCATAGCGTGCTGTGATAAACCCACAGCTCGCTGTCACAGGAAGAAAATCAGTATCGTTGTCTTCCAATGGCCATAACTTTTGATAGAAAACTCCGATTGACCATTATAATATATCGTTTTGGGGTAGCTCGAGACGATGCATCCAATGGGCATGAAAGTATCCACAGCTCGCTGTGGATATCGAAACAATGTATATTTTTGTGTTTGCAACCACAGCTCGTTGTGAGCATTGAAAATTAGGAATATTTCTATACAGTTAAGTCATCTGATTCTGAACTTTTAGTGATTTATTCCTTTGTGTAAATTATACATGGACCATAGAAGGGAGAATCAAACCTATTGCAAGGAGGATATCTCGTTCCGAACCGTACAATCTTCGAAATCGAGGTAGGGGAAATTCACTGCATAATTACGTTTTGATTTTGATCCGTGGCTTTAGTGATATTCTCGAAATAAATCTCTGAAAATTAGCATTGAACTCATTGAAATTATTGCATCGAAACTGAGAATGATTTTGAATATTGCACATTAGAATTTACTTTGAATCATGAAACTTTTGCATCTGAATAATTGCACGTTTAATATTTATTTCTGCATTAGATTTCGTATATTAAATTAAATCTGAATATTGAAACCTTTGAATCAACTTTTGAACTTTGGAACCCTTTGGCCTCCTTGGACTTTGAATTATGAACCATGAACATTGAATTATGATAGAAATTTGCATGTGATTTATAGAGATTCATGTGGAACGAATCATGTGTTTCGACACCTTTGAACCTTTGGACCACACAAGTATTCCTCACAAAGCAGGAGCTTGGGCACTTTGGAAAATTGTTCTTAGAACGACGATGGTTAGGATTCTCATCGGTTTTGAGTTCGGCTCTAGCGCTATATACGCGATCTAAAGATTATTTAAGTTATGGATTTAAAATCTACATTGAATAAGAAACTGCATGTGAGTCCTAAGGATTAGTCTCATTAAATCTTACATAAAAAATCATTATGAAAATATGTGTTTCGTTCTTTGCACCTCAAAAATTATGTTTTATCATTTAAGCATATACTTCGAATCTATCATTGGAACTATGTTTTGATCATATGAAATATAATTGTGTATTGCACTACCCTACTGAGCTTAAACTGTTAGCTCACCCTGACACTATGTGTCACAGGTACTGAAGTAGTTCCGAACCCTGAGTTAGAAGAAGATCCGAACTTCGTACTAATGGACGAGACAGATCTTCCTCCTGAGCAGTTTTATCCATAAATTTCTTTGAACACTTAGATTTGGTATAGTTAAATGAACTTTTGAACCTATTAATATTGTTTTGGATGTTAAGCACCACTGTTTGTGTGACGAACGGCCGTCACCGATGGGTTTACTTTCCGTTTAAGCTTTCATTATGGACATACATGCAATAGTTTTTATCTAATGACTTGTTTTCTATTGATACTAAAGAATCTCGGTAATTATATTATGATCTATCATCTAGCAATCCGGGAATTTTCATGTGTTTCGGGTTGGAAATTTCGGGGTTGCTACATTTTTGTCCTTCTTACAGTTTCTTTTGTGTCAAATGTAAGTTACCCTTTTAGGATAACATGATATTTTTCTATTTTAGGGTTATTCCCATTTGTAATTACTATAAAACATTATTTTGTAAGTCATTTTTGGGACTTGTTGATGAATTAATGAAAATGCCTTGCATTGAGCTTGAAATGAGCTTTGAAGAGTGAGTCTTATTCCCCATATGGGTTTGGTGTGAGGCCAAGGGTGAGACCCATATTATCTTTGATCTTCTCTTTATCTCTTTTCCTATTTTCTTGCTAATCTCTTGCATCTAATTTTCCCATTTATTTGATTGTTCAAAATCTCAAACCCTAGATCTAAAGCAAACTTGATGCCCATCCTTGTGGATCGACTCCGATCCTAACCCGTCGATCCCTAACCGTTGTTGGGCTCGAGCTTGTCCGATTTGTGCCGTTAATCGATTCAATTCAAAAGTCCTAGCGAGGAACTACTGATTCCACCTCGAAATACGATCGAACACCCCAACCTAGAGGACGCTAGAGTTCTATCTCTAGGATCGCACCTTCCGCAAATCCTAACGGATCTCGTGTGTCAGATTGGACCTTACGTGAATCAAGCATAGTCACCTAAGCGGAATCCCGTGAAACCCAAGGTATTACTTTAATTTGTGATTAATAGTTCAATTAATTAGTTTAATTTCGGCAAATTAGCATATCATGGGCATTCACGTATTTTAGTGTCGTTGTCCTGCGTCAATTTTGGTATCAGAGCTTAGGTTCTACGTTAGGGCACATGTGTATGTCATTTCGATGTCGTTTGATTTTATTTCATTTGTGTTGATTTGTGTGCGCATCTTATATTTGTTAAATTTACTCACTTGTTGTGTAGTTTACAATTGTGTGTTCATTTGTGTGCACATCTTGTGCTTGTTAAAATTACTCACTTGTTGTGTGGTTCATTTTTGTGTGTCCATCTTGTGTTTGATAAAATTACTCATTCACTTTGGTTCATATCATTTTAGAGCCTGTGTTAGTGAGTCATGGACACGGGTGTGATTATCGATGCTCTTAGGAGCATCCAAGCCACGATGATCACGATGAATGAGAGGGAACTAGCCAAACAAGGAAACCGTTACACTCCAAATCCTAGGCGAAGTCTCGAAAGTCGCGATGAGGTTAGAGTTAGGGGACACTCCCATCATTGTGAACCCGAATATGATCTTGATAGAAAATCTCTAAGCCCTATTCAAGTCGAAGTCCCGAATTTGAGGGTACCACGAATCCTAAATCCTTTGAATGAGTGTAAGGTTGAGTTAGCCAAGACAGGGTTGGTGAGCCATGCCAAAACCTATTGGGCTAATGTGGAGTTTCGACGCAAGTCACTTTAAAGTAAGTCCATCACACGATGGGAAGACATGAAGGAGCAACTTATCGAGAAATATGTTCCTTTCACGCACCGCCACCTTCTACGGCGTTTGGAAGCTAAGGTGGATAAGTGTCATAAACACACACAACTTGAATCAATGAGCACCTAAACTAAAGAGATATATAATTTTGGGGTTCAACCATCGAATGTGATTACTCCTCGAAATCCCCAAATCGATTACGGAAAAGGAGCGATTGTTGAGAGCTTCAAAACTAGTGGTCGCAATAAATGTTACAAGTGTCACGAATTTGGACACTTTGCTTATCAATGCCCCATAAAATTTCCCGCTCAAAATTTATTGACTAAAAGAGAGTTCTGAGGAGTCAGGAAATGTGAACATGGAAGAAATTGTGTATGACCCTAGTACCATGATGAGTGAAGAGGAGATAGAAGTTGAAGAAAGTCTAGTTTGTGTTAAAGAAACTTATATTTTCCTTGTGAGTGGTGATATTGAGTCGTCCACACGTGAGCTAATCGAATCACCCACACATGAGTCATTGGTATCCGTAGAGTCGGTTGGGCACGAGTCGTCATTGGTAATTGAGTTGAACACACATGAGTCACTAGTGTCGATAGAGTCCATTACGTATGAGTCATTAGCGTCGCATACACATGAGAGTATTGAGTCCATAGATACACATCATAGTCTCTGGTTACATACCACTTCACATTTTGAGTCTTATTGTGAGTCAAGTTTTGAGTCCCATTCCGCATCGCAAACCGAAATTACACTTAAAATTAATTTGTGTAATGGAGATTCCAAATTATAGGTGGATTTGCCTGTGAGCTTCAAGGAAATCCAAATAAGTGGCCATGAAATGGATCGGGTTAGGCTTGAACGATTCCCATCAGGGATCGCGAGGAAGTCCCAAACCCGCATTGTCAGGTCTTTTAGGATGGTAGCAAAGAGTTGGCCTAAGGGATATGTGCCTGAGCTACCTCAAGGTATGGGGATTAGTTCAACACTCAATGTGAAAGACCTAGTTCCTCATATAGGCTCAACCCTACTTCCTAAAAGTCATTTTCAAACGTCTTTTCTTTGTACACCAATCCCGATCCCACAACCCCCATCCTCTCCTCTTCCGAGCAAGATGAGTAGCGAGGTCATTGAGAAGTTCTCGGATGATCTTGTGGCATTCACCCGCAGCAGAGAGTTTCTGGTTAATGAGATGAAGAGAGTTGGTAAGTTGACTTCCAAGAGTGCATTGGCCAATCATGAGAGTTCGCCACTTGAGCTCTTGTATTTCCGACCGATATCACGATCACACTTCATCGGTGATGAAGATTTTCGGATCGGGGAGAGTTCATGGGAAGCTTCAAAAATATTTAGAGTGGGTTGGCAAGCTGGGTTGTTGGGTTCGTCGAGAAGAGGTTTACCGTGTGCGCCCCGATACAATCAACCGAGGTGATGATCATACGTCACCGGGTACTGAGATTTCTTGGGCTAGTTGCAAGGAGTTCCACCGTTCAGGTTGATACACTTGACCAGTACTACATGAGTGTTTCATCGGAGATGAAACATTTTGGATCCAAGGGAATTGATGGGAATGCCGACTTAACCAACCGATGCCACGAGCTAGTTTCATCGATGATGAAACATTTTGGGTCTCGTAGAATTGACGGGGACACCGACATCGAGGACCTAGGTTATGGGCCACACAAGGTGTGCCGACAAAAGAAGTAAAAAAGGAGTCACGGAATGCCAACATCTACCAAATAAAGACCTTGAGAAGTAGCGCAGAGGTTCACTTCCCATGTCCGCTCGAGCGACCACCTTTCTCGCCCGAGCGAGTACGCTTCAGAAAAGGAAGGCCAACTTTCGACTCATTGTCGCTCAAGTGAGGGAGCATCAGAAATCAAGGTCAAAACTCGCTCCAGCGACCCCTCGTAAAGATCCCCGCTCGAGTGAGAACCAAACCCGCTCGAGTGAGCCAAGTGACATGAGTTGTCCTTTTTGTCCTTACAATTTCTTGTATCAAATGAAAGTTACTATTTTAGGATAACATGGTACTTTTCTATTTTAAAATTATTCTCATTTGTAAGTATTATAAAGCACCTTTTTGTAAGCCATTTTTGGGACTAGTTGATGAATTAAGGAAAATGCCTTGCATTAAGCTTGAGATGAGCTTTGAAGACCGAGTCTTCTTCTCCATGTGGGTTTGGTGTGAGGCCAAGGGTGAGATGCCCAGGTTATCTTTGATCTTCTCTTTATCTATTTTCCTATTTTCTTGCTAATCTCTTGCATCCAATTTTCCCTTTTATTTGATTGTTCAAAATCTCAAACCCTAGATCTAGAGCAACCTTGATGCCCATTCTTGTGAATC